>CAMAPE010000031.1:19677500-20277500 GCA_945859875.1 Cuscuta europaea
TTTGTGAGCCACAAAAATAGGGTGTTGATACAAATTGGGGTACCTTTAGCATTTTTGTTTTTAAAATGCGTGCAATTCAAAGTGTTTTTATAGGGACAAAAACAAACAATTCAATAAAAAACAAAAAACGATTTTGAATTGTAAACGGACAAGGTACAGACGCAGGCCAACACAGGCAACGGCTATCTCCAACACACCCGACCCGACCCCAGCGTCTCTAACAATCTCCACCGTCAAATTCCAAACACTCACCGGATTTGCGACTTCCCTCCCTAATGTAACATTCAAAATAGGAAGATGGTTCGAACTCCAATCCATTAATAGCCGCGGCCGCTTCAATCGCCCGATTCAGCCTTAATCGCCGCCTTTATGAAGGAAGAGGACGATTACCATGAAACCAGCTTCGGCTCATCTGCATTCTCCAAGCGGCCGCCATCCCTGGTCTCACTCTCTCCTTTCACCCCTGCACCGTCCCCGGCCCCTCGCCGCCTCTCCAGCTCCTTCTCCCAACCCAGCGAGCCCGTCAGGGTCAAAAGGCAGCTCGCATGGGTATCCCTGCAGGGACGCCTCGTCGGAGCAGAGGAAGCAAGTTCAGCTAGGGCAATCGGCGGTGGATTGAGTCCGGAAGAAGCTCTGGCTTGGGACCTTTTCACTCCCATTCAACGGGTTCTTGTGGTTGCTGTTATTGCCGTGGCCACTGCTAATTCGAAGAAAACTAAACGCATATCTCTGCTTGAGAAGTCTGTTCAACTAAGGGTTAGTCTTTCTTTAATGTGTACAAACGTGGCAACATTACTTACTTCCTCAAAGTGGCTGTGTGCATTCTTTTAACTTATATCAAATGCAGTCCTAAACCCTAAAAATGTCATTTTTAAAGACTGATCATTGTGGATTTGACTCTTAATTTAGGATTTTGTTTAATTTGTGATTTATTATAAAGTTCTACTCTTCCTAAACTATGCGTTATGAATGGCTAGGTAACATGTATATTTTTCAGTTGTATCTTCTTTTGAAGTACAGATACAGAGTACTAGAGATCTGAAAACTTTTACAGTTCAATTTCAATTAAATACAAGTACTTATTAGGGTCAGTCTTGGTTTGTCATTATTTGTGCAGCGTTTTATTATATCATGTGGCACTGATTGGCCATAATAATAAATGCAGTTTAGTATAATAAATGCTGAATTCATGTGATATTTTCTTCAATCAAGAACGGTTGTACTGTTTTCAGGATGAGGTGCTTTCCAGAATGCAGGAGAAGCTTGATAATTTATGCGAGCAGGTCAATTATTTCAAGGACCAACCTGAGCCTGCTGCTAATATTTGCTGGCTTTGTGAGGAACACAAACATTTGCCTAAACATCTATCCATGGTAATCACAAGGAATATTACTACTGCTTATGTTTCCCACATTTATGTTTATTTTAGAATTGAGCTTGGTTTAAGTGCTGTGAACTTTCACTTCAGCAGAATGGTTCAGCAAGGAAGTTGTCAATGGGCGAAGAAGAGGAGTTATTATTGAATGAAGCAGAACCAGAGGAGCGCCGAATGTCTGATTTGTCAGACATGGCTCCTAGCGTGGCTTCGTCTGCTGATATTCAGGTAATTGGATTCCATGAACACGTTTCAAGCCAATTACGGAAAAGTATCAATTGTGAAATGGATGCTAACGCTAAGAACTGAGTAAAATTTAAATATTGAAACAAGTAAAATTTATATTGGTCTGTTTAAGCTACATTTTTAATTAACAGTGCACAACATCAGCAAGGGATCTAATTAGATTTGTTATTCTGTCAAACAACTATTATTATGCTAATATTTTAAATTAAAATCTATGAATGTATTGTACAATTAGGGCTTTTCCTTTCCACATTTTGTGCACATTTTCTCGATGTTCGTTGGGTTGTTTCTTGCAGGTGAACACTGCAACAGTTCATCATGCTATCTTTAACCTCCGGCGCAACTGTGAAGAAAAGGATGCAACCATACATAGGCTATCTGCCTGTTTACAATCATCTGAAACTCTAGGTTCAAAGGTAACATGCTGAGAGCCTGAGATAAGCCACTATTTTTTCCTTGATATCATTCATTCCACTTACCTTTTGCTTCACTCTTTTGTATCAGAGGATCGCAGAGCTAGAAGAAATCATCTGTAGGAAGAATATGATCATTTCCGAACTGAAAAAGGAGATATCGGTTTTACACCAGAAGGTGAGTCTGATATGACAATATTGCTGTGAAAACATATTCTTTTCTAGTGGACTGATTATGTGAAAGTAACATGATGTACCACTCTCACTGAGCAATGTTTTCACACTAAACAGACCACTAAACATAAACCTTAAAGTATATCTTTTGCAATGAGGTAGCTATTAACTAATCCATAATTGAAATCTGCTTCTGAGGTTAACTATGTTGGATGCAATCAAGTCTATATTAAAGGAT
Organism: Cuscuta europaea; assembly: GCA_945859875.1. NCBI lineage: Eukaryota > Viridiplantae > Streptophyta > Magnoliopsida > Solanales > Convolvulaceae > Cuscuta > Cuscuta europaea. Next base: position 19,679,947 of record CAMAPE010000031.1, read on the forward strand.
ATAAAAATGCCAAAGTTCTTTTGAAACGGAATGCTTTGGATGTTTCATTGTGAACAGGTGTCCAACCTGATAAGAGTACAACCAAAACGCTCTTTCTCAACAGTTCCCAGCCCAAGCAACATGCATCATCCTGTTTTGACAGATAATATTATCTATGATATGGATAGCACGACTAGCCCTTCGTCTTCAGATTCAGATAACTCTCCAAGGATCAGACCCCAATCTGCTGCTACGTATGTTGAGGCTACACCCAATAATAACATGGAGAAAGCTAGAAGGAAAAAAGAGCAGAAATTGGTTCTGGAGAAGAAACCTGCGATAGTGAATGTGACAGAAAGGCATCTTTATTCCAGGCCAGTGAGCCCTTTGAGTGAAATCTCTTTGAATAATTCCGGCAGTTCTATTACCAGTTCAAATTCAAAACAAGCTTCTTCTAGAATAGAACTTACTAGCAGGAGGAAACCCCCTGTCAGGCCCAAGCTTACCAGTCATCAGAAGAGATGGGTTTAGCAAGTACATAAAAAAAGCTAAAGAGTGCTTGTATTGTATCTTGAAGTTATTTATCAGTTCGTCACTTTTTCTAATTATCATACAGATATGCAGATATATACCAGTGACGATGGGATATATAAAAATATTAAACCGAACTTTAGGCCTAAATTAACGGATACTAATAGAGGGATTCAGGAAAATATGTTGCACAGGAGATGAGTGTTTTGGAACAATAAATGTAAAGAAAAGAACTGATTGCACTGGCATATATACATGGGGGAATAAGGGCTGGCCAGTCGAACCCATCCAACAAACTAATCAAAATCAAAGTTACAACCAGCTGACTGGATCTAACCATAGATTGTTTGGTTTAAAGTTTGATACTCCGTATAAATGATTATACACTTATAGAAACAATAGAATAAACTCCTTCAAAATGTTTGTTCTTTTCTTTTTTTTGGGAAAATCGCATATATGGTCCCTCAGTTATCCACGAAATTAAAATCTGAACCTGTATTTATGAGATTATAAATGTCACCCCTCAATTGTTCAAAATGCTGTAAATGTGGTCTTTTTCAGGGGTGAAATATACAATGTGGTGAACGTACATTTCACCGCTTAAAGAATCACATTACAACAATTTGGACAATTGAGGGGTGACATCTACAATCTCAGAAATACAGGTCTGAAATTTTAATTTCGTGATTTTCCTTTTTTTTTACTTTTTTCAAACTTCTGTCTTGATACCCTTCATTCACCATCTTCTTTGGAGTGAGTTTGTGTAACGAGTAACCAACTAAAGTAATTAAAACTAGTTATACATTTTTGTCGCTTTAATCTAGCATATCATTTTAATTGTTTATCCTTCAATAAACACTACATCTTAAAAATAAAATAAAAAGTGATCTTTCAAACATTTTTTGTACCAAAGAATAGTCCATTTTGATCTAAAAAGGTTGATTTTTCATTTGATTTATCAATCTATAATTATAATTATGTTGATAATTGTAAGTATAATTATTTGATAATAATAAACACTCAATCAAATTAGAAAGATTCAAATCAGAAAAAATCAAATAAGATCATATAAGAAAGATTTATTTATTTCAAATCATATTAGAAAGATTCACATTAGATTAACCATATCAGAAAATTTTATATTAGATTTGATTAGATCTTAAAAAGTTTAGATCGAAAACATCATATCAGGCAAACCATATGGTCAGATGTCATAATATCATACTAGCATACACATACACAGGATGTCTCTAAAGCTATGTTTGAACGGGAGGTTTTGGAGAGGAGGGAGGGAAGGGCCGGGTTATGACTTAGAGTCCCGCTTCGTGTACAGGCTAGGTTACACGCCGGTCAAATTATCTATGTACAGATAATTTGATCGGCGTTTTGTGAAGAAAATCGATTTCCACACAAACTAAAATAAAAAGTTGTCTGTTTCACGAACATTTTAAAGGAGAATTTTTCATAAAATGTCTATGATACAGCCAATTTTTAATTAGAATTTTAAAATGTCTGTGATACAGACAAAATGTTTGTTTTTGTTTGTGAAAATCGGTTTTCTTCATAAAACGCCGATCAAATTATTTGTACACAGATAATTTGACCGGCGTGTACATAGGGAATTTTCCTATGACCGTAGACCAAGTGTAGACCATTTTGAAATACCTATGACACTATTGTGCCGATAAAATTTTTGTTTTTGTTTGTGAAAAAAGTACCTGTAGACCATCCCTTTTATGGGATTTAGACGTTGTAAACAAGATGAGTAGTTTTATGGGAAATTACCCAAAGTAAGAGTAAATGAGGTTTGAAATTTCAAAATAGGACTATTATGTTTTTCTTTCCGAAATAGGAGTTGTTACTGCCATGTATGAAAAATACTGTCATAATTAAAAAATATTGTCATTAATTATAATTAATATTGTCATGTTAAATGCACTATACTGCAACTATTTCGGGAATAAAAACACAGTCCTATTTTAGTCACGCCTACAAGATGATAGTAAATAATGCTATGTTAGTACTATTTCGGGAATAAAAACATAGTAGTCATATTTTGGAATTCCAAACTCCATTTACTCCTATTTTGGGAAATCTCCCTAGTTTTATTGTATTCCCTTCCATCCATGTCTCCACTCCCCTCAAAGCTTTCCCCACCCCTCCTTTCAATAAAACTCCCAAATTAAACCACCGTTTTTGTCTAAGGAAAACGCTACATTTTGCAATCAGGGCCATAGCCCAAATTTATATTTTCTTCTTGTGCCCTTGTCCAAAAATTCTCAAGCTTTACATTTGCAATCAAATTTGATCATTAACTTTTCCATACAATTTACTTTTTAGTTAGCTTTTCCACTAGAGATAAATACTATGCAACACACATTCCCTTCAACTTCTTCTTCTTTCCTCCTCCTCTAATACCAGCTTCGAACTCCTGACGTGGTGGATAGCAGTATCATATCAAACCATCCAAGCCAAAGAGGAGCCGGTACACACATTCCCTCCAAAACTTGGAAGGTAGGTTAACATGAAATCTAAGAGTTCTAGCATCAACTTAGATATTTTGCTATCTCCGCTCCATTGTCGTCACTCCTTATTGCTTGAATCTTATGGTTGCGTTGTGTAGATACATAATTGCAGAAATTTTTATATTAAAGCCCTTCCCTTGCCTGTGAATTTTGTTTCAATATACTTAACCAAGTGTACCAACTATGATCATCCAATATGATCAAGAAGTAGTGATCTCCACTCATAGAGGCAATAGAGAAAGGACCTCATATATTTGTCTACGTATTATATCAAAACAAGCAGCAATACAACTAGTACTTTTAGGGAAACTCGGCCTTTATGTCAAGCAAAACAGGAGGCATCACAAACAATGATTCTATAGATTCGTTTTAAAACATAAAGACATCCAATATGATGCAATTTATTAACGGGGTAAATGGCCTACTTTATAATGCCATGATTGCAATTTTCTTTAATTACAAGTAAAAAACATGAAAACTATCATCTCCCTTTTCACTAGTGTGTTGTCCTCGTTTAATGTAATAGAGGTCATTCTATCTCTTTCACTATATCAGACGTTTTGCATCCATGCATCTCCTGAATAAGACAACAGTCATCCAACACAGTTAAACATAAATGAGATTTTTTGTGAGCTTCCTTGTTGAAATGATGTTAACAATGATAGTAGGTAAAAGTATACTTTAATATCTCTTCCATGAGTACCAAACTGACAGACCCATGTAGTTGTTATTGAAAATTCATATAATCTGCATGCATTAATTAAATAAATAGAAGTAAATAGAAATACTTGGATGAAACCGAGCCCAACGAATTGATGTCTCCTAAAAATGAATTTGCCCACAACACAAGTACCAATCACCTCCCAGGATAGAACGGTTTCTACGTTCCCAAAGGACACTAGCGAACTCAAAGATACAACGTCAATGAAGTAGTAGGTAGTGGGAGAAGGAAGGGAATCAAAATTATAATTTTCGGATTGATGGAAATGCTGGAAGCCATGGGTATATATAGAGCTCCTGTAATAACTCGAATCCAGCTCAGCTCAGGGTCTCTTGTATATATAGATGAAATCAAATCATTAGGTCTCAAACCATTAGGTCAAAGAAGTGAGACCTGAGCTGGATTCGAGTTATTACAGCTCCGATCAAGAGATTCTACACCCAAAAGACAACTTTAGAAAGAATAATTGTGACCCTTCTTCTAAAAATCAAATGGTTGTGTCTATTGTCAAGTATTATCCAAAATTGAGATCAAATAAATAGAATTATCTTTAAGCAGTGCATGTGTTTGAGATATAATTCCACGCTTATCTTTCGGGGGACAATTTCTCATTCATTTCAAAATCGTTTTACACAATATAATATGAAAGTGTTCATCTCACGAAGTACAATATGTTAGGGCTTAGTTCTATTAAAATAGAGAAATGAGTCTCTTACATATTTTAGCTCCAAAATAACCATAATATTAATTTGTAAAACCATTTTTCCAACAATCCCCCCACATGAATGAGAAATTAGCTTAAAGACAGGAAACAGATCAAAATTTGATAGAGGAAGATGGGAACTCTGCATAGGGTTAGGTAGTCGTGAAACTTAGAACCTACCTTAGTGTATATCCATCGGATTTACTGGACAGTCGGTAGCCATTTGCTTTGAACTGTCAACCGTTATGTAAACCTATACAATGAATAACACACAGATCCCCGAGTGCATCTTTGGTTCTCACGTTTGTGTTCGTTTCGACCTTGAACACCTCCTGGTTCAACTAGTGGTTTAGAGAATTTATCTTGTATCAAAGAATTTATCTCGTATGGTACGATAGACTCTCATAGAAACGACCTTTTTCCACCGGCATAGGTGATCTTTATCAAAGGTATCATGTCATACTTTACTTGAACATATCAAGATATAGATATGATCAAAAGCGTAACTTACCCTAAGTGCTGATGGCATTAGTGTACTATATCTGGGCTAGTACCGCCCGAGCTAGTCCACAGTTGTGTTTTCCCTTTGAACCTAATTATGATGCACTCTCAATAATAAGTAGGGTTTCCCCATAGACTTTATCGGATCATTGGCAGTAGGCTCATCGCTCTCTTTGACGTCTCAACCATCACTCTCGGGAGTGGCTTTGTAACACCCCCAAATTTATACCCAAAATTGGTGCTAACTACAGCAGGTGTAGAAAGAATTTCCCAAAACATTTAAGTTCAAAATGGTTTCAATTGCAGCGGAAGCAAAAAAAATTCAATGGATGTTACCGCCACACTCGGTTCTCACATAACCGAATGCACAGGCTAAACCAGCATCCAAAAATAATCCAAGTATTTATGTACTGAAAATTTCAAAAGAATAATTTAAATGTCTACATGTTCTGAAACTGAAATAAACAATAGCTCGGTGATTATAAATACTAAACTACGTAATCTAACGCAGCCCTCATCATCATGCATAACCTTCATCACCTGCACAATTAAAGTGCAGAAAACAAAACAAAGAAAAAGAAACAAAAATTAGCTTTTTAGCTAAGTAAGGCCCACCCAACCCCGTAAAATAATCACGTTTGGCAAAAATAGTTTTTGATATAATACTATATAAAAAAAACTCACACCACCAAAATTCTTTTCTAATCAAAAACATCATTTATGAACTTTATAATCTAAAATACCCGTTTAGTTAAAAATAATCCTTATAAGCTCCAAACAATTAACATCTCAAATAAAAGTATCACTTTTCAAAGATAACTTCTGTAACTAAAAATATCACTATTCCAAAATCAATGTCATCACTCTTAGATTCTTTTAAGATGGGCGAAACTCAAGATTCCTCGAGCCCAATGAATCGTTGTTGTGTACGACTCATCCCGGAATTCCGGCTCCCACCGACCACCAATTGGAAACTAAACTTCACCCTTAAGTGTGCACACCCCCTAAAAGGGATTTCAAGCCCTCCGAGTAGTAAGAAGTCCAAGTAGTTCGGACAACGTCCCCCTACCTCACAATGGGTTAGAAACCCGGGTAATTAGAAACTACTACCGCGGCCACCAAAGAACTTTTAAAGTTCTCAAAAGAAATATCGGGAATCTCCCGCCACCAATATTTACCGGGATTTCTCCCGCCACCAATAATCAACCTAAACTAAATCCGCGGTATATAGCTCTAACCACCCTCCACATTTATCCGGATGTGGAAAACCGACACCACGGATTACTCCCGGGTGCTCAAAATATTCATAAATCATTGATTACAATTTGGCAAAATATTTGATACCACACTTTCCAAAAATAACATCTATAACCACCACCATCAATATAGTTCATATATTACTCCACTTGTCGTTATGAACATGTAGTTCATAGGTTACACAAATATCATTATGAACATCTAACTCATAGGTTACTAACATATCACTTAACTTCAAAATACTTTCTCATAATATTTCTTTCAGATTCATGTCTCAAAATCATATGCCAAACATCTCCAATTCAAAGTCAAAGTTCACAAATTAGGGTTTATCCAAAACTAGTTCCAAAATAGTACTGAATACCATATTCAAAATAATCCAATAAGGATATTTATAACTCCAGAATATATATGTAAATTTTCATACCAAATTATACATTTAAAAATATATAATTTGTCCCAAAAGATTTGATCTCACAACACTTTCCAAAAAGAGGGTTTAACCCAAACCACCACTTCCCAAAAGTAGCATTTACTACCACCACCAAAATAATCCAATTGGGGTATTCTAAACTCATAATATATTTTCAATATAAAAAATTATAATAGTCTCAAATCATACTTAACCTCATACCAAAACAATCTACAAAATTTTCCAATCCCAAAAGAACAATCCTCAAAAATCACAATTTTAGCCATAACAAACTGATTTGATAAATTCACCAAAAATCACACGTTCATAAATTCCCATAAAATCATACATCATCATAAATATACTATAATAACCCAAATAGCCATAAAAGTTCAGAAAGAAACTCAAATCATAGCCCAAACCCTAATTAATACATAATAGGAGCAAAATAGTAGTTTTGGTTGCAATAGTCCTAAACGTGAAACCTAGATTTATGAGTCATTCACACGTCCCTAGGAAGTGATAGGGTCGAAGGATCACAATTTAAGAGAAAGAAATCAAGAAAACGGATACATGATGCGAATTAGGCAACAAACGTACTTACCGGAAGATTGGATTGTTTGATCACGTTCTTGGACTCAAAAATCGTCTTGTTTATGTTAATATTTAATATATGGAATAGATAGAGCTTGAAGATGCGGTCCTAGGGTTTTTGGAATGAGGAAAATCGGATTAGGGATGTATTTATAGTGAATTTTCCGAAGTTTGAGTCGCATTAGGATAAAATAGGGATGCACGCGTGTGTACCTTCCATGCACGCCGTGCGTAGCTGGTAGTAGCTATTCCGCTTGATTTTTTTGCCACGTACGCCGTGCGTGACCCCCAGGCGCCCCAAACCTTAGTTTTGCCCCATTTCTTCCCCGTTTGAACCTCCCCTTGGTCCCAAACAATAAACCAACAATAATAAACTACCTGATGGAGTATATGGGTCTGAGCCCCAGGACCCACATACTCGGAAGAACAGAGCACAAGACAACAGAGTGGCGCCCTCGTCGGCCAAGACGCCCCCGTCGGCCGAAAAAGGGGCCAACTCAGATTACGGTCCTGAGTTTAAGGGACTCGGGTGCCCTCGTCGGCCGCGCCCTCGTCGGCCGTGCCCTCGTCGGCCGCGCCCTCGTCGGCCGTGCCCTCGTCGGCCACGCCCTCGTCGGCCACGAAGACCTCCCAGAATCGGATTCTATACTTACTCATTTGTACAGCCCATTAGTGGCTTTGTATTCGGCCCAGTAGCGGTCCAGTTGTAAATGGGCCTCCCAAGCCCAAGGCTTGGGAGCCCAACCCTAATTTTCTCTATAAATACTCCCCTTGGGAGTAGTTATAGGGGTTACGAAATCATTCTATTGAAGCATATTATTGCACTTCTCTCTTTAGCTCTCACTTCTCTCTAGATATACTCTATCATTTGGTGCTCTCGTTGAGAGCTAGAACAATCAAGTTAGCACCCTTCGTCGCTACCAAGCACAGCTAACCACTGATCATGGGGAGAACTAAGTCAAACCGCAACCTCGTCAGCAAAGTCATCCCTGAGGACCAAGAGCCCAGGGAGCACGATGAGGACGCCACGGCCGACCAGGTCGGCGGAGGGGACCTCTTCCAGGAGGTCTTCAACCTCACGACGGACCTCCGCAACCAACTCAACGGCGGAGTCCCCGACGCCCGCCTCGGCCTGGAAAAGAAACGAGCTGAGAAAGCGGACCACGCCCCGGCCCAGCCTATGGCCGCGGCCTCTCCGTCCGTAGATCCTCAGGTCCAGGCCGCACTATCGGCTATCATCGCCAGCTTGGCTCAGAATCCCACCGTCCTCAGCGCACTCTTGCCAAGGACCGGGGGAAACGTCACTCCACCTCCTCATCCCCAACCGTTGGCCGTCCAGATAGGCAACAATGAGGGGGTTGTGGCCCAGGACACGGCGTCGTCCCACTCCCACCCTGCTTCCCTTCTTCGGCCCGGGCAGACCCCAGCGCGTGGAAAAGCCTCTGCCTTCAATAGGCTAGGTGACACGCGTCGTCATCCGGTTTCGGAAAGGATGGCGGGATGGATTGGCGATCCTCGTCCTGGCTCGCCAAGGGAAAGCTTGGGGTCTGTGTCCCGGACAGCGGACCAGCCCCGCCCGGACAAGAGCAAGGGGAAGTTGCACGAAGATGACGTGCGCCACCAGATCAACGCGGCTCACAACGAGCGCCTGCGGAACCAGCCGGGCGCCGCTGCGGCCGACAGGGACCCCCGGGACGAGGTCATCGCCCAGCTGGAAAGGAGGCTGGCTCAGATGGAGGCCAAGCAGTCGGCCAACATCCCTACGGCCGGCGCCTCCAACGACCCCGGCCTCAACGCGCTCATGAACAAAGTTAGCGCCCTGGAGCGAGAGCTGGCCGAGGGGCGAGGTGACCCCATCATCCAGGTCAGGACCAGGACCCCTTTCACCAACAGGGTCCTCTCGGCCCCCATCCCTGAGAAGTACAGGGGGAACGCCATCAAGTCCTACGATGGCCGATCAGACCCCCAGGAACACTTCAGCCGTTACCAAAACAACATGCTGATGGTGAACGCGTCCGACGAATACCTCTGCCGGTGGTTCCTCTCTACTCTCGAGGGGCCAGCGTACGAGTGGTTCAACGGACTGCCAGTGGGAAGCGTTGACTCATGGCAAGATCTCGCCAAGCGCTTCCTCACTCACTTTGCCGGGAGGAAGCGCGCCAAGAAGTATTTCACCCACCTCCTCTCCGTCAAACAGCAGCACGAGGAGTCCCTCCGGTCATTCATCGACCGGTGGAAGAGGGAGACCGAGGAGGTCGAGGGGGCCGATGAGCGCACCCTCCTTGCCTTGTACCAGGGAGCCCTCCGCAGCTCCCCGTACGCCAGGAGCCTCATCACTGACCCCCCGAGGTCGTACGCCAAGGCGCTCCAACGCGGAGGCTTGTATGCCGACGCCGACGAGCTCCACAATCACAAGAGAGAGGGGGGCCATCCCCCCAAGAAGACAAATCCTTCGCCGGCCTCGGGTCCGACCCCGGCCGGCCAGGGTGCCCAGGGCCGCCACGGCTCTGGTGGACAAAGTAAGAAAGACCGCCACTGGCGGCCGAGGCTGGAACGACCGGGGGTAACCCTCACCCACCCGATCGGCACCATCCTCGATTATGCCGAGAAGCACGGCCTCATCGAGCAGGCTCCTCGGCCGGCCGAGGAGATCCTTGCCATCCAGCAGGGCGGCACATACTGCCGGTTCCACAAGAACTCGTCGCACAACACCGACGATTGCATCACATTGAAGAAGGCCATCGGGCGCCTTATTCGCCAGGGGGAACTCTCCCAGTTTGTCAAAGGTGGCCCACGTAAAAACACTTGGGTAAACACCGGCAAACATGGGGGCGAACCCTCTGCGAAGAAACGCGAGATTGGTAGGCTCAGCGACGACAAGGACTCCGAGGAGCCTCCGCCGAAGAAGAATCACATCCACCTCATCGTAGGTGGGAACACTGGGGGGGACTCCGCCACTCAGAGAAAGAAATGGGCCCAATCCCTTTACATTGGGGAGGTGTCCCACGTTCCCCCCCAGCCGAAGAAGCAGCGAGCGGAGGCGATCACCTTCACCGACAAGGATCTGCCTCCGGGTACGGAATCACATAGGGACGCCCTCGTCATCCGATGTGAGATCGGTGACTCCATCATCCACCGTACTTACATCGATACAGGGAGCTCCGTCAACGTGATGTACCTAGACACCTTCAAGCAGCTGAAGCTGGACAGAGCTTTGCTGAGGCTGATCAAGACCCTGTTATCCGGCTTCACCGGGGACTCTATCGACGCCGAGGGCACGATAGTCCTCCCCGTGGAGGTCGGTGACGGCCCCCACCACGCCAGGATTGACATGGAGTTCATGGTGGTCAACCTCCAGTGCGCCCACAACCTGATCTTGGGCCGGCCAGCGCTGGAGGACTTGGAGGCCATCATCTCCATGAAGCACCTATGTTTGAAGTTCCCCACCAATGACGGCATCGGCTACGCCAGAGGAAATAAGAGGATAGCCAGAGCTTGCTACCTCAAACTAACGAGGCCGGCCGAGAGGGAAGGACAGCGGATAGACACCATTACGGCCGCCGTCGCCATGGACGAGGAGAGGCCACATGCGGAGCCGGCCGAAGAGGTCGAGGAGATCCCCCTGGATATCTCCCGGCCGGAGCGGGTTCTCAGGGTCGGAAAGCAACTCCCCCAGGACCAACGAGACGCCATCCTCCTCGTCCTACGGTCATACGCCGTTGTCTTCGCGTGGGGCCCGGACGATATGCCAGACATCAGCCGCCAGGTGATCACTCACCGGCTGACCGTCGATCCGGCCTCCGCGCCGGTCAAACAGAAGCGGCGCTACTTGTCCGCCGACAGGCGAGACTTCGTCAAAGGGGAGGTCGCCATGCTCCTCTCAATCAAACACATCAGAGAGGTGAAGTACCCGACATGGTTGGCCAACGTCGTCCTCGCACAAAAACCACCGACGTTCAGAATGTGTGTTGACTACACTGACCTGAACAAGGCGTGCCCCATGGACCCGTTCCCTCTCCCCAACATTGATCAACTGGTGGACGAGACGGCGGGGTGCGAGTTGATGTCGTTCCTCGATGCTTTCAGAGGGTATCACCAAATCTCCATGCATGAAGATGACGTTGAGAAAACGGCATTCATGACCCCAGAGGGAATCTTTTGCTACCTCGTCATGGCCTTCGGTCTCAAAAACTCCGGCGCCACCTACACTAGGATGGTGGCCAAGATCTTCAGAGCGGTCCTTGGCCGGACAATGGAGGCGTACGTCGACGATATGATCGTCAAGAGCAGGCAGGTCACCTCCCACGCCGACGACCTCCGGGAAATCTTTGAGATAATGAAGGAGTTCAGGCTCCGCCTCAACCCCAAGAAATGCGCCTTCGGCGTCCAGGGTGGCAAGTTCCTCGGCTACATGGTCAGCCGGAGAGGCATCGAGATAAACCCGGAGAAGACGCGGGCTATCATCAACATGGAGCCGCCCCGCAACGTCAAGGAGGTACAGCGACTGACGGGGCGCCTGGCGGCCCTAAACCGGTTCCTCTCCAGGTCCGCCGAGAGGGCCCTCCCCTTCTTTCAGATCATGCGGAAAGCCAACAGCTTCAAGTGGACGATGGAGTGCCAGGAAGCATTCGACGAATTGAAAAGGTACTTGTCGTCCCCACCCGTGCTCTCCAAGCCCAAAGCTGGCGAAACCCTCTTCTTGTACTTAGGGGTGAGCACGTCGGCCATCAGCTCCGTGCTCATCCGCGAGGACGAAGGGGTGCAGAAGGCCATCTTCTACATCAGCAAGACACTTAGGGAGGCCGAGCTCAGGTACTCCCCCATTGAGAAGACGGTGCTGGCCATCATCCACACCGTGAAGAAGCTGGGGCACTATTTCCAAGCCCACACCGTCCATATGCTGACCCAGCAGCCTCTTGGCGCGCTCATGAGGAGCCCCACAAGCTCCTCGAGGATGGTGAAATGGGCGATCTTCCTCAGCCAGTTTCAGATTGAGATCAAGCCAAGGCCATCTATCAAAGGGCAAGCCTTGGCCGACTTCGTCATCGAATGCACAGCAAGGGAGACGGCCGTCGCCAGCTCTGGGCCGGAGCTGGACGATACGTGGACCCTGTTCACTGATGGCTCGCCGGCCGCGAAATCATGCGGCGGCGGCGTCGTCCTCATATCCCCTGAAGGATTCAGAGCTTACTATGCCATCCGCTTCAACTTCAGGGTATCCAACAACGAAGCCGAGTATGAGGCCCTCCTCAGCGGTCTCAGACTCGCCGCCGGCCTCAAGGCCAAGCACCTCAAAATCAAGTGCGACTCCAAACTGGTAGTGGGCCAGGTGGAGGGATCGTACGAAGCGAAGGAAGGTCGGATGAAGCAGTACAAACAAGCGGCGGAGGAATTGCTGAAAGCGTTTGAAACCCATGAGATCACCCAGATCCCAAGGGCCGAGAACGCCGAAGCCGACATCCTCTCCAAGCTCGGCTCGGACACCCCGGAGCACATCTCCCAGTTGGCCAAGATCGAGGAGTTAAGCATGTCCATCATCCATGCCAGCCCCGTCTTGTGCGTCCAACAGCGACCAGAGGACTGGATCTCCGACATCGCCACCTTCATCACCACGGGGGAGCTGCCCCAGGACGAGGAGAGGGCCAAACTTGCCAAACTCAGGGCCCCAAGCTACACCATAGAAGATGGCAAACTCTACAAACGGTCTTACAATGGCACTCTCCTCCGATGCCTGCACCAGGACGAGGCCGACACCGCCATGGAAGAAGTTCACTGTGGCGTCTGCTCCTCGCACCAGGGTCCTTTCAGCTTGTCCCGGCGTCTCGTCGTCCAGGGCTTCTTCTGGCCGACGATGGCACGGGACTGCGCTGACCTGGCCAGGAAGTGCACCACATGCCAGGTACTCCAGAAGGCCCCTGGTCGGCCAGCTGTCAACTATGCCCCTGTCAGCACCGCAATTCCATTCTCCAGATGGGGGATTGACCTGGTCGGCCCCCTGCCCAGAGCCGCCGGGAATAACCGCTACATCATCATCGCCGTCGACTACTTCACCAAGTGGGTCGAGGCGGAACCCTTGGCCAGCATCACGGGGGCCAAATGCCAAAAATTTGTTTACAAGAACATCATCACACGCTTTGGCGTCCCCCAGGAGATCATATCAGACAACGGCACCCAGTTCGAGGCAGCCCCTTTCCAAGAGCTCCTCCGGGAGTTTGAGGTAAAGCATCGTTTCTCCTCCGTTGCCTACCCTCAGGGCAACGGGCAGGTCGAGAACGCCAACAGAACAATCATGGAGGGGCTGAAGAAGAAACTCCAGGCCGCAGGAGGTAGTTGGGTCGACGAGCTCCCCAACATCCTGTGGTGCTACAGAACCACGCCGAGGAGGGCGACAGGTGAAACGCCTTTCGCCCTGTGCTACGGCTTTGAAGCAAAGGCGCCTACGGAAGTTGCCATCCCCAGCCGACGGGTGGAACAATATGAGCCTGACACCAACGAAGAAAACATGAAGATTGACCTACACCTGGTTGATGAGAGGCGTGAACAAGCTTACGTCCGAGCGGAGAACTACCGGCGTCAAGTAAAATCATACTATGACGCCAAGGTACGTTCCCGAAAATTTCAGGTGGGGGACTACGTCCTCCGCCGAAGGGAAGCAAGCCAGCCGACAGAGGGCGGCAAGCTAGCATTGAAGTACGAAGGGCCCTACATCGTCAATGCCGTGGTCAAACCCGGCACCTACAAGCTTAAACGCCCGAATGGGTCCAATGTACCACGAACATGGAATGTACACCATCTGGTGAAGTTTTATCAGTAATCCGAAGGAGGTGCAGCCGACGAAGCCCTCACCCCTTAACGGGTTACTGATTGAACGCCACCCTCGGCCTCGAGCCACTTATGAATAAAATCATGTTCTGATTTTTTTCTCTGGAAATTCAAAGTAAAACATTGGCAGGTGCCCTCGTCGGCCACCTTAGAGCGAAAGGCTCAGGTCTGGCCGACATGGCCCTTTGCATTTGCAGCCTACGAGCGACAAGCTCAGGCACTCCATTGTATTTTGTATCAGCGAAGGGCTCAGGCCTAGCTGAGAGAGCACATCGTCCTGGCCCCGAAAGCCTAGAAGTGAAACGCTCAGGTATGGCCGACGATGTCCCCAGGACGAAGGGCCCGTAAACGGCCCACGTCTTGAAACGGGAAGCTCACCGCGTCGTCCACGCGCCAGATCGCAGGACGACAGGCCTGAAATCATGGTCGAGGTGACAAAATCCCAAAACTCAGGGATGGGCAACGACAGCCGTTGGAAACCGACCAAAAGTCTAGCCCGCGTCATAAATAGGCGACGGGACCCACCCTGAGATCACGGACGTTATAAACGAAGTCCGAACCGGCCGAAGGACGAGCACACCCTCCGGCCGAAGCCTGAAAGAAGGATACCCCCGAAACAAAACAAAAAAAAAAAGAGGGAAGCCGACGGCCGCGCACACGTGCCGGCCTCGAGCAATGGAAAAATAAAATCCCCACAACTCAGGCCCAACTAGGCCAAGTACATATCAGTTAAACACAAGTGTAGTACCACTGACAGGCAACATGGACGAAACGTCCACACACTACAAGGGAACAATCAAGGCCGATACACACGCCTATAAAACCCTAACCACACCGGTTGGGTGACACGCGAGAGGTGACCTTCATCGGCCATAGTCCTTTGAGGCACCAACGCTTGGTATGAAACAAAGCATCGCAATCCTGAGGATGACCAGGACGACGCGGGCACTCATCACACCCGCGAAAGGAGCAAGCAATCAAGAAACAACCTCTACTTGCCACAGCACCTCGGATGGCCGACGCAGGCACTGGAACCATAGCTAGCCGACGAAGACAGGACCATCTCCTGGGACAAGCTATTCCTTATCCAGCACCCTCATCGGCCACAAGCCAAACCTTGGCCGGCAGTGGCACCGCAAAGAAGTAAATGCCTAACATTTATACTTAGGAAATTATCTAAGTACTCAAATGAAGGAGTTCTAGCCGAAGCGGGTACTAGTATACTACAAAGCCGTTAGCTACCTACACCTCTACATGTGTACTTGTGAAAAATTCAAAGTCCACAAGACTATGGTGAAGGTGCCCTTATCGGCCAGAACACAGGGATACAAGCCGACAACGGCCCTGTCTAAAACACTTGGGATGAATCCAAGGCCAGGACGATAAGAACGCCAAGGCCTGGATGGAACGGACACCACGGTCAAGGCTAAAAAGGGAAGCACCTAAATGGAATCAAAAACACTTAGGAAATTTTTTGGAAAAAATCCTAAGTGTTATGATAGCAAAGGAACACCGGTCAAGCCGAAAGGCCACCAGGCCGGAAGGGAAGCAACTACACGAATCCAAAACACTTAGGAAATTTTCAAAAAAAAATCCTAAGTGTTAGGATAGCACAGAAATGACGGTCAGGCCGATCAGGCCGCCAGCCAGGGAAGAAAGCAGCTCAGTGAGCCCAAAACACTTAGGAAATATTTGAAAAAAATCCTAAGTGTTAAAAGACGACGAACAAGCCGACCAGGTCACCGGACAGGGTGGACTACCCCATGGACGTAGCGGACAATCGCGGGCGACCCAAGTTATGACCTTGACACTTGAGAAAAAATTTCAAAAACGAAATGACAAAGCAAATAACCATACAAGGGATTCAAAGCCGAAGAGGACAACAAAAATTTCTTCAATTGATAGTGAGTTCATTACAATTGGGGGCACTTCGGCCGTTACATAATTTGGCAACAAAATGAAAAGCTAATTACAACAGGGAATAGCCGATCAAGCCTCCGGGGCATCTTCATCCGCGGCTGGCTCTTCAACCTCGTCGGCTCCCTCCTCGGCGGCCTCATCGGCCTCAGCTTCTTGGCCGGCAGCGGCGCTGGTGGCATCGTCTAAGAAGTCGAATTCAGTGTAGTCCGGCTCGCCGAGGCCGGAGCTTTCTATGGGGGACTCTCGCTCCGACAGCGGAAGCTTGGCCTGCTCTTCCGGATCCTTCATCAGCTTTGGCAGCTTCAGGTTCCGTCTAGCCCACCCAGACGTGTAATTCATGGCCTTCAACGCCCGGGATAGCCGCCGACACAGGAGCCTTTGCATCCGCTCCTGGCCCAGGTTGTAATAAACTGACATCTCCCGGCTGAAATACTCCCGGCCGGCGGGGGAGATCATCCCCCAATTCTCAAGCCTGGCGGCCACCACTTCGTAGCACCAGGGGAGCCTCTCATCGGCCTTCCACCCCTCGGCCAGGAACTTCTCGACGGCCTCATCGGCAGCCTTCACGACGGCGGCCTCGGCCTCAGCCTTCGCCTTGACGGCCTCCTCGCTCCTGCGCCTCTCGGCCTCAAGCGCCCTGTGGGACTCCTCGAGCTCCCTTTTGCTCTCCTCGAGCTTGGCCAGGGCATCGTCCCTGGCTGCGGCGGCTTCATCAGCCCTTGCCTGCAATGCCTTGGCATCCTCCCGGAGCCGGTCAAGGCAAGCTACCGCCTCGTCGGCCGAGGCAGCCTTCTGCTCCAGCGCTTGCAGGCGAGCTATCTCCCAGTACTGCCTCTTATGGCTTTCCATAAGCATGAAGGCACTCTGCAGAAGGAAAACAAAGGTCAGGCAAAAAACTCTACACAGACGAAGAGAGACAAAAATATAAGGACAGTAACTTACTTGGACGAGGAGGTCCATGCCGCCCTCATAAATCTTCGGGTCCTCGAGCTTCTTCAAGTGAGCCCGATCTTTGGCCGGCATGGCCTTGGCCAGGACGACGTGGCCGGGGACGAGATCATTAAACACGCCCCCGCCGACGGGGTATTCTACCACCTTCTGGTAGGTGGCACCGGCAATCTCCTTGCCGGCCCTCTCGTCCGTGGTTCCTGGACGAGAGGAAGCGCTGGGGCAGCATCGTCAGCAACAGTAAGGTCCACGACGGGACCACCATCGCCCACGCTGGGGACAGTAAGAGTACCGGCCTCACTAGCCAGAGAAGGGGAAGGAGCCCTCTTCGTCTTCTTAGAGACGCTCACGCCGACCTCAGTCAACTTTTTCTGGCCGTCAGTGGCCGGTCTCTTTTTCTTTGAGGGGGCAGGCTGTGGGGCCGCATCAGCAGTAGCCCCGCTCCCACCAACAGCGGCACGTCGGGCCGCCTCGGCCGCCTTTGCAGCCAGCTCCTCGGCCGCCTTGGCCTTGGCAACAGCCATTATGGAACGTCGGTCCATGACAAAGTCTACAAGGAAAAAACAAACAGATTAGTAAGGCAAAGGACAAAACATAAAGACAGAAAGCCGAAGAAAAAATTACCATCGGCCTCAGCAGGAATGCCCAAATCCGGGCCATCGGCCTCCTCAAAGGTAGTGGTCATCCTCGGCCAGAGTTGGAGGTCATCCTCCTTATCTCCATACAGGTAATATCTGAAGAAGCCGAGGGCGGTCATCTTGTATTCAGTGACGTAATCTTTCACGCTCCTCGGCCCCCCTTCCAGGAAAGCCTCCACCTGAGCGTCCAAAATAGAGCTCTTCGGCGGGTCATGGAGATTGAACCTCCCGGTATGGCCGAGAGAGGGGAACTCGGTGCCACTCTCACAAATGGACACAAACACGAACTTGCTCTTCCACCCATGAATGGACGTAGGCAAATCCGTGAAGCTCCTCTTCCTCGGCAGCTGTTGAAGAGTAGCATAGGCCGCACAGTTCTTGTGGCTTCCCCGGCCGATCTGGTACAAGTTCATGAATAAGGCCGTGGTCGGCCTGAAGCCCAACTCCTCACACCGAAGTAAAAAGCCCACCATCAAGGAATAACTGTTCGGCGTCAGCAAGGCCGGAGGAAGCCCCACCATGTCCAGATACTCAATGACGAAAGGGTGAAGGGGGAACCTCAACCCCTTAGCAAAACTCATCGGGTATACTCCAAAGTATCCCGGTGGCGGAAGTAGAACATGGTCCGTCGGGCTGGGTGCCCTAACCCGCCCGAACGGCCCCACGTACATCTGGGCGACAAGATAGTCGGCCGCACTGCTCTCCGGCTTGATCAGGAATATGTTGGTGAGGTCCAGGTAGGAGAGGCCCGGCCCATTCTTCGGCCTCCTCACCCTCTTCGGCTTAGCTGCTCCCTTCACGGCAGACACCGGCCTCGGGCACGGAACGGCAGCAGAAGTGGACGCCCCGTCCACCGCTCGGGACGCGCCTACGTCCTCACCCTCTGAAGAGGAGGCGGACTCCTCGTCCTCGCCTTCCTCGTCCATCAGCTCTCCGGATTTGTAGGGGCTCAAACGCTCTATCTCCTCTTCAAACTCCTCGAGCACCTCGTAGTCAAGCGACCTCGTGGAGGGCTGGTCGTCGTAGGGGTAGTAGTCCTCGTTCAAGCTCTTCATTACTACTACTACGGGCTTAAGGAGAACAACTTAAGATCTAAAGGTGTTTAAACGCCTAACACTAGATCAACTACCTAGGAAGCAAAGTATGCAAAGCGAGGAAGATCGTGATGAACACTAACCTCGAACAACGAAGAACACGAAGAACAGGCTTGGGAGTTTATCTCTCTAGAAAATCGGCCGGCACTTCGACAAATTCAGAATGCAAATGTGATTCCTCGTCGGAGGGGAAGGGGTATTTATAGACCCCCCCCCCACCAACGGTCACTACACGTGGCACTCTCCCAATGGCCACATCAACGGCCACCACTGGGAGGCCACCACGTCACCAACGGGCCAGGACCAACCCATATCAACGGCCCACCGGCAAATCAGACTCTACGGCCTACACACGCTCAGCGGCTTTACAACTGCCAGCAAGCGCCCACAACGTCCCACTTGCTCGCCAAGATCACAAATGCCAAACAATAAGAAGATGGCAACGGCCAGGAACGTAACGGCCACAGAACAAAGGGGACAAATAGCCCACAGCCTTCGGCTCCTCGTAATAACCCTTGATGATAACTCTCTACAAGCGATCTACGCACAAGGGTTCTCCCACAGGGTTACCTTGGCCAGAAAATCGCCATGAGAGTTGGATTCAGGGGGACTACGGAGATGCCGCTTCGGCCAGGGACTCAAGCAACTCCTTCACCCCTCGCACTCCTCGGCCTGAAGCAGTGGGGGACTGGGGGACTACACCGGCCTCAACGAAACAAAGAGTATAAACAAGGTAACCACAAAACATGGCCACATCATCCACACAGCACAACGGAACCTCATCGGCCAAAGGCCCAAAACGTCATTAGCGACGGCCAACAAGCCACTAGAGGCAAGGACACTCATCGTTCTCCGCCAACAATTAATCTTGACGGGCCCTTCGGCCAAGAACACGAAGGCCAACCAGCAACGGCCAAAAGGAGTGCGCGAGCACCCTCATCGGCCACCCAAAGGAAAGGACGCCATCGTCCTCAAAGCAAGGAATAACCTCACCGGCCCAAACATAAACTTCAACCACCAACGTCCAGGAAAGGGAAAGCGCGCCTTCAACGGCCGACATCGGAACTAGACACTCATCGTCCTCAAACGAACACGTCAAGGAAACAACGGCCTCCCCGCCCACAGCGAGGAGCAGGTAACGGCCAAAGCACATAACAGGATCACCAAAATGGAAACAGCGCCAATACCGCAACGGCTAACGGCCTGGAAATGCCCGCGTCGGCCAAAAGCAACAAAGCACAGAAATCTACTCTCCTTCACTTCGTCTACGTCTCAGCTTAGAGAGTGGGGGACTCCTGATGGAGTATATAGGTCTGAGCCCCAGGACCCACCTACTCGGAAGAACAGAGCACAAGACAACATAGTGGCGCCCTCGTCGGCCAAGACGCCCCCGTCGGCCGAAAAAGGGGCCAACTCAGATTACGGTCCTGAGTTTAAGGGACTCGGGTGCCCTCGTCGGCCGCGCCCTCGTCGGCCGTGCCCTCATCGGCCACGCTCTCGTCGGTCACAAAGACCTCCCAGAATCGGATTCTATACTTACTCATTTGTACAGCCCATTAGTGGCTTTGTATTCGGCCCAGTAGCGGTCCAGTTGTAAATGGGCCTCCCAAGCCCAAGGCTTGGTAGCCCAACCCTAATTTTCTCTATAAATACTCCCCTTGGGAGTAGTTATAGGGGTTACGAAATCATTCTATTGAAGCATATTATTGCACTTCTCTCTCTAGCTCTCACTTCTCTCTAGATATACTCTATCACTACCTAAAGACCGTCTCAACGATATGAAACACAATTTTAATTATTTCCCAAATTCTCTCAAATTTTCGGGGTATTACAGGCTTGGTTAGCGGATCCGCAATATTTTCCTTTGATTTCATATAGTCAAGAGAGATGATCCCATTTTTATTAGTTTTCTAACAGTGTCGTGTCTACAACGGATGTGTCTACACTTACCATTATAAACTGCATTTCTTTCCCTTTCAATTGCAACTTGACTATCACACAAAATAGATATTGGAGATTTGGAGGGACAAGCTTTTTTTCAACAAAGAAGATCTTTCGAAAAATCTCTCAACTATTCAGCTTCTTCTCCAGTCTTATCTAAGGCAATGAATTCAGCTTTCATGGTCGATCTTGCTATACAAGTCTGTTTGGAAGATTTTCACGAAATAACACCACTTCCAAGTGTTAACATATATCCTCTTGTGGATTTATTGTCCTTGGAGTCAGATATCTAATTTGCATTTGTAAACCCTTCTAGTACGGTTTCGTATTTTCGAAAATGTAATCCAAAGTATTTGGTGTACACCAAATATCCAAGTACTCATATAAGTGCTTTCCAATATTCTTTACCGGGATTATGTGAAAAGTGACTTAGCTTAGTCATAGCTTGAGCTATATCAGGTCTTGTGCCATTCATGACTTATATTAAGTTGCCTATGACCCGATGATAGTCATCCAGTGATACACTTTCACCTCAATTTTTACTTAGTTGAACACGCAATCCAAAAGGAGTTCTCATGTGTTTGATATTATATTTTTTGAACTTATCAATAATTTTGCTAATGTAATGGGATTGAGAAATACCAACCCTTAAGTTGTTCTTGTGATTTTAATTCCAATAATTAAACCAGCAACATCGAGATCCTTCATTTCAAAATTCTTTGCCAACGTTCTTCTGGTAGCATCAGGGCCGGCCCTGAGGGTGTGTAGGGTGTCCAACCGCACAGGGCCCAAAAAATTGGAAGGGCCCAATTTTTTGTAGTAATATACTACTACTTTCGTCCCAAATTGATTTGTATATTTGACTTTTCTTGGTCAAACAATTTCATTTTATTTGCTTAATTAGGATGTCAATTTTTAATAATATTCTAATTTAGAATTTAGAACTTTGAAGAGATATCAATATAGTTTCTGAATATATAAATTTTAATTATTAAAAATAGAATTAATTATCGATAGGGAGCATTGACTTTTTTTATTGGTTGACCAAAAAATGTTGACTTTGCAAAACAATTTGGGACGGAGGGAGTAGTATTACTTAGAGGTGGAGCGTATATATAGGAACGAATGAGTACTAAATCCTCCGTTTTCCCCGGTGTGGGAATCTTAAGCTTTAGAAACTAAAAAGATAAGAAGCGAGGCATGCGGGATTCGAACCCAGGTGAAAATAAAATCATGCACGCTGATCTCTAAACATCAACCCACTGGACCGAATAAACTAATTGTTGAAAGAAGGACGTACAAACTTTATATTACCTATTTGTTCTACAAAATAAATAATTAAAAATACCTCTTAATAAAAATCGGTTCGGTTCGGTTTGAATCGATTTTATAACTCAAAAAACCTTCATTAAACTGATTTATGTTCCAGTCCCGACTTTTGGGTCCCGTTTGTTGAAACTTATGTTGAAACTTTGAAAAGAAGGCCCAATTATTTTTGTTGCACAGGGCCTTCATTTCTTCAGGACCGACCCTGGGTAGCATTTATCAAGTTTTCGTTACTACCAAAGATGAGCATATCATCTACGTATAGACATACTATCACGGAGTCCTCATGATTGCCCTTTACATAGACACATTTGTCGGCCTCATTGATTATATAAATCCATTTGAAAGTATTACGCCATCAAATTTATCATGTCATTGCTCGTGGGCTTGTTTTAGACCATAAAGAGATTTTACTAAGTGACACACCTTCCTATCTTGTCCGGGAACAATGAAACCTTCATGTTGTTGCATGTAAATCTCTTCCTCTACGTCACCGTTCAAGAATGCAATTTTTTACACCCATTTGATGAATTTCCAAACCATTCAATGCAACTATTGATAATAGCGTTCAAATTAAGTCATTCTTGTAACTAGCGAGTAGACATTGAAGTAGTCAACCCCCACACCCCCTTTTGGTTGTATCCTTTGGCAACCAATCAGATTTGTATATCTCAATCGTTCCATCAGTTCTTCTCTTCTTTTTGAAGATCCATTAACATCCTAGAGGTTAAGACATGATGGAATCCATTTCACTTTTGATGGCCTCTTGCCATTGTGCAGCGTGTGATGATGTGATGGCTTCCTTAAATGCTTGAGGTTCATCTTCCATAAGGTACATAACAAAATCTGGCCCAAAGTCCTGTTGGAGATTTATTGAAAAATACAACTCATGTTTTATTTTGAATGGTCCTTAAAAATTTTATAAATAAATATTGTGTATTTTTAAAATAGTGTTAAAGGAGTATTTAAATGTAATGATTATTATTATTATGAGCACACATTTGTGCACGTGTGATTGTGGTTGATAATATAATAATAATAATGCTTTGTCATTCAATATGATTCTTACACTTTGAGTTCACGTATAATAGTTTTAAAATAAATTAAAATGATCGTGTCTTTGTTTACTAATGTAAACGTATGTTCTTGAAGGAATGCGTCTTTTATGTTTTGGCCGGCCGGCTATTTGACATGGCTGGGTATGTACGTCTTCACATACGCAAACTTTCCAATTAAGATTAATACAAGCGTGTACATCGGTTAGTAAAAGTTGCCACTTATTCTATAAAATACAAGGATCTATTCTAACTGGCCATAACGGAAAAAAAATCGATTAGCATTTTTCTAACTTTTTGACTTGCCGTATTCTATCTCTATTGTCTGCAGTAATAGTAATAGAATACTTAGACCATTTTGATATACAAATCACTTGTTCGGTGTTATTTTATCGGTAACTAAAATACACCATACACCTTCTTTTTATCCCAAAAGTTCTATCTTGTAACCCGGTTAGTGTGATAAGGGTAGATAGTAAACTTTTAGGAAATCGTATTTTATACGTGACTAGAAGTGATATCCGGTCCTGCCATATTTATACACCCTTATATTTTACTAGTTTTATCCTCAAGTTCTAACAATCTAAAAGTTTACTATTCTGAAAATATGGCCGCTACTCAACGCGATATCATCAACACCAATTTTCAAAAATTGGAAAAGCTTGAAGGTGTGGAGTTTCGAAGGTGGCAGAAAAAGATGCATTTTTGCTCACCACTTTGAAAGTGGTCTACATGTTAAGCACCCCGAGGCCACCCGAGGAAGAGGAAAACGAGTCTTTGGAGACAAGCCGCCGCCGCATAAAGTGGGACAATGATGACTATACCTGCCGTGGACACATTTTGAATGGTATGTGTGATTCTCTTTTTGATGTGTATCAAAATGTTGAATATGCTAAAACGTTGTGGGAATCTCTAGAATCCAAATATATGACCGAGGATGCTTCAAGCAAGAAATTTCTCATTAGTAACTTTAATAGTTACAAAATGGTGGATTCTCGTCCGGTCATGGACCAATTTCATGAGATTCAACGTTTGTATGATCAACTTTTGATTCATAACATGCATGTAAATGAAACCTTTTCGGTCGGTTCTATAATCGACAAATTACCACCTTCATGGAAGGAAGTGAAAAATAGCCTCAAACGCAAAAAAGAGGATTTGTCAATGGAGCAACTTGGTCGCCGACTTCAAATTGAAGAAGGCATTAAGTTGCGTGAAGGTGACAATGGTAAAAAGAATGATCTTCCAATTTCCTCTATAAATGTTATGGAGGTGGGACAGTCAAGTGGGACTAAGAAAAATAAAAAACGTCCCGGGAAATTCACCAAAGGTTCCGAGTTTCAAAAGAGTCCGAAAGATAAGAAAGTAGGCTCTTGTTGGGAATGTGGTGGTCCACATTTCAAGAGGGACTGCCCGAAGGTGAAGAAGAAGAAGGCCCAATCGAACGGCCATCCAAACGGTGGCCAAGACAACCAAGGTCAGAATCTTTTTATAGTTACAAATGATGTTGATAACATCATGATTTTTGTAGCTATGCTTTCTGAAATTTGTGTTGTGCAGGATGATGAATCTTGGTGGATCGACACCGGAGCAACAAGGCATGTATGTAAAGATAGGCAAGCTTTTAAGACTTTAAAAGAATTGCAAGAGGGGCCGATATTATACATGGGAAATGACTCTATTGTGCAAATTCAAAGAATTGGGAAAGTAGAGTTGGAATTAACTTCCGGAAAGAAATTAATTCTTAATGATGTGTACTTTGTATCACAAATCCGGAAAAATCTTGTCTCCGGTGGCATCCTAAATAACTTTGGGTTTAAACTTAGCTTTGAAGCAAATAAGTTTATTTTATCTAAGGGTGGTGTATTTGTTGGCCAAGGTTTCTATTGTAATGGCATGTTCAAACTAAGTGTTGTAAATAAAGTTGTTAATTCTGTTTATATGGTTTCTGATTCTTCTTTGTGGCACAATAGGTTATGTCATGTTAATTATCGTAGACTTAGTGACATGTCTAAAGTAGGTTTAATTCCTCCTTTTAATATGAACATAGAAAAATGTAGAACTTGCATGTTAAACAAAATCACTAGAAATTCTTTTCAAAATGTTGAAAGAAAATCCAACATGCTTGAATTAGTGCATAGTGATTTGTGTGATTTCCATAGCACTCCTTCTTATGGAAATAAAAAATATGTAGTCACATTTATTGATGATTGCACAAGATATTGTTACATATACCTTTTATTTTCAAAAGATGAGACAATGGATAAATTCAGGGTTTTTAAAACGGAAGTTGAGTTACAAACCGGAAAGAAAATAAAAAGGCTTAGAACTGACAAAGGAGGAGAATATTATGAGCCTAAATTTTTTGAATCTGTTGGAATAATCCATGAAAAAACAGCCCCTTACACGCCGCAACAAAACAGCATAGCTGAAAGAAAGAATAGAACTTTAAAAGAAATGGTTAATTCCATGTTATCTAATTCGGGCTTAAGTAATGGCTTTTGGGGTGATGCTATGTTAACTGCTTGTTATATTCTTAACCGAGTTCCTAACAAGAGAAATAAAATAACCCCATATGAACTTTGGCACAAAAGAACACCCCAACTGAGTTATCTTAGGGTATGGGGTTGTAGGGCAATCGTGAGATTACCGGAACCTAAACGGAAAACGTTAGGTGAAAAGGGGAGAGAGTGCATATTTATTGGATATGCTGAACATAGTAAATCATATCGATTCTATGTTATTGAACCGAATGACTCAATTGCGGTTCATACCATTATTGAGTCTAGGGATGCTCTTTTTGATGAGAAGCGGTTCACTTCTATTCCTAGGCCAAATGATGTTGATCTCAGTTCAAGTAATTCAAATTTTCATAAACTGGAAAAGGATCATGAAAATGAGTCTGAAATTAGACGGAGTAAGAGGGCTAGAAAAGAAAAGTCATTTGGTCCCGATTTCCAATTATATTTGGTTGAAGGATCAAGAGAGACCCTTGTAACTCAAACACTATATTGTTATAGTGTTGAGGAGGATCCTAACTCTTTTGAGGAGGCAATGAAATCTCAAGATGTTTCCTTCTGGAAAGACGCCGTGAACGATGAAATGGATTCAATCATGGGCAATAATACTTGGGTTCTAAGTGATTTACCACCCGGTTGCACACCAATCGGTTGTAAATGGATTTTCAAGAAGAAAATGAAAGTAGACGGTACCATTGACAAGTTTAAAGCTAGATTGGTTGTACAAGGCTTTAAACAAAAACATGGTATTGATTACTTTGACACATATGCACCGGTAGCTAGAATAACTACCATAAGATTGTTAATTGCTTTATCGGTTATTCACAATCTTGTTATTCACCAAATGGATGTCAAAACTGCATTCTTAAATGGTGAATTGGAGGAGGAGGTGTATATGAAACAACCCAAAGGGTTTGTTGTTAAAGGACAAGAAAAGAAAGTTTGTAAACTTGTCAAGTCCTTGTATGGTCTGAAACAAGCACCTAAACAATGACATCAAAGGTTTGATGAGGTGGTGCTTAAAAATGGTTTTAAAATAAACCAATCAGACAAGTGCGTATATAGCAAATTTAATGAGCATGGTGGTGTCATTATTTGTTTATATGTGGATGACATGCTCATATTTGGCACTGATTTGAGGAAAGTGAAAGAGACAAAAGCTTTCCTCTGTTCAAACTTCTCCATGAAAGATATGGGAGAAGCGGAAGTTATTCTTGGAATTAGGATAATAAAGCAAGGTGATACTATCACCTTAACACAATCTCACTATATACAGAAAGTGTTGAAAAGATTTGGGAGTTTGGATTGTTCACCGGTCTCCACTCCTATGGATCCTAGCTGGAAATTAGTTCCAAATAGTGGGAATGTTGTATCACAACTAGAATATGCTAGGGTAATTGGGTGTCTAATGTATGCAATGACTAGCACCCGACCAAATATTGCATTTGCGGTAGGCAAGCTAAGTAGATATACTAGTAACGCTAGTATATTTCATTGGCAAGCCTTGAAGCGAGTGCTGAAATATCTAAAGAAAACAATGAGCTTGGGCTTATGTTACAAGAGTGAACCCTCTATATTAGAAGGTTACACGGATGCAAGTTGGATAACTAATCAAGAGGATTATTCATCCACAAGTGGATGGTTATTTGTTCTTGGAGGAGGTGCTATATCATGGGCATCTAAGAAACAAACTTGTATCATGGACTCTACCATGGCTTCGGAGTTTATAGCTTTAGCATCAGCTTGTAAAGAAGCAGAATGGTTAAAGGATTTAGTGTCAGAAATCCCAATATGGCCTAAACCTATGGCTCCGATATCAATCCATTGTGATAGTGCATCAACTCTATCGAAAGCTTATAACCATGTGTACAATGGTAAGTCAAGGCACATAGGAGTGAGACATAGCTATGTGCGGGAACTTATTAGTTCTGGAGTTGTTGTGATTGATTTGGCTGATCCTTTTACAAAAGCGATGCCAAGGGACATGGTGTACAAAACGGCAAAAGGGATGGGGTTAAAGCCCTTAGAAAATAATCCTAAGTGAAAGAAAGCCCAACTCAACGTCTAGTACAACGCTAGATCTTGAGTTCAATGACGGTGAGTAAGTCACTCTGTGGTTGAAGCACTTTTGAATAAGAACCATCCCGAGGTAAGTGCTTGAGTCTGCAATGTGTAATGAGGTTGACTATGTCTTAATAGATCTTTTGATAAAGTGTTTGATTGCAGAACACAGTTTGAAAAGACCTACCTATGTGAGCTAGAATTTCGGCCGATTCACCAAGTTTAAGGCTTTACTTGTTGGAGCTCATGAATGGATATGGACACAAGGTCGTTAATAGTGTCATGTTTCTAAGTGAAATTGTATAGAGATTTATGCGTGTAATATCTTCAGTATTTCATAGAGGTTATATAGTTCAAAGCTTGGTCTACTATTATGATCCGAAATATTGTAAAGTATATTGCACTAAATGAAAGTTCAATCTTTACGACACTTTCAATTATGCATAAGTCTTGATAAATGGTCTATTTGGCAAGGATTGAGTGTGTTTATTTTTCAATAAATGGAGGAGGATTGTTGGAGATTTATTGAAAAATACAACTCATGTTTTATTTTGAATGGTCCTTAAACATTTTATAAATAAATATTGTGTATTTTTAAAATAGTGTTAAAGGAGTATTTAAATGTAATGATTATTATTATTATGAGCACACATTTGTGCACGTGTGATTGTGGTTGATAATATAATAATAATAATGCTTTGTCATTTAATATGATTCTTACACTTTGAGTTCATTTATAATAGTTTTAAAATAAATTAAAATGATCGTGTCTTTGTTTACTAATGTATACGTATGTTCTTGAAGGAATGCGTCTTTTATCTTTTGGACGGACGGCTATTTGACATGGCTGGGTATGTACGTCTTCACATACGCAAACTTTCCAATTAAGATTAATACAAGTGTGTACATTGGTTAGTAAAAGTTGCCACTTATTCTATAAAATACAAGGATCTATTCTAACTGGCGATAACGAAAAAAAAATCGATTAGCATTTTTCTAACTTTTTGACTTGCCGTATTCTATCTCTATTGTCTGCAGTAATAGTAATAGAATACTTGGACCATTTTGATATACAAATCACTTGTTCAGTGTTATTTTATCGGTAACTAAAATACACAATACACCTTCTTTTTATCCCAAAAGTTCTATCTTGTAACCCGGGTACTGTGATAAGGGTAGATAGTAAACTTTTAGGAAATCGTATTTTATACGTGACTAGAAGTGATATCCGGTCCTGCCATATTTATACACCCTTATATTTTACTAGTTTTATCCTCAAGTTCTAACACGTCCTTTGATATTTTGTGCCCTTTTTCTTCAACCTATTTCAGTTTCTTTCGCCAGTTCATCATTATCACTTATAGAATCAAAAGTCGTCATGTGTGAGCTTGGTTCATCAACATGGGATGGAATAAATATATTCATGTCGGATGAAACAACCTCACAATCTCCCTTGAAAGGGAACACATTCTCAAAGGATGTGGTATTTCTTGATTCTATAAAGTTGTTGGAGACCATGTCCATATTGTGAGATTTGTGGATAAGAAATCGATATGCACTATTATTTTGTGCATAACCGACAAAGACACAATCAATAGTCTTTGGTCCAAGCTTTGTTCTTTTAGGTTTGGGAATAGCTAGAAATCCTCATATGGAATTTTAAGGGTTTTCTTGTGAGACATTCTGTTGAGAATGTATTTTGCAGCTAGGATAGCACCCCCCACAAGTCATTCGATGCACGAGAACTTACTAACATGGAATTAACCATGTCGTTTAAAGTCATGTTCTTCCTTTCGGCTACACCATTTGATTGGGGGAGTATATGGAGCGATTATTTGTAGCTGTTCGATTTTATTGGTGTAGATCTTAATAATCAATGAGTTATTACCCGAAATAGGACTATTTTGAACATGACAGTAATTAGTCCTATTTTGGGAATAAAAACCATGACAGTCCTATTTTGGAATTTTTAAACTGTTTTAGTCCTATTTCGGGAATTTTCCCATAATCAATGTGTTTGTGTTTCTTCTCTAGTTGGTTGCAGACTTTTTTTTGGTTACAAACTTTAATTTCGGTAGATAGGTTGCAGATATAATTTATTGTGGTAGATATTAAATTTATGTGATTAAAATTTATAGGATTAAAATTTATAGGATTAAAATTTATTAGATGAAAATTTATCTTATTAAATTTATTCAATTAAAATTTATCTTTATCTAATACATTTTATTTGACTAATTTTATGTGATTAAAATATTATCTAATTAACTTTTTATGATTAAAATTTATGTGATTAAATTTGTCTGATTAGAATTCATCTGTTTTTTAATCAGAAGGCAAACCACAAAAATCAGTGGACTAAATGCTAGGGAACATTTACCATTATTTTATTAAAATAAAGAGCAATACAAAATGAGAGGGGGGCTAGGCCAAAACCTTTCAACGGAGGCATACCTCCTTGTTGAGTGTAAATCCCGTAGATCCGAAATCCCAACACGAACTTTGGATATATCAGGAATGGCACAGAATCAAAGTGTATAAACAAAATATAAAATGTGAACTCACTAATACTCAAAAGCTCACTTATATTAACTAACCAGTCTGATTACAAGGAATTTCCCGATCGGTAGGTCGGAAACAATGCTTTAATACAAGAAATAAGAGCAATGATGCTATTCTAGAGCCTGAGTATTGAAATGCTAACCCTTACAATGACTTGAAACCTTCTATTTATACTAATGGAGAGCATGGGCTGCCCTATGCTGATTGGCCATTGTTCCACCGACTTGGTCATCCATGTTTCCACTTGCTGATGTCACAATCTGGCATTAATTGCACCTGGCCACTTGTTGGTTGGCCGTTGCCCGAACGGGATGTTGGGCTATGCTGAAGATGCTGATAAATTGGCCCAAGTATAATATATAGCCCGAACTCCGTTCGGTATGTTTTCTTACTGGGCCAACCCTTATTTGGGCCGAATCTCGTTCGGCATCAATTCTACCTTGATTATCTCATCATAGAGTGATGGGCCCGTTGCATGGGCCGGGTATCTTGGGCCTTCTTGATCCGGGTTTTGGGCCTCTAGGTCAATATCCCAACACAAGTCCCCCACTTCCGATGTCTCGAACAACAGTGAGTGCATTATGAAGTATGAATACCAATGTTGCAATCCGCCGAATGGCGATCGGGGTACAGAAGTAATCAGTTCCCCATGCTGTGATTTGACGGCTGCCGCTTCATTTCCCCATATTCATCATGGTAACCGTCGTTTAGTCTTTTCATTAGACATGCGTTTAGCTTAAATGCTTCTAGTGACGTGTCGCTCCCTGATTGGTTCTTGACACGGCGGTTTCAAGGCTATAAATTAGCCTTTAACTTCTCAAATCCGGGTTTCGATTCTGCAATTCTCTGCGCCTTGTTGATTCCCCTGCAATTTTCTCCCAGCTTCCATCGCTCAGGTACCTTTCCTCCCTCTGTTCCTTATCTTCATTTCCGGCTCGATCGAGATGAGTCCCAAACAGCATTCTTCTGATTCGGAGATGGCCTCCCATGGAGATGACCGTGACGCCGCTATTGTGGACGTCATCACAGTCCCATTCGCCGGTGGTTCTACTGAAACGGCGACAAATACCAGGGCTGAGGCGGAGGACCTTCCTAGCACTTCATCTTCCTCTGGTGAAAGTTCTGATGGCACAAAATCTGAGGACGAAATGGCCTTAATGGCGGCTGGACGGCCAAAAGATGTTCCCCGTCATTCCCTCGACTTAGGTTTAATTAGGGCAAGACGGCAGAAATTGACCGCCAATAATAGGGCCGAAATCCCGGCCCTAATCCCAGACCCAGTGGACTTTCCATTGCACGCTGGGCTTCATCCCCTACGTCACGCTCCTGGGATGACCGTGGTCCACTTCGATTCAGTGAGGGCTGGGCTTAGATTCCCGTTACACCCCTTTTTTATTTCATTTTTTAATTTTTATGAAATTGTACCTGCCCAAGTCATGCCGAACTCCTATCGGGCAATGCGGGCTTCATCTGTCGTTGTAAAGATGTCGGTGCTTCGCTGACCTTAGATTTATTCCATCAATTTTTCAAAGTAGCCCCTCAACAAACTCACGGGTACCTAGCTGCTAGTTCCCGAACGGGCCATATCTTATTCCAAGGCAATCCAACCTCGATCAAGGGATGGAAAGATAGATTTTTCTTTGTGTCTATCCCGGACGGGTTGATCCCTCATAAATGGAACGCCTTTCCCCGCAAGACTCCCGACCCAGTTCTTACTGAAGAAATTTATAAGGACGTTCTTGTTGTGGAGAAGGACAAGTGTTGTGATATCATGACCTACTTGACTCCCGATCGGCTGGTTAAAGCCGGGATAGGTACTGCCCGTTCTCTTGGGTTTACTTGTTTTGAGAATCAAGTGCCATAGTCCGGGCGGTCCTTCCCGTGCGAGAAACGTTCCCTTCTAATTACTAGTTTCTCTCATGCTAAAGGCCGCTCGGTACTAACATTTCCCTTTGTCATTTTTCAGCTCCCAATCCAGACGCTACTATGGATGACAGACGTGTGCTCCTTGCCGGTGGGATCGGGAAAAGGAAGAAGAAGATGAAGAGGAATCCGAAAGCTGATTCACCCACCACTGCTGCTCCTCAATCCGAACCGGCACCGACCGTTCAGCAACCGGAGCCTATCCAGCAATTCTCCGGTCAGGATTATTTTGACGCCATGATGATCGATGACCGCTTTGGTTCTGATCAACTGCATCAGTTCCCCCAACACTTTGATTCCGTTCAGGGGGACCCCTCGAACGTAGGCGGGACTCATACCGACCATATCACTGGTCAGGTCGAACGGATATCTCTATCGGATCCTGTTCACGTGGTGTTGGAAAGGGCTGGTTCCACCGCGAGCCAGATCTGGTCGACATCTTCCTGGTTCAACAATTTCTCCCTTCCCCAGTTGCCGGTCGAGCAATCTGAAGAATGCCTGGCCTTGACTGCACTGAAGGTATATTATCTTTTGTGCTCTGTTTTTATTTTACTCTGTAATCAGTACTAACTCTCGAACGGTGCTTTGTAGATGGGTTTGTACACCCTGCAAATGCGGGAAGCCCGTCTGGCCAAGGAACGGGAACTAATTGTTGCTCAATCTTCTGCTGAGCAAACTGCCGCCGCCATCACCTCCCTGGAAGCCGAACGGAAGGCCTTTGCGGAAGAGAAACAGAGGCTGGATGCTGAGCTTGGTACCCTTCGGGTCCAACTTGCAGCTTCCCAAGCAAAGGTCATTGCTGCCGAGGCCGCACAGATCAAGTTTGAGGAGATGCCCTCCAGCATCCCAGACGGCCCCTATGAAGTGAATGTGGATCTATCCGCCGTCCGGGAAACATTTAATTCCTCTGATGAATTCTCCATCATCAAGGATGATCATGCAAGGACGCAAATCCCGTTTGCCTTTGGAGCATACCTGAAGGGTTTTCCTAAAGGTGATGGTCGGCTCTCGGCAGGGGTGGCTCTTTTGGACAAGGATCCTGAGGCCAGGAAATGGAATGACTCCATCGTTACAGATTTTTATGCCAAGATCGGCCAGGTCCTGCTGCGTCCCTTCGTCGCTCAACTTCAAAACAATCTGGGGAGGCCGGTTCAGGCTTCTGATCTTCCCCAGGATGACATTATACAAGCTCAATTTGAGAAATTTCAGCGAGATCAGCAACGGGAAGCTGATCGGGCTGCTGGGAGAGAGCCTGAACCCCCATCTGATGATGATGAAGACGAGGATGAAGAGGGAGAGGAAATGGCCCCTGGCCAATAATTTATATGTTTACTTTTTAATTAATCGTTGTAATTCTCTTTTCTTTAAGTAGCTTGTACTTTCCGGTCAGTAGAACCGATGAATACAGATCTTTTGTCTTGCACAAAACACCTCTTACTGTCTTTTTTGCGCTTTTTGAATGCTTACTCACCATTCGGGATTCGGCCCGTTTTGTAGGACTTAACCAATTTCCTGACTTTATTTCTCACTTAAATACTCCTAATGCCGTTGATCGTCGTTCGGGCATTGGAGGGTTCTGATAATTTATTAAGGAAAAACCCCCTTTCTGGGACTCAGCCGTTCGGGCTTCAGATCATTTTTTAAGACTTAGCACGTTCTGGCTTCAGATAATCTTTTACAACGTTGATAGCCGGTCGGGCTTCAGATCAATTCTTAGGACTTAGCCCATTCTGGCTTCAGATAATCTTTTACAACGTTGATAGCCGATCGGGCTTCAGATCAATTTTTAGGACTTAGCTGTTTTCTTGGTTTTCTTCGCACCTCGGCTTCTTCGTAAGGTGGTAGCCGTTCGGGCTTCAGATCAATTTTTAGGACTTAGCCGTTTTCTTGGTTTTTCTAACCAGCAAGTCCCTGTGATCTTTGCTAATCCTTTGCAAGTCCGTACGTCATTCGGTAATTGATGATCTAAATAGATTTTAGCCATTCCCCGTGATCTTTTCTAATCCTCTGTTGTTCCTCTGTAAGCCCGTTCGGGGTACGTGCACAAAAATGAACCATAAATGTCCCAGATTAATCGTAACCATTTAATGCCACGTGTTGCTCATGGATTAGGGATTTGTGCGGCACTTTCCCTATTTATAGAGAGGTGCTTCCCCTAATTTCTCCTGCTGTTTTCTCACTTTTCTTTCAAGCTTTCTCTCTCTAGAATTCCCAGAATTCTCTTGTGTACTTTCAAGCTTTCTCTCTCTAGAATTCCCAGAATTTCTCCAGTGTTTTTATGTATTACCCCTCTAGCTCAGAATCTGAAGAGATGTCGTTGATTCGCACAAGTAAGACATCCGCTGGTAACAAGGCCGAAGGCTCTTCTTCCCAAACCCCTAAACCCGGCAATCCTCAGGCAGGAAAACACAC
The DNA here is from genome assembly GCA_945859875.1 of Cuscuta europaea. Lineage (NCBI taxonomy): Eukaryota > Viridiplantae > Streptophyta > Magnoliopsida > Solanales > Convolvulaceae > Cuscuta > Cuscuta europaea. The sequence goes on from CAMAPE010000031.1 coordinate 19,714,391, forward strand.
CGAACAGCCACAAGATGATGGATGTCTGTCAGGTGATGATGTCCAGGTGTATAACAAGGGGATGCTCGAGCGGCCACCCCGCATTCCCCTACACTTCACTCGTATCCGTTAACAAAAACAACGCCTGCCAGAAGATATTGAACGGCAACTTAGCCAGTTATTGCCCCCACCGAGGGAATACTATGCCGGATTCATTCGGAACCCGATGAGGCACCGATCGGGGCACGTGCTAGTGCACCTCGACGCTCTGACTACTGGGCTTCGCTTCCCTCTCCATTCATTCATTGTGGAGTTCTTACGCCGGGTTTCTGTACTACCCGCTCAGTTCGTGCCCAACACTTACCGCATTCTTACAGACTTCCTTATTCGATGCCATGAGTTGAGGATCACTCCAAGCGTCGACCTGTTCCTTCACCATTACTACTATCAGCCTTACTGGACAACCGGGTACCTGAAGCTGGTAGCTCGTTCTGATCGTCAGCTATTCACAGAGAATCTCACTCCGCCGGCTGACTGAGAGGAGCGTTTCTTGTTTGTTCGGGTAGGCGATTCTCTGCCATTTCCGGATAGGTGGAACGCCTATCCCGTTCGGGATTCTCAGCCCAGGGTGGACGCTGTTCTACGCTCCCAAGCTGAGTCTTTGCGGATGGGAGGAACCAGAAGTCTCCGGAGTTTTGTCACTACTTCAAGCATGTTATCTGCTGGAATTGGTAAGCGTAGTAGGGTTTTAACCCGATCATCCTTCATTCTCACAATTCAGCTTCTTATCTCTTATTCCTCTTTTTTGCAGGTGTGATATCCCCCTACCCGTCCAGCGTTCTATCTCTTCTGCTACCCTGACGGCTTCTTCTGGTAAAGGTAAAGAGAAAATGATAGCCGATCGTGCCTCTGCGGAGCAAATCCGGAAGAAACGCAAGGGGAATGATGGTGATCAACTGATCCCGATCGACCATGTGGTTGATTTGACCGGGCCGGAGGCTGAACCCAAAAGATCGGCGCCTGTCAAAACATCAACTCCGGCTCTTTCTGATGCACCGATCGATGATCGGATGTTTGTCGAATTTTCAAACATGGGGCCCAGATCAGAAGGGAGGTATCTGTTCGGGTTGATGCCATCTTCTATGTGGTGTCACACTGCAATCAAGGTTCCCCCGAGCTTCACGAACCTGACCCACTGGTCGGATCTTTTCGAAGCAGGTCACCAGGAAGCACTCAAGGTATACCTCATTCTGATCCATGCCTTTCTACTCTTCATGTTTTACCTTATCTGACTTTTATCGTAATCTCGTTTTCAGGCCGGTGTATACTACCACAAGGCCTTTCTTGCGGCCGAGAAGGAAATGAAGGCCTTGGCCAGCGATCGGGATGACAGCCAGGTCCTTCTTTCTGCCGCTCGGAAGTGAGTAGCCGATCTCCAAGAGCAGGCCAAGGAGGGTGAGAAGGCAAAAGCTGCTCTGGCTGAGATGCAGGAGAAATCCCGTCGTCGCGACCGGGAGATTAAAGAACTCTGGGCCAAGGTGCGAGCTGCTGAATCTGCTGGGATCAAATTTGATAAAGCCGTTGGCGACCAACCGCCCGAACCTTACACGGTCAACACTTCCCAGATTGCTCAACAATCGATAGTGGATTTTCAACGGGGCAAGGGGCTGAACGTCGCTCTGGAGAACACGGCCCGGCAGTTTCTGGGTCCTCACCTTGGCCAATTCTTACGTGAAAGCGAAGATCCCATCAAGGCAGGGATCGATCTCCTGGACAGCACCCCGGAAGGGAAATCTTTCTTGGATGACCTGACCGAGAAAACTGTGAAGCAAAGTCAGGACCTGCTTCTGGATAGGAACCTTGACTTGATCCTAGAGCATTTCCCCAAGCCGTTCGATCCTGACGAATTAGGCTTTGACGACCTGTTCGGGAATACATATGACCGTATCATGGAGAAAAGGTCCAAAGCAGCGCCTGATGATGCAGTGCAGGCAGGGAGCTCTCAACCTTCATCCTCCCCGAACGGCAATCCTTCACTAGCATAGCCTTGTAATTTTTGCTTTTTTGTCCTTTGTTCTTCTTGTATATTCCGGCTAGTAATGCCGAAGAATAAACTGGACTTCTCTCTTTATCTGTTGATGTCTTTTTTTCTATTTTTCCTTTGATTTTTTGTTCACAATCCTTTCTATGTGGCCGAACATCACTCGGCTCATGTATCTTTATTTCTGACACCTTTCCCGAGCCCGTTTTGATCCCTTTTCCGTTCGTGACGCACGGGTTCAAAATTCTTAGCTGAGGTGAATTCCTCCAAGCCGTTTTGATCGTGACCACAGGGTCAAACTCTCAGTTGGGACAGGGACTCCCTCCAAACTGTTAACCTGTTCGTCATTCGGTTATCCAGAATAATTCTACGCGTTAACAAGCTGAGGTGAGACTATCTCCCTTCCAAACCCATAATTCCGATGCATTCCGAACTATTCTCTCTGGCTCGTATCATCCATATTAGGGGTCTGAGGTAACCCTTTTCGAACTGTAAGCAAGATCACCGAATTGGGTCATTCCTTACTTATAGCTAAAAGGGCGAGTCGCTTCCGAATCAAGTTCATGACTGAGGCGAGCTTTTTCAAAACCATAGTTCCGATTCCCCGGGCGACAATCCGTACCTTATCCGAACGTCGCTCGGTTAATCCATATCTTACCGTCTTGACACCATCTCCAAGCCGTTTTGATCCCTTTGCCCGTACGTAATTACAGAGTCGACTTTGGCTAAGTTGATGACTCAACTCCCTCCAAACTGTTAACCCGTTCGTCATTCGGTCATCCAGAATGATTCCACGCGTTAACAAGCTGAGGTGAGAATCACTGTCCTCGAACTCCAGGCCATTTTGATCCCTTCATCAATGCGTAATTACAGGGTCAAAACTCTTGCTGAAATAATGGCTCCCTCCAAACTGCTAATATGTTCATCATTCGGTTCTCCAGAACGATTCTCATATTAACCGCTGAGGTGAGACTATCTGAGTGTCAAACTCCAAGCCGTTGGCTGAGAATGACTTTCCTTCCATGCTGTTAACGTGTTCGTCATTCGGTCATCCGGAATGATCGTGTTAACCACAGGCACCGATTTTCTGAGCCTCAATTCTTCAAGCCGTTTTTGACCCCTTTATTCCTTCATAAATCTAGGGTCAAAAACTCCCTTAGCTGAGAATTGATTTTCCTTCCATGTTGTTAACTCGTTCCTCATTCGGTCATCCAGAATGATCGTGTTAATCATGGGCTGTGTTTATGTGGAAGTTATGTCTCCTTCTCTATACATTTTTTTAGAGGTGGCAACAGCCGTTTCTACTGATAAAATTTCCTTAGATGTTCCACATTCCAAGTACCTGCCGGTCGGCCTTCGGTATTTTGTAGGCCAAACGTTCCTGAAGCATACTTCTTACATATTTGGTAGGGGCCTTCCCAATTTTGTGCCATTTTTCCACCTTCGAGCGGTTTGCTTTTTTCTCGCTTCCTTAGCACCAGGTCCCCTACCTCGATTGAACGAACTTTAACTTGCTTATCAAAATATCTTCTTGTGGCTCTGTGATACTCTTCCATTCGTGCAGCTGCAAGATCCCTTCTTTCTTCTATGAAATGCAATTCGGCCCGTAAGTTGTCCTCATTCTGTTCTGGGCTGTAATGCACCGTTCGGTGTGTGGGAACTAGGATCTCCGTTGGTACTTTGGCCTTGAAACCATAGGTGAGGGCAAATGGAGTTTCTCCCGTGGCTGTTCGGGGTGTGGTCCTGTAAGTCCATAGGATATAGTTTAACTGATCAGGCCACGATGAGGAGTATTCTTCCAGCTTTTTCTTCATACCATCCTTGATAGTACGGTTCATATTCTCTACTTGGCCATTCACCTGAGGGTACGCCACGGATGCTCTGGAATGCTTGATTCCCCATTTGACCAGGTAGTTCTCAAAATTCCGGCTCACGAACTGCCTTCCATTATCCGTCACGATCTGCTCAGGAATTCCGAAACGGCAAATGATATTCTTCCAGACAAACTTTTGACACTTAACATCTGTGATGCTGGCCAGTGGCTCGGCCTCTACCCATTTAGTAAAGTAATCTATCCCCACGATGATATACTTGTTGTTTCCAGGGGCCATAGGTAGAGGACCTAACAGGTCTATCCCCCATCTTGCGAACGGAAGGGCCACCGTCATCGGAGTGTAGAAAGTGGCAGGCCGTCCGGGGACCGGTGCGTACAGTTGGCATACCTTACATTTCCTAGTATGTGCAAAGCAGTCCTGTTGGATAGTCGACCAATAATACCCTTGTAGGATGATTTTTCTGGCCAGTGTCTTGGGCCCTTGGTGGCTGGAACAGATACCTTCATGAATTTCTTCCATTACAGCCGCCGCTAGATCGGGTGGGAGGCATTTCAGATACGGCCCACCAAATGTCTTTCTGTACAGCTGTCCGTCCACCAATTCTAACATGGAAGCCCTCCTCTGGATGCATTTTATCTGATAAGCAGGATTTTTATCTTGTGGGAGGGTCCCGTCTTTCAGGTAGATGGTCATATCTATGACCCAGCTCGGGATGGCATAAGATATGGCCTCGATCTGGAGTACCATGATTGCTGGGGTTGCCAATGTTTCCCGATGGGCAAAACGTTGGATATGAGCCGGGATCTCCTGTGCCCGATCGTCGAACGCTGCATTTTCTAACTTGGATAGGATATCTGCTTCAGTATTTTCAATCCTGGGTATTTGGTCGAGCACCACTTGTTCAAATTTACTTATCTGTTCCTCAACTATCTCCTTGTAGGCCTTCATTCTCTCTTTCTTGGCCTCAACAGTGCCGTTTACTTGGTGTACTACCAATTGACTATCCGACCGGACTTTTAACCGATCGGCACCCAGGGCCTTTGCATATTTTAAACCAGCAATGAGAGCCTCATATTCAGCCTCATTGTTGGTTACCTTGAAGTCAAATTGGAAAAAATAATATGCTTTGAACCCCTCGGGCGATGTAATCACAGCTCCAGCCCCACAACCCTTGACACTAGCTGCACCATCCACATACATTTCCCACCAGGTATCCAGCCCATTGTTCTCTGAGTCTGTTTCTGAGGGCCGGGCGGTACATTCTGCAATGAAATCTGCCAGGGCCTGTCCTTTGATAGTAGGTCGAGGCTTGAAATCCACCTCATTATGCCCGATCAGGAGGCTCCACTTGGTAATGCAACCACTTGCCATAGGATTTCTCAAGATGGTGGCCAGCGGCTGAGTAGTATACACAGTTACCGGGTTGGTCTGGAAATATGGTGCCAGACGTTTAATGGCGGCTATTAGGGCTAGTACAGTTTTCTCTAGCAAGGTGTACCTGGTTTCCGGGCCGTTCAAAGCCTTGCTTACAAAATAGATTGGCCGTTGAACGCCATCTTCTTCTTTCAACAGTACTGTGCTCACGGCCAGGTCAGCTACAGCTAGGTACATATACAGGTGTTCCCCTGGTTCGGGTTTTGTCAAGACCAAGGGGGGAAGACAGATACATTTTGAAATCTTCAAAGGCCGTTTGGCATTCGGCCGTCCATTCAAAGGGGTTGGCTTTCTTCATGATCTGGAAGAACGGAATTGCTCGATCGGCCAATTTGGATAGGAATCTGCTCAGGGCTGCTAACCGACCGGTCAATCTCTGCACTTCTTTGAGATTTCTTGGAGCCTCCATATCCACAATTGCCTTTACTTTTTCAGGATTGGGCTCAATCCCCTTTTCGCTCATCATGTATCCCAAAAATTTGCCCCCTCTTACAGCAAAAGCACATTTTTTGGGATTCAGCCTCATATTTGCTTTCTGCATTATCCCGAACATCTTTTCTATGTCCAGGACGTGGTTTTCCTTCTTCCTGCTTTTGATTAGGATGTCATCAACATAAGCTTCCATTGTGACCCCCAGCACTTCTTTGAAAAGCATCCCGATCATCCTTTGAAAGGTTGCCATTGCGTTCTTTAATCCGAATAGCATGACGATATAGCAAAACACACCATCCGAAGTAACGAACGCCGTTTTCTCTACATCAGCCGGGTGCATGAATATCTTATGGTAACCCCGGAAAGCATCCATGAAGCTCAGCAATTCACATCCGGCAGTTTCATCTACTAGCAGATCGATCCTCGGCACTGGATAGGGATCCATGGGGCAAGCTTTATTCAGGTCCGAGTAATCCACGCACATTCTCCAAGTGGATTCTTTTGGGGCTAGAACCACATTTGATAGCCATTCTACGTGGATTACTGGACGGATGTGCTTTATTCTCAGCAAGGTGGCCACCTCCCGCTTTGTGAATTCCCGCCGTTCGGTTGCTTGATACCGTTTCTTCTGCTGGACTGGTTTTGCATCAGGCCGAACGACAAGTTTGTGACATATTATCTCCGGATCAATACCGGGCATATCTTCTGGCCCCTGGGCAAACAATACCTGAAACTTTTTTAGGACGGCAATCACGCCATCCCGGATGTCAGCCTCCAGATCTACCCCGATAGCTACCTTACGGTTCGGGGGGGAATCCAGGTCGATTTGTTCAAGAAGAGTGGCGGGCTCTGGATGTGCCTCGAACTCCGTTCGGTGTGTTTCCACCTCAATTGTATTAACCCGCATCCCACGAGTGTTCATCTGTTTCAGGGCCTCCCGATAACATGTCCGGGCGGTCGTCGGATCAGTTCTGGCCACCCCAACCCCCGTGTCTGTAGGGAATTTGATGCATGAGTGGCGGAAAGAGGCTATTGCCTCCAGATCTTCCAATCCCGGTCGGCCCAATATGGCATTGTGGGCACACTTTATATCCACCACCACGAACGTCATTCGGAGTGACGCTTTGTGGGTTTCATCCCCAATTTCAACCATCAATTGGATGGTACCCTCAGCCTCAATGCAATTACCGGTGAAGCTTGCTAGTGGGGTCCATAGGTGGGTCAGTTGACTTCTTTGTAGACCCATTTTTTCGAACGATTGTAGATACAATACATTCACACTGCTCCCAGTATCGATCAGTACCCGGCGGATCAAAGCATTGTCAATACACATGCTTACCACCAGTTCATCCTTGTGTGGGCTTGGAGAGTTGGGTAAATCAGCTGGCCCGAACGTGATCGGTCCGTCCTTCCTTTCTTCTGGAGGGGAGCGGAGACGGATCCCACATAAAGACTTCGCTCGAACCTTTTCCGTTCGGCGTTCGAATCCCCTGTCTCCCCGCCCCCGAATATAACCTTGACCTCCATTCGAGGTTTCTTTCCAGGGCCTCCCGAGCCCTCTGGTTCATCCCTGGGGGGAACATATATGTCATTTTGAGGCTGGGCATCACGTTGGGCATCCCGGCGCCAACTATTAGGTTTCCTGAAAGTTGAGTGTAAATCCCGTAGTTCCAAAAGCCCAACACAAACTTTGGATATATCAGGAATGGCACAAATCCAAAGTGTATAAACAAAATATAAAATGTGAACTCACTAATACTCGAAAGCTCACTTATATTAACTAACCAGTCTGATTACAAGGAATTTCCCGATCGGTTTCAACGTGCCTACAGCATTTGGATCTTTATTCACATACTTGCCCAGATGACCTCTTCGGATCAAATCCTCAATGGCTGTCTGTAGGGCCCTGCAGGCATTGGTGGCATGACCCTTCCTGTTGTGATATTTACAGAAAGCATTGTCATCCGCTCCCATAAACTGTCCAGAATCAGTCGGTAGGGGAATATTGTCCCTCTCGTGCTGATAAATGGTCGCTACTGATAGGGCCAGGGGAGTAAATCTCCTTTGCTTGGGAGGTATAGCGGCCGCTGGGCTAGGACCCAGCCGATCGGCCATTCTGATCGGGGCAGCAGGCGCAATGACCTTATCCCTGATCATTATCTCCTCTTCTAGGGCGGCATGCTTGCGAGCCCTGTCTAATACCTCGGCGTAGACTGTACCCAGATTTTTCTTTAACTCCTTGTACAACTCCCCCATTCGGAGAGCATTCGTGAATAGGGTAACGGCGGTATCATCCGTCATGTTTCCCACCGTTAAAGTTTCGTCCCTCCATCTTTTCAGAAATTGATTGAGGGTCTCTTTGGCGTTTTGCTTCACGCTGGTCAAATAGCTGAAATGCCGTTTGGGATTGGCACTGGAAGCAAACTGGGCCAAGAATAACGCCGATAACTCGGCAAAGCTGTTTATTGATCCGGGCTGCAGTGTCCCGAACCACTCCTGGGCGGGCCCCCTGAGCGTACTAAAAAACAACCGGCAAATAGCGGCCTCGGGTTCTCCTAGCAGCATGAGTCCCCCTTGGTAACTCCTCAAATGCACATGGGGATCTCCCACCCCGTCATAGATTTGGCCGGTCGGTGGCTTGGCACCCCCTTGGATGTCTGCGTACATGAGTTCCCTAGTAAAAGGGGAAGTAATTCCCAGCTGAACTGGGGCAGGTTGTACAGGTGCCCTGTTCATTTGGTCCCGCATCTCATTCATCTGCCTCCTCATCTCGGCCATTTCTTCCTCCTGGGCCGTCAAAGGGGGCGGTGGTGGAGCTCTCATGTACGTATAGTCCCGGTCCCAATGCCGTTGAGGGGCCCTGGTATTCTCCCGCTCGGCATTCTCGAAATGATGACCAATGGGAGTTGGTCCTCTAGCTTGTGACCCGATCGGGGTTCGGTCACTGGGACTATGGTGCGCTGTTGGTGGGGCGCTACGTCGATTATCCCGATGGGCATGCGAACGGGATGATGCTGTAATTGTTTCCGTGCGTGGAGTCTCCTCTGTAAAATTGGACCCTCCTTCCTCCTCGTTCGCCATATGCTGCATGACCTGAGCCATGTCTCGCATGGCCTGAGGATTTCTTCTCAGAGATTCGGGAATCACAAAATCCCCATCAAAACGAGGATACGATCCTCGGGTGGATTGTCCCTGAGGGTTTTGACTCCCCGGGGTGTGACTCCTCCCGTGACGGCGTGAACCGTCGTTTGTATGATAGGAGCTGATTCTGACCATTTTTGAAAATAGTGTTTTTTTTGGATGATTTGAATGTGAAACTTTTTGTAAGTTTCCCACAGACGGCGCCAATGTTGAATGTAAATCACGTAGATCCGAAAGCCCAACACGAACTTTGGATATATCAGGAATGGCACAGAATCAAAGTGTATAAACAAAATATAAAATGTGAACTCACTAATACTCAAAAGCTCACTTATATTAACTAACCAGTCTGATTACAAGGAATTTCCCGATCGATAGGTCGGAAACAATGCTTTAATACAAGAAATAAGAGCAATGATGCTATTCTAGAGCCTGAGTATTGAAATGCTAACCCTTACAATGACTTGAAACCTTCTATTTATACTAATGGAGAGCATGGGCTGCCCTATGCTGATTGGCCATTGTTCCACCGACTTGGTCATCCATGTTTCCACTTGCTGATGTCACAATCTGGCATTAATTGCACCTGACCACTTGTTGGTTGGCCGTTGCCCGAACGGGATGTTGGGCTATGCTGAAGATGCTGATAAATTGGCCCAAGTATAATATATAGCCCGAACTCCGTTCGGTATGTTTTCTTACTGGGCCAACCCTTATTTGGGCTGAATCTCGTTCGGCATCAATTCTACCTTGATTATCTCATCATAGAGTGATGAGCCCGTTGCTTGGGCCGGGTATCTTGGGCCTTCTTGATCCGGGTATTGGGCCTCTAGGTCAATATCCCAACACTCCTAATAAATTCATCTGATTAAATTTTTGTGATTAAATTTATCTGATTCATGTTATTTCATACACTTTAGCCCATGTGGTTTGTCTTGTTCCACATTAGCCCATGTGGTGTCTACTGCCTCGTCTCTGTCATCGCTAATCCGTGTCATCCGACTCTTCAAACATATTTGTGGATGTACAGAGTAGTTATATGTAACAATAAGAAATTACATTTTTTACTACTAAATGAGATAATAAATAACAAATAATATATTTATTATATTAATAAGAAATAATAAATACCTAGCATAATAATTTCATTTATCTATTAATTTCCATATTTTAAAGTGTGTAGGTGTGTTGGATGAAATCTTATCTGATGGAATTTATATGGTGAATTTTTATCTAACTAAAGTTTATTTGATACATTACTAGTATAATGTACTATTATTAAAGATTCTAAAAAAGTAATACATGATTAATACAGTGGACTAATCTTATTAAATGAATTTTATATGATAAATTTTATTCTGATAAATTCTTATCTGATAAACTATATCTGACTAAATTTTATGTGATTTATCTGTTTAAATTTTATTATAGATGGGTCAGATTCGATGGATTGAATTTTTTCATGTGGGTTGAATTTATCCTTACTTTTTACCCATTTTTTACTTGATTTGATATAAAGTAAGGGTAAACTTGGAAACTTAAAACAAAAATTTAGTTTAAATAAATATGTGTGTAGGATAATTTTTAAGGAGGGAGTAAGAAAATAAGGAATTTCATTTCGGAACGGAAGGAGTAATTTTTTAGAACAATAATTACAATAATTTATAAAGACATAATTACAATAATGAAATTTCTTATTTTTTGTATGGGAAAAAAATCAACCCATTTGCATGCTGATTCAACCCATTCAACGAAATTTAACCCACATAAAAACATTCAACCCCTTAAGATCTGACCCATCTATAATAAAATTTAAAAAGATAAATCACATAAAATTTAATCAGATAAAACTCATCAGATAAAAATTCATAGGATAAGAGTAGTCCACTATATTAATCATGTATTACATTTTTAAATGTTTTAATAATAGTACATTATAATAGTATCAAACAAATTTTAACCAGATTAATTTCAATCAAATAAAAATTCATCAAATAAAATTTAAAGATAAGAATTAATCCAACGTACCTACACACTTTAATTTCAAACTTAAGGCCATTCCAAATGAGAAAAGGGCAACAAAAAAAACTTCAACTCAACCCATTCAAGACCCTATTAGGAATTCCCATTTCCAAATAAGAAAAAAAAATCAGGATGACCACTCAACCCATTTTATTGGGAATGCCCATTTCCATCGACATTCTCCACGTATTCATTGATTCTTATTATTACTTCAAGTGATAAAACAATAAAATTTCTTATTTTTACGTATATCTACTTTGTACATCAACAAAACTATTAGGACAATAATTATAAGGAAAAATTGAAAATAATAATCCCAACTATTGACGGTTCGCTAACAATAATCTCAACTATTGATTATTTTTGTATAATCCCAACTATATGGACCGTACGCCAATAATGGTACATGACCCCATATTACCTGCTCTAACAAGTGAATTTTTAATAGAAATTAAACGTAAAAATTAAAATTTGGGATTATTTATAGCGATTACCTACTATATATCTCTTTAGAAACTATAAGAATTTATTTATAGTCGGTCACGTCGGACCATTATTGTTGGAAGGTCCCTAAAGTTGGGATTATTCTGAAATAATTGATACTTGAGATTATTATGAGTGGATCGCCAATAGTTGAGATTATTATCATCAATTTTTCTTAATTATAATAGTTTGTAAAGACACATTAATCACAATAATGAAATTTCTTAATTTCCAAATGGAAAAAAAAATACACCATTTGCATGCCCATTCAACCCGTTCAACCCCATTCAACGAAATCAACCCACATAAAAAAATTCAACCCCATCGGATCTGACCCATCTATAACAAAATTTAAACAGATAAATCCCATAAAATTAATCAGACAAAATTTATCAGATAAAATTCATCATATAAGAGTAGTCCACTGCATTAATCATGTATTACTTTTTTAGAATTTTTAATAATAGTACATTATAATAGTAATGTATGTGATAAACACTACATTTTATCAGGGATTTTGTCAAGGATTTTAATCAGGGATACGATCCTCAACAATCTTGTCAGGGATTTTGTTAGGGATTCCAGAAGAAATCGGTCAAACAGTTTTGTCAGGGATACTTCCCTAACAAAATTTGTATGAGATAAAATCCGTAACAAAATCCCTGACAGAACCCTCAAACACAGCACCGGCCGGCTTTTTTTGGCCGGAATATTTGTCAGGGAACAAATCCCTAACCAAAACAAGTAGCAAAAAGTAGCCGTTTCATTTTGTCAGGAACGTGATCCCTAACAACAATTAAAGCTGATAATTGTCACGGATTTGTTCTCTAACTAAATAAAAAATCAACATTTTACAATTTTATCACAGATTTTTCCATGTCAAAAATTAACGTTATAAGTGAAATTCCAACCGTTACACATCCCTGACAAGTGACAACATCCACTACAAAAAAACACGCCGTTTGTCACGGATTTTTGTCACGGATTCCGGCCGTGACAAAGTTGTCACGGGCTTTGTCACGGAATTTTGGGATTTGTCACGAAAATAATTTGTCACGGATTCCGACTGTGACAAAATCCGTGACAAACGGCGTGTTTTTTTGTAGTGATCCGTGACAAATGTTACCTTTTGACAAAATCCTTAACAAAATCCCTCACAAAATTTTCTATATATGCTTGCCATTTTAGCTAGCTTCATTCCATTCTTATGGTGTATAATTTTATAGAGAGTATTATAATGTATATGTGGAGTACTCAAAATGATGAAATTGGATGAATTTCTAGAGCCAAATGCGTGTTTCAAATAATAAGGTATGTATTAAATGTATTTCTTTGTTTTTTATGTAATACATATTAAATTGAATAGAGTATTAGTTTATTTAAAGCATTACACTTGTTATAATAAATCATTTAAAGTAAACAATAGATATTTATGTTATTAAATAATTGTATCATTATATATACTTGATTAGTCCATGTATTATTAATTGTTTAATTTCATTTATTAAATTAAGTTTTTGAATATATATAAACTTTTAGTAATAAATGTTAGTGTAAGAATTGAATGGAGCTATTTTTTAATATAATATATCAAATATATATAGATAAATTATAAATTGGATGTACAATGGACATGTGTAAATTATATATTTATGTCGTTCCTAATTGTATCATTATATATAGTTAATTATTAGTCCATTTATTATTGTATAATTTCATGTATTTAAGTTTTTGAATATGTAATAACTTTTAGTAATCAATGTTAGTGTAGGAATTGAATGAAGCTATTTTTAATACAATACTATCATATATATAGACAAATTATAAATTGAATGTAAAATGAACATGTTTAAACGATATATATTTATGTCGTTAATTAATCGTACCTGTTGGGATATTGACCTGGAGGCCCAATACCCGGATTAAAAAGGCCCATGATATCCAGCCCAAACAACGAGTCCACTACCCTATGATGAGTAGGTCCAGTGAAAAATCCATACCGAACGAGGTTCGGTCCAAGTAGAGGCCGGCCGAGAAAGCAGAAATACCGAACGGAGTTCGGATCATACATCATACTTGGGCCAATTTGACAGTGTCTTCCGCATGGTCCAGCATCCCGTTCGAGCAACGGACAACCAGCAAGTGGCCAGGTGCATTTAATGCCATATTGTGACATCAGCAAGTGGAAGCATGGGTGATCAAGTCGGTGGAATAACGTCCAATCAGCATAGAACAGCCCATGCTCTCCATTAGTATAAATAGAAGGTTTAATATCATTGTAAGGGTTAGCATTTTGATACTCAAGCTCTAGAATAGCATTATTACTCTCGTTTCTTGTATTAAAGCACAGTTCCGACGTACCGACCGGGAAGTTTCCTTGTAATCAAACAGGTTAATTAATACAAGTGGGCTTTTGAGCATTCGTTGATTCATCTTTTATATTTTATTATACACTTTGATTCTGATCCATTCCTGATATATCCAAAGTTCGTGTTGGGCTTTCGGATCTGCGGGACTTAATTTCAACATTGGCGCCGTCTGTGGGAAACTGTTCAAAAAGTTTCACATCAATTATCCAAAACAAATATTTTTAAAAATGGTCAGAATCAGTTCTTATCACACAAATGATGGTTCACGCTATCACGGAAGGAGTCAAACTCCGAGAAACCAAACCCCTCAGGGACAATCCAGCCGAGGATCATATCCTCATTATGGTGGGGACTTTGTCATTCCTGAAGCCCTAAGGAGGAATCCTCAGGCCATGCGAGATATGGCCCAGGTCATGTAGCACATGGAAAACGAGGAAGAAGGAGGATCCAATTTCATAGGGGAGACTCCCCACACAGAAACAACCACGGCGTCATCCCACTCACGGGCCCATCAGGATAATCGACGTGGCGCTCAAACAGCAGCGCATCGTATTCCCAGTGACCGGACCCCGATCGGATCACAAGCCAGGGGACCTACTCCTATTGGCCGTCATTTCCAGCACGACGAATGGAATTATACTAGGGCCACGTAGAGGCACTGGGATCGAGAGTATGCAGATTTGAGGACTCCACCACCGCCCCCTTTGACAGCCCAGGAGGAAGAAATGGCCGAAATGAGGAGGCAGATGAATGAAATGAGAGATCAGATGAATAGGGCACCCGTACAATCTGCTCCGATCCAGCTCGGGATCACTTCCCTTTTCACCTGAGAAATTATGTATGCAGATATCCAGGGGGGTGCCAAACCACCGATCGGTCAGATATATGATGGGGTGGGCGATCCCCAGGTCCATTTGAGGAGTTATCAAGGAGGACTCATGCTACTAGGAGCGCCCGAGGCTGCCATCTGCCGATTGTTCTTCAGTACGCTCAGAGGACCCGCTCAAGAATGGTTCGGGACCCTGCAACCTGGGTCGATCGGCAGCTTTGCCGAACTATCAACGTTGTTCTTGGCCCAATTTGCCTCCAATGCCAACCCAAAGCGACATTTCAGCTAACTGACTAGCGTAAAGTAGAACTCCAAGGAGACCCTCAATCAATTCTTGAAAAGATGGAGGCACGAAACTCTGACGGTCAGAAACATGACGGATGATACCGCCATCACCCTATTCACTAACGCTCTCCGAACGGGAGAATTATACAAGGATTTGAAGAAGAATCTGGGTACGGCGTATGCCGAGGTGTTAGACAGAGCCCACAAGCATGCTGCCCTGGAGGAAGAGATTATGATCAGGGACAAGGTCGCTGCGCCTTCTGCCCCAATCAAGATGGCCGATTGGCTGGGTCCTAACCCAGCGGCCGCTCTCCCTCCTAAGCAAGGGCGATTTACTCCCCTGGTCTTGTCCGTGGAAACCATTTATCAGAACGAGAAGGACAACATTCCCCTTCCGACTGATTCTTCAAATTATATGGGAGCAGATGAATCTGCTTTTTGTAAATATCATAACAGGAAAGGTCACGCCACCAATGCTTGTAGGGCACTACAAACGGCCATTGAGGACTTAATTCGGCGGGGTCGTCTGGGCAAGTACGTAAGTAAAGACCCGAATGCGGTAGGCACTTTAAAGCCGGTCAGGAGACCCAACAGCTGGCGACGGGATGCCCAACGTGATGCCCAACCCCAGAATGACATATATATTCCTCCCAAAGATGAACCAGAGGGTTCAGGAGGCCCCAGAAAGAAACCTCGAATGGTGGTCAAAGTTATATTTGGGGGCGGGGAAACAGGGGATTCGAACGCCGAACGGAAAAGGTTTGAGCGAAGTATTTATGTAGGATCCATCTCCACACTTCCCAGAAGAAAGGAAGGATGGACCCAATCACATTTGGGCCGGCTGATTTACCTAACTCGCCAAGTCCGCACAGGCATGAATTGGTGGTGAGCATGTGCATTGACAATGCTTTGATTCGCCGGGTACTGATCGATACGGGGAGCAGTGTGAACGTATTGTATTTACAATCGTTCGAGAAATTGGGCCTACAGAGAAGTCAACTGACCCATCTAAGAACCCCACTGGCAAGCTTCACCGGTAACTGTATTGAGGCTGAGGGGACCGTTCAATTGTTAGTTGAAATTGGGGACGAAACGCACAAGGCATCAGTCCGAATGACGTTCGTTGTGGCGGACATAAAATGTGCCCATAACGCCATCTTGGGCAGCCCGGGATTGGAAGATCTGGAGGCAATAGCCTCTGTCCGCCACTCGTGCATCAAATTCCCCACGGACACTGGGTTTGGGGTGGCCAGAACTGATCCGGCGACAGCCCGAACGTGCTACCGAGAGGCCCTGAAGCAGATGAATACCCGTGGAATGCGGGTTAACAGTATTGAGGTGGAGACCCACCGAACGGAGTTCGAGGCGCATCCAAAACCTACCACTCTCCTCGAGCAAATTGACCTGGACTCCCCCCGAACCGAAAGGTAGCTATCGGGGTGGATCTGGAGGCTGACATTCGGGATGGTGTGATTGCCGTCCTAAAAACGTTTCAGGTATTATTCGCCCGAGGGCCGGAAGATATGTCGGGCATTGACCCAGAGATAATATGTCACAAGCTTGCCGTTCGGCCTAACGCAAAACCGGTCCAACAAAAGAAACGATACCAAGCGACCGAACGGCGGGATTTCACAAAGCAGGAAGTGGCCACCTTGCTGAGAATAAAACACATCCGTCCGGTAATCCATGTCGAATGGCTATCCAATGTAGTCCTAGCCCCAAAACAATCGGCTTGGAGGATGTGCGTGGATTACTCGGATCTGAATAAAGCTTGTCCCATGGACCCTTATCCGATGCCGAGGATCGATCTGTTAGTGGATGAAATGGCCGGGTGTGAATTGTTGAGCTTCATGGATGCATTCTGGGGATATCATCAGATTTTCATGCACCCAGACGATGCAGAGAAAACAACGTTCGTTACTTCGGATGGTGTGTTTTGCTATATTGTCATGCCATTCGGGTTATAGAACGCAATGGCTACTTTTCAAAGGATGATCGGGATGCTCTTCAAAGAGGTGTTGGGAGTCACAATGGAGGCTTATGTTGATGATATCCTGATCAAGAGCCGGAAGAAGGAGAATCATATCCTGGACATAGAAAAGGTGTTCGGGATAATGCAGAAAGCAAACATGAGACTGAATCCTAAAAAATGTGCCTTTGCTGTGAGAGGGGGCAAGTTTTTGGGATACATGATGAGCGAGAAGGGGATTGAGCCTAATCCTGAGAAGGTAAAAGCAATTGTGGATATGGAAGCTCCTAGAAACCTCAAGGAGGTGCAGAGATTAACCGGTCAGTTAGCAGCTCTGAGAAGATTCCTATCCAAGCTAGCCGATCGAGCTATTCCATTCTTCCAGATCATGAAAAAAGCCAACCCCTTTGAATGGACCGCCGAATGTCAAACGGCCTTTGAAGATTTCAAGGCATACCTATCTTCTCCCCTGGTCTTGACAATACCCGATCCAGGGGAACACCTGTATATGTACCTTGTTGTAGCTGACCTGGCCGTGAGCACGGTATTATTGAAAGAAAAGGATGGCATCTGTTTGTCCCGTTTGTAATGGAAACAGTCTAGAGGGGGGGGGGTGAATAGACTGTTTAGGAATTTAAACTTTTCTCTAAGTCAAGTCTGACTTATCAGAGATGGTCCAAATCTGGTGACAGAGATGGTCAAGTTCTGATGGCAGAACTAGGCCACGCAGCGGATAAGTTCCTGTCCGGGTAGCCTCTAGAAGAAAGCTAAGGCAAAATGCCTTTCTGATAACTCTGAAGGAAGATCTGCTGGACACAGAGTCCAACCTTAGGAGTTAGTCAGTAGAATCTTAAGTGCAGGTATTAAAAGCTTAAAGTAAATGACACCGGGGTTTTTATAGTGGTTCAAGGAACAACTTGTTCCTCTAGTCCACTGTTCCACTAAGCTTGCAAAAACAACAATTTACAACGCCTTAGTCCCTAGAACTTAAGAAGCACTCCTCGTCTTCTTCAAGTCTAGTTGCCACCCGGGATGCAGTCCTGCTTCCTGATGGCTGGTCTCGTTTCACTGAGTCTCTTGAAGTATCCCCACTTCACTTACTCCAGCTAGTTTGAGACATCCCTTCTTTTTCAAGAAGTGTTTGATATAAAATCAGTTTTCTCCAACGCTGCTTCTTCACAAAGGATGAGTATATGAAGCTTTCGAAGTGTTGAAGAACTGAGTAACTTTGTAGTTTGCTAGTTGGATGAAGGATAGGAAAGTATATCTTCCAACTGGAGCCTTTTCTTGTCTAAGAATGGAGTTTGAATCTCAAGAAGGTTGTTTACGCCAAAGTTATCCTCTTAGTTCTTCAGAGTGTATCTTATATACTGAGAGCAGTCTTCCCGTTGGAGTGTAGAAGACAGCTTCATTAATTGCATGTACTGTTGACTTGACCGGTTGGACCTTCGACTTGCTATTTTGGGGGCGTAAAGATATTCGCATGGTCAATCATCAGCTTTAAATATCTCTTCGTACGTACAGCATTAAATGTGCATTTAATGCGTGTACAGTACCATGTTTCCGTTGAAAGGTTCGTAACCGTTAGGGGATTTCCCGTTAGTTTAACGACCGTTGGAAAGGCTTCCGGAATCTGGTGGGTTTAGCAGAGTCTTAAGAGGTTCTCTGGTCCAATCTCTGAAGTCCGTCTCTATTGCCAACTCTGGTATCTTTCTGATGACCAGTTTCTGATGGCTTCTCTGGTGAGCAACTCTGGGAGCGACTCTGGTAGAGGCAAGATGGAGATCTGGAAGACAGACTAAGCTAAAACTTACAAAAGAAATTCTAATACACAATTTCTGATGGGGTACTTTCAAATTCTAATTAACCTAGCATCATCAAAATCTAAATACATTTATTCCTTACAATTTCCCCCTTTTTGATGATGCCAAAACCCTTTAACTATTTCCAGAGAAGTGCCTTTCACCATATAAAAAAAAAGTTTAAAACTTTTCATTAGAGTCTTGGTGGGCAACTTAGCATAGGAGAATAGTAAGAGTACGATACAATCAGATAGCAATAAAAACAAATATGATAACAGAATATACACAAGAAAGTAAATAAGAACAGATAATTGAATAAGCCAAGCAAAAAGAGAGGCAGAAATGGTATCTTATTAATCTGATAGGGAAAGTAAAGCATTACAGAGTCAGAGATAGAGAGTTAGAGATCTTCTTCATCTACCTGTGATCCTGCTCTGTCAATCCTCCCTAGTTCAGCATTTACCTTTGCTCTGATTGAGGCTAGATCCCTCAGATTCTGATAATCAGCCCAATGGGGTGCAAGTTTGCAGTCCAAGTAGTTTCTGACAGCTTCTGCAGAATTCTTGCCATTGAGAATCTTCATACCATACCACATCTCATCTTCTTGGATTGAACCACCATGGTTGATCTGGACAAGTCCATCACTGTCCATGAACAGATTCTCTCTTTGAAGAGGAGTCATCAGTTTCTTCATCTGTTCAAATTGGACTCTGTCTGGTCTTGACATACCACTCTTCATCCAATCATTGAGTGAAAAGGATGAAGTCTTTTTCTTTGAGCTTCTTGGAGGAGGAGGTGGAGGTCTGGTGCCTGCAGCAGCTAGCCTTTTCTTCCTAGTTGCATCAAAATATGGAGTAGGATCAACCGAGGAAGGATCTCTGATGGAAAGGGCTCTGGTGCTGGGTCCTTCTTCTTCTCTGGTATCTTCCCCCTTTTTGGCATCACAAAGATCACCAAGTAGGAGTTCAATCTTTGAGAACTCAGAGGCTTGTGCATCTCTGATTTCATCAAGGGTCTCTGGCAGAGTCTGGGTGACAGAGGCAAGTCCTTCAATCAGGCTCTGTTGCTTGTCTACTGCAGATTGGAGATCCCTAGTGCTGACTTCTAGGAGCACCATCTTCTGGTACCTTTCCTTGTCAGACTTGAGGAGAGCCAGGCCTTGCTCTTGATGTTCCTTGCAGAGGGAGTGCAAGATATTGAGTTTCTGGGAGGAACTATCAGCAGATTTTTGGAGATTGTGAACAGAATCTGAGATCTTGTTGATTGTCTGATTCTGGGCAAGCAGAGCTTGAGAGTGAGAGTGGAGAACAGAGTTGAGACCACTAACATCTCTGGAGACAGAATCAATCCTTAAAGTAGAAGAATGCATGAAGTTGTGCAGATTTTCTGTCAGTGCAGCAACTTTATCTGTCAGATGTTGAAATCCTATTGTGATTTGCAGATTTGTATGGGTGAGCTCTTCATGTTGCTTATCATTCAACTCAATGATCTTGCTCAGATCATGAACCAATATACCACCAAAAGCTTCAGCAGATTTTACAAACTGGTTGAAGGGGATCTGGGGTTCTTCAGATGTAAACCCAGGCATTTCCAATCCTCTGCCTTTGGGTAATGGAGGAGCTCTGTTGGATGGTGGAGGGGAAGGAACTCTGGGAGGTGTTCTTCTCCTTTTGGAGGTTTCATCAACAGCAATGGAGGAGGTAAGAAATCCATCATTCTCACTCGATGAAGAGGGGACCCTGAAGATAGGTTTCTTCTTTGGCGTGGAGGTTGCTGAGTGATGTGAGGATCTCTGAGGTGAGGCAGATTTGGATGGTGGTAAGGAGGTTTGAGGAGGTGAGTTCTGGGGAAAAGGGATTATGGGTTGAGGAGTAGGTTGATGTGAGGGAGATGGTGGTGGTGAAGGTGATCGATTTCTGGTATTAGAGGGTTGTTTGCAGGGTGATGTGGGTCTGGAGTTGGGTTTCTGGTGAGATGGAGTTCTGGTGGAGGTTGAGGTTTTCTGGTTTGGTGAAGGGGTTTTCTGTTCAGGTGAAGGGGTTTTCTGGTGAGGTGGGGATGAAGGTTTAGATGGAGATTTGGAAGGTGAAGGTTGAGAAATAGGAGATTTGGGAGGAGAAGGAGGAGGTGTAGGAATTACCTCAAGCACAATCTCAGAGAACATGGATTCTCTCCACTCCTTGATCAGCTTCTCCATGGTAAGAGCAATGTCGTTTGCTGTGGAGGGTTCTCCTTCCTCAAGAGCACTATGGCGGAATTTGATCATTGATTCTTTTCTTTTCTTCTCCATCAGCCATGCATCAAACTCTTCCATTTCTCCTTCTTCCAAGGCCTTGACATGCCTTTCTGGAGATAGGTCAGATGTTGGAATTTTACCTTGATATCTGTCTTTCTTCTTTTGTAGGACAGAGATCAGGAAGGTATGGTTGAAGCATTTTGACACATCATCTGTGCCTACCCAGTGAAGAACAACAGCTTCTTCTTCTTCATAAGCATCAAAGTACTGAATGATTTGTTGGAGAGGTCCCATTCTCCATCTTCTCCAAGCTAGGACTCTGTCAAACTGCTTCTGCAGAATGATTCTGAAGTCAGTTTCTAGGTCCATCTCTGGTGTGGCTTCACGCTCTGGTGAGAGAGCAGAGTTTGGCAACTCTGGTGCAGATTCTGGGTCAGCCTCTGGTAGAGTTCCATATTCTGGTGCAGGTTCCCCCTGAACTTCTGATTCCTTGGCAGGTGAGATTACTTTAGTCTTCCTCTTCTTCTGCCTTGGTTGAGTGCTTGAGTTGTCAGAGTCACCACTCTGCACAACCATCTTTCTTCTTCTCTTCTGCTTTTGTTTTCTGGCAGGAGATTTACTGGTTGCCTTTGGGGAGGGCAACTCTGGTGCAACCTCTTCTGTTGCTTCCTTCTCTGGTAGTGACAGAGTGTCACTTTTCTTCTTCTGTCTGACTTCCCTTACAACCTGTGACTGCTCAGATGTTTGGACTTTTTGGTAGCTTTCTTAGAAGCAGGTTTGGCCTTAGCAGCCTGTTCTTCCCTTTTCTTCTCCAGCCTTTCCTCTCTCTTAAGCTCAGAGGAGATGGCTATGTTGAACTTTGGGGAGGCTGTGAGGAAGATTGTCTTGGAGTGATCAACTGGGATGGGATCCCTGAGTTGAACTCCTTTAGCAGCAAGAATGGCAGAGATGAGAAGCCCATGTCCCATCTTGGTTGAGAAAAGACCTGTTTCAGAGTCTTTCTTCTTGATGAATTCAGTTAGGGAGCCAAAAATTACCTCTCCCCAATTGATGTTCATGCCATGGTGAACTGCAAAGATTGCCTTTGCATTGTTTTTGTTCATCTCATCTGTTGAAGCAGTTTTGCACCATAAGCACCGGTGCAGAATGCTGACCAGTTTCTCAAAGTCCTTTTTCAGCAGGAATTTCTTCATGTATAGTTTGTCCAGTCCGGCAGCCTCCGGACGACAGTATGTCTGAACAAATCCTTCAGTGGAGACTTCCACTGAGTCAAGAGCAATAAGGTTGTTGGCTTCCGGGTCTTGGGAGTCAAGTTGTACTCCAAAGAACTCATTGAGTGCGTCTGCATTCAGAAAAATGCGTTGACCTTGTACTGAGGAGTGAACTCCGGTCTTGGAGATGGTGGCGTTGAGGTAGAACTCAGCCACGTCCTTGATGCTGAAGTGCTCATAGGGGTGAGCAACTACCTTAGAAAGTTGTGAATCAGTCATCCCTTGGATGATCTTGGTCATCCTCTTCTGGTTTTCTGCCAGCAGTGGTAGAGACGACATGTCAACCTTCATGCCGGAGACAACGTTGGCAATGAGGGTCTTAGCTTCTTCCTTAGAAAGATCGTTGATGCTAAGGAAGTTCATTCTGAGTGACGATTAAGAAAAGTTCTGGGGATTGGAAAGTTTAGGATCTGAAAGCTTTGAATGCTAAAGCAGTTTAAGAGAGATGAAGTTGCAGTAGGGATTTAGGTTGAAGACGGTGGATATAAAGGGGTTAGGAATAGTGGACGTTTGGTATATTGGCAGTTTCGAGGTAGCATTTAATGAAATGCGGGCGGAAAACGTTTCCGTTAGAAGAGTAACGATCAGGGGTATTCTGGTAAAAGACCGTTTCAGTTAATTAGGTCTTGCCCGTACCTCGAAATATTGCTAAGTCCACATCCGTATCTGTTGTCTTTCTGATAGGGAACTCTGGTCAGAGAGGGGGAGGTTCTCTGTTGTGAGATTCTGATGAACAGAGATAGGGGTTTTCTGATCTGAGTTTCTGGTGCAGAAAAAAAACAGTTCTGGTTCAGTGAATCTCTGGTTCATGCATCTCTGGGAAGATCATCCATCATTCCCAATTCTTCCCTTAGCTTGTTAAACCTTGCCTCAGGTAAAGGCTTGGTTAGGATGTCTGCAAGCTGGTCTTCTGTAGGTACATGCTCTATACAGATATGCTTCTTCTCAACATGATCTCTGATGAAGTGATGTCTGATTTCAATATGCTTTGTCCTGGAGTGAAGAACTGGATTCTGAGAAATAGCAATGGCACTGGTGTTGTCACACAACAACTTGATTTCTTTTGCTTGAATTCCATAGTCCTTCAGTTGTTGCTTCATCCAGAGTAGCTGAGCACAGCAACTCCCAGCTGCAATATACTCAGCTTCAGCTGTGATTGTTGAGATTGAGTTCTGCTTCTTGCTAAACCAGGAAACAAGCCTTCCTCCTAGCAATTGGCAGTGACCAGAGGTGCTCTTTCTGTCTAGTCTGCAACTTGCAAAATCTGAGTCAGAATAACCAATTAGTTCAAAGTTACCTCCCTTGGGATACCATAGGCCTGTGTTTGGATTTCCTTTGATGTATCTGATGATTCTCTTTGCAGCGCTTAGATGGCTTTCCTTGGGCTTTGATTGGTATCTGGCACAGATTCCAACAGAGAATGAGATGTCTGGTCTGTTTGCAGTTAGGTACAGCAGAGATCCTATGATCCCTCTGTAAGTTGTTGCATCCACATCTTTTCCTTCATCATCCGGACCAATTCCTTGTGATGTGTTCATGGGAATCTTTACTGAGGATTTGCCTTCCACTCCAAACTTCTTGATCAGATCTCTGGTGTACTTCCCTTGATTGATAAAGATCCCTTCTGGAACTTGTTTGACTTGAAGTCCTAGGAAGTAACTGAGTTCTCCCATCATACTCATTTCAAATTGACTCTGCATCACTTGAGAAAATTTCTTGCACAGTTCTGGATTAGTACTACCAAATATAATATCATCAACATATATTTGTACTAACAGAATATGATTAGCAACAGAGATTTGAAATAGAGTTTTGTCAACCTTTCCTTTAGTAAACCCATGGTTCACTAGGAAAAGGGACAATGTGTCATACCAGGCTCTGGGAGCTTGCTTAAGACCATAGAGGGCCTTTTTAAGCTTGTAGACACAAGAAGATTGAGTAGGAATGACAAAACCTGGTGGTTGTTCCACATAAACTTCCTCTTCAAGATCTCCATTCAGAAATGCACTCTTGACATCCATCTGGTAGACCTTGATGTTGTTGTAAGCAGCATAGGCTAGAAAGATTCTGATGGCTTCAAGTCTGGCAACTGGTGCAAAGGTTTCATCAAAATCAATTCCTTCTTCTTGGCAGTATCCCTTGGCTACCAGCCTAGCTTTATTCCTTACATTGTTGCCATCTTCATCTGTTTTGTTCTTGAATACCCATTTGGTTCCAATGACGTTTTGGTGCTTTGGTCTAGGAACAAGTTCCCACACTTTATTCCTTTCAAACTGAGTAAGCTCTTCTTGCATTGCATTGATCCAGTCTGAGTCTGCAAGAGCTTCCTCCACAGTCATAGGTTCCATTTGAGATATGTAGCAGGTAAGCATTGCCTCTCTCCTTGATGTAGCAGATCTGGTCTGGACTCCACTTCTGATTTGTCCAATTACTTGATTAGGAGGATGATCTCTTAACCAAGTTAGATCAGGTTCATATAAGGGTTGTCTTGGATTCTCTTGTTCTCCTTCTGATTCTTCATCACTATCTTTGCCTTGTAGGATGGGATTCTGATGGTGCATTGGTATGGCAGAGTTGGTTAGCAACTCTGGTATATCCGTTTCTGGTGGATCCAGTTCTGGTGATCCTTCTAGATTTGCTTTCTCTAAGTTTTCAGTTATGCTCTCAACAGAGTTGAGATCATCAAACTTGACATGAATAGATTCTTCAACAAGTAGAGTTCTTTTGTTGAGTATTCTGTAGGCTTTGCTGGTGCTAGAGTAGCCTAAGAATGTACCTTCATCAGCTTTTTCTTGAAACACCTTGAGGTGATCCTTCCCATTGTTGAGTATATAGCATTTGCATCCAAATGCATGAAAGTAGCTGATGTTGGGTTTTCGTCCTTTCCATAATTCATAGGGAGTTTTCTGATGAGTTTTGTGAATCATGCTCCTGTTCTGGGTGTAGCATGCAGTATTGATTGCTTCAGCCCAGTATCTGTAAGGTAGACCCGATTCAGCAATCATGGTCCTTGCAGCTTCCTTCAAGGTTCTATTTCTTCTTTCTGCAACTCCATTTTGTTGAGGAGTTCTGGCTGCAGAGAGTTGATGCATTGTACCATTCTGGTCACAGAATTCCTGTATGACCTTGTTGGCGAACTCTGTTCCTCTGTCTGATCTGATGGCTTTGACTTTCTGATTCTGCTCATTCTGTAGTAGCTTTAGCAGAGATGGCAGTTTCTGCAGAGTTTCATTTTTCTTGGTCAGAAAGATAGTCCATGTGAATCTGGAGTAGTCATCCACCATGACTAAGGTGTATTTCTTCCCACCAACACTTGGAGTTTCCACTGGTCCAAATAAATCCATGTGAATTAGATTCAAAGGGCCAATAGAGAGGTTTCCAGCAATGGGTTTGAATGAGTTATTCACTTGTTTTCCTTTCTGGCATGCACTGCACAAGTTCTCCTTTTTGTATACAAGGTTGGGTAGACCTTCAACAATGTGATCCCTTGCTAGCTTGTTGATTGTTTTGAAATTCAAGTGACTCAGTTTCTTGTGCCATTCCCAACTAAGTTTTGAATCTCCTTTAGCTATCAGACAAATTCCATCTTTTGCAGTTGACCAATCAACTACATAGATGTTTTTCTTCCTTGTTGCTGTTAGAACCACTTCCTTAGTTGTCTCATGCTTGACAGAACATCCTTCCTTGGAGAATTCAACTGTGTAGCCTTTGTCACAGAATTGGCTAGCACTCAGCAAGTTGAATTTCAATCCCTTGACATAAGAGACATCATCAATGATTATCTGGTTCTTTATCAGCTTCCCTCTTCCTTTTGTCTAGCCATCTTTATCATTACTTCCAAAGGTAACTCTAGGCCCTTTGACTTTCTGGAACTCTGTTAGGCAACTCTTGTCACCTGTCATGTGCCTGGAGCATCCACTATCAATGTACCAATCTTGCTCAGAGATGGCTCCAGCACACAGTTCCTACAAAATTAAAAGGAATATTTAGGTACCCAAGCAATGTTGGGTCCTAGGGGGTCATGCAGTCTTGGCAGCCGATACCACTTTGGTCTCATCAAGTGAAACCTTGGTGGGTGGTACCCATTGTCCACCTGGTAGTCATAGTAAACGGAAGTGTGATTCACTTTGGGCAGATGCTTGTGAGGATCATGCTTCCGGTTTACATACTTCTGCATAGCTTTTTTAGTTGGGTAGAAGTCCCATATACTATCAAGATCAGAGGGGCGATTAACTTTGGGCTTGTTAAGTTGACCAGCCAACCTTTTCTGCCTAAAGTTAACTTTCTCTTGATATCTGCCTTTCTGGTGATCATCTCTGACACGATTATCATGAGTTTGTCTGTTATGGGTTTGTCTTTGATTTTTGGTATTCTGAAAACCTTTTCTGTTGTTAGGTTTTCTGCCAGGTTCATTAATTTTTAAAATGGGTTTCTGTTGAACCTTTATCTTTTCCTTTTCTGGTCTGACATTCTCATGAATAACATTGGTGCCAGATACACCAGCCTGACAAATGGGGCTAGAAATCAGTGGCACTATGACCTTGTCTGCCTTAGCAACTCTGGCGCTAGGCATTACAGAAGGCTCACCTGATTCTGTTGAGCCATAACCAAGACCAAAACCAGTGCCAATTTGTTGATCAAGTACAATCTTTTCCATGGAAGACTGGGCCTTCTGGTAAGCTTTGTACTTAATCTCAAGAGGCTCTATCTCTCTTATTCTCTTTAGAAGAGAAACATTTTCAGCTTCCAGCTGATCTCTTTCCTTAATTAGAAGATTGATTTTGATCTCAACCTCCTTTCTTAAGTCAAGAATTTCAACCTTAAGCTTACTGTTTTCTTCTTTAACAGAAGAATAAGTGGTTTGAATGGCTTGAAACTCTTCCCAAAATTCTGACATTGAATCAGAATCAAAGGCTCTGCCTACCGAGGAAAAACTAGAGTTGGAAGTAGAAGATACCTCATCATCAGATTGACCCATAAGGCATAGGTCTTCAGTTTCTGTATCCAGGCAACGGAATGCTTCATCAGATTCTGATTCCGAGCTGGACTCTGTCTGAGAGGGGGGGTCCTTCTCTGGTTGTTCAGTGATGAGTGCCTTCCTTCTTCGGTGCTCATATTTCTTTTCTCCTTCCTGGCCTTGCCTTTTGGAGACTATGGGGTGTGGACAGTTGACTTTGAAGTGCCCTGGTTGTCTGCAGTTGTAGCAGAGAAGCTCTCCACTACTTTCTGATGGTTTGGACTTCTGGTGTGGCTTTCTGCTAGAGAGTGGACTTCTGCTATCCTTCGGCTTCAAGAATTTCCTGAACTTCCTAGCAAAAGCCGCCATATTTACCTGAGAGGTGCTAGCAGTGAGGGCAGTAGTTGTTCTGTCCTCAACTTCTTCTTTCTCTTCTTCATTCATCTCAAACTC
The DNA here is from genome assembly GCA_945859875.1 of Cuscuta europaea. Classification (NCBI taxonomy): domain Eukaryota; kingdom Viridiplantae; phylum Streptophyta; class Magnoliopsida; order Solanales; family Convolvulaceae; genus Cuscuta; species Cuscuta europaea. Next base: position 19,741,929 of record CAMAPE010000031.1, read on the forward strand.
ATAAGACTTGAGATCAGAGATGAGTTTCTCAGTGCTGTAGGTTCTGAGATCCTTGCTATCTCTGATGGCAGTGACCTTCATCTTCCATGGTGAAGGTAAACCTCTGAGAACCTTCAAGTTGATCTCCTTGGGAGTAAGTTCCTTCCCAAGTTCTGATATCTCAGCAGTGAGGGTGAGCAAACGTGCATACATCTCAGCTATGCATTCTTTGGGTAGAAGTTTGAAATCTTCAAACTTCTTCATGGCAATAGTAAGTTTGTTGTCCTTTTCTTGCTCATCTCCAGCTCCTATCAGGGTAAGAGTATCCCAGATTTCCTAGGCAGATTTGCACTTCTTGATCCTTGTGAAGTACTTGTCATCAATGGCTTTGTAGAGGATATCCTTGGCAATGTTGTCAAGGTTGTACTTCCTTCTCTCTTCATTGGACCATTCATGGCGCAATTTGGTGATCATCTGGGGTTGACCACTACCAGTGATGTATTCAGGGTTGACCTTGGTGAACTCTGTGAAAGGCCCTGCATCAAGAACTTCCCACATTTCATCATGGAGTGCGCAGAGGTGAGCTTTCATGCGGATCCTCCAGTCATCAAACTTTGTTACTGAGAACATAAGATTCTTTGAAAGAGTGTTATCCATAATATGAGATTAAAGAGGCTAAAACAAGTGGATCTCTTGTTTAGTAAGTAACCTAAAAGATTACAAGAACAAGGAGGCTCTGATACCACTTGTTGGTCCCGTTTGTAATGGAAACAGTCTAGAGGGGGGGTGAATAGACTGTTTAGGAATTTAAACTTTTCTCTAAGTCAAGCCTGACTTATCAGAGATGGTCCAAATCTGGTGACAGAGATGGTCAAGTTCTGATGGCAGAACTAGGCCACGCAGCGGATAAGTTCCTGTCCGGGTAGCCTCTAGAAGAAAGCTAAGGCAAAATGCCTTTCTGATAACTCTGAAGGAAGATCGGCTGGACACAGAGTCCAACCTTAGGAGTTAGTCAGTAGAATCTTAAGTGCAGGTATTAAAAGATTAAAGTAAATGACACCGGGGTTTTATAGTGGTTCAAGGAACAACTTGTTCCTCTAGTCCACTGTTCCACTAAGCTTGCAAAAACAACAGTTTACAACGCCTTAGTCCCTAGAACTTAAGAAGCACTCCTCGTCTTCTTCAAGTCTAGTTGCCACCCGGGATGCAGTCCTGCTTCCTGATGGCTGGTCTCGTTTCACTGAGTCTCTTGAAGTATCCCCACTTCACTTACTCCAGCTAGTTTGAGACGTCCCTTCTTTTTCAAGAAGTGTTTGATATAAAATCAGTTTTCTCCAACGTTGCTTCTTCACAAAGGATGAGTATATGAAGCTTTCGAAGTGTTGAAGAACTGAGTAACTTTGCAGTTTGCTAGTTGGATGAAGGATAGGAAAGTATATCTTCCAACTGGAGCCTTTTCTTGTCTAAGAATGGAGTTTGAATCTCAAGAAGGTTGTTTACGCCAAAGTTATCCTCTTAGTTCTTCAGAGTGTATCTTATATACTGAGAGCAGTCTTCCCGTTGGAGTGTAGAAGACAGCTTCATTAATTGCATGTACTGTTGACTTGACCGGTTAGACCTTCGACTTGCTATTTTGGGGGCGTAAAGATACTCGCATGGTCAATCATCAGCTTTAAATATATCTCTTCGTACGTACAGCATTAAATGTGCATTTAATGCGTGTACAGTACCATGTTTCCGTTGAAAGGTTCGTAACCGTTAGGGGATTTCCCGTTAGTTTAACGACCGTTGGAAAGGCTTCCGGAATCTGGTGGGTTTAGCAGAGTCTTAAGAGGTTCTCTGGTCCAATCTCTGAAGTCCGTCTCTGTTGCCAACTCTGGTATCTTTCTGATGACCAGTTTCTGATGGCTTCTCTGGTGAGCAACTCTGGGAGCGACTCTGGTAGAGGAAAGATGGAGATCTGGAAGACAGACTAAGCTAAAACTTACAAAAGAAATTCTAATACACAATTTCTAATGGGGTACTTTCAAATTCTAATTAACCTAGCATCATCAAAATCTAAATACATTTATTCCTTACAGCATCCAGCGGCCAATCTATTTTGTGAGCAAGGCTTTGAACGGGCCGGAAACCAGATTCACCCTAGTGGAGAAAACAGTACTGGCCCTGATAGCCGCTATTAAACGTCTGGCACCATATTTCCAGACCCATTCGGTAACTGTGTATACTACTCAGCCACTCGCCACCATCTTGAGAAACCCAATGGCAGGTGGGCGCATTACAAAGTGGAGTCTCCTGATCGGGAAATATGAGGTGGATTTCAGGCCTCGACCTACTATCAAAGGGCAGGCCCTGGCGGATTTCATTGCAGAATGTACCGCTCGGCCTTCGGAAATAGATTCAGAGAACAATGTGCTGGATAATTGGTGGGAGATGTATGTGGATGGTGCATCTAGTGTCAAGGGTTGTGGAGCCGGAGCTGTGATCACATCGCCCGAAGGGTTCAAAGCATATTACTCCATTCATTTTGACTTCAAAGTAACCAACAATGAGGCCGAGTATGAGGCCCTTATTGCAGGTTTAAAATATGCGAAGACCCTGGGCACCGATCGGTTAAAAGTCCGGTCGGATAGTCAATTGGTGGTCGGATAGCATAGCTGAGGCTAAAGAGGAAAGAATGAAGGCTTACAAAGAGCTAGTCGAGGAGCAGATAAACAAATTTGAACAGGTGGTGCTCGACCAAATATCCAGAATAGAAAATACCGAAGCAGACATCTTATCCAAATTGGAAAATGCAGCGCTCGACGATCGGGCACAGGAGATTCCAGCTCATATCCAATGGTTTGCCCATCGGGAAACCTTGGCAGCCCCAACAATCATGGTGCTCCAGATCGAGGCTATATCTTAAGCCGTCCCCAGTTGGGTCTTAGATATGACCAACTACCTAAAAGACGGAACCCTCCCACAGGATACAAAACCCGCTTATCAGATAAAGTGCATTCAGAGGAGGGCTTCCATGTTCGAGCTGGTGGACAGACAATTGTACAAAAAGACATTTGGGGCCCATATTTGAAATGCCTTCCACCCGATCTAACGGCGGTGGTAATGGAAGAAATTCATGAAGGCATCTGCTCAAGCCACCAAGTGCTCAAGACACTGGCCAGAAAAATCATCCTGCAAGGGTATTATTGGCCAACCATCCAACAAGACTACTTTGCGCATACTAGAAAGTGTAAAGTGTGCTAGCTATACGCGTCGGTCCCCGGACGGCCAGCCACCTTCTACACTCCAATGATGGTGGCCCTCCCATTCGCTAGGTGGGGGATCGACCTGCTAGATCCCCTACCTACTGCCCTGGGAACAACAAGTACATCATTGTTGGGATAGATTATTTCACAAAATGGGTGGAGGTCGAGCCACTGGCTAGCATCACAGATGTCAAATGTCAAAAGTTTGTCTGGAAGAATATCAGTTGACGTTTCGGACTCCCTGAACAGATTATAACAGATAATGGAAGGCAGTTCGTGAGCCGGAATTTTGAGAACTACCTTATCAAATGGGGAATCAAGCATTCTAGAGCATCCGTGGCCTACCCCCAGGCGAATGGCCAAGTAGAGAATATGAACCGTACCATCATGGACGGCATGAAAAAGAAGTTGGAAGAATACTCCTCATCATGGCCGGATCAGTTAAATTATATCCTATCGACTTACAGGACCACACCCCGAACGGCCACAGGAGAAACTTCATTTGCGCTTGCTTATGGCTTCCAGGCCAAAGTACCAACAGAGGTCCTAGTTCCTACACACCGAACGGTGCATTATAGCCCAGAGCGGAATGAGGACAACCTACGGGCCGAATTTCACTTCATAGAAGAAAGAAGAGATCTAGCAGCTGCACGAATGGAAGAATATCACATGGCCACGAGATGATACTTTGACAAATAAGTTAAAATTCGTTCAATCGAAGTAGGGGACCTGGTGCAAAGGAAGCGAGAAAAAAGCAAACCTCTCGAAGGCAGAAAAATGGCACAAAATTGGGAAGGCCCGTATCAAATATGCAAGAAGTATGCTTCAGAAACGTTTGGCCTACAATGTACTAAAGGTCGACTGGCAGGCACATGGAATACGGAACATTTAAGAAAGTTTTATCAATAAAAACGGCTGTTGCCACCTTTGAAAAAAAATAGAGGGAGACATAACTTCCAGAAAGCACTCATCTCAACTTTGATTTGTGGTCATTTCGGAGGACCGAACGACGAACGGATTAATAGTTTGGAGAGGACCATCATTCTCAGCTAAAAGAATTTGACCCTAGACTTACGAACGGATAAAGGGATCAAAAAGGCTTGGAGAATCGATGTTCAGAAAATCTTAGCCCATGGTTAACACACAGTCATTCCGGATGACCGAATGATGAACGGGTTAACAACATGGAAGGAAAGTCATTCTCAGCTAACAGAATTTGACCCTGCCATCATAAGAGGGATCAAAACGGCTTGGAGTTTGACGCTCAGAGAGTCTCATCTCAGTGGTTACCATGGAAATCGTTCCGGACAACCCAATGAGGAACATGTTAACAGTTTGGAGGGAGCCATTATCTCAGCTAACAGAATTTGACCCTGTAATTACGAATTGTTAAAGGGATCAAAACGGCTTGGAGTTTGATGTCAGGAAATCTCACCTCAGCTTTTAACACGCAGAATCATTCTGGATGACCGAATGAGGAACGGGTTAACAGTTTGGAGGGAGCTGAGCCATCAACTCAGCTAACAGAATTTGACCCTGTAATTACGACCGGACAAAGGGATCAAAATGGCTTGGAGATGGTGTCAAGACTATAAGTATGGACGAACCGAGCGACGTTCATATAAGGTACGGATTGTCGTCCGGGGAATCGGAACTATGTTTTTGAAAAATCTCGCCTCAGTCATTAAGTTGATTTTGAAGCGAGTCGCCCTTTTAGCTATAAGTAAGGAATAACCTGATCCGGTGACCTTGCTTACAGTTTGAAAAGGGTTACCTCAGACCCCTAATATGGATGATACGAACCAGAGAGGATTGTCCGGAATGCATCGCAATTATGGGTTTGGAAGAGAGAGAGTCTCACCTCAGCTTGTTAACACGTGGGATCATTCCGGATGGCCGAATGACGAACGGGTTAACAATTTGGAGGGAGCCGCCATCTCAGCTAAAAATTTGACCCGGTGATCACGATCAAAACGGCTTAGAGGGATTCACCTCAACTAAAAGATTTTTGACCCCGTGGATCACGAACGATAAAAGGATCAAAACGGCTTGGGAATGGTGTCAGAACTGTTAGTATATATGTCCTAGAGACAATCTCTTTTTAGAGATATATGTACTTGATCACATTCAGTTTTACATATTTGATATATACGGTATTACACATTGACGATTAAGTGTTTCGATTGTCAATATCTTATTCATAATTGTGTTCCCTTGGACTTGTGTTGTCATTAAGTAAGTGTGAGCTTATATGATATAACATAAGGTCCTAAAATAGCCCCAATCAATGATCATCAAGAATGAGATATTGATGATATGTGATAAGATTGGTATGTGGACTGCATCATACTTTTAGAAAGTATAGCTGATCTCACAACTATGAGTTCCTGTAATTCATGATGGTCACATAGATATTTTAGAGAATATTGGCATACCCACCGAGAAACCATTTGATAAGTTCTATTAATGTGTCTATGGGATTATCGGCGTATAGAGTAGTGTAATAGTCCTCCGACTTGAAATCAATACGCACTACATGTGCGGAGTGATGTACTTTGACCATGACCAACGCTTGCACTCCAATCGGGGTAGATACGGCATGTGTTGGGTGCATCACGAAGAACATAGAGTAGTAGTTGAGCCAAGAAAGAATTCATTCCTCATAATAGATTAAGAGAGAACATTCTACTTCTCATATCTAGATGGATCATAAAGTCATTGGCCAATGCAAAAATATATTCGTTTTGGATATCGAATATGATCATTATGGATCATCTAGAAAGATTGAGAGATTGAGACTAAGTTATTGGAATAGACACAATATCAAGTTCTAGACTTAGTTGAATGTTCGTTGAATGAAAGGACCGTATCACTATGAGCTCTATATTACAGGGAGTTTGTATAGTCCTCGCAAACGTCCTTATATATTAAGTTAGTCTGGAGAATCGTCTAGGGATTCGCTAAGACCTTAATTTGATTAGTGTTTAATATATAAGGCCCTATGGGTCACACAACAATTGATTATACCTTCCGATTGAATTGTTAGAAGGAATTAAATATTATTAATTGGATTAAATAATATTTAATTCGTAATACTGAAAATGAATTAAAAATTAATTAGATTTAACATATTTAATTCATAAAGTTGAAGGAGAGTTCTATTTGATAAAATTAATTAAGTCTGATAAATTAGATTTATTATACTAAATTAAGATGTATTTGTAATTAAATAAAGGTAATGTTTTCTTTTGTAATTTAGAATTAAAAAGGAAATAAAATATTATATATTAATAAAGAGAAGAGGTGAGTGGGGTGAGCCCTCCCTCCCTCTTATTACTATTGTATATTGTTTTTATTTAATTATTGATAAGTATTGGTTCTGGTAGGACTAGAACTCATTAATGAGAAAGACTTTCATTGTGATTGGGAAACTAGTTTAGAACTACTATAAATACACTCTCCTCCTTCATAATTTATAGACCAGTTTTAAGATTCAGTATTACCAGTTTATTTCCCTGCGAAGAGATTTCCTAGCCTTTCTCTTAGGGAAATCTAACCGTTCTTTCGGAAAGGAGAAATCACGTGGATACCAAAGGTCAAGGATTATCACCGCTGACTGGAAGATCTGTAAGTTCTAACTCAGATCTGTTATTATTATCATATTCGTTATTTTGTCATAATCAGGGAAGATCTGTTTGGAAAATTTTAAACTTTCGTTGTTGTACTTTCGAGGTACGTTACATCAATTTCCTAACAGTGGTATCAGAGCCAAACTGATTTTAATGACATTATACGAATTTGGATTGATATTTGTGTGGATCAAATATGTGTTTTACCGCAGATCATATTTATTTATTTATTGTCGACTTGATTTTGGAAAGTAAAATCGTTGTTTTGCAATTTGGAGTTTTATCTTTTTGATCTGCTAATTGCATAGGAGCATAGAGCACAGAAAAATGAATAAGATTCTTGTCTTCTTCTTCCGATCTGCTCGTTTGGTAAATTTTAAAAGTTTTGGGAATTTTAAAAGGGGAGGAAAATTGTTGCAGGCGTATGAAAAATACAGCTTGATTAGAGTTTGGATAATATGGAGTTTACAAGATTAGGCTGGAACTTCGCTTACTGTTGGACAGTCCTAATTGAATGGTAAAATTAGATGACCGTAATGTTTGCAAAAATTGGCTGGAACTTTATTATGTGTCTTGGAGATTAAATTGCTTAATAAATTTGGTTCGGGTAATTCTTGCCTTCTACGTAGTATATTTAGCATGCCTCAATTAATTATATTATTATGGCTTTTGAACATTAATTTATAAATTAGATTTATATTATGCTTATAAATTAGATTTATATTACATGCTTTAATTTATCTGTGTGAGTTAGATCTCGTTAACATATTATTTGATAATATGTTTTAGCATCTTGATTAAATAGAATAATTTAATATCCCGATAAATGTTCCCCATAAATTAAAATTTAAGTCTTATCTAGGATAACGATATCACCCATCATAATTAAATTAGTAGAAATATTTTTTCGTTGAAAAATATTTCACCCAAGTGTTTATTCCATTCGACAAAATATAGAACTAATTTATAGATACATATGTTTGTGATCGTGTGATGGTATTGACTTACTTAAATTAGCTCGAGTCGTCCAAGCGTCAGTGTTAATTTAGGAATGTCGATCAATTAAAAATTGATCAATCAAGAGTTGCTTGGACGCAATTGGTCTAGGGACCTACCCATTATATTATTGTAGTGATCAGCCCAAGCTGGGACTATAATAATATGAATGTGGATCTTGGCCACTATGATTGTAAAAACAATCTATGTTCTTTTTATTGGGGTCAAAGAGCATGTAAAAATAGTGGGAGCTAAATAATTAAAAGTCCATATTATTTAGTTAACTAAATGTGATCATAGGAATTATTTTATGAATTTTAATTCCGTTCTATTTCAACTTCTTTAGGCTTTTACGAATGTCGAATTTATCATTGAGAAGTATCTTGGATACATGCAAGCTTACTGGACCAAACTTTCTGGACTGGGAAAGAAATGTGCGTTTAGTTCTTAGACAAGAAAATATTGAGTATGTGTTAGACACACCGGTAGTCAAGATTCCTGATGTCAACTCTCCTAAGTTTGCCACGTTTGACCTGACTGCTCGAGAGAAACACGTCACTGATAATAAAATTGTGCAATGTGTTGTGTTGGCTGCAATGTCTATGGAGTTGCAAAGGCAACACGATAGGATGAGCGCCTTCGAGATGCTTGAACACTTGAAAAGTCTGTTTGATTTGGAAAGTCAGACTCTAGAGTATGAACTTCTGGCAGACATTTTCAAGTGTAGGCTTCAAGAGGGTGGCAACGTGTCTGAGCACGTCCTCAAAATGATTGGCTTAATTGAAAGAGTTGCTACCACCAGAATTAAGTTTGAGGATCGTGTCTCAGCTGCTATCATCCTATATTCGCTTCCAAGTTCATTTACTAACTTCATTGTGAATTATAATTTGAACAAAACGAAAGCGACCATGCCTGAAATTCATAACATGCTCAAGTCTTATGAAGCATCAATCTCTAAAGGAAAGACTGTTCTTATGGTAAGCTCTAATGCTAAGTCTCGTTCTAAGAACAAGAATAAGCAAAAGAAGAAAGGTAAGGTTGGACCTATTCCTACAGCTCTGAAGCCTAAAGGTGGAGGTCATATGAAGCCAAAGGTTGCAAAGAATGTTTGCCTTTACTGCAAAGAGAAGGGACATTGGAAGAGAGATGGTGAGCTGTATAAGGCTAATCTAGCCAAAGCACCGGGTGCTTCAAGCTCAGGTATTTTTATCATAAATAAATATGTCTATAACTAACTCTCATTGTTAAAGTGTTAGACACAACTTATGGCTTACGCATTTGTAAAATGTGCAGAAGCCTGAGAAGCAGTGTAGCAGTTGGACTGGGTAAAATTAACCTACGCGTGAAGGCTGGAGCAAAAGTTGCTGCTGAACATGATAGGATCTTATAGTTTAGATTTTCCCAGTGGTTTTAGATTAGAATTAAATAATTGTTATTTTATTCCTTCTATTACCAAGAAGATTATTTCCATTCATATGTTAGACATTAAAAGATTTCTGTTTCCATTTTGCTAATAATAATTGTTATTTTCGTAAAATGGTGTTGTTGTGGAAATGCTATTCTTATGAATGGTTAATTATCAATCGACATATTAGATATTAAATGAATAAAATAAAAGGATCTCGATTAAGTAATCAGAAAAATTACTACCTATCTATGACACTGCAAACTTGGTCAAATTAATGAAACAAGAATAGCAACGCTAAATAAATTAGATTATTTAACACCTTTTGACTTTGAGTCATATGGAAATTGTGAATCTTGTCTTTCAAGTAAATTGACTAATAAACCTTTTCTAGGAAAAAGGATAGCAAGCCAAAGAGTACTTAAGTAAAGTTTCTGATTTATTTAAAAGATCGAAGAATTCGATCATAATGAACTCCTCCAGAACTCCTCAGAAGTGTGACGTTCTGCAAGGAGAAATAGGGCCTTGTTAGACATGGCTAGATCTATGATGAATTCATTTTCTCTTCCAAATATTCTTTTGAGGGTACACACTATAAATCTCAATATGCATTCTGAATAGTTTGATTAGTGCAAAACGTACTATATGAGTTGTGCTATAATAAAAGACATTTTCTTCACATATTAAATATGGGTTGCCCTACATATGTAAAGAAATGTGCACTAATAAAATTGAAAGCTGAAGTAACATAGAGAATGAAGATTTGTTAGATGGTCTGACGAAGGATTCAGTGGGAGAATTAAGTCTCAGAATGTCTCTAGGAGGATATCCTTCAGCTAGTGGGAGTAATATAGGAAGCGCTTCGCACCAGCAAGTGATTCTTATGAAGAAAGTAATGGCATGATTGTCATTCCTTCTGCACCTAACTCTCCCTCTCTGAGTAAAGCACCAGAAACTCTCTGAGCATTGGATAGTCCAATGAAAGAGAACCTCTTCACGATCAGAATGAACAGCCTGAACAAAACGCAAAACATTCAACTTTGTGGGTCTACTAGGATTCGTCATGAACTAACTAGGTTTGACTTCCTCATGGAGGATCATGATGATGTTGAGATTCCTGATAAGGATGAACCTAAGACCTACTGATACGTTCGTAATTTCCATATTTATGTTTATGTTTTTAATTAGTTTTGCTTGACTTTTACTTTGGAAATTACACACTTTTGGTGTAATAGATTAGATTGTTAAATTCTTGTAAATAGGTTAGATTAGATATATTCTGAGCTCAAGCAGGTTTTGGTCACTCGAAGTACAGTTGGTGAACCCAAAAAGTGAAAAGAAGGTGCAAAAGTTCAAAGACAAAAGAAGATCCTGAATTTTGGTCTATACTCGGTCGAGTATTAGCTATACTCGATCGGGTATTAGGTTGGAACTTCAAATCGGATCAGATCCGAAGACAAGGGAACATGCAGGGAAGATTTCGGCCACGATTTTATGTCTATACCCGATCGGGTAGACAGACATACCCGATCGGGTATGCTTTTGAATTTCAAACGAAGATCGGTCGAGTATGGTCCGAATACCATTTTCTAAGCATACTCGACCGGGTATTCATATATACTCGATCGGGTATACTCTTAGAAAATAGCCTGAAACCGGTCGAGTATGCCTCGGATCGAGTGTTACACACGTACTCGATCGGGTACCATGTATATACCCGATCGAGTACCCGAATCCCATCCCAAAAACCTATAAATACACCTCCTTTCCTTCACAAAAAGGCATCCAATCCCTTTGTACATGTAAGCTCAGTATAGAATAGCTCTTTCTTTATATTTTTCATCATGTTTAGTCTCCAAATGAGGAGCTAAACTCTTCCATCTTGGTTTTGCTACTTTGAAGCTTAATGAATTTGTAAGTTGTGAGATATTTTCTTTAATCTTCTTTCTTGAATATTAATTCTTCCTTTCAAATACTATCTCTATATCAAAGTTGGGGAGTGTTACTAAGATGACAATTAGTTAACATCTTGACATTGGTTATAGTAATAGCTATTTCTTCCTCTATGATAATATTGAGGAGTGTTACTAAGATGACAATTAGTTAACATCTTGATATTAATCATAGTAGGATTCATATATTTTAATATTCTTCCTTGAGTATTAATTAATTCCTATTCATATTTCATGTTAATATCTTAAACATTACTTAAAGTATCAACTAGTATTGTTTCTCATATTAATTATTACTAGAATCAATCGGTTAATACGCTTGTTATTAATCCGGTTCTTTCAACGGTAGTAAACTTGGAATATTAATGCATGCATCTCATGGTTAATATGCCAAGGGGAATTAATTATATTGATTAAACCAATAAACCGCTTGTGTTGAGGGATTCAATCTCAATCGTTTTCATCTTAAGTTTATTGCTACTATCAAGTTAATATACGGCGCTTGTTCTATATTGACTCGATAGTAAGTTTTATTAATGAACGCATCTCGTTATTAATAACTACCCTCGATGAACTGGATATACTCCTCGATTGAGTATTCGAGAGGAAGATAGTTAAAGATATAACCGGGATCGACGAACATTTCATTAAGTGGATAAAAGCAAAACCAAGTCTTCATCTCATTGAATTAAACTCATATAGGTTGTTTATCTCAGTGTTTTTAAACCAAACAAATCTAAACCCCCTTTGTTACTACTTATAAAAGAAAAGTATTCCTTTCCCTGTGGATACGAACCTTACTACACTATACTACGTATTAGTGTTGTATTGATTATTTATTTTGAGTGCACCTAACGACAAGTGCACGTCACCTACACTAAAGCAATATTAGATGTTGATTTACAAAGGTGGCGAGATGTCATGAAATCTAAAATGGACTTGATGTATATCAATAAAGTATGGAACTTGGTTGACTTGCCTGTTGGGTTAGACCCATTGGATGCAAGGAATTTTCAAAGAAGAAAATTGATGCTGAAGGTGAGGTGCAAACATACAAAGCTAGACTAGTGGCTAAAGGTTATAGTCAAAGAGAAGAAATTGACTTTAATGATACCTATTCGCCAGTTGCAAAACTCAAATCCATTCGGATTTTATTTGTGACAGCTGCATACTATGATTATGAGATTTGACAAATGGATGTCGAAACCCATTTCCTTAATGGAAACCTCAAGGAGGAGGTGTACATGGTACAACCTGAAGGTTTCTGCATCCAAGTCAAATTCTAAATCACTATGTTAATTAGAGAAATCTATTTATGGGCTAAAACAAACCTCTAGGAGTTGAAATATTAATTTTGATGAAATAGTCAAATCATTTGACTTCATCAAATGAAATGAGGGTGCTTGCGTGTTTAGAGTGCGCAACAAGGATAGCGTGATCTTTTTATTCATATATGTTGATCATAGAGAATGATATCCCCTCATTGAAGTCAGTGAAAGAATGTTGACCCAAAATCTTCATGAATATCTTTTGTCTATGGTAGACAGAAAGAACTAGTAGAATTTAATTATTCTAGCAATAGTTTCATGTATGATAAGAAAGACTACGAGTCACAATCAGTATATGCTTTTAGTGTCAATGTAATAGTAATGCTGCAAGAGTTGCAAGTAAGAAACTATTGTAAATTCGACAACTAGAGCTTAGTAAAATGTTGCATTTGATGCAACATAGGTAAGCGCTTAGATATGCTAGTTCCTTAAAGAAATGGGGGTAGTTCCTAGCGACAGTTCTCCAATAATTGTTATTGTGACTGTACCGGTGCATTTGCACAAGCTAAGGAACCAAGATGCAAAGTAAGGAACTGGAAAATACCAGTATGCTATCATGTTTTGATAACAAATAGCAAAATGAGAAGTTGCAATAGAATGCCTTCCCGTAGAGGACAATTTGGCTGACCCATTCACCAAACCTTTGAGGTGCGAAAAACATTGTAGGCTTTTGAGAGTCTAGGTGTTAGACGCATTCATGATTGGCACTAGGCCAAGTGGGAGATTGTTAGTATATATGTCCTAGAGACAATCACTTTTTAGAGATATATGTACTTGATCACATTCAGTTTTACATATTTGATATATACGGTATTACACATTGACGATTAAGTATTTCGATTGTCAATATCTTATTCATAATTGTGTTCGCTTGGACTTGTGTTGTCAATAAGTAAGTGGGAGCTTATATGATATAACATAAGGTCCTAAAATAGCCCCAATCAATGATCATCAAGAATGGGATATTGATGATATGTGATAAGATTGGTATGTGGACTACATCATACTTTTAGAAAGTATAGCTGATCTCACAACTATGAGTTCCTGTAATTCATGATGGTCACATAGATATTTTAAAGAATATTGGCATACCCACCGAGAAACCATTTGATAAGTTCTATTAATGTCTCTATGAGATTATCGGCATATAGAGTAGTGTAATAGTCCTCCGACTTGAGGTCAATACGCACTACATGTGCGGAGTGATGTACTTTGACCATGACCAACGCTTGCACTCCAATCGGGGTAGATACGGCATGTGTTGGGTGCATCACGAAGAACATGGAGTAGTAGTTGAGCCAAGAAAGAATTCATTCCTCATAATAGATTAAGAGAGAACATTCTACTTCTCATATCTAGATGGGTCATAAAGTCATTGGCCAATGCAAAAATATATTCGTTTTGGATATCGAATATGATCATTATGGATCATCTAGAAAGATTGAGAGATAGAGACTAAGTTATTGGAATAGACACAATATCAAGTTCTAGACTTAGTTGAATGTTCGCTGAATGAAAGGACCGTATCACTATGAGCTCTATATTACAGGGAGTTTGTATAGTTATCGCAAACGTCCTTATATATTAAGTTAGTCTGGAGAATCGTCTAGGGATTCGCTAAGACCTTAATTTGATTAGTGTTTAATATATAAGGCCCTATGGGTCACACAACAATTGATTATACCTTCCGATTGAATTGTTAGAAGGAATTCAATATTATTAATTGGATTAAATAATATTTAATTCGTAATACTGAAAATGAATTAAAAATTAATTAGATTTAACATATTTAATTCATAAAGTTGAAGGAGAGTTCTATTTGATAGAATTAATTAAGTCTGATAAATTAGATTTATTATACTTAATTAAGATGTATTTGTAATTAAATAAAGGTAATGTTTTCTTTTGTAATTTAGAATTAAAAAGGAAATAAAATATTATATATTAATAAAGAGAAGAGGTGAGTGGCGTGAGCCCTCCCTCCCTCTTATTACTATTGTATATTGTTTTTATTTAATTATTGATAAGTATTGGTTCTGATAGGACTAGAACTCATTAATGAGAAAGACTTTCATTGTGATTGGGAAACTAGTTTAGAACTACTATAAATACACTCTCCTCCTTCATAATTTATAGACCAGTTTTAAGATTCAGTATTACCGGTTTATTTCCCTGCGAAGAGATTTCCTAGCCTTTCTCTTAGGGAAATCTAACCGTTCTTTCGGAAAGGAGAAATCACGTGGATACCAAAGGTCAAGGATTATCACCGCTAGGCTGGAAGATGTGTAAGTTCTAACTCAGATCTGTTATTATTATCATATTCGTTATTTTGTCATAATCAGGGAAGATCTGTTTGGAAAATTTTAAACTTTCGCTGTTGTACTTTCGAGGTACGTTACATCAATTTCCTAACAAGAACAAGTATTGTCAAAGCGATCGACGTTCGGTAACATGGATTGTCGTCCGGAGAATCGGAACTTTCAGAGAGATGACCGAATGAAGAACGTCTTAACGGTTTGGAGGAAGACATTATTTCAGCTAAAAGAATTTGACCCTGGCCTTACGACCGAACAGAGGGATCAAAACGGCTTGGAAACAATGTCAGAAATATAGAGATAAATGAGCCGAGTGATGTTCGGCAACACAGAAATTATTATGAACGAGAGAAATGACAAAAATAAAAAAAAACAGAAGAGCAATACTTCAACACGGTTAAAGGAAAGTATCAAGTTTATTCTTCAGCACTACTAACCGGAAGATACAAAAGAAAAAGAAGAAAAGGCGAAAAATAAATGTACAAGGCTACGCTGCTCGAGGATCGCCATTCGGGGAAGATAAAGGTTGGGAGCTCCCTGCCGGCGCTGCATCATCAGGCACTGCTTCTTTTCTCTTTTCCATAACCCGATCATAGGTATTTCCAAACAAATCATCAAATCCCAACTTATCAGGATCGAATGTCTTAGGGAAATGCTCCAGGATCAGATCAAGGTTCCTGTCCAAAAGCAGATCCTGACTTTGTTTCACAGTCTTCTCGGTCACGACATCTAGAAAAGATTTCCCTTCGGGCGTGCTATCTAAGAGATCGATGCCTGCCTTAACGGGATCTCCGCTTTCACGCAAAAATTGGCCAAGATGAGGTCCCAGGAATTGCCGAGCTGTATTCTCTAGGGTGACATTCAGCCCTTTACCCCGTTGGTAGTCAACTATTGCTTGATTGCCAATCTGGGAAGTGTTGGCAGTATAAGGCCCGGGAAGATTGTCACCATTGACCTTATCAAATTTTACCCCGGCAGATTCAGCAGCCCGCACCTTGGCCCGGAGTTCTTTAATTTCTCGATCGCGACGTCGGGTCCTCTCTTGCATCGCAGCCAGAGCAGCCTTCGCCTTCTCGCCTTCATTGGCGCGTTCTTGCAGATCTGCAGCTAATTTCCGAGCGGCGGAAAGGAGGACCTGGCTATCGTCCCGATCGCTGGCCAGGAGTTTCATTTCCTTTTCGGCCGCCAGGAAAGCCTTGTGATAATATACACCGGCCTGAAGAAGAGTGGCAAACGAAGTCAGATGAGATGAACAAATAAAAAGTAGGAAAGTATGAATCAAAATGAAGTGTACCTTAAGTGCCTCTTGATGACCTGCCTCAAGTAGATCAGACCAGTGAGTTAGGTTTGTGAAGCTAGGGGGAACCTTCAGGGAAGTACTGCACCACATGGATGATGGCATTAGCCCGAACAGGTACCTTCCTTCTGCTCTAGGCCCCATGTTTGAAAACTCAACGAACATCCGATCGTCAGCCGACATGTCAGAAAGAACTGGAGTTTTCGTTTTGGCAGGCACAGATCTTTTTGGCTCAGCCTCCGGGCCAGTCAAATAAACCACATTATCGACCGGGATCAGTATGCTGCCGTCGTTCCCTCTACATTTCTTCCGGGTTTGCTCAGAAGAGGCATGATCAGCAATCACCTTCTCCTTGCCTTTACCAGAGGAAGCTGTCAGAGTAGCGGCAGATATGGAACGCCGAACGGGTATAAGGGATATCACACCTACAACAAAAGGAATAAGAGATAAGAAACTAAATTAAAAAGAGAACGATCGGGTTAAAACCCTGTTACACTTACCAATCCCAGCAGAGAGCATATTTGAAGGAGTAATAAAACCCCGAAGACTCCGAGTTCCTCCCATACGCAGAGACTCGGCTTGGGAGCGCAGAACGACATCTATTCTAGGCTGAGAATCTCGAACGAGGTAAGCGTTCCATCGATCAGGAAATGGGAGAGAATCGCCTATACGAATGAATAGAAATCGCTCCTTCTTGTCAGCCAGCGGAGTAGGATTATCTGTAAACAACTGACGATTAGCTCGGGCTACCAGCTTCAGGTACCCAGTCGTCCAATAAGGCTGATAGCAGTAATGGTGTAGGAATAAATCAACACTTGGAGCGATCCTCAGTTCCTGGCATCGGATTATAAAGCCAGTCAAAATGCGGTAGGTGGTGGGTACGAACTGAGCGGGAAGCACGGAGACCCGACGCAGGAACTCCACAACAAATGGATGAAGAGGGAAGTGAAGCCCGGCAATCAATGCATCAAGATGCACTAGCACGTGCCCCGGTCAGTGCCTCATCGGATGCCTGATAAATCCAGCATAAAATTCTCTAGGCGGAGGCAATAGTTGGCAAAGTTGCCGTTCGGCATCTTCATGCAGGGTGGGCGAT
The DNA here is from genome assembly GCA_945859875.1 of Cuscuta europaea. Taxonomy (NCBI): domain Eukaryota; kingdom Viridiplantae; phylum Streptophyta; class Magnoliopsida; order Solanales; family Convolvulaceae; genus Cuscuta; species Cuscuta europaea. Next base: position 19,759,174 of record CAMAPE010000031.1, read on the forward strand.
CGGGCATTCCCTTGTTATAGATCTGTACATCGTCCCCCGAAAGGCATCCGTCATCACGAGGCTGTTCGGCATCTTTTCCTATGAGAGGATTAGTGGAATTAGGTACTTGGGAAGAAGAACCTTCGGCCTTGTTCACAGCAGAAGTTTTTCCCACACGAATCAACGGCATTTCCTCAGATTCTGAGCTAGAAGGAAAATACATAAAACCACTTGAGAAATCCTGAGAATTCTAGAGAGAGAAAGCTTAGAGATACGCAAGAGAAAAATTAAGGAAGCAACAGAAGAAAGGGAAGAGAATCACCTCTACTTATAAGCAAAGATGTCGCCCAAGACCCTAACCCATGAATGACACATGGTGAAATATGGTTGTACGAAATTATGGTACATTTATGATATTCTAGCACGTTCCCGAACGGTTAAATGGGCAATTCATGAAGATGAGCGTACTGAGAGACATCCCGAACCAAGGTTGGCATAAACCATAAATTTGAAGCAAATATCCTTGGAGACCCCGAACCAACAGATATTTGAAGAACAATAGATAAACATCGGCGGGATGGGGAAAATTCGGGATTCGGACGAAATCGAAAGATAAAGGCAACAAGATAAACCGAACAGGATTTCTATTTACAGTTTTGTGGGATAGATGAGGATATCATAAACAACAGATTCACTAAACGACTATGTCCTACAAAATTATCTGAAGCCCGAATGGCTATCAATACAAGAGGAAAGCCAAATCCTGGTAAATTGTCGGAACCATCTGAGGCCAGAAAAAACGACTAAGTCCTACAAAATTATCTGAAGCCCAAATGGCTATCGATACAAGAGGAAGGCCAAATCATGGTAAATTTTCGGAACCATCTGAGGCCAGAAAAAACTGTTATGTCCTAAAAAATGTACCGAATCCCGAATGGTAAGCAATAAATCAAGAAAAGCAATATGAAAAGCTTGGTGCAAAAAAGATGTGTATTCATCGGCTCTATCGGTTGGAAAATACAATAACGGATTTCAAAAAAGGAGAAGGGGGGAAGGGATTACAATTGATAAGAAACAAAACTCTAATTCTACTGGCCCTCCCTATTGTCTTCTTCGTCACCTTCCTCCTCGTCTGAATCAGTGGGGGGATCAGGCTCTCTCCCCGTTTCACGATCAGCAGCCCGTTGCAAGTCCTGTTGATATTTCTCATATTAGGCTTCAATGATGGGCACCTGGGGAAGATCAGACAGCTCGACCGGCCTCCCTAGCATTTCTTGCAGTTTAGAAACAAAGGGGACCATGATATGCTGACAGCCCATAACATAAAGAGATCGGGCGAGGGAGTCATTGAATTTTTTGCCCCTTGGATCCTGGTCGAGCAGTTTAACCCCCTCGCTGCGGCGGGCATCACCCGTGGAGAATCGTTCGAGATAAGCACCGAAGGTGGCCAGGAGTTCCTGCTGCGCATAATCTTTCTTCAGGGCAGCAAACTCCTCAGACCCTTTGAATGCTTCTCGTACGGCGGACAGATCAACCTTCACCTCAGCTGGGCCGTCCGGGATACGGGGAGCGCTCTCTTCTAACTTCACCAAAGCAGCTTCAGCAGCATGAACTTTGGCTTGGAAGGCCCCGAGCTGAACCCTGAGTTCACCAAGCTCTGACTCAAGGCATCTCTTCTCCTCCATGGAGGCCTTCCGTTCGGTCTCCAGAGCGGCAAAGGCAGCAGGCGCATTCTGCTCCGCAAAAGTCTGAGCGACGATCAGGTCCCGCTCCTTAGCCAGTCGAGCCTCTTTCAGTTGCAAACTGTAAAGCCCAACCTGCAGAATGTCATTCGGGAAATGAGATGGTGTGAAACAGAATTTAAACTATGAGAAAACTATAGGGAAAAAGTAAAGTACCTTCAGGGCTGCTAAGGCCAAGCATTCCTCAGACTGCTCAACCGACAGCTTGGGAACTGTGAAATTGTTGAAAAAAGTGGAGGTAGACCAAATCTGGCTTGCCGAGCATCCACCTTTCTCTACAACTTCATGAACCGGATCCGCCAGTGAGATCTGGTCGGCCTGTCCAGATAGATGGACGGTATGCATATCACCCGGACCCTGACCAGTCTCCTGAGCAGCCTGGAAGTGCTCAGGGAATTGATGCATCTGATCAGAACTGAACCGATCGTCGACCAGCATGGCATCAAATTGGTCCTGATGGACTTGTTGCAGTGGCTGTGGCTCTGAAACGGGTTGAGAAGACCCGGCATCCTGAGCGATAATAGTGGATGGAGTGGGTTGGGGGTTCATCCTTTCTGTTTGCCGACCCCACCAGCTGCAAGAACTCTACTATTGTCCATAGGTGCGTCTGGATTGAGAGCTAAAAAATAAAAAAGGAAAATGTTAGTACCGAGCGGACCTTAGCACGTGGGAAACAAAAAAGAAGAGAACATTTCTCGCACGGGAAGGACCACCCGGACCATGGCACTTGATTTCTCAAAACAAGTAAACCCAAGAGAATAGGCAGTACCTATCCCGGCTTCGATTAGCCGATCGGGAGTCAGGTAACTCATGATATCTACACATTTGTCTTTCTCCACAGCGAGCACATCCTTATAAATTTCTTCAGTAAGGACCGGATCAGGAGATTTGCGGGGGAAGGCATTCCATTTGCGGGGAGTCAGGTCGTCCGGGACAGACACAAAGAAGAACCGATCTTTTCACCCCTTGATTGAAGTCGGATTTCCCTTAAACGGGATATGACCCGTTCGGGCACTAGTGGCCAAATAGCCGTGTGTTTGTTGAGGGGCTACCTTAAAAAATTAGTGAAATAAATCTAGGGTCGGCCGGGCACCGGCATCTTTACAACGGCAAACAAAGCCCGCCATTGTCCGGTAGGAGTTCGGCATGATTTGGGCCAGTACAATTTCGTAGAAATTAAAAAATGAAACAAAAAAAGAATGAAGCGGAAACCTAAGCCCGGCCCTAATTGAATCAAAATGGACTACAACCATCCCAGGGGTATGGCGCATTGGGTGAAGCCCAGCTCGCAATCGGAAGTTCACTGGATCTGGGATTAGGGCCGGAATTTCGGCCCTATTATGGGAGGTCAGTTTTTGCCGCCTCTCCCTAATCAAATTTAGGTCAAGCGTATGACGGGGGAAATCGTTGGGACGTCCGGCCGCCATGGAAGTCAACTCATCTTCAGACTTGGTGTCATAGGAATCTTCACTGGTAGAAGAAAAACTGCCGGAGGAATCATCCGTCTCTGCCCTAATCTCCACCGTCACCACCTTGGAGCCCTCATCAAAAGGGACAATGATAATCTCCACATCACGGTCTTCCCCTTGGGAAGCCATTTCCGAATCGGAACACCGTTGAGAATTCATAACGATCGAACCAAAGGAGAGAAAGATTCAAAGGAAGGAGAAGTACCTGGGCACGAAAAACTTGAAAGATTTGAGAAGAAGCAGAGTAAAAGCACGAATAAGATTGAAAATTCGGAACCCGGATTTGAGAAGTTAAAGGCTAATTTATAGCCTTACCGGTGTCGTATCAAAGACCAATCAAATGGAGACATGTCACTGAGATTATTTGAAATAATACGTGTCACATGGAAGAGCAAAGATCAACAATCATGACAAATATGGGGAACTGACCACTTCTGTATCCCGATCGCCATTCGGCAGTTGCAACATTGGTGTTTATACTTCCTAATGCACTCAATGTCATTCGAGACATCGGAAGTGGGGGACTTGTGTTGGGATATTGACCCGGAGGCCCAATACCCGGATTAAAAAGGCCCAAGATATCCAGCCCAAACAACGAGTCCACTACCCTATGATGAGTAGGCCCAGTGAAGAATCCATACCGAACGAGGTTCGGTCCAAGTAGAGGCCGACCCAGAAAGCAGAAATACCGAACGGAGTTCGGATCATACATCATACTTGGGCCAATTTGACAGCATCTTCCGCATGGTCCAGCATCCCGTTCGAGCAACGGACAACCAGCAAGTGGCCAGGTGCATTTAATGCCAGATTGTGACATCAGCAAGTGGAAGCATGGGTGATCAAGTCGGTGGAATAACGGCCAATCAGCATAGAACAGCCCATGCTCTCCATTAGTATAAATAGAAGAAGGTTTAATATCATTGTAAGGGTTAGCATTTTGATACTCAAGCTCTAGAATAGCATTATTACTCTCGTTTCTTGTATTAAAGCACAGTTCCGACGTACCGATCGGGAAGTTTCCTTGTAATCAAACAGGTTAATTAATACAAGTGGGCTTTTGAGCATTCGTTGATTCATCTTTTATATTTTATTATACACTTTGATTCTGATCCATTCCTGATATATTCAAAGTTCGTGTTGGGCTTTCGGATCTGCGGGACTTAATTTCAACAGTACCATTATATATAGCAATTGATTAGTCCTTTTATTATTGTTTAATTTCATGTATATAAGTTTTTGAATATATATTAACTTATAGTGATATAATCAATGTTAGTGTAGGAATCGATTGAAGCTATATTTATGTTGTTAAATAATCATATCATTATTTATAGTTCATTATATATTAACTTTAAGTAATGAATGATGTTAGTGTTGCAATTAGGTTTTTTCTAATATAATACGTCAAATAAATTTAGGTACAATGTATAGACAAATTAGAAGTTGGATGTACAATAGATATGACGAAAATAGGGGTTATCGGAAACAATTTCTTGCCGGTGTTGATGAATTTATCGCTTTTGCACTCGGACAAACACAATATAAGGATGGTGATAAAATAAGATGTCCTTGCACTAAGTGTAAAAACCTTAAATACCTTTCTTCTGAAAATGTTGAGTGGCTTTGTGGACTATAGGCTTTGTTGACAATTATTATAATTGGACTTCTCAAGGCGAACCATTCGACCCATCACTTTTTCCACAAACACTAGGTTCATCTCGTCATGTCCTAATGAAATGGGTGAATGGGGAGATTATGATCAAATGTCATGGGACCATCAAATGGTTTATGATATATATGGTGCTTCAACCTCACAAAAAAATTATCCATAATGATGAGCCATTTAATACTCTTCCTTAAGGCCAGAGCTCTAATGTCCCTCACGGTGATGAGAATCCAAGCTCTTATGTTCCGTATTATGTTGATGAATTAGGAGAGAGATTCCAAGATGTCTTAAAAGCAGCCGATCGACCTCTTTATGCCGACTGTGAGGGTCACTCTCAACTATCGGTAGTTACAGAGTTGTTAAACATAAAATCGGAATATAGCCTGCCTGAAAATTGCATGTCTAGATTGTTGCAGTCTGTCGGAGGGATGTTACCACGTGATCATAGTCTTCCTAGTATATATTATGAAATGAAACTATTAGTCTCTCAATTGAAGCTTCCTGTTATAGAAATTGATGCATGTCCTTATGGATGCATGTTGCATTGGAAAGATGATGATGCACTAGTTAACTGCAATTTTTGTGGATTGGATAGATACAAACCTCTTCCACAAAGGCGCAAAAAACCGTGGAACAAGTCTGCACTGTCTAAATTATTTTACCTCCCTCTAGCTCCACGATTGAAGCGGATATATGCTTCAAATGCTACTGCCAAACACATGACATGGCATGTGGAGCATGAAACTAAAGAAGGATTGATGTGTCATCCTTCAGATGGGAAAGCTTGGAAACATTTCGACCATTGTCATCCTCAATTTGCAATGGAGCCTCGTAATGTTCGTTTGGGATTATGTTCAGACGGTTTTGCTCTGTATGGGCAGTTTGGAAGCCAGTTTTCATGTTGGCCTATTATGTTAACTCCGTATAATCTGCCACCTGATATGTGCCTAAAGAGTCATTTCATATTTTTGTCTTTAATTTGTCCAGGCCCAAAAGATCCGAAAAAAAGGATAGACATTTATCTACAACCTCTAATTGAGGAGATGAAAGAACTTTGGGTTGTTAGGACACCAACATACGATGTCTCTCGAGATCAAATGTTTATTATGAAAGCTGCAATTATATGGACCATTAGTGATTTCCTAGCATATGGGATACTTTCTGGATGGAGCACTGCTGGTCTTTTGGGATGTCCAATCTGTATGGAAAAATCCGGTGCAATCTTTCTTAGGTACAGTCGCAAACCAAGTTACTTTGATTGTCACCGCAAATTTCACCCGGCCAACCATCACTATCGAAGAGATAAGAAGTCATTCTTAAAGGGAAGAACCGTACGTGACCCCCCACCCCCTAGGCTGTCTGGAGATCAAATTTTGAACCGTGTTCAACGTGTTCCTACAGCTATGGAGTTACGACACACAAATCCAGATGGTTTTTGCGATACACATAAGTGGACAAAAAGGAGTATATTCTGGGAGTTGCCTTATTGGAAAGGTCTTCTCATTCGGCACAATCTTGATATCATGCATATTGAGAAGAATGTATTTGATAATATCTTTAACACTGTCATGGACTTCAAAGAGAAAAAAAAGAATGGTCTAAACTCTAGAAAGGATATTATAGTGCGGTGTGATAGACCTGAACTTGGTGTTGATCCCGAACACCAAGGTAAAATTACAAAAGCAATTTATCAAGTCACAAAGGAGCAAAAAATTTTAATATTACTGTGGCTAAGGTCTCTCAAATTTCCGGATGGATATTGCTCCAACTTGTCCCGGTGCATAGATACAGAAAAACTTGTCATGACGGGCATGAAAAGTCATGATTGTCATGTAATCATGCAAAGACTTCTTCCAATTGCTTTAAGGGACATGCTGTTGGAGGAAATTCGGTCGGATAAACCTACAAAAAGTGTTAGAAAATAAAATAGCTCGAGTCGCGTGAACGCTGTCCTCAAGAAAGTATTTTCGACTAGCGAAAACCTTTCCCCAAGATAAAACGAGCTCTTCGGCGTAAGCCGGTAACAGAACAACGAGAAAAAAAATAGAGTTAATCCAGCAAGAGCTCGAAGATAATATTGAGGGAGTTGGAGTTCATCCGCACGTAAGGAACATATTGATATCTCTACCTGGTAGCTCAAGCTCAATATATATATGCATGAAAATCCGAACGTTGCTATTAACATATTTATTATGGTCATGAGCCGTTACTGCCAGGAGGGTTACATTTTATTAATAATAATAAGAGCCACTACTCTTCATCTGTTGAAAAGTAACGTACCAACCTTTATATATTTAACTAAAATGATTTAATTAAAAGGAATGGAAAAAGATTGTAAACCTTTAATAGTGGATTCTAACTTATCATAGACATATGATCGTTTGTGCATTAAAAGAATCCTAGCAAAATAAATCAATAAAGTATTATTCATTTGAAATACTCCTATTTTTTCGACAATCCCCCACATATTTCAAATGAATAATTTTGGATTTTAAAATAGTTTAGAAAATTTCTATAAACTAAGCAATTCTGATTCCCTATACGTGGAGGGACAAGGTTTTTTTGGTTAGTTTAGACTGAACATAAACATCACATTTTTCTAGAAATCAAACCACAATCATTTAGCATTTTAATATAAGAATTACTTGCATGTCCTAGTCTAGCATGCCACACATTGTAAGAATCAATTAAATAAACAGAAGCATTATCATGCAATATTTCAGAATTACTAAGCACAAAAAATCCATTCTTACAATAGCCATTTCCCACAAGAACGTCGTTTTTTTGTCATAACAAAATTGTCACAACCAAAAGAAACTTTAACCCCAACTTTTTCCAAGAGAGAAACGGAAACCAAATTAGTCCGAATCTCAGGCACACGAAGCACATCATTTGGTGATAAAGTTTTCCCTGATGTGAGCTTCAGAAGAACTATGCCTTTTCCATGCACCTTAACGGTTTTAGAGTCCGCTAGGTACATGAGTTCTTCATCATCTCCTATAATAGTATAGGAGGTAAAAGCATTTTTGTTTTTACAAATATGCTTGGTAGCCCCGGAGTCTACCACCCACTCATTCACATCATTAATTTTACAACTTTGCGAAACAACCGCAATAAAATTATCATCACTAAAAACCAAGTTGAAACTTGATTTTAATGGGTTGTTGTTTTCCATAGTTGTCATTTTACCACTAAATAAAAGAATAACATTTTTCTTTAAAAATGGTGTTAAAGTATGGCTTATTGCAAGTAGGGAAGTGAAGATAGTAAGCATTATACGTAGAGATAAATCCAAATATCAGTCTAAATCGCAACACACATTCAAAGATATCTTAGCCGCGATGAGTGCGACAACAACGCCTTGTGAGATCATGCATGCAGGCATATCCGACAAGGAATACTTTCTTGAGATTGTTGGAGGAAATTCGGTCGGATAAACCTGTAAAAAGTGTTAGAAAAAAAAATAGCTCGAGTCGCGTGAACCCTGTCCTCAAGAAAGTATTTCCGACTAGCGAAAACTTTTTCCCAAAATAAAACGAGCTCTTCGACGTAAGTCGGTAACAGAATAACGAGAATAAAAATAGAGTTAATCCAGCAAGAGCTCGAAGATAATATTGAGGGAGTTGGAGTTCATCCGCACGTAAGGAAACTATTGATATCTCTACCTGGTAGCTCAAGCTCAATATATATATGCATGAAAATCCGAACGTTGCTATTCACATATTTATTATGGTCATGAGCCGTTGCTGCTAGGAGGGTTACATTTTATTAATAATAATAGAAATTACTCCAAATAGAACTAAAACTATGACAAAAACTCAAAATAGGACTTACTATGTTTTTCTTTTCAAAATAGGACCAAATTAGTCCTATTGGAAACATACCTATTTTTTCTTTCCATTCTTACCCTTCCTTTAAATATGAGTTAATAAAATGTTTAATTCAAAATAAATTCGAAAACAAATTCAAAAATTCGTAGAAAAATAATTAAAAAATTTATAAAATATTTATAAAATAAAAAATTAAAAAAAAAAATTTTAAAATTTTTTTATTTTTTTTAAAAATTAATAAAAAATAGTAAAACTCTATAAAAAAAATTAAAAAAAATATGGATGCCTTTCCCACCGCCTGTACTACCTCCCTGCACCACCATCTCCGGGCGGAGAAAAAATGCCATTTTCCCTAAAAACTGTCATTTTTTCCTGAAAATGCCAAAAACATGGCATATTTCTCTTTGAGAATGCCAACATTTTCATTATTTTCTGCCATAAATATGGCATTCGTAATGAACTTGGCATTTTTTTCTCGGTGACTGGAGGTGGTGGTGCAGAGGCGGCGGTGAATTTTATTTTATTTTTTTGAGTTTTTATTTTTTAATTTTTTTTTTAATTTTTTTATGTTTTGAAAAAAAATAAATTAATTAATTATTATCGAAATATTTTTATTAGCTTTTTAGTATTTTTTACGAATTTTTATTATTTTTTATTATTTTATTATGAATTAAAAAATTTCAATAGCTAGAAGGGTATATTTGTCCAAGACACACGTAATTAGTCCTATGAAAACATAGTTTAGTTTTTTGTCCTATTTGTGCAAAGTGAATGACTTTTACTCCTATTTTGATAATTAACCCTAATAATAATAAGAGCCACTACTCTTCATCCGTTGAAAAGTAACGTATCAACCTTTATATATTTAACTAAAATGATTTAATTAAAAGGAATGGAAAAAGATTGTAAACCTTTAATAGTGGATTCTAACTTATCATGGACATATGACCGTTTGTGCATTAAAAGAATCCTAGCAAAATATATCAATAAAGTATTATTCATTTGAAATACTCCTATTTTTCCAACACATGCTTCCCCCAAACGTTTGGAATTGTATTAAGGAAGTTAGTTTGTTGTTTCAAACATTATGTTCCACTGTTTTGGAGACTAAGCACTCAAAGAACTAGATAAAAGTGTTCTCATTCTAATGTGCAATTTGGAAATGATTATGCCTCCATCATTCTTCGATACAATGGAACATTTGTTAGTACATCTCCCGCATGAGGCTATTAATGGAGGTCCTGTCTTTTATCGGTTGATGTACCGCTTCGAGAGGTCAATTACATCTTTGGTAGTTATTTCAACTAGTATGTTAATAATGTCTGAATAATAATGAATTGACTGTTTTTTTGTATAACAGGTTTTTGAGAGACTTAAAAAAGAAAGTCACTAATAAAGCACATGTGGAGGCATCGATATGCCAAGCATATCTCACTCAAGAAATCTCCACATTCTCATCTTTTAATTTTGAGTGGGATGTAATTACTAAAAGAAAAACACCAGCTCGAAATGATGACATTGGCGAGGACTCATACGATAATGTAGTTTCTATTTTCAATCATTCAGGTAGAGGCAAAGGAACTGCGACTTACCGCTACATTATCGGTGAAGAATTTCTGACGACTTATACATACATCTTAATGAACTGTCAAGAAATTATGCCATTTTACAAGTAAGTGTCTTTCTTAATTATATTTCCACCAGTCATATTGATATGTTTTTTAATTACCAATTCTCTATTGGTTTTCTATTGTAGTGAATTCAGAGCATCACTGTCTCAATTCCCTGATCCTATAATTGATGAGATGGTGAATTCCCAATTTGCATCATGGTACCAAAAAAAGGTAATTTTATTATCAAATGTTGAGCACCTACCCATCATCATGTATATAAGAGATAATTCTCTAACTAGGAGTAAAAGACGATGAAATTGCACAAATGGGACCTCAATCTTTTGTAGGAGTGAAAATAGCTGAGTAGACGAAAGTACCCTTAATGAAAGCCAGGTTTATTGGTTTATTTATTACTCCGTAACTAATATAAAACAAAATACAAAAATGTAAATGTACACAGACGTAGTACATCTGCAAACTACCGCACCAGAATTGGTGTGAATTGCCAGATGTGCCGCCACCGCCGACTGCCACTTTGGCCGCCGCCGCTGAATGCCACTTCTTCCGCCGCCGCCGCCAGTCGTTTCCGCATTTGCCTATGTTTTGCATGATGCCTCTGCCGATGTCGCCATATGCATCGCTGCCTTATCAGGTGCCGCCCCCAGGGGCGGATGTATGCTAGGTCAGGGGTGGGCTTCAGCCCAGCCCATTTTTTTAATAGTATTGGTACATTTTCAAATCTCAGCCCAGCCTAAATTATTTGTCAGCCCACCCCACAAATAATTTGTGAATCAGTGAAGTTATGAACTTCTGCCATGAATTTATAAACTGTGATTAACCGATTGTGTATTAAACTATTAATGTATTAATTATTATTATTTTTAGCATTTTAGAGTTTTAGGGCTAGGGAATCATACAATCATTTTGATTATTAATTGAATTTTTCAGTACATAATTAAATAGTTTATTTTTTATATATATAAGTATTTTAATATATACCAATAATGAACATTATGCCAAGAAGAGAAAGAAGTTGATTTCATCATTCTTTTCGAAAGTGAATCGTCAAACTGGTGAAGGGAGTTCTGAACCTATACCTACAATAGTGCAAGATCTAGTCAATGAGGATCCTCCACATGTTGTAGTCCTTGAAATCCAAATTATCTCAAATTTGGATTTCAATGCTCGATAGACATGCTCGAATGTAGAAGTTTAGACTACTCTCGTTAATAGATTCATGTTCAAATTATTCAATGAGTATTCAAATTTTTATTAATCATTAATAAATTTATAAAAATTGCACTAAACGTTTAAATTTTATGATATGTACAATAGTATAATTTATATGTGAACGATAGGCTCGTGTTCGGATCGAAACATCACTATGTTCGATCTCGGCTTGAATAATTATTCAAACTCAAAACCTACTCCGTGTTTGAGTTCAAAACTTGTTAAACTCAATTCATTAAATTAGATTCGAAATCAAGCTCGAACTCGAGTATATAATTCAAAAAATTCTTTGTTCGATAACAATCCTGGGCTAAATTTGGTATGTATGGTAAAAAAAAATACTTCTGCTTAGCCCACCCCATCTCTCGATCCTGGATCCGCCCCTGGCCGCCCCTGTTGCTTTCTTTTCTGCCGCCGCCTAGTCCAAAGTATCCCTTGCCTCTTCTGGCACCACCACCACCTTGGTGTCTTCTCCCGAGATCTGAAATTTGAAAAGAATGTTTTAAAATGTCATTTTTCCATATTAAAATATATAATGGATATTTATCTTATTGCTATTTTCATATTTTCATGGCATTATAAATGTTTGTAAAGGGAATAATAATATTGCCATTAGTAGAGATTTAGTGCCATACGAATAGCATTATGGGTGAAAATAATATTTTGTATATGAAAAAACATGGCATTATTAGCCATTTTGATGGAATTAGTGTCATAAAAAATGACATTAAATGTCAAATAATAATTTCACATGAAAAAACATGGCATTATTAGCCATTTTGGTGGAATTAGTGTCATAAAAAATGAAATTAAATGTCAAATAATAATTTCACATGAAAAAATATGGCATTATTAATATTGTGTTTGCAAAGGAGTTAATGTTTACATCCTAATACCATAAACATTACTTTAAAATAGGGATTATGGCAATTTCAGATTTAAAATGAAAATTAATACTAATATTTACAAAAAAAATAACTGAAATCAATGTAAATTTAATATCTATGTTTCAACATATAAAAAGCCAAAAGAACAAAAGTTGAAAGAAATGTTGAAAACAAAGAAAGTCTCCCATAAAAACAGATCTAGAAATAGAGAAGGGAAATGAAGCAAAAATCAAATCCAATAATTATTTATCATAGCGCAATAGCTTCAGTTTGTACAGGAGAGGCGAGACACAAAAATCAAGGATTATTTAAGTTTAAATTTTTTAAAATTACATAAACAACACGTACAGTAAAAGAAGAAATCAATTAGCCAAATAATCTGTATATAGTTTTTGTTCAAATTACAAGAAGAAATGAGGAGGAGGAGTAAAAGAAGAAGAGGAAGAAAAAATAGAAAGAAGAAGAGGAAAAAGAAGAAGAAAGAAAAAGAACAAGAAAAGGAACAACTTACCTGAATTGTCACTGCCGGCAGCCGCACACCGGTGGCCGGAGATAGGGTGAAAAATTCACAGTCTTACCGGAGGTGAAGAAATAGGAGAAACCATAGGTGAGGTGATAGAGGAGAAAAGAAAGAAGGGAGAAGGTAAGAGAGAGAAGGTAGGATGGGGATTGTGCGGTGCGTATCAAGGCAAATAGATAGGATCAAAAGATAAGTCTGACTAAATTAAAGTGATTGTAAAGAGGGGTAGAACGGGAAAAAGAAATGGGTCAATCAAATAAAAACTCCTATTAAAGGAATAAATTGATATGAACTCCTATTTTGGAACTTTTTTATTGATTTGCTTCTATTTAGGGTAATAACTTTATATATAAGGCAATTTACATTATCAATTACTATATAATGCTATATATATATACACATATATATATATATTCTTTGCAGATACGTAGCTATGACAGTGTCGATATCATTCTACAATCTTTAGCGTGGGGACCTTCTACTCATGCAAAAGTTTGTCACTCATATGTTATAAATGGTTACACATACCATACACGCGCTTATGCATACCATACACGCGCTTATGGTGAGGACAACCCCACAATGAATAGCGGAATATGTGTCCCGACAGTTGGTTATGATAATTCTGAAACAAACTTTTTTGGTTTTTGGAAGAGATTCTAGAACTGAGTATGCCGCGAGTAGAACAAGATTTGTCAATTGTTCTTTTTCGATGCACATGGGTTGATCCGATACGAGGTGTGCAAAAACATTCAAAACAAAATTGACAACCCGCTCAACAAGCGTATTGATGTTAATCATTCTCGAGTGTATCGGAATAATGAGCCTTTTATCCTCGCTCAACAAGCTGCACAAGTATATTACGCTGAATATCCTTCGACTCGACAAACGCCGAATCCGTGGGTTTGTGCATGCACTATCCGCCCAAGGAAAATTGTCACACAAGCTCAGCACAAAGACTTTGATTTAGATGCTTTTCAACAAGAGTATTTTCAGTCACCGCCTGTTGTTGAAGCTATCACTGATAACATTGTGTTGAGTGATCAAAGCAGGGCAGAAATAGAAGTAGTTTTACCTAAAAAAACTTCGTCCCGGATTCCTCAAACAGAACTAGAAATAGTTCAAAAACAACAACAACAACAACAACAACAACAAGAAGAAGAAGAATGGATATCTGGTGAAGATACGGAGGAAGAAATTATTTATGAAGAAGATCATGATTCTGAAAGCGATTAATTTCTATTTACTATATCGTTGTATCAAACTTATTGTGGTACTTCGGTACTTGTATTAAATAATTTATGTACTTTATAATTCTCTATTTTTTCTTGTTACTTATCGAATTTCTAATACAACACAATAACAGTTTTTTTTCACTTTAATCAAATATTATATGTTTTTTCCCTCAAATTTCAAAAATAATCCTCAAATATTTTTTTACTTAATATTTATTTTAATCTAAATCATAAAATTCGAAAAAAAATTATATTAAAATTCAAAAATTCTAAATTGCGTTTTAATCTAATGCATTTTTATCATATAATCTCAAATATTTTTTTCCTTAATATTTATTTTAATCTAAACTTTAAAATTCGAAACGTTGTTGTATTAAAATTCAAAAATTTTAAAGTGTAAACTTTTACCGCTTTTTGTATTCTAAAATTCAAGCACAACAAATGAAAATAATATCAAACAGATGGTTTTTTTTATTACACAACTTGTGTTAGGGATTTGTCAAGGAATAACCTCCCACTAATTTCAAATTCAAACGGCGCACACTCCCCATTCTGACGAGCTCTTTATCCGGGGTGACAGGAAAATCGATTTCCAACGCGTTTGTCAGAGACATATCCCTCACTAAATCCCTTACTAAACCGTGAATTGGAACTTGCGCCGTTCGAGTTAATCACGAATTTGAATTTTAATTGGTTAGGGAGTATGTGGAACCTTGTTGGGGATTTATCCATGACTAATAATTTAATATATAAATGTTACTTTGTCATTTTGCCGCACTTCTCTTCGCTCCACGACCCTAAAGCTTCAATTCGCCTCTACGTAATCCCACTCGACTCCACACATTCGTCGCCGCTGCGTCGGAATCCTACTGGCTGCCGCCTCTGAGTCAGAAGCCGCCGTCGTAGAAAGCCTCCTCCTGTACTGTTCAGGTCACATCTTCCATTTTTTGGTTCGTTTATATTAAGTGTTTTCTTGTTTTTACATTCGTATGCATGTCTCGGATTTTAAGTTTGGTTATATGTATGCTTAACTTAGTAAATCTTCCCTAAATCTATGTATGTATCTTCTAATTCATACTGTGAATGTTCTTCATTGCAGACGGTATCTTTTCAATTATATGTATGTTTAACTTAGTAAATCTTCTCTAAATCTATGTATGTATCTTCTAATTCATACTGTGAATGTTCTTCATTGCAGACTGTATCTTTTCAATTTTTTCCGACAGTATCTTATTAGGGATTTTTTGAACTATGATCCCTAACAAAATCCTTGACTATTCCAGTGTTTTTTTTGTAGTGAAACTTTAATCGATAAAAAATCACCAAATAAAATCCATCAGATAAGATTTCATCCAACGCACCTACACACATTAAAATATGAAAATTAATAGATAAATGAAAATTAGTATCCTACGTATTTATTATTTCTTATTAATTTTTTATTAATATTACGTTATTAACATGTTAATAAATATGTTATTTATTATTTTAATATTGCATTTAGTGTACGAAACTGAAATTTCTAATTGTTATGTATATCTACATTATTATTATTTTAGCCGGAAACTACGAAATCCCCATAAGAAGGAAAAAAGTGCAAATAAGCCCTCGAACTAACTGAAAAAGTGCAAATCACCCCTTTTATAGGATGCTTTGTCCAGCCGTCGCCATTTGGGGAGGTTCCCGGTGGAATTTTTTGATGAATTTTTTTGAGCATCTTCTTCATTAGAAGTATAATCATTCATAAGCTTGGGCTTACTCTTGATGGTAAGGAGATATCGGTTTGTGATATGTTCTGTTACTTGGATTCCATAATTCAGAAGGATGGTGAATTAGATGGAGATGTATGTCATAGAATCAAAACTGGGTGGATGAAATGGAAGATTGCACCAGGATTTCTATGCTATCGAGGTATGCCGAATAGATTGAAATGTAAATTTTATCAAACAACAATTAGGTCTGCATTAATGTATGGTGTAGAATATGTTGGCAGAGAATATGTTGTGTTGGATGTGTAGACATACAAGAAAAGACCGATTGAGGAATGAGATAATCAGACAAAAGGTGGGAGTAGCACCAATAGAAGATAAGATGCAGGAATCTCGTTTGCGGTGGTTTAGGCATGTGCGTAGAAGACCGAGTGAACCTGTTAGACGACTTGAGGGGTGGGGAGAAGAGGCAGAGAAGAGAGGGAGGGGAAGACCCAAGCAGACTTAGATTTGAGGAATCAGAATTGATATTGGATGAGAGTATGACTTTGGAGAGAGCAACGTGGAGGGGGCAGATCTGTGTGGACGATTGATGTCTTTTCTACCTTTTCTCTCTCTTCTCTTTTATCATTTATCTTCTTGATCTTTTTATATTCTAATGTTATTTTTATCTTCTAGCTTTTTCATGTTCTTTTATCTTTCTATCCTTTATCTTTCTTACTACGTATATTCTTATTTTATTGTTATCTTATATTTATTTATCTTTACTTTGTCCGTTTTGTCTTACTTTTTTCCCCTTCTTGTCCATCTTCTCCGTTTGGCTTCGAAATAATAAATCGATTCATGTTAGTGGACTCCGAAATTTTTGAGATTAAGATTTGGATGTTGTTGTTATTGTTGTAGTCATTCATAAGCTCTTGTATACACATGCAACTAGATAGTATGTACAACAAATGTGTACAAATAATGTGTACAAAAATAGTACTCCTCAACGACAAATATAATGTTTTATGTTTGGTTTGGAGTATCTTTGAAATGAACAATGGGTGTTCGCCTAATCGCCATAAGTTGGAATGTACTTGTATACACTAGTCAGGGTTGAATATTGATAATCACGAGGGACTGGAGGAACATGGTGTGGACCGGATTCAACGGATATTTTTGAATACATCCAAATATCATTTTGTTATAATGCAAGACTTTATTTTAACAATTGCGGTTTTATGATATTTAATCATTGAATTTTAATGATTCTATATGAAAAAGAATCACTGTGTTTAGGGTCCATTTATGAAGCTCGATTCAAGTTCGAGTTTAGGTAGGATCGGCACTGACCGGATTGTATGTGTCTCAGACACCAAAAGTGAATCTAGCGCTCTCATCCCAAATATGGGACATGCTTTATTCATATTATTAGAGTATGGTTAATTTGTAAAAGGGTAACATTTACTTGCGACAAACTTTATACTTCGTATTAGTAATCGTACCTTGCACCATAGCTAATCTATCTTTGTAGATTTCGAAAGCAAGGATATCTTGTGGCTGTATTATTGTCAACTCACTACAAAAAAAATCGTCTGTAGTCACGAATTTAGTCACGGACCGTAGTGTAATATATCTGTGACTAACACATTTAGTCACGGATTTTGTCCGTGACTAGGTCCGTGACTAATTCCGCGTGACTAGAATGTAGTCACTGAACATTGGCCGTGACTAAGTATAATCACGGCTTAGTCACGAGACCGAGTCCGTGACTAAATCTTGACCGAAATTAGCCCTCCGGGGCGTTAGTCACGGACCATATCCGTGACTACTTTTAATTTAAAATTTTTTATGTTAGTCACGGACATGGTCCGTCACTAAGTTTAATTTGATTTTTTTTATTTTTGTAGTAGTCACGGACACGTACGTGACTAATGTTTAAAAAAAGCCCGTGATTAGTCACGGACATGTATCCGTGACTATGTTTTGAAAAAAAAAATTGAATTTAGTCCGGATTAAAACGTAGTCACGGATTTAGTCCGTGACTAATGTTTTTTGTTTTTAAAAAAAAAAATCGTTTTAAATAAAAAAAATAAAAAATAATTTTAATTTTACTTTAAAGCAATTAGAATAAAAACAAATTCCATACAATCTTAAACATAAAAAATGTTATTACAGAATGAATTATAAAAACAAAATCCATACAATGTTAAACAATATTATGTAATTACATGCCCGTACGTCGTACTCCATTATGATAAAAATTAGAATCATCATAATCATATGCGTCATCATTATCATCATAGTCACGATGATGATCCTCTTCTGCATCCACGGTGTCTAAGGGTCGGGTACCTCCTCGGCTGCCTCGGTTGCCTCCTCGGTTGCCTCCTCGGTTGCCTCCTCGGTTGCTTCCTCGGCTGCCTCCTCGGCTGCCTCCACCGGATGACTGAAACTGATTGAGAATATCAGACGACGGAGATCCGAATGTCGACCCCATTGCAGGCATGGCACCATATCCGGAGTTAGAGTGATAACCCATATTACCCATGTGCGGAACCTGAGGAGTCTGCTCAACGTGCAACATGTACGGCCGAGGAAGAGGCTGAGGTGGAGGCTGATATCCGGCAACGATCCGTTCCATTGCTTCCAGCCGGGCCCTTGTTTCTTCATCATTCTTCCGTAGCTGTTCGAATGTCTGCTGCTGCTCCTCCAATTCTCGCTGCAATTGGGCGATGCGTGGATCCTCTCCCCGCCTAGATCGAGAAGATGATGAAGCTCCGCTGCCGCTGTGATCGTACAAAATACGTTGCCCCTCAGCCCCGAGGCACGGAAGCCGACCCTTGTACACCCCAGTTGCCTCAAGGATCGCATCATCTTCCACATCAGAATCGATGTCATCTTCTTGCGTCAAGCCTAGTTCCGCCCGCTTCTTTTCGGCATTTGCGTTATACTTTGTCTACAAGCATGTACAAAAATTATTGAAATGATATTTACTTCGATTTGAAATAATAAAATTGATGTTACGTACTTCGATTTCAGCAAGGCGGGGTGGCAGATTGGCTTCTGACTCATCTCCGTGCGGGGTCCAACAATGTTTGATGATCTTGAGGATAGAAACCCTCTTCTTTTGAGGCCCCGCCTACAAGGTTCGAAAAAGGTTCGAAAAAGGTTTAAATAAATGTAAAAAAAATAAAGGGTTAAAATGGTGTAAGGTTTATTTGAATAAGACTTACAAGAGCTTCTTTATGTTTACTCTGAGGTTTGCGGCCTCCGTGCCATTGTGTTGTCAATGCCTTCTCGGACATCCGATTTTTCTTCCCGGCTTCGCTTCTAGCCAAGAAAGTCAGATCCGAAGACCAGTGGCGGACGAGGTTTTCCCATACCTCATCCGAACACCATTGAGGCCTTACCCCACTGGCTCGGGCACGCTTAAAAGTGGGACGAATCCAGTTTGAAACTCTGGCATTATACGCCCTTAGAATAGCGGGACCTTGTTCTTCAGTCCAACGAAACCGGGTCTTTATTAAAAAAATAAATTAACTTATCATTTGTCAAATTTAGGTTACAACAATAACGGAAAATTCATTTTTTTTACCTTGAACAAGTTCCACCAAAGTTCACGGACCTTAGGGTCAACATCCGTGTACGTAGCCCAGTTGCCAAGAAAGTGTCCACCAATTATGATTTGAATTTGGTTCAGCACTTCTTGATATTCCCTGTTTTCTATAACAACAGTATAATATGGCATACAGATGAAAGATTAACAATAGAGATGAACACAGAAAGATCAAGTGAAAACCTTCTCTGATATACCGTGAATCTTTCGTACAAGAATGATAAGCGCTAAGGCTATTTTGAGCAGATACGAAAGTTAACCACAAACCTGAGTCCTCCTCCCTCTTTTATAGGCGAGGCTCAGGTATGCGTACAAAGGCTTCTTGCCTGAGTATGGGCCTAACACTTGGCCCATATTGTATACTATTCTAACAGATATATTTAATCAGTACAGAATAGAAATAGTAAACATCTAACTTATTACAGACAAGACAGACAAACTTGATTCACAATAAATAGTCTTCAACAATCTCCCCCTTTGTGATCAAGTGCCGTCTTGCATTTATTTTTGAGATCTGAAGTAATGTTTTCTGAAATTTAGCGCATGCTCATACTGTCTCAGCATTCTTCTCTTTTCAAGTTGCTCGTTGATAGGCTTTAGGATGGTCCACACCTTCTCGTATACTTGGAGCTCTTCCTCGCTGGCGTCCGCAAGTCTTGGATCTATATTTTCTTTGATCTCTTGTAGCTTAGTCTGAATGATCTTCAGAGTCCCATCACAGTATTTGTGAATGTCTTCTACCCACATGAGTCTTTTCTGTTCCTCGTGATTGAGATATATGATGGAGACTGGGTCCTTGAAGATGTGGTATGGTCTGTACTTTTTGAGCTCTGGACCGTTCAGAGTCGGTTTTACCAGATTCGCTTTTCGAACATTGTTTTCCAGGGCCATCTGTAGATCATGGGCAGCATAGAATCTGATCTGTCTCAGCATAAACCGCTTGATCGCCTCATAGCCTTCTTCGTGTGTCCTGTTTCGACTCAGTGGGAGGTACCTACTTACCATGAACATTTGGTAGATATCCTCCATTTTCATCATTATAAAGTCGTTTTCCTGGCAGATGAATATGCTGGAGTCTGTCCGTCGAACTTTGAAGCTGTAGAACGGGATGGTGTGATGATCTTCTCTGTGTATATCAAGGATAGCGTCAATAGGATGGGTGCTGGACTTCATATCTCTCTCCAGTACTTGACGTTGCTTTCCAGATGATCTGTGCATCAGCATGTGAAGATGTCCGCCAACCATTTTTCCTTTGAGGTGAGTCAAACCACGGATCTTTAGTTCATCTAGCTGTTTGAGCTTGTCTGCGGTTCTCCAAATTCCCTTTCTGATTTCCTCTTGGAAGGGGGCATTTATTCTGATGTTTTCCCAGAGTTTTTCTTTTGGGGGCAACTTGCTTGCCGTTTGTCTGATGACGGATTCTAGCTCCCTGGGTATCTTTTTGTAGTCCTCCCCTTCCTTGAGTTCCTCTTCATCAAGGCGTATGATGTCTTCTGCGCATTTGGCCAGTAACTCTCTCAGCCACCAATTTCGCTGCATATCCTCTGACTCGGCTTCGCTTCTAAGATCATCCCACTCTGTCCATTTTCTCGGCCAAACGTCATATACCACAGCATCCTCGAGTGCATCGTGAATATCTTTGCCTTGGGGAATGTAGGGGACTCTCAGCTGTGGTGATTTTTCTCGTGAGTCACAACCGGGTTCACTAGGATTGCCCGTTGTCATCAGGTTAGAACTGAGTTCTGGCTGATGGCCTGACTTGACAGATGAGTCAGATATAGCATTGTCAGGACTTCCATCCCCTCCTCGAACGGTATCCTTTGGAGACACGCCTCGGGATGTTGTCATCGATTTCGAACTGTGTTCTGATCGATGGCCTGAACTTTGTGATGTACCAGAGGTAACCACTACAGGACTTCCATCCCCTCCTCGGACAGTATCTCTAGGAGATAAGCCTCGGGATGTTTCGTCTAGCTCGACCAGGCTAGAGAGTTGGGCTTGGTTGTGGCTCGAGGAAGGTAGTGGTTGGTTGGTGGGCTGGTTTGATGAGGTGTTTGGCTGGGGTTCATGGCTGGTAGAGGCTGCTTGCTCAAGTGTCCGAGGCCTCTTGTTCTCCCCCTCATGAGGTTCCGAATCATCGGGATCCTCATGGGAACGTTTGAGACCTCGGGGACTGTCACGGCAAGTGCCGTACTGAGGGCGGTCATGTTTGAAGAAAATTTGGAGAAGGTCGCGTTCGAAGGGTGAAAGGTGCTAAGTGTCGACCTCCAGCAACCGAAGAAACAGGAGATCAGCAAGCTCAAGGCGGGACAGGTGGTAGGGATTGGTCGAGGCAGAGGGCGATACCAGTTCCGTATCGTGGGTTCCCCGAGAGAGTGAAGGGCTAAATGGTGTGGTGGATGGGAGAGGGATGGTAGGAGTGGGTTGTGGAATGGACTGAGAGGGTGAAGAGTGGGGTTTGGGGTGGCTCTGTTCACTATGAACCGCTGGGGTTGGTTTGGAGTCCTGTGCCCAAGCGGTGAATGCTTGTTGCACCCATGGTTTGATGGTGGACTCCATGTAGCGGTTCATGAGAACGGTAACGTCTTCGGGTGTAAGGTTTCCAGTTACGGGGGTTGTAACTGTTGTCACAGCATCAGTGAAGAGAGTTGATGTGTGGCCTGCGTGCAAAGATGAAGTCATTTTTGGCACAGCAGGGCTTCCGACCATCCTTGTTTGCACTCCGGTCGTTGTATCCAGGGTGTGTGCACCTGTATGTGCTGTGAAAGGTGTAGGTGTCCTAGAAAAATTGGAAAATGTGGGGAATGTGACACCTAGACTCGATGTGGAGAAAGAGGGGGTTGTGGCCTCGGGCGGTGGGCCACTAGAGCGCTCAACTGGTTCGGAGGGAACCAGTGAGGTGGGTGAGTCCCGTGATGTTGAAACGTTAGCCTTTTGGGAGGCTAACGAGTGGCTGGGAGAGGGCGGTGCATGCGCAGTTGAGCCCGATGCTGCGGCTTCTACTCGGGGACCAACAAGGTTGGCCCCTGTACTTAGAGATTCGGCTCGGCTTATAGAGATGAAGGGAAGACAGTCGTCGAAAATATGAAGGTCCTCGTCAGCAACCAAACTCTTTCGGACAGGACGCTGCTTCTTGGCTTTAGCCTTAGGTGACCGGGGAGCAGCAATCTTAGTTGTAGCTGTCTCCTTCACGGGTTTGAGGACTAACGTCTTGGGACGGGCAGCTATAAAAGGAGCTACATCCTCAGGGGTGACCTTCTTTGGAGGAGAATCAATTGGCAGCTTCCCCTTTCGGATCAGAGTGAAAGTGTGCTCCACGCCGTCACTATCGTCGGAGTCATCATCGCCGTCATCATCCTCATCGTCTTTGGCCACGCTATTGGAGGCCTCATCGTCAGCCTTTTTGTGGGCCGGGCTGAACGATTCATCGGCAGGTTCCGCAGCGTTTGTACGTGCGCCCTCAGCCGTCTGATTCCTCTCGAGAGAATCATCAGACTTCCCTTCATGGGGCACACGCGCCACTGGTTTCTGTGGCTTACTGGCTCTCTTCGGACCCTTACTAGCTCTCGGCTTAGGCCCCGGGGCAGGTCCAGCTGGGTTTGACTGAACCATGGGGCCATCTTTCAGTAGACTCTCCCTATACTGGATGACTGCGGAATGTTGTGGATTTCCCAGGTCCAGCAGATAATCGGGTATGGTCATCCCCACAGTGTCATGCTTGAAGCGCTTGAAGTACTGGAGTTTCGGAGCAGTGAACTGGTCTTCATCTTTGCGCTGTGGGATCCCTGGGTGGGCGGTCATGTAGTCAGCAATAATGAGCGCCAATCATCTGGCGTAGGGAATCGGCATACCCGTCTTTCCGTCCTCTTTGTCTTGGACTTGAGTGACCAGCTCAATCCAGAATAGCTGCGCCATATCGTAATTTTTTGCGAAGACGATCCCATGGAAGATTTGGAAGATCTGCAGGTTGCACTTGTCATGGCCGGCGTGCTTTGGAGAGAGGCATTTGTTGACAAGGCCGAACAGTGTCTTCCACGGGTATGGCAGGTTCATCAGCTTGAAGTGGGACAGGAACGGTAGCGGAGCATCATAACCCAATTGCACTAGTCCTTCCATTAGTTCGGCCTTGGAGGGTAGTTGTTCATAGGTATCGTGGATAGGCAGCTCCAGTATGGCTTGTAGAGTGGATGCTGTTAAAGTGAGACGTCTGTTGTGGAGCGTTGCACTCAGACTGGATGCGTCCTTCTTGGATGTCAAGTGCATGGTCCCCCATAGTTGTTGCAAGTAGATTTCGGGGACCGTGATCGCTTTGCTTAGTGCTTGCCAGATGTAATGCCCCTTAAGAATTATGGGAATGACCGGATCAGGGCACCTGAAGACAGCTAGGTCGAGCTGAAAGTTGTTGTCTTGTAGCCGAACCCACTTGTATTTGGGGAACAGCTGTGTGTAGTGCGCATCCTCCTGGGGAGTATCTTGTTGAGTGCCTGACATTTTGAGCTGAAAGAATGGCACCCGTTAGTAAAAAATTTATTTTGGGTTTAGGATTTCAGAGATGAGGAAACGAGTTCTGGCACCAAGGTTGTTAACTCGAGCCCATGAGTGCGAGTTAACAAACTCGAGCCCATGAGCACGAGTTTACGAACTCGAGCCATGGGTGCGAGTTAACAAACTCGAGCTCTGAGTGCGAGTTTACAAACTCGAACCCGGGCTGCGAGTTTACAAACTCGAACCCTGGCCGCGAGTTTACAAACTCGAACCCTGGCCGCGAGTTTACAAACTCGAGCCCTGAGCGCGAGTTTACAAACTCGAGCCCTGAAGGCGAGTTTACAAACTCGAGCTCCAGAGCGCGAGTTTACAAACTCGAGCCTTGAAGGCGAGTTTACAAACTCGAGCCCAGAGCGCGAGTTTACAAACTCGAGCCCAGAGTGCGAGTTTACAAACTCGAGCCCAGAGCGCGAGTTTACAAACTCGCGGTCTGCTCGAATTTGAAACGGCAGTCCATGAACTCGAGTTCCAGAACTCGTGTTCGCACGAAGAAGATAACCACCTGAAAAACAAAGCAATAATAAGGATAATCAGTCAATCAAGCCCCCTTTTGTTTGAAAATTTATTTTGAGGAAAAGCGCGTCGTTTTTTTATTGTGATTTTGGTTAAGGGACAGTTCGAGATGTGTGAAGGTCTGAGAGAGGAGAGTGATGGGAAGTACGAAGTGAAAATCTACCTGTGTGAGGGGTGAGTGGAGGTCTGTGAGAGGGAGGGAAGTTTGGAGGACGGCGGAGAGTGTTAGTGAGAATTCGAGCTCGGAGTGTTTTCTGCGAGAAGGAAGCTTAGGCAATGGGAAGGAAGGGGATTAAAAATGAGTATATATACGCGAGTTTAGAAACGGGCCGAAAAGAAATTTGGGCCTTAGGGGTGAAATGATCCATTTATGATCAGTAAAAAGTACTCCCCCTCGCTGAAGTCAACACACGCATTGTTGTTGGTTTTTTTTTTGTTTTTTTTTTTTTAAGATTTTTCAAAATTTCTCCCCCTCGATGAATGCAATGAACACACACTAAATGCACCTCACTCACACTATTTTTTTTTGATCTTTTAGTCCTTTTTCTCCCCCTCGATGAATGCAAACGCACACACACTATTTTTGATCTTTTTTGCTCTTTGTCTCCCCCTCGACACATGCAACGCACACAAATTACAAACACACATACACACACTTTGTACAGGTCCCACACACACACACATTTTTACAGACCAGAGGAAACAGAATTACAAAGGCTCGAGGTTCAACATGCCTAATTTGGAAACCAGGAACTGGAATCTCTTTTCATCCAATGCCTTAGTAAACAAATCAGCCAGTTGAAGCTCGGAGCTTACAAAGTACATGTCAATATCCCCTTTTTCCACGTGGTCTTTGATGAAATGATATCTCAGGTCGATGTGTTTCGTGCGGGAGTGATGAACCGGGTTGCTGGTGATGGCGATGGCACTCTGAGAGTCACTGTAGATCGGGATATGACAGAAAGTGTAACCGTAGTCTTTTAGCTGGGTCTTCATCCATAATATTTGTGAACAACAGCTAGCAGCCGCGACGTATTCTGCCTCGGCCGTAGATGTTGACACACAGTTCTGTTTCTTGGAAGACCAGCAGACTAACTTATCGCCCAAGAACTGGACAGCTCCCGAGGTACTTTTGCGGTCCATCCGGCAACCAGCAAAATCTGCGTCAGAGTATCCGACGAGGTCAAAACCTGAGTGTTTGGGATACCAAAGGCCTAGATGCACTGTGCCTTTGAGGTATCTCAGTATTCTTCGAACAGCCGTCAGATGGGACTCCTTTGGATTCGCCTGAAAGCGTGCACATAAGCATGTAGAGAAGACGATATCAGGCCTGCTAGACGTGAGATACAGCAACGATCCAATGATTGCCCTATAGTTTGTGGCATCGACTGATTTCCCAGAAGGGTCTGAGTCCAGTTTGTTGGTGGGGGACATAGGGGTCGGCATGGAAGACTTGCTATCGATGTTGAATCTCTTAAGCATTTCCAAAATATACTTGGACTGATTGATGAAAATGCCGTCAGAGAGTTGTCTTACTTGCAGGCCTAGGAAGAAGTTTAGCTCTCCCATCATGCTCATTTCAAACTTAGTTTTCATTAGTTTCTCAAAATGTTTGCACAGACATGGATTTGAGGAGGCGAAGATGATATCATCAACATAGATCTGAATCAGGATGATGTCAGACTTCTGTCGCTTGATGAAAAGTGTAGTATCAATCTTCCCTTTTGAGAAACCTGAGTCAACCAGAAATTCAGTTAAAGCATCGTACCAAGCTCTTGGGGCTTGTTTCAGTCCATACAGAGCTTTTTTCAGCTTGTACACATGGTTGGGGTATCTGGGATCTACAAATCCTTCGGGCTGAGCGACATAGACTTCTTCTTCCAAGACTCCATTCAGAAAGGCAGTCTTGACGTCCATTTGAAAGACGGTAAAGTTCTTGTGGGCCGCGTACGCAAGAAAGAGGCGTATTGCTTCATTTCTTGCTACGGGTGCAAATGTTTCATCATAGTCTATGCCCTCTTGCTGATTGTATCCTTTAGCGACCAGCCGTGCCTTGTTGCGTATCACTGTGCCTTCTTCGTCCTTCTTGTTCTTGAACACCCATTTGGTGCCAATTATGGTTTTCTGAGGGGGTTTAGGCACGAGTGTCCATACTTCTAATCTGTCAAACTGGTTGAGCTCATCTTGCATAGCAATCACCCAATCTGGATCAACGAGTGCATCTGAGACTTTAGATGGTTCATTCTGGCTTAGAAAGCATGCATAGTGACATTCATTCATAGTAGCCGATCTCGTACGCACACCTTGACCCGGATCACCGATTATTTGTTCAGTGGGATGAGCTCTTGTCCATTTCCTCTCATGTGCAAGAGGATTAGGTGTAATGATCGGTTGATCCGAGTCCTGGTAAGGGATTGGTGACTCTTGAGCAGCTGAGGCGTGCGGTGGAGATGACTCTGATGTGGTAGCAAACCCGTGATCATCCACTCCTCCGTGATTAGTTTGGGGAGTTGACGGAGTAGATGGTTCATTATCAAGTCCGAGAAGGAGTGGAATCTCAGTGAAAGTAGTTGGTTGCTGTGGAATGTTTGACGATGAAGCTGGTGTGCAAGGAGAAGGTGAAGGTTGTGAATTCTCGTAGAAGTTCTGAAAGAGAGAGTTGAGAATCACACCTTCAGGTACAGGGTTTTGTTCAACAGTGTCAGAGTCCACTGGTGCAGTAAGTGACGGGTCAGCTTGTAGGTGTTCCGTTGCGAAATCAGCCATCTCATAGAATGTCACATTAACACTCTCAATGACCGTTCGGTTGTCTCTAAGATAGACTCGGTAAGCTTTGGACTGCTGGGAGTAGCCAATGAACACCCCTTCTTGGGCTTTTGCGTCTAGCTTACCTCTATCAGTTAGTTCATTTAGTACGAAGCACTTGCAGCCAAATATCTTAAAGAATGAGATATCCGGAGTTCGGTTGAAAAGGATTTCATATGGGGTCTTGTCGAAGCGTTTGTGAATAGATGTTCTGTTTTGGGTGTAGCACGCCGTATTAATGGCCTCTGCCCACATAAAGTGTGGCAATCTTGACTGGATGAGCATGGTGCGTGCCGCTTCGACAAGGGTCCTGTTCTTTCTTTCAACCACTCCATTTTGTTGGGGAGTTTTGGCTGCTGCGAATTGCTGTGTGATACCGAGAGATTCATAGAATCCAGTGAGAGTTTGGTTCTTGAACTCGGTACCGTTGTCAGTTCTGATGATTCGAACACTTTGCTGCAGCAGTTTTTGGACTGTTCTGACAAAGGTCATAATGATTTCTGCTGCCTCGTCCTTTTTACGAAGAAATTTTGTCCATGTGTACCGAGAGAAGTCATCAACGATCACCAGTGTATATTTGCGGCCGTTGATGCTTTGGACTCTCATAGGTCCACACAGATCCATGTGTATCAGTTGCAGCGGTAAAGTAGATGATGGGACAGGCTTTGACTTGTGGGAGCTTCTCGTCATTTTGCCCATTTTGCAGGCACTACAATGATTCTCTGTGGAAGATTTCAACGGAGGAAGCCCCTTTACAAGTTTCTTCGATGACAGGATGGACAAATTCTTGAAATTAAGATGGGAAAGACGTCTGTGCCAGAGGTTGTTTTGTTCCGTTGAAGCTTTGGACAGCAGACAGATGGAAGTGGTGGATTGAACGCTTTTCAGATCAATAGTGTACAGGTTGGAGGTCCTGTAACACGTTAACAATGAACCTCACTTCCATCCCACTGTCGCAGAATTGTCCTATACTCAGAAGATTGTGTTTGAGCCCTTTGACAAAAGAAACATCTTTGATGGTGACGCTGGCACAGATGACATCCCCATATCCAAGAATAGGAGATGAGGCGTCGTTCCCGAATCTAACATTGCCTCCATAGCAGGTGGTATAGTTGCTCAGTAGGTACTTTACTCCGGTCATGTGGGTTGAGCATCCAGAATCCAAGTGCCACACATGACCGTCCTGCAAAACAGTTAAACAGGTTCAGGTACCCATCTTGGAATGGGTCCTTCCTCATCATTGAAAAACATCCATTCAAGTTTCGCTTTGAGCTGTGATCCAAAGTCCGCAGCTTTTTCAACAAGAGATTTATCTCTTGTGGGCTCTCTGACAGCCAGATCTGCTTTTGCAGTGGGTCTGATTTTTGGGACCCACTTAACAATTTCCTTTTTAGTTTTGGTGGGTCTGAGATGTCTCATCTTAGGGACCCACCTTTCAGGTTCATGTTGGATGGGTCTTCGTCTGTGGACCCACCTTTCAGTTTCAGTTTGGATGGGTCTTCGTCTGCGGACCCATCTTTCAGTTTCAGGTCTGGTAGGTCTCATCTTAGGGACCCACCTTTCAAGTTCAGGCTTGGTAGGTTTCATTTTAGGGACCCACCTTTCAGTTTCGGGTTTGGTAGGTCTCATCTTAGGGACCCACTTTTCTGCTTTAGTTTGAGTGGGTCTTATCTTGGGAACCCACCTTTCCATTTTAGGTTTAGGAGGAGAGTAGACAGGTGCTTTGTGATTGAAAGGTTGTTTCTTCAATTTAGTTTTGAAAATCTCCTCTTTAGAAAGCCGATTTAAATGTTTCCTTGAATGAACTCTGAGAGAATATTTCATATCAGGAATACAAAAAGTTCCCTTAGAAGTTCCTTTCTTGGTTTCTCTTTCGGGTTTGAGCTTTCTAAAAGGTTTTGATTTAACAGCATTTACATCGCATTCATAATTGTGGGGGTCTGGAACAGAATAACCATAAGCAATAGTGGAATTATACAAAGAGCCATGTTTAAAAGATGTCACAGAATTTTTCAGCTTGGGACACAAGACTGAACTACTAGAAACTGAGTTTACATGGACAGGTTTAGATTTAGTTTTAGAGTACAAAATGGAGCTGGATCTAGGACCAGGCTTATTCTCAAAAACTTTCTTCTTGCCAGCAGCTATTTCCTTTCTCTTCATCTCCCACTCTTTCTTCTCTTCTCCTCTTCTTTTCACTTCTTGTCCTGTGACAAAAGGAGAAGAGTGATGAGTGGCAGAATATTCAGAAAATTTAGTTTTATCAGAAGAGGTTTGAGCAGTTTTTAAAGCAGAATGATATTTTTCACTTAATTCATCAAATTTGCTTAATAGCTCTTGCCAGTTGCTTTCAGAACTTTTCTTTTCAGTTTCAAAACGCTCTCTCTCATTTTCAAGGGTTTTCTGAAGATCTGCATATTTTTGGACCAGTGGAGAGATGCACTTGTCCTGTCCAGACTTAAAAATTCCAGTTTTAGGAGTGGGACCCATTGGACTTTCGTAATATGGAACCCCTTTTGAGACATTAAAAATATCAAACCCCTCCTCGTTGTAGATTACCTTTTCTTTAGAAAGAGCTTTCTCAACCAGAGGAGTATAGTCAAAAGAGGTCTCAACTTTAGGATTACTCCTTTTCTCTTCTTCTTCTTTAGTGGTTTCTTCTTCACCCCCAAATTTCATTTTCTTATCAATGTCTAGAGTCAAGTAAGTTGCATCATACAACTGACGGCAGTCAACTTTCCTTAAATGACGCGGGTTCGGTAGTCCAAGACCAGCTTTTGGGTTGTAATGCTGAACATCGCTTATACGATTTAGAAAAACTGTGTGTTCGGTTTGACCTCTTCTGACACATACATCCTCAAGTTCCTTTACTTTGCTTAAAAGACTGCTTCTTTTATTTCTTAAAAATTCACAGTCAGCTTTAGCTGTGTTTTTCTCAACTTCACTGTCTTGCAGTTTCTTAGTTAGTTCAGCTATTTTAAGTTCAAAGCTTTCAAAGTCTGAGGACACCCTTTTGATTTGATCTTTGGCATTTTCAATTTGAACGCTTAAGGAAGATTTTTGGTCAAGGTTCTGTTTCAGTACCCTGTAATTATTGTCTAATCTCTCCTGCAGTTCTTTAATGAGGTGGTCCTTATTGTGTAAGGACTGAGTTTGTATAGTGTGAGAGTGATTAGAGGTACTTACAGTGCTTGTAGAGCATTCACTTCCGGGGATCGCAGCATCACCCTTTTTCTCTTCTTCATCCTCCAGCCTTGCCATCAAGGCGAAGTTCTCTTCCTCTTCTTCTTCTTCAGAATCATCTTTCGCCCACTGGACTAGCTCAGCATGTTTGCCAGAGGTTTCTGCTTCCTCCTGTTGTGCTAAGAAGAGCTTTTGTTTATTCATTAGAATCTTCTATTTGTAGAAGTTTGCATCTCTCTTCTTTGGGAGCCGACAGTCTTTGCTGATGTGTCCAGGCTTCCCGCAGTTATAGCACACAGGGGCATTAGCAGTTGATGTAGCCTTCCTGGCTGAGCTTTGGTCCTGGTTCTTTTGTTTGTAGTTGGAAGAAGAGGTTCGCAGCTTATTTGAAGAGCTGTTTCTCTTGGCAAACTTCTTGGCCAGCAGTGCCATCTTCTTCTGGAGATCTGCAAGCTCAGCTTCAAGATCAGTTCCTTCTTCATCACTCTCATCTTCATCAGATTCAACCTCTACTACTTTCTTCTTCTTCTTCTGCAGAGGTTTCGACGCTCTTTTGGGCTGAGCTTCCATTAGTAGAGCTAGAGGATTTGGGCTTGATTGTTCCTCAGTGCATACAACGTCATTGACGAACTCCTTTAGTAGCTCATTCAAGGTGAAGAGATCAATTTCATCCATGTCAATGCGTTGTCTCAAGTCTTTTACTGTTTTACTCCAAGATGGGTGCAGACTGGACAGAAATCTAGTATTCAGTTCCAGGTTGGTTCTGAATATTTTGATTTTCCTCATTTCACTCATCAACTTCACAAGTCTGGCATGAGTCTCGTGAAGAGGTTCTCCAGGAGCAGCCTTGAACGAGTCATAAGCCATCAAAATAGCAGATTTCTTTGTTTTTAGGCTTATGCTCGTGCCTTGGAGTAATTTTTCAATCTCGTCCCACATTTCTTTTGCAGTTTGCATACTGTCAATCATCACATACACTTCATTTGGGATGGCTTGGAGAAGGTATGTTTTGGCCATGAGGTCTCCTCTCAGCCTTAGCTTGTCTGCTTCAGTGTATTCAGAAGGCCTCTTTCGTCTTGTTTCAGGAGGAATGGGTGGATTATTTGTTGAGTCCCCTCCTACGTCAATCATTAGTACAGCTGGTCCTTCCAGGAGTGATTCCAGCATTGCGTCGGAGTTTTCTTTGTGTTCTAGGAAATTCAAGAAACGAGTTCTCCACATTTGGTACTCCCCTTTCCTCAGAGATGGAGGAGTACTGCTGTTTCCTTGCGCATTAGATTCAGAAGCCATTCCTGTTGTTGTAGAAAACTGACCGTTCGAGAAATAAGATCAGAAAATTTACTAAGTCAAGAACTCGAGTTCCTGAGTGTTCAAGGCCTAAACTCGAGGTCTGGGGAACTCGAGATGAGAGTTCGAGTTTGTGAACTCGAGGTCAAGAGTTCGAGTTTCTAAGAACTCGAGGTCTAAACTCGCAGGGTCAAAACTCGTGGTCAGACTGCGAGTTTGCAGGCTGCGAGTTTGTTGAGTGCGAGTTGTTGACCGCGAGTTGTAGGCTGCGAGTTCTTGAGCTCGAGTTTGCAGGCTGCGAGTTTCTCAACTCGAGTTTACAGGCTGCGAGTTTATGCAAAAACACCTGGCTGCGAATTCCTGAAAAAATAAAACTTCAGATTTTCAGAAATACAAATATGGTAGGTTGTAGCCCTTGTAGTAGAGATCCGTTTACCCAAGTTTCAGGTCAAAAAGCTGCACAGAGCTTAGAGAAACGAGGGGTGCGAGTTCAAGGGTGCGAGTTTACTTCTGAAGAAAAATTGCAGAAACGAAAAAGGAAGATATACTGCTTGATCGTCTTTGAAACGCGATTCTAACAGTATAACTTTTACAGTATTCGGTGCAGAAATAAGATTACAGATGATAAACTCGCTATTCTATAAAAACAGAGTCTTTCGCAGATAGTTCTTCTGATCAGCTCTCGATCGGCTCTGATACCAATTGATATTCCCTGTTTTCTATAACAACAGTATAATATGGCATACAGATGAAAGATTAAGAATAGAGATGAACACAGAAAAATCAAGTGAAAACCTTCTCTGATATACCGTGAATCTTTCGTACAAGAATGATAAGCGCTAAGGCTATTTTGAGCAGATACGAAAGTTAACCACAAACCTGAGTCCTCCTCCCTCTTTTATAGGCGAGGCTCAGGTATGCGTACAAAGGCTTCTTGCCTGAGTATGGGCCTAACACTTGGCCCATATTGTATACTATTCTAACAGATATATTTAATCAGTACAGAATAGAAATAGTAAACATCTAACTTATTACAGACAAGACAGACAAACTTGATTCACAATAAATAGTCTTCAACACTTCTTGATCGCTTCAAAAAAATAATGATATTTTTTTATATCCATTTGGTTAGATTATTTGACATTAGATAAAATTATTTCACATTAAATAAAGTTCATAGTTACTTACTTAGCAACCATGTGATGTGTCGCCCATTCCGAATCTTCATTGTTGTGCTCAGCTTGGGTTAAGGGCGCATAGTTCGGGCGAGCATGGGAGGTTGATTGTTCATTGCTCATCTAAAATAATTGATTAATGAGGAGTATTAATTTACATTTTCAAATAATAGTGTAAATATAATAGAATATCAAATTTTGGTTGAAATCTTAAATAAGTTTTCGTATTTAAAATTTATAAAAAACATTTTATATAAAAGCAGTTTTTTGTAAACAGTTTTTTGTAAACAGTTTTTTGTAAACAGTTTTTTGTAAACAGTTTTTTATAAACGTTTTTTATAAACAGTATTTTATAAACAGATTTTTATAAACAGTTTTTTATAAACAGTTTTTTATAAACAGTTGTATAAAAAACAGTTGTATAAAAAACATAAAAACAGTTTTGTGTAAAAACAGTTTTGTGTAAAAACAGTTTTGTGTAAAACAATTTTGTGTAAAAACAGTTCTTTGCTATAAACAGTTTTTGGTAAACAGTTTTTGGTATAAACGGTTTTTTGGTATAACCAGTTTTTTGGTATAATAAAACAACCTATTCTTCTATTCAGAAGAAGAATCAAACAACCCCAACTCCATCTTCTATTCTTCTAATATTATTCGGGTCACCTTGTGATAAGCTCCAAAAAGTATAACTTAACTTCACTTTGTTCCAACCAAAAACTGCCATATAAATACTTAGTACGTGTGTTTTAAAACAAATCCTTGACAAACAATTTTGTCATAGGGGTTGTCACGGATTTATTCCATGACCTTTGGGGTGTGACAAGCATTTCTCAGGAACTAAGAAACATTCCAAAAATGTTTTTGCACTTATCCGAGTGGGATTGCGGGAACACTAAAAATTTGAAAATTCACATTTTGTCAAGGACTCAATCCGTGACAAACAATTTTTTTGATTAAAAAGAATAAATGCAAATAATTCGTGGGAAATACAGAAATTCAAATTTGTCACGGCCCCAATCAGTGACAAATTAAATATTAAATAAAAAATAAAAATGTTACAATTACAATATTTCATAAAAATTCAAATTTTTAATACTACGGAGTATTTATTACAATTCCGGGGGTCTTCATCATTGAAATAATCATTTGGATCAAAATCGACGTTGGGGGTTGACTCGGGTTGATCCCACACCATTTCATCATAGTCTTCTCATCCACTCATCTCGGTAGGAACGTTACGAGACGAACCTACTGTTTGTGGTAAAAATGATGGATCGAAAGGTTCGCCATGAGCAGTCCAATTATAATAATTGTCAACGAAACCTTTTTTGTACAAATCCCACGCAACGTCATCGCTGTCTTTAAATTTGAGATTTTTACACTTTGTACATGGACATCTGATTTTATCACCATCCATAAAATTCTTTTGTTCAAGTGCAAATTTAATAAACTGTTCAATTCCTTTAAGAAATTCGTCTCGTATTCCTCTCTTTTCACCATGTTTTTCATACATCCAACTTCTGTTTTGTCTATACATTATGCCTGAATAATATAATCAAAATATTATATTGGTTAAAACTATAAATTATAAACATTAACAATAATTAATTATGTGTCAACATTTAATCCGTAATGGCATTATAAATTTTAAACTATAAATTATAAGTCTATATTAGTTAAAATTAACTAACGCTCAATTAATATTATTAATTAACTAAACACACTAAATCATTACGTCAATGTCATTAATTCATAATACTAATGTTTTGAAACTCTAATAATACACAATAAATTAACTAACATTTAAATTAAATTAAATTCAAATAATTCACAATAATAATTCATTGACCACCTAAAAACTCACACAAAAGTAATGTCTAAATCCTAAATTAAATCATTATAAATCCTCAACTAAAGGCATTAACAATAATTGCTAAAATTTAGTATATATTTTTAAACGAATTTGAAGTAAAATGTTTTAAAGAAATAATATTAACTAAAACCCATAAAAAACCTAATATTTTTATTAACCCATTTGAATTAACTTATTTAAATTTAACTAATATTATCAATTGAAATATTAAATTAAATGGTATTACCAATAATTGAAAAATTAATATTTATTTCCAAACGAATTTCAAATATATACAAACTAAATTATAACACCACTAACATTCGAAGTTAAATATATCCTAAAACTTTGCACTAAAGTGATGTTTAACTCCTAACTTAAATCATTATAAATCCTAAATGAAAGTCATTAACAATAATTGCTAAAATTTAGTATATATTTCTAAACGAATTTTAAATAAACATTTTAATTAACTACAAATCTGAAAGACATTTTAATTGAATTAATTACTATTATTATTACTTAAAACTCTAAAAGGATTTTGACTAAAAGGCATAAACAACCAAAATTTTCATAAACTCATTTGAATTAACTAATATTTAAATTTAACTAATATTATCAATTCAAATCCTAATTTAACGGTATTACCAATAATTGAAAATTTTATGTACATTTCCAAATGAATTTCAAATAGATGCACAATAAATAATAACATCACTAACAATTTAAATTATTTATAACGAAAAATAAAACATTTAGCATTAAAAAAGATAAATAATTCAAATGACATTCCTTATCTACATGGACAAGGAAAATAATATAAGATCACGCCCTTCAATCTTTCAACAGATATTGTATTATACTCTGATTGAATTTATAACTGGTAGGAGTCGAATGAAACTATTGTTGCATATATAAAACATCATGTCATGGACTTTGTCTCGGATTAATCCGTGACAACCTTTATTCATACAACATTAACCTAATGACCGTTGGGAATAGCAATTATTGAGTTTGTTACGGATTTTGTCACGGACGGATCCGTGACAAACTAAAAAAAATTAATAGTTTTGTCACGGATTTCGTCCGTGACAAAACGCCGGATTAAAAAAAATCACCGGCATTAGTTGACGGTCACCGGAGTAGATTTGTCACAGATTTGGTCCGTGACAAATTGTTTGTCACGGATTTTGTCTGTGACAAAGCTTTTTGGTGACATGTGAGATAAATCCGTGACAAAATGATGTTTTTTTGTAGTGTATTTAGAATGTGTTTTAAAAGTTTGCTTCATTTTTCTCTTTTTGGTAAGTTTTTCCTTTAAAAATATTCAACTACCTTTTAATTTTTCTATTTCATATCTTTTCTTTCATACTTTTCCACCTTTATATCCTACTTTTTATACACTATTTATTACTCCTACAATTTTCCGCTTAAATATTGTGCAAAAGCCTAAAGTTCTCTTTCTATCTTTTCTACCTTTCTCTCCTACTCTTTTTACACTATCCATTACCCCTACTATTTCTCCTATAAATATTGTGTCAAAGCTTAATGTATTGATCTTTTAAATATAAAGGGAGTAATATTTCTCTAAATTCATAAATAAACTAATTTTATTCTACTCAATAGTCAATGCAATCAACGTACGTATATCATTCTACAATGGTAAATAATCTAAATTCATAAATCCGTAAATATTCTACATTCATAAACTATTATTATTAAATTAATATCATATCACAACAGGCAACATTTTTTTAAATTCATCAATTCGTAAATAATCTAAGTTCGTAAACAACCTAATACTATCGTATTATTCTATGTTTTGTAAATAAATTTATAAATTTATTTTAACTTTGTAAATAATATAAATTCATACAACGTATTAAATACACTTAAAACTTCTACATTTGTACTACATGATAATAATATTTGCACTACTTATTACGTAGTATTAGTGATCGAGAATTAACATTTTACATTTTTACTTGTTAATATTAACATTATATAAATGTAACTTAATACGGAGTACTCCGTATTTTATTACAACAACCAATTTATTTGAAGTACTTATAATGTGGTGTCTTAATTAATATTAATATTATACTAATATTAATTAAAATTAACTAATACTCCCTCTGTCCCAAAATTATGTTCATTCTTTCCTTTTCGGTCCGTCCCAAAATTTTCAATTCTTTCCCTTTTTGGTAAAGAACATGTAGTTCACAACCATTCTTACACATTTCCAGGGATGAATTTAAGGGGGGGTGCAGGGGTGCGACCACCCCCCTTGAACTTTCAAAATTTTCTACTATGTATGTAATGTTTTTGTAAAATTTTGATACTTCATTTAGATTGGCTCCCCTTAACTTTTTTTTCAACATTGCCCCCCTTAACTTTTAGTTTTTAAAATTAATATATAGTCTTACATAATGTAATACTTAATTGGAGATTTAAAAGAAGGAACGTCTAAAATCATTTCCATAACTTAAATAAACAATAGAACAACTCATTATTTAAGATTTAGGATACTTATTATATAAAAATTATTAGTTTTGTAATGTTTAATTATCTTTATTAGATACCCAGTAAAAAATATAATTTTGAAAAATACATATCAAATGATATTAAATATCAGACACTCTAGCTACAAAGTTTTTAGATCATGTGAAGTAAATCCAAATTATAAATGTTTATTGACATTAAATTACACAATTCATTCACTTCTTACGTTCTAAGAAGACTTTATTGCATAGATAATATACTTTAAATATTTTAGCATTAATACAAATATAATATGCGCTATATATATGAATTAGCAATATAATATTATTCTAAAAATAATAATATCATACATATTATTGTAATATTAAAAGAACTCCTTGTGACTTATGAACACCTTCCATGGTAGACAAAAATTGTAATTCAAAAATCAATTCTTTTATTTCTATAAGACTCATGTAGTTAAACAATGTTGAAATTATTTTAAAAGTATTGGTGAATGTGTACCTTATAAACTCTTTATATTTAAATAAAATGTTATATATCATTTTTATTTTTATAATATTTTCCTTTGATTTGTCATTTCTTATGCTTTAATGTATCAATACATTTTTAGAACACTCCAATTATAAAATTAAAGTTATTTTATCATTGTCTAAACTTAAAATGTAATATATAGATTTAAATGTCCTCATGCATGTATTAATGAAATGTTTTTGAATTAAAATAGCCGCAAAGCCTTACACTAGTGAAAAATTTCACTCCGCCACACTAGCAAAAAAATTCGCCCCGCTACAGTAGTGAATTTTTTTATGTCCGACACTAACGAAAATTTTCGCCCCCTTGACTCAAAATCTTGGATTCGTCCCTGCACATTTCTCTCTCCTCTGCACAATTATTCACCACACAAATTCCACTATTTTAATCCATGTGTCCGGTCAAAATCGAAGTTAATTATCGGACCGAGGAAGTACTAACAATAATGAGATGTCTTACACTTAAATTAACCATTTACGAAGTATTATTCTATATTCATAAATAAACTAACTAAATGAAAAAAACGAATTTACTACAGTAGTATACTGAAATTAATAAACTAACTAAGATGCAATATCCAAATCATATCATATCAATTATTATAATATAGATACATACATGCCTGAAGTATAAAAATACATAATAAAATAAGAATAATAAATTTGAAGTGCACATTATTTAAAAAACTCCTAACCTCGACTCTTAAGAAGCAATCTGCCTGAATATCAAATTGGAAGAGATTTTTGTGATTTGGGTACGGTGGATAAGAAATCTGGAATAGTTGCCTTGCTTTATTATGTAGAGAAGATGAATGTTTATGTAGCGTCCGATCTACCAAACTCGTTCTTGGCCGATGGATCTAACAACACAATATTCGGATTCGCTTAATGCGACTCTTTTGCTTCTTACATCTGCGTTTTTGCAGACTCTGGAAGTAATCTGGGCAACATACAGGGGCCGCCCTAGGGGCAGGTGGCAGCCTAGGCCCATGAAAATGAGTACAAAATAGACCTAGGTTCAGCCTTGAACTCATGATTTTTTTGGGGGAATTTTGTACCGGCAGGCGTAACTCAACTAGTAGTAAGGGAGTGCCACAAGGGTTGAGTCCTGGGTTCGAATCCCGGCAACTGCGATGAGGGATTACTATGCTAAAAATGCATAGGGTCTCTGCAAGTATCGGGGATAGAGCCCCACTCTCTATCTGTCAGATTGAAATTATAGTCCAATTTACATCCTCCCAACGTACCGTCCGGTCGGGATTGAGGGGCCCTCAGGGATGGGGTGTCATCCTTTTTTTTTGGAGGGAATTTGTTGAAGTTTCATGGAATGGATTTTTTTAATGTAAACTTATGATCAATTCTCTGTAAAGTTTAGATTATGTTAAAGAAAAATTGAGTTTATAGTTTAATTTATAAGTCGGTTAAATAAACTATGGGAAAATGTTGTCTCTTTATACATATTTCGTCCTAGTGTTTTTTAAATTATTTATTTAATTGATTTTACGATTGAATTCTAAGCTGAAATTTTATAGACAATATACAGTTTATGAAAAATATTCTCATACAATTTCATAAAAAATCCACTCAAAAGCATATTAGTCTGGTATGATTATTTGATTAGTTTATTAATTCATTCCATTCATAATTGATCGATTGACTTCTTAATTACCGATTTTATTTGTAATTTCAAATGCGAACCTTTATGTTCAAATTTAACCTTTAATTTTAAAATGAGTAGAGTTATACTCCAATTACAATGATGAAATAGGCAACTTCATATGAGAGGATGTACACCAATTACAATGATGAAATAGGCAACTTCATATGAGAGCTTTAGACCCTTTCGATGGAGAATAGATAGATTTTTTACATGGATAAATTTAGTTCTACTTGTGATCAATGTTCTAAAAGGCGTTAGGCGCTAGGTAGACGTCAACCCAGCGCCTAGCGCCTAGGCGGCTAGGCGGGCGCCTAGGCGGGGATTAGCCGGAGACATATAAATTATATTTTTATCAATATTTATGCATAAATATGATAAGTAATACGTAGTAAAACGGTAGTATTGTGTTTGTGTGTGTATGAAAAATACACACACGTCAACATGCATGAATGATAGAATTATCACATTTAATAATATATGACAATCAATCACTTAATTGAATTATGTTATAAATATTAAATAATAATATAAATTTAAGAATATATACAATCATAAATAGTTTTTATCTTAATTTACAAGTACCTCACTTCATATTCATGATTAAAGTTAAAGGTACATATATCTCTTAGAAAAAGAAAAAAAAAATTGTTCGACGAATCTAGACTCCCTAGGCAGTTATTAGGCGCTCTGGGCGGGCAACTAGGCGTCCTAGGCGGTCGACTAATTCACCTAGACGCTAAACCAATTAGTCAGGGCGCCTAGATGAAAATCGGGGCGCTCTGCCACCGCCTAGCGCATAGCTAGGCAGGGACTAGTCGGGCGTCTAGAATGAGTTTTAGAGCAGTGGCTGGAGTATATATTAAGCTTGTAGTGGCATTGAGATGGTGGATAGATTGACTGTGTTGTGTGCGTAGCTTGATACGAATTGACCAATACGATGACAAACCAAAATTTTAGACAAACAACATTAAAACATCATCATTTTTTTCACTAACTATAGACATACATCAATTTACCCATTTAGAACACTATTTAGCCTTTGAAAAAGCCACCACTCACGTAACACCACCGATTCTCCACCAAGATTTTAAAGAGATTATAGGTGATGTGCTCAAATATCAGTCACACCACTAACCTCTAAAAATCAGTCCACCACACATTGAGCCCATTCATTTTATTGTTTTTCAAAAATGTCTCTGAAATAAATTTCCCATGCTGAGAGCATGAGATAAGCCACTATTTTTTCCTTGATATCATTCATTCCACTTACCTTTTGCTTCACTCTTTTGTATCAGAGGATCGCAGAGCTAGAAGAAATCATTTGTAGGATTGTAGGAAGAATATGATCATTTCCATACTCAAAAAGGAGATATCGGTTTTACACGAGGTGAGTCTGATTATGTGAAAGTAACATGGTGTACCTCTCTCACTGAGCAATGTTTGCACACTAAACAGACCACTAAACATAAACCTTAAAGTATATCTTTTGCAATGAGGTAGCTATTAACTAATCCATAATAGAAATCTGCTAGTGAGGTTAACTATGTTGGATGGAAATATCATGGAATCAAGTCTATAATAGAGGATCTAAAAATGCCAAAGTTCTTCCGAAACGGAATGTTTTGAATGTTTCATTGTGAACAGGTGTCCAATCTGACAAGAGTACAACCAAAATGCACTTTCTCAACAGTTCCCAGCCCAAACAACATGCATCATCCTGTTTTGACACATATTTTTTTTTAAACCCCAGAAAATAAACCACCAAAATAAGTGTGTCAGAAGCTGGGGGTCAACTGTCAGAATATTATTAAAGAGATTGAAATATTACAATCAGAGAAGGAGGTCAAACCAAACTTCTCAAAAAGAAATCCAAAGAACATAAACAGCAAAATAAAACACCCAAATAACTAATAGATCACCCTCAAAGACGGCAGCCCAAACAGATCACCACAATAAGAGTTCCGGGCCTGAACCGGAAGATCCGACACCCGAGAAAAAGTACAGCTCTAGCCCATATCTGCAGCAGCCAAGTAATGGGCCGGCCAGTTCGCCTCTCTCGAATCAACGAAAAAGGAAATGCCACTGGCTTCAGACAAATCCAACAAACGAGCAACCCCATCACATCCTCTGCCAACCCTTCGACGTTTGATATGCTCCACCGCTTCCAGTGAATCTACCTCAACCTGGAAATCTCGGAAGCCGAGGTTAGTCACCCATGTGACTGCGTGAATCAAGGAACAGAGTTCAGCTTCAAAAGCGGAGGAGGCCATGATCGGGAATGAAGAGGCGATAATCATCCGTCGTGTAGCATCTCTTAGAATGGCTCCCCCAGCAGCTCGGCTAGGTAAATAAGTTGCATCAATATTAAGTTTAAGAGATGATAAGTCCGTATTTAGAAATGCATTTGATGCGTGTTCAGGTTGGATTTTGATGGTTTTCCTAGCTTTAAGGTGTTGCAAGTCTCAATTTTAACTCAAGTTGTGATTACCAGGCGTTGAGTCGAGTTTTGTTGCATTTGGAGTCAAATTGAAGAAGTTAGAGTCCGACAATCGGCGCTTGAGAGACAATCGGGAGGAGCTAGAGAGGATTCAAGAAAGATTTAAGAGATTTGGAGGTCACCGGGTGATTCACGGCGAAATTTTGATGAAGAAAGGGCATTTGGATTGACTCCGTTTGCATGCGGGAACGTTTGGGGCAAGAAAACAACAAAAAGGAGGAAAAAAAGGGACACACGGTCGTGCGTCTGGTACGCACGATCGTGCATCTGGTACGCACGATCGTGCATCGGATATGAAATCACGAAGTACTGTATGCCTGCTACGCACGATCGTGCGTAGCCAAGGAAGGACGCACGATCGTGCGTAGCCCCGAGTTACGCGCTGAAATTTCCCACATCGACCAGAACTGCGATTTTTCCCCTGTTTTCTATAAATAAGGTCTCCTTAACCCTTTTTAGGGGTTACGAACATTACGAAGAGGCCTAGGGACGAATTTAACACACAGACAAAAACAAGAATGTATGTATTATGAAGAAAACCGATTTTCACACAGACAAATACAAACAATCTGTTTTTGTTTTATGGAAAACGAGAATTTTTCTTAAAATATCGGAGTTTTATGAAGAAAACCGATTTTCACACAGACAAAAACAAAAAAAAATCTATATCAGATATTTTAAAATTCTCGTTTAAAATTCTAGTTTAAAATTGTCTGTATCACAGACATTTTATGAAAAAATCTTCTCTAAAATGTCTGTGATACACACAACTCTTTATTTTTGTCTGTATGGAAATCCATTTTTCTTCATAAAACGTCGGTAAAATTGTTTGTACACAAACAATTTGTACACAAACAATTTGATCGGCGGGTAACCCAACGTGTGCACGAAGCGGGACTCTAAGTGATAACCTGACCCCTTCCCTCCCTCCTCTCCAAAACCTCCCGTCCAAACATAGCTTTAGAGACATACTGTGTTTGTGTATGCTAGTATGATATTATGACATCTGACCATATGGTTCGCCTAATTTGAGAGTTTTCG
Source organism: Cuscuta europaea (assembly GCA_945859875.1). NCBI lineage: Eukaryota > Viridiplantae > Streptophyta > Magnoliopsida > Solanales > Convolvulaceae > Cuscuta > Cuscuta europaea. Next base: position 19,802,248 of record CAMAPE010000031.1, read on the forward strand.
ATCTAAACTTTTTAAGATCTGATCAAATCCAAAATAAAATTTTCTAATATGGTCTAATCTAATGTGTATGATTTGCAATAAATCTTTCTTGTAGGATCTTATTTGAATTTTTTCTGATTAGAATCTTTTTGATTTGATTATGTTTATTATTATGAAATAATTATACTTACAATTATCATCATAATTATAATTGTAGTTTGATAAATCAAATGAAAAATCAACTTTTTAGATCAAAATGGACTATTCTTTGGTACAAAAAATGTTAGAAAGATCCCTTTTTAGTTTATTTTTTAAGATGTACGGAGTAGTGTTTATTGAAGGCCAAACAATCTATGGTTAGATCCAGTCAGCTGGTTGTAACTTCGATTTTGATTAGTTTGTTGGATGGGTTTGATTGGCCAGCCCTTATTCCTTGATCCAAAAGGTGGAATCTCCCACCTCCAGAGTCCCCCACACCCCGGTCCGATAGGGCACGCGGAAGGATGTAAATCACGGTGACTCAGTCAGCGAAGTCAGTAGGCCCATATACCCGTGCACGCCAGAAGTCCAACCCATTTTAGAGGTCTAACCTCCACATGGTCACTACGGGATTCGAACCTTGGTCCCTTGATCCAAATTTCCGACCACTCAACCAACTGAGCTACCCGTGCGAATCCGACCCTTATTCATGTATATATGCCAGTGTCATAAGTTCTTTTCTTTACATTTATTATTCCAAAACACTCATCTCTTGTGCAGCATATTTTCCTGAATCCCTCGGTTATAATCTGCTAATTAAGGCCTAAAGTTCGGTTTAATGTTTTTATATATCCCGTCGTCACTGGTATATATCTGCATATCTATATGATAATTAGAAAAAGTGATGAACTGATAAATAATTTCAAGATACAATACAAGCACTCTTTAGCTTTTTTTAGGGAAAACTATCAAATAAGCCCTCGTACTATACCGAAAAGGTCGATTAGGCCCTCGTACTTTACAAACACTCAATTAAGTCCTCGAACTTTTAAAAAACGTTCAATTAAGCCCTTTCGGTCGGTACTCGGTAAGTAACCGGTTTCCCGATTAAATGTAACCTGTTTCCCGGAAGCCGCTGTTGCTGGGGTTCGAGCACATCATCGCCATTGTGGTCGTTTAACCGGGAAATCGGTTACTTACTCACCAAAATGGCTTAATTGAACGTTTTTAATAGTTCGAGGACTTAATTGAGTGTTTGTAAAGTACGAGGGCCTAATCGACTTTTTCGGTATAGTACGGGGGCTTATTTGATAGTTTTCCCCTTTTTTTATGTACTTGCTAAAGCCATCTCTTCTGATGACTGGTAAGCTTAGACCTGACATGGGGTTTCCTCCTGCTAGTAAGTTCTATTCTAGAAGAAGCTTGTTTTGAATTTGAACCGGTAATAGAACTGCCGGAATTATTCAAAGAGATTTCACTCAAAGGGCTTACTGGCCCGGAACAAAGATTCCTTTCTGTCACATTCACTATCGCATGTTTCTTCTCCAGAAACAATTTCTGCTCTTTTTTCCTTCTAGCTTTCTCCATGTTATTAATGGGTGTAGCCTCCACATACGTAGCAACAGATTGGGGTCTGATCCTTGGAGAGTTATTTGAATCTGAAGACGAAGGGCTAGTCGTGCTATCCATATCATAGATAATATTGTCTGTCATATCACTGGATTAAATGGTCAGTTGTGTTTCCCAACTGAGGAGGGTATTGGTATTAGACACCTTTCTGATTTAGAGAAAGCATTCACTTTAAAATTCTGGAGGAAATGAAAGGTAAATGACTCCATTTGGGCCAATTTTATGAGAGCTAGATATCCCAGAGGTCCAAACATGGTTCCTAAGGTCTCTGACTCTCCAATTTGAAGAAGAATTTGTTCTATTGATGGCTTGGCATCATCTCTTTCTGGAGTAAACACCGATGGAAGTGTCTTTTGGGAGCCTACTGTTAATGGTATATTTTCCCTCATGTCTGTTTATGATGAAGTTAGAGAAGAGCTACCTACCTCTTTATCTGCTACACACATTTGGCATCCTAAACTTTCTCTCCAGATAAGATTATTTCAGTGAAAGTTACTTAATGGCATTCTTCCAATCACCGATAATATGAACAGGTTTCGGACTGTTCTAAATCCATCCATTTGTCCTCTATGTACAACTCACTATGACTCTGTTGATCATGTTTTCTTTAGTTGTACCACAACCAGACCTGTGTGAGAATATTTTATGGGTATTTTGGAGGTCCCTATTCGTGCTCACAAAAATCAATTAGGCAAATATTCATTTCCTGGTGGTTAAAGGCTGGTTCTAAAACACTTGATGATATTTTTAAACATTGTTTGACGGGTATAATTGGTTGGTTTATCTGGAAGTCCTATTCTTCATTGGTTTGGGGTTCAGAGAGTTCAAAGCCTACCCAGCTTCTATTGTTACTCAAGTTAAATGGTTTACTCAAAATTGGGACAATTCCCTCAGCGTCAAGCGTTTAGTAAAGGTGGGTGAAATCTTATATGATGAGCGGTTGATTTCCAAGGAATATAAATTGCTTAGACCGGTGATAAAAGTAATTCTTCGGAAGAAACCTAAAAATCTCTTGATGTGAGTTTTCTCGCACTTAAATTAACAGTAGAATAGTGGTGAAAGTACGAGTATCGTCTCCACAGGGACGGACAAAAGGGAATTAAAGATTAACTAAATTCAGCGATTAAAAATAAAATAAAATAAATGTGTCGTGCGAGAATGGTTGGTTGAATTAAAATTAAACTAATGCGAATGAATGATTAAAATAAAAGATTGGGTTCTCTCTAATTAACGACGAAGGGAGCAGGGATTGATTCCGGGGTAATCAGATTTCTGGTAGATCAGGCCTAATTACATGAAATTAATTTAATTGAGCCTAGCTAATCAATACTAAGTTCTTACCGCTCTCGCGGCGTAGAGTACAATAATTTAGGGGACCAGGCAGATCTCTCATGCGACAAGATTCTAAATTATTGCCAAAACGAACGAGCTTACGGTCCCTGAATCGCTACTAATATCTTAGCCAACGATTAAGTGTGTGTGAATGTGTCCTAGAATAAACTAGATCTCTCTTAATTTATTCTATTTGCAATTGTAATTCTAGTTGCGGTTCCAGGTTACAAAAGATATCAGTTAAATTATTCAAACACAAATTAAACGGCATTCATGCAATTAAATCGAAAAGAATCTAGCCATCAATCATGATTAACCCATTCATCAATCCCAAATCCCTAATTAAACTACTCACAATTCATAATTGAAGAATCAACAGAATTTGGAAGAATAGAATAAATTGTCATTAATTAAAAAGATGAACTTACAAATAATCTCAGGGTCTTGAAAGAAATAGCGTAAAAACGGTGTTAAATTCGTCCCCAAACCTCTCCATAATGTTCATAACCCCTGAAAAGGGTTAGTCCTTGCTCTGGACGCATTCCCCGGTCCCTGTACTTGTTTCGCAGACATGGCAGACGCCCAAAACAGCAAAATCCAAAATGAACAGTAGCGATTTCGAACTTCGTATTTCCTCTAGGTTAAAATTCAAGAACGGAAATCACAGTAGGACAAAAATGCAGTTCTAACAAATGCAAAGAATCATATTAGAAACCAAGAAACATCGTTCGAAGTTCAACGAATCGGAAAAACGATGAAGCTCATGAATAGTAACCTTCGTACTTTGTCTTCGATTTTTTCAAAATTATACCTTAAAATCTCATTCCACTTTCAAATAAAACTAGCGAGAAAACCCAGTGGCTGCAACACGATTAAACACTCAGAATTCCTAGAATCGACGCATTCATCATCGCAAAAGAACTGGGACAATTTTTCCTAGGACAGAGAAGGTCTCAAGTTTTGGTAGGTATAATTTATTCATGCACTATGCATACCATATTCATTAACATATATCATGTGATATTACAGAGATGACGACACCTACTTCTCTGACGGCGGCACAACCGCCTACTTCTCTAACGGCGGCACAACCGCCTACTATGGCACAACCGGCAACATCAGCGTGGACTGGTAAGTCTTTTGTTGAAGTGGTGGCCGGCCGATCTAATGGATCTCTTTCTGCTAAAACTCCCACTCGTTTTAAGGGCATGCCAGCTATTTCCTTTCCAGAAAGCGACATCCAGATCCTTGCAGAGCGACACAGACATTCGCTTGTTGGATACTTCTATCGTGGTAGACCTAGTTTGGATTCATTGCGGAAATCTTTAGAGAAGATTGGCTTCAAAGGGACATTCCATCTAGGGGTCTTGGAGAGGAAACATGTTTTAATTCGTTTTGATCAAGAAGGAGACTATTTTCGGTGCTGGAATCGACAATCCTGGTCTATTCAAGGTAAAATTATGCGTGTTACTAAGTGGTCTCCTACTTTCAGGCCTTTGAAGGCCTTACTATCCATCTTCATGATAAGAGAGCCTTATTTGATATTGCTGGGTTATTGGGGAAACCCTTGAGAATTGATTCGGCTACGGCCAATCTAGCTAGGCCTTCGTTAGCTAGAATTTGTGTGGAGATTGACTTGACAAAAGAGATGCCTCAGAAAATTTGGATTAATTGTGGAAGTTTTGGTTTTTCTCAAAATGTGATATATGAGAACAGGCCATTTTACTGTTCTCATTGCTTACATTTGGGACACGCAGATATTAATTGTCCCAAACGTAACCCTACTCCAAAGGCAATTACTCTGGCTAAGGATTCGTGGGTTCCTAAGCCTAATGCTAAGACTGATACCAATACACAAGGGGGGAAGTTTACAGCTCAGGAAAAAGGAAAAAGGGATTGCTCAAACATTAATTACAGATCCTTCTACTTCTAATAACTTTGATGCTGGAATAGAAGGAATTATCATGGAGGATCCTCCTGGTAAGCAAGTTACTCCTTTTGAGCAGAAAGATTTGCAGCATCTTGTTCCTGCAACAAAAAAGTTTTCCCATGAGGAGATGAAAATACTTCTTCAATTTGAGATTCCAGGTATTCAACACAACAAGGACATTTCTACCTGCAGAGATGATTTTGATCTCAAACCTCTTATGGAGCAATTTGAGTTTGATCCAGAACTCTCTTCCAAGGAATATGACTCTGATGGAGAAAAAACCAAGTTTAGGGAACCCCTACAAAATTGGAAAGAGATCTGGCCAGACATTGCAGTTAAAGTTGACATCATTGTTAAAGATAAGGCATTAAAAGAAGCTTTAAAGGAGACTACCAAATCACCTGCTTTTTCTCAAGAATTGAGGGATGCTAACATTCAAGAACTACCAGAGAATGGAACAGAGCCAACTCAGATTTCTGGCATATCAAAAGATGCTATGATTCCCAATATGCCTGATGATGACTTCATCAAAGTCAATCACAAAAAACACAGGAAGAAAGATGAATCAGAGATACCGCCCAGAATTACAAGAAATACTGCAAGAAAGAAGGATCATACAGAATCAATGGGTTCTGTGTCTAATGCTCTTAACCATTTTGATTAATGAATATTTTACTATGGAATACTAGAGGTCTGGACTCTTCTTGTTCCAGGCTTTGCTCCTTAGTGAAATATTGGAAGATTCAAGCTCTTTTTATTATTGAACCTATTGTTAATAGCAATCGAGCCAGTCAGTTTATGTATGAGTTGTGTTTTCAGAAGGTTCTTTTTTCAGACATTAACAAAATTTGGATTTTTTGGAATCCTTATGAAATGTCTATCTCAGATATTACATGGCATCCTCAGTTTGTTCACATGAAAATTAAGCAAGGAGATTTTTCTGGTTGGTTCTCTGCCATCTATGGGGGTCATAACTACATTACTAGAAAGTCTCTTTGGAGTGCTCTTTCTCATATTGCTACTAGTATGGATGATCCATGGATTGTAGGGGGAGATTTTAATGCAATAGCTTCTCACTATGAACATAAAGGAAATTTTGTCCCTAATTTTACCAGCATGATAGAGTTTTCAGATTGTATTAGTGCTTGTGATTTGATTGACCTGCCTCATGTGGGTCCTTATTTCACCTGGTCAGGTAACAGATCCAATGGGAGAGTCTACAGAAGACTGGATAGGTGTTTGATCAATAATAAAATGCTTCATTTCTTTAGTCAGATTCAAATTTCTATTCTTGAGAAAACCCCTTCAGATCATAATCCTATACTCCTACAATGTCATCAGAATTCCTCTAATGGTCCAAAGTCTTTCAAATTTCAAAACATAAGGCTGACTCATCCTGGTTTTTTAGACACTGTTAAAAAAGTTGGCTCTCAAATTCTTTTGGAGGAAGAATGAAAGGTTTAATGTCTAAATTGAAATGCCTTGAAAATGACTTAAAGACTTGGAATAGAGAAGTTTTTGGCAATCTCTTTGATGACATCAAATATTGTGAAAATTTGGTTCAACAAGCTAAGCAGGAATATGATAATGATCCCAGTGCTAGCATTAGAGAGAATTGGTCGCACTTGAAAGCTTTGCTTATGAAAAAGTACAAGCTGGAGAGAAAATATTAGAAGCAAAAAGCTAACATACACTGGTTAAAAGAAGGAGATTGTAACTCTCACTTCTATCATTCATATGTAAAAGTTAGACAGAAAAAACAACAAATAACATCAATTTTGAATGAGGAAGGTAATCTGCTTACCACCTTGCCTGACATTGGTGCTGCAGCTGTCTCTTTTTTCACCAAACTATATTCAGTAGAGAGCCATATGGAAGATGATAGTATCCTGCAGCACATACCAACCTTGGTCAGTGATGAAGATAATAATATGCTCATGCATTTACCTACTGAAGAGGAAGTTAAAGGGGCAGTCTGGGATCTAAATCAAAATGGAGCTCCGGGTCCTGATGGCTTTAATGGTAAATTTTTTAAAAAGTGCTGAGATATTGTTGGAATTGATGTGGTAAGGGCTGTACAGGAATTCTTTATGGGTATTCATATACCAAAGGGTATATCCAGTAGCTTGGTTGTTTTGATTCCTAAGAAGGACAATCCTAATACATTTGCTGATTTTAGGCCTATTTGCCTATCTAACTTTGTAAATAAAGTTTGTACCAAGGTCTTAGCTACTAGGCTGATAAGAATTTTGCCAAATATCATCTCCATTGAGCAAGCTGGTTTTATGCAAAACCGGGATATTTCAGATCAAATACTTATTGCTCAGGAAATGATTCATTCTATTGATAAGAAAATGAGGGGTTCTAATGTGGTGGTTAAACTCGATATCGCTAAAGCGTTCGACAGGCTTTCCTGGGAGTTTCTTGCTCAGATTCTGGACAGATTTGGCTTTTCTCAGAGTTTTATTCAGGTCATTATTAACAATCTCAAAGCAACCTATCTTTCTATTATTGTCAATGGAGCTCCATTCGGTTTCTTTCAGCCCACAAGAGGAGTCAAGCAGGGTGACCGTTTATCTCCATTTCTTTTTATTATTGCTTCTGAAGCCTTTTCTAGAGGGCTAAAGTGGAATATGCAGGCTGGATTAATTAAACCTTATTGGATGGGTACTGTGGGCTATCATATTTCTCATCTTGGATTTGCAGATGATCTTCTAGTTTTCCTTAATGGAGAAGCTAAATCATTACAAAATTTTAAAAATTTCCTCAATGCTTACCAGGCAGCTTCTGGGCAATCTGTCAATCTTGATAAGAGCTCTTATATTTGTGGCAAGTATGCTAGAGCTAGAACCAGAATCATTCACAGGATTTTGGGTATGCAAAAAGCTTCCTTGCCTATCAAATACCTTGGTGTGAACCTGCATAAGGGCATAAATAGGTTTGATTATTGCACTGATCTTATCAATCAGTTTGAAAAGAGATTAAGTTCTTGGAAGCAGAGAAACTTATCTCAGGGAGGCAGATTAGTGTTGATCAAACATGTCCTGAATGCACTTCCTCTTCATATTTTGGCAACTGATAACTTGCCAAAAAAAGTTATCAATACTTTAGAGAAAAAAATGGCCTCTTTCTTTTGGGGGTCCTCTAATAATAAGCCTAAATTTCATTGGATTCGGTGGAAGCATCTTTGTTTGCCTGTAGAAGAAGGGGGTTTAGGCATTAGGTCTCTTAGTGATCTGGAGCAGGCTTATTCTATTAAGCTTTGGTGGAAGTGGAGATCTAATAAATCTTTATGGACTGATTTTCTTAAGGCCAGATATCCTAGAGATCCAAATATGAATGTTAAGATAACTGATTCTCCTATTTGGAGAAGGATTTGTGATATTAATACCATTGCTTCTGAGATGTGTCAAGTGAATGTTGATGGCAGTGTGAGGTGGCTACCTAAGGAGGATGGAATATTTACCTTGAAATCTGCATACAACATGGTTAGAGCTGAACTTTATCCCACCTTCTCTTTCAAGCATGCTTGGCATCCTAAACAGCCCCTACATATCAAATTACTTCTATGGAAAATTTTAAAAGGGATCTTGCCTATTACAGATAATTTGAGCAGATTTAGTTCTGTCATCTATCCTTCTATATGCCCTATGTGTAGGCAAGATGAAGACTCTGTCAATCATTTATTTTTTGATTATCAAGTGGCTAAACAAATATGGAGTTATTTCATGGGTATTTTCGAGATTCCTCTCCACAATCATATTCATTCTATTAGACAAGTTCTCATGACCTGGTGGTTTAAGACAGGGAGTAAAAAACTCACAGATCTATTCAAACATAACCTACCTGGTATTATTTGTTGGCATCTGTGGAGAGAGTATTCAAAAATCATTTGGGGCTCTGGTGATAAAAGACCTTCAGCGGATCAATTAATTTTTCAAATCAAACTATTTACTCAAAACTGGGTAATTAGTTTATCTGGATTGAAATTTAATTCAATCGGTAGTGTGTTATTTGAGGAGAAGATGATTCCTCCTAACTTTAAGCTTCAAGGAGTATACTTCAAGGCAGTTAGATGGAAACGGCCTCAACAACAACTTAAGCTTAACTCGGATGCAAAATTCTTACCTAACTGTGCTGCGGGTGGAGCTATTATGAGGAACAAGGAAGGAGAGCTGGTCTTCGCGTTATCCTTCCCTCTCAAAGCATCCTCGTCATTGGAAGCTGAGCTCGCCTCAGTTCTCTACGCTACAGAATGGGCGCTTGATGCTGGCTACTCCAATTTTCAGGTTGAAATGGACGCAGCTGTGGCTTTGAAGTACATCTCAGACGGAAGTGTGGGAAGATGGAGAGGTTCTTTTCAGGAAACTGTGCTTCAAGCGAAAAGAAGGGGAGTGGTTTTTGGCCATGTTATGAGAGAAGGAATCTGGGCGGCACATTTTTTGGCCGATCTCTGTTCGGCCCATTTTGTATTGTTTTCCAGGGCCTCTGATTTACCGGATCAGGCTCGTAAGGCTTATTATTCGGATCTATTTGGAATTCCTACTTTTAGATATTTATCTTAATAAGTTCCTTAATTTTGTAATTTTAATTTTGGGTCAGGTCTAGCCCCCCCCCCCCCCCCCCCAAAATATCGTTTAATTTTATGTTTGTTATTTCTTTAAAAAAAATCATGTGATATTATTTACACGTGTTACATTTTCATGCAGAAGCAAGGCGTTCACGATGTGTATCAGCACGCCGCCAACCAGGCGAGTTATGAGGACATTAAAGAACGACTACAACGGTTGGCCCTGGGTGTAGGTGATGAAGAGATGCTCCACCGGGGCAAATCCCATTATAAAGATGGAGATGAAGGTGGAAACGAGCAAGAGGATGATGCAGATGAACATGAAGGTGGGGATGAGCAATCACAAGCGCCCCCTAAATTCTCAAACTAGTCTGCTTACCCCCTTACTCGTTGGTCTTTAAGCGGTTGGTTGGCATTTGATGGACACTCCCCCATTGCTTGGAAGACCAAGAAAAAACAGGATGTGTCTCGATCGTCTGCCGAGACTAAATACCACTCTATGTATAGCAGCCCTAACATGTGAGCTCAGATGGAGGAGTGGTCTCTTGTTAAGCTTAGGTGTTGATAAATCGAAATCAAATCATATGTGTTGTGATGGAGTATATGGGTCTGAGCCCCAGGACCCACATACTCGGAAGAACATAGCACAAGACAACAGAGTGGCGCCCTCGTCGGACATGACGCCCCCGTCGGCCGAAAAGGTGCCAACTCAGATTACGGTCCTGAGCCTGAGGGACTCGGGTGCCCTCGTCGGCCGTGCCCTCGTCGGCCGTGCCCTCGTCGGCCACGCCCTCGTCGGCCACGAAGACCTCCCAGAATCGGATCCTATACTTACTCATTTGTACAGCCCATTAGAGGCTTTGTATTCGGCCCAGTAGCGGTCCAGTTGTAAATGGGCCTCCCAAGCCCAAGACTTGGGAGCCCAACCCTAATTTTCTCTATAAATACTCCCCTTGGGAGTAGTTATAGGGGTTACAAATTCATTCTATTGAAGCATATTATTGCACTTCTCTCTCTAGCTCTCACTTCTCTCTAGAATCTAGGAGTTAATACTCTATCATTTGGTGCTCTCGTTGAGAGCTAGAACAATCAAGTTAGCACCCTTCATCGCTACCAAGCACAGCTAACCACTAATCATGGGGAGAACTAAGTCAAACCGCAACCTCGTCAGCAAAGTCATCCCTGAGGACCAAGAGCCCAGGGAGCACGATGAGGACGCCACGGCCGACCAGGTCGGCGGAGGGGACCTCTTCCAGGAGGCCTTCAACCTCACGACGGACCTCCGCAACCAACTCAACGGCGGAGTCCCCGACGCCCGCCTCGGCCTGGAAAAGAAACGAGCTGAGAAAGCGGACCACGCCCCGGCCCAGCCTATGGCCGCGGCCTCTCCGTCCGTAGATCCTCAGGTCCAGGCCGCACTATCGGCTATCATCGCCAGCTTGGCTCAGAATCCCACCGTCCTCAGCGCACTCTTGCCAAGGACCGGGGGAAACGTCACTCCACCTCCTCATCCCCAACCACTGGCCGACCAGATAGGCAACAATGAGGGGGTTGTGGCCCAGGACACGGCGTCGTCCCACTCCCACCCTGCTTCCCCTCTTCGGCCCGGGCAGACCCCAGCGCGTGGAAAAGCCTTCGCCTTCAATAGGCTAGGTGACACGCGCCGTCGTCCGGTTTCGGAGAGGATGGCGGGACGGATTGGTGATCCTCGTCCTGGCTCGCCAAGGGAAAGCTTGGGGTCTGTGTCCCGGACAGCGGACCAGCCCCGCCCGGACAAGGGCAAGGGGAAGTTGCACGAGGATGACGTGCGTCACCAGATCAACGCGGCTCACAACGAGCGCCTGAGGAACCAGCCGGGTGCCGCCGCGGCCGACAGGGACCCCCGGGACGAGGTCATCGCCCAGCTGGAAAGGAGGTTGGCTCAGATGGAGGCCAAGCAGTCTGCCAACATCCCTACGGCCGGCGCCTCCAATGACCCCGGCCTCAACGCGCTCATGAACAAAGTCAGCGCCCTGGAGAGGGAGCTGGCCGAAGGGCGAGGTGACCCCATCATCCAGGTCAGGACTAGGACCCCTTTCACCAACAGGGTCCTCTCGGCCCCCATCCCTGAGAAGTACAGGGGGAACGCCATCAAGTCCTACGATGGCCGATCAGACCCCCAGGAGCACTTCAGCCGCTATCAAAACAACATGCTGATGGTGAACGCGTCCGACGAATACCTCTGCCGTTGGTTCCTCTCTACTCTCGAGGGGCCAGCGTACGAGTGGTTCAACGGACTGCCAGAAGGAAGCATCGACTCTTGGCAAGATCTCGCCCAGCGCTTCCTCACTCACTTTGCCGGAAGGAAGCGCGCGAAGAAGTATTTCACCCACCTCCTCTCCGTCAAACAGCAGCACGAGGAGTCCCTCCGGTCATTCATCGACCGGTGGACGAGGGAGACCGAGGAAGTCGAGGGGGCCGATGAGCGCACCCTCCTCGCCTTATACCAGGGAGCCCTCCGCAGCTCCCCGTACGCCAGGAGTCTCATAACCGACCCCCCAAGGTCGTACGCCAAGGCGCTCCAGCGCGGAGGCCTGTATGCCGACGCCGACGAGCTACACAATCACAAGAAAGAAGGGGGCCATCCCCCCAAGAAGACAAATCCTTCGCCGGCCTCGGGTCGGTCCCCGGCCGGCCAGGGTGCCCAGGGCCGCCACGGCTCTGGTGGACAAAGTAAGAAAGACCGCCACTGGCGGCCGAGGCTGGAACGGCCGGGGGTAGCCCTCACCCACCCGGTCGGCACCATCCTCGATTATGCCGAGAAGCACGGCCTCATCGAGCAGGCTCCTCGGCCGGCCGAGGAGATCCTGGCCATCCAGCAGGGCGACACGTACTGCCGGTTCCACAAGAACTCGTCGCACAACACCGACGATTGCATCACACTGAAGAAGGCCATCGAGCGTCTTATTCGCCAGGGGGAACTCTCCCAGTTTGTCAAAGGTGGCCCACGTAAAAACACTTGGGTAAACACTGGCAAACGTGGGGGCGAACCCTCTGCGAAGAAGCGCGAGATTGGTAGGCTCAGCGACGACGAGGACTTCGAGGAGCCTCCGCCGAAGAAGAATCACATCCACCTCATCGTAGGCGGGAACACTGGGGGGGACTCCGCCACTCGGAGGAAAAAATGGGCCCAATCCCTTTACATTGGAGAGGTGTCCCACGTTCCCCCCCAGCCGAAGAAGCAGCGAACGGAGGCGATCACCTTCACCGACAAGGATCTGCCCCCGGGTACGGAATCACACAGGGACGCCCTCGTCATCCGATGTGAGATCGGTGACTCCATCATCCACCGAACCTACATCGATACGGGGAGCTCCGTCAACGTGATGTACCTAGACACCTTCAAGCAGCTGAAGCTGGACAGAGCTCTGCTGAAGCCGATCAAGACCCCGTTATCAGGCTTCACCGGGGACTCTATCGACGCCGAGGGCACGATAGTCCTCCCCGTGGAAGTCGGTGACGGCCCCCACCATGCCAAAATTGACATGGAGTTCATGGTGGTCAACCTCCAGTGCGCCCACAACTTGATCTTGGGCCGGCCAGCGCTGGAGGACTTGGAGGCCATCATCTCCATGAAGCACTTATGCTTGAAGTTCCCCACCAATGACGGCATTGGCTACGCCAGAGGAAATCAGAGGATAGCCAGAGCTTGCTACCTCAAGCTGACGAGGCCGGCCGAAAGGGAAGGACATCGGATAGACACCATCACGGCCGCTGTCGCCATGGACGAGGAGAGGCCACGGGCAGAGCCGGCCGAGGAGGTCGAGGAAATCCCTCTGGATACCTCCCGGCCGGAGCGGGTTCTCAGGGTCGGAAAGCAACTCCCCCAGGACCAACGAGACGCCATCCTCCTCGTCCTACGGTCATACGCCGTCGTCTTCGCGTGGGGCCCGGACGATATACCCGGCATCAGCCGCCAGGTGATCACTCACCGGTTGACCGTCGATCCGGCCTCCGCGCCCGTCAAACAAAAGCGGCGCTACTTGTCCGCTGACAGGCGGGACTTCGTCAAAGGGGAGGTAGCCATGCTCCTATCGATCAAACATATCAAAGAGGTGAAGTACCCAACATGGTTGGCCAACGTCGTCCTCGCACAGAAACCGCCGACGTTCAGAATGTGTGTTGACTACACTGACCTGAACAAGGCGTGCCCCATGGACCCGTTCCCTCTCCCCAACATTGATCAGTTGGTGGACGAGACGGCGGGATGCGAGTTGATGTCGTTCCTCGACGCTTTCAGAGGGTACCACCAGATCTCCATGCACGAAGATGACGCCGAGAAGACGGCATTCATGACCCCAGAGGGAATATTTTGCTACCTCGTCATGGCCTTCGGACTCAAAAACTCCGGCGCAACCTATACAAGGATGGTGGCCAAAATCTTCAGAGCGGTCCTTGGCCGGACGATGGAGGCGTACGTCGACGACATGATCGTCAAGAGCAGGCAGGCCACCTCCCACGCCGACGACCTCCGGGAAATCTTTGAAATCATGAAGGAATTCAGGCTCCGCCTTAACCCCAAGAAGTGCGCCTTCGGCGTCCAAGGCGGCAAGTTCCTTGGCTACATGGTCAGCCGGAGAGGCATCGAGATAAACCCGGAGAAGACGCAGGCCATCATCAACATGGAGCCGCCCCGCAACGTCAAGGAGGTACAACGACTGACGGGGCGCCTGGCGGCCTTAAACCGCTTCCTCTCCAGGTCAGCTGAGAGGGCACTCCCCTTCTTCCAGATCATGCGCAAGGCAACCAGCTTCAGGTGGACGAGGGAGTGCCAGGAAGCATTCGACGAATTGAAAAGGTACTTGTCGTCCCCACCCGTGCTCTCCAAGCCCAAAGCTGGCGAAACCCTCTTCTTGTACTTAGGGGTGAGCACGTCGGCCATCAGCTCCGTGCTCATCCGTGAGGACGAAGGGGTGCAGAAGGCCATCTTCTACATCAGCAAGACACTTAGGGAGGCCGAGCTCAGGTACTCCCCCATTGAGAAGACGGTGCTGGCCATCGTCCACACCGTGAAGAAGCTGGGGCACTATTTCCAAGCCCACACCGTCCATGTGCTGACCCAGCAGCCTCTTGGCGCGCTCATGAGGAGCCCCACTAGCTCCTCAAGGATGGTGAAATGGGCGATCTTCCTCAGCCAGTTTCAGATTGAGATCAAGCCAAGGCCATCTATCAAAGGGCAAGCCTTGGCCGACTTCGTCATCGAATGCACGGCAAGGGAGACGGCCGTCGCCAGCTCCGGGCCGGAGCCAGACGATACATGGACCCTATTCACCGATGGCTCGTCGGCCGCGAAATCATGCGGCGGCGGCGTCGTCCTCATATCCCCTGAAGGATTCAGAGCCTACTATGCCATCCGCTTCAACTTCAGGGTATCCAACAACGAAGCCGAGTATGAAGCCCTTCTCAGTGGTCTCAGACTCGCCGCCGGTCTCAAGGCCAAGCACCTCAGAATCAAGTGCGATTCCAAACTGGTAGTGGGCCAGGTGGAGGGATCGTACGAAGCAAAGGAAGGCCGGATGAAGCAGTACAAACAAGCGACGGAGGAATTGCTGAAAGCGTTTGAAACCCATGAGATCACTCAGATCCCAAGGGCCGAGAACGCCGAAGCCGACATCCTCTCCAAGCTCAGCTCGGACACCCCGGAGCACATCTCCCAGTTGGCCAAGATCGAGGAGTTGAGCATGTCCAGTATCCATGCCAGCCCCGTCTTGTGCGTCCACCAGCGACCAGATGACTGGATCTCCGACATAGCCACCTTCATCACAACGGGGGAGTTGCCCCCGGACGAGGAGAGGGCCAAACTCGCCAAACTCAGGGCCCCAAGCTACACCATCGAAGATGGCAAACTCTACAAACGGTCCTATAATGGCACTCTCCTCCGGTGCCTGCACCAGGACGAGGCCGACACCGCCATGGAAGAAGTTCATTGTGGCGTCTGCTCCTCGCACCAGGGTCCTTTCAGCATGTCCCGGCGTCTCGTCGTCCAGGGCTTCTTCTGGCCGACGATGGCACGGGACTGCGCTGACCTGGCCAGGAAGTGCACCACATGCCAGGTACTCCAAAAGGCCCCTGGTCGGCCAGCTGTCAACTATGCCCCGGTCAGCACCGCAATTCCATTCTCCAGATGGGGGATTGACCTGGTCGGCCCCCTGCCCAGAGCCGCCGGTAATAACCGCTACATCATCGTCGCCATCGACTACTTCACCAAGTGGGTCGAGGCGGAACCCTTGGCCAGCATCACGGGGGCCAGATGCCAAAGATTTGTTTACAAGAACATCATTACACGCTTTGGCGTCGCCCAGGAGATTATATCAGACAACGGCACCCAATTCGAGGTAGCCCCTTTCCAGGAACTCCTCCGAGAGTTTGGGGTGAGGCACCGTTTCTCCTCCGTTGCCTATCCTCAGGGCAACGGGCAGGTCGAGAACGCCAACAGAACAATAATGGAGGGGCTGAAGAAGAACCTCCAGGCCGCCGGAGGTAGTTGGGTCGACGAGCTCCCCAACATCCTGTGGTGCTACAGAACCACGTCGAGGAGGGCGACAGGCGAAACACCTTTCGCCCTATGCTACGGCTTTGAGGCGAAGGCGCCCACGGAGGTAGCCATCCCCAGCCGGCGAGTGGAGCAATATGAGCCTGACACCAACGAAGAGAACATGAAGATTGACCTACACCTGGTTGATGAGAGGCGTGAGCAAGCTTACGTCCAAGCAGAGAACTACCGGCGTCAAGTGAAATCATACTATGACGCCAAGGTACGTTCCCGGGAATTTCAGGTGGGGGACTACGTCCTCCGCCGAAGGGAAGCAAGCCAGCCGACAGAGGGTGGCAAGCTAGCATTGAAGTACGAAGGGCCCTACATCGTCAGTGCCGTGGTCAAACTCGGCACCTACAAACTTAAACGACCGAATGGGTCCAACGTACCACGAACATGGAATGTACATCATCTGGTGAAGTTTTATCAGTAATCCGAAGGAGGTGTAGACGGCGAAGCCCTCACCCCTTAACGGGTTACTGATTGAACGCCACCCTCGGCCTCGAGCCACTTATGAATAAAATCATGTTCTGATTTTTTCTCTGGAATTTAAAGTAAAACATTAGCAGGTGCCCTCGTCGGCCACCTTAGAGCGAAAGGCTCAGGTCTGGCCGACATGGCCCCTTGCATTTGCAGCCTACGAGCGACAAGCTCAGGCACTCCATTGTATTTTGTATCAGCGAAGGGCTCAGGCCTAGCTGAGAGAGCACATCGTCCTGGCCCCGTAAGCCTAGAAGTGAAACGCTCAGGTATGGCCGACGATGTCCGCAGGACGAGGGGCCCGCAAATGGCCCACGTCTTGAAACGGGAAGCTCACCGTGTCGTCCACGCGCCAGATCGCAGGGCGACAGGCCTGAAATCATGGCCGAGGTGACAAAATCCCAAAACTCAGGGAAGGGCAACGACAGCCGTTGGAAACCGACCAAAAGTCTAGCCCGCGTC
Source organism: Cuscuta europaea (assembly GCA_945859875.1). NCBI lineage: Eukaryota > Viridiplantae > Streptophyta > Magnoliopsida > Solanales > Convolvulaceae > Cuscuta > Cuscuta europaea. The sequence continues at coordinate 19,819,183 of CAMAPE010000031.1, forward strand.
ATAAATAGGCGACGGGACCCGCCTTGAGACCACGGACGTTATAAACGAAGTCCGAACCGGCCGAAGGACGAGCACACCCTTCGGCCGAAGCCTGAAAGAAGGATACCCCCCGAAACGAAAAAAAAAAAAATTATACAAGGGAAAAAGAGGGAAGCCGCCGGCCGCGCACACTTGCCGGCCGCGCACACTTGCCGGCCTCGAGCAATGAAAAAATAAAATCCCCACAATTCAGGCCCATTTTGGCCAAGTACATCAGTTAAACACAAGTGTAGTACCACTGACAGGCAACATGGACGACACGTCCACACACTACAACGGAACAATCAAGGCCGATACACACGCCTTTAAAACCCTAACCACATCGGTTGGGTGACACGCGAGAGGTGACCTTCATCGGCCATAGACCTTTGAGGCACCAACGTTTGGTATAAAACAGCATCGCAATCCTGAGGATGACCAGGACGAAGCGGGCACTTATCACACCCGCGAAAGGATCAAGTAATCAAGAAACAACCTCTACTTGCCACAGCACCTCGGATGGCCGTCGCAGGCGCTGGAACCATAGCTAGCCGACGAATACAAGACCATCTCCTTGGACAAGCTATTCCTTATCCAGCACCCTCGTCGGCCACAAGCCAGACCTTGGCCGGCAGTGGCACCGCGAAGACGTAAACACCTGACATTCCTACTCAGGAAATTATCTAAGTACTCAAATGAAGGCATTCTAGCCGAAGCGGGTACCAGCATACTACAAAGCCGTTAACCACCTACACCTCTACGTGTGTACTTGTGAAAAATTCAAAGTCCACAAGACTATGGTGAAGGTGCCCTTATCGGCCAGAACACAGGGATACAAGCCGACAACGACCCTGGATAAAACACCTGGGATGAATCCAAGGCCAGGACGATAAGGACGCCAACGCCTGGACGGAACGGACACTGCGGTCAGGGCTAAAAAGGGAAGCACCTAAAAGGAATAAAAAACACTTGGGAAATTTTGTGAAAAAATCCTAAGTGTTAAGATAGCAAAGGAACACCGGTCAAGCCGACCAGGCCACCAGGCCGAAAGGAAAGCACCTAAGTGGATCCCAAAACACTTAGAAAAATTTTGAAAAATTCCTAAGTGTTGACAGTAAAAGCAAAGAGGCATAGGCCGACCAGACTACTGGACGGGAAGGCCAACCTCACGGACGTAGCGGACACTCGCGGGTGACCCAAGTTATGACTTGATACTTAAGACAATTTACAGAATTGAAATGACAAAGCAAACAAGCACACAAAGGATTCAAGGCCGAAAAAGACAGCAAAAATTTCTTCAATTGCTAAATTACATTACAATTGGGGGGCACTACGGCCATTACATAATTTGGCAACAAATGAAAAGCTAACTACAATAGGGACAAGCCGATCAAGCCTCCGGGGCTGGCTCCTCAACCTCGTCGGCCCCCTCCTCATCGGCCTCAGCTTCCTGGCCGGCAGCGGCGCTGGTGGCATCATCTAAGAAATCAAATTCGGTATAATCCGGCTCGCCAAGGCCGGAGCTCTCTATGGGGGATTCCCGCTCCGACAGCGGAAGCAAGGCCTGCTCTTCAGGATCCTTCATCAGCTTTGGGAGCTTCAGGTTCCGTCTAGCCCATCCAGCCGTGTAATTCATGGCCTTCAACGCCCGGGATAGCCGCCGATACAGGAGCCTTTGCATCCGCTCCTGGCCCAGGTTGTAGTAAACGGACATCTCCTGGCTGAAATACTCCCGACCGGCAGGGGAGTTCATCCCCCAATTCTCCAGCCTGGCGGCCACCACTTCGTAGCACCAGGGCAGCCTCTCATCGGCCTTCCACCCCTCGGCCAAGAACTTCTCGACGGCCTCATCGACAGCCTTCACGACGGCGGCCTCGGCCTCAGCCTTCGCCTGGGCAGCCTCCTCGCTCCTGCGCTTCTCGGCCTCAAGCGCCCTGCGGGACTCCGCAAGTTCCCTTCTGCTCTCTTCAAGCTTGACAAGGGCATCGTCCCTGGCCGCGACGGCTTCATCAGCTTTGGCCTGCAGCGCCTTGGCATCCTCCCGGAGCCGGTCAAGGCAAGCTACCGCCTCGTCGGCCGAGGCGGCCTTCTGCTCCAGCGCTTGCAGGCGGACTATCTCCCAGTACTGCCTCTTATGGCTTTCCATAAGCATGAAGGCACTCTGCATAAGAAAAACAAAGGTCAGGCAAAACTCTACATAAGACGAAGAGAGACAAGAGTATAAGGACAATCACTTACTTGGACGAGAAGATCCATGCCGCCCTCATAAATCTTCGGGTCCTCGAGCTTCTTCAAATGAGCCCGATCTTTGGCCGGCATGGCCTTGGCAAGGACGACGTGGCCGGGGACGAGCTCATTAAACACGCCCCCGCCGACGGGGTACTCTATCACTTTCTGATAGGTGTCACCGGCGATCTCCTTGCCGGCCCTCTTCGTCCGTGGTTCCTGGACGAGAGGCAGCGCTGGGGCGGCATCACCAGCAACAGTAAGGTCCACGACGGGACCACCATCGCCCACGCTGGGGACAGTAAGCGTACCGGCCTCACTGGCCGGAGAAGGGGAAGGAGCCCTCTTCGTCTTCTTAGAAACGCTCACGCCGGCCTCGGTCAGCTTTTTCTGGCCGTCAGTGGCCGGTCTCTTTTTCTTGGATGGGGCAGGCTTTGGGGCCGCATCTGCAGTAGCCCCGCTCCCACCAGCAGCGGCACGTCGGGCCGCTTCGACCGCCTTAGCAGCAATCTCCTCGGCCGCTTTGGCCTTCGCAATAGCCATCATGGAACGGCGGTCCATGACAAAATCTACAAGGGAAAAACACGCACATTAGTAAGGCAAAGGACAAAACATAAAGACAGAAAGCCGAAGAAGGAATTACCATCGGCCTCAGCAGGAATGCCCAAGTCCGGGCCGTCGGCCTCCTCAAAGGTGGTGGTCATCCTCGGCCAGAGTTGGAGGTCATCCTCCTTGTCACCATAAACGTAGTACCTCACGAAGCCGAGGGCGGCCATCTTGTACTCAGTGATGTAATCTTTCACGCTCCTCGGCCCCCCCTCCAGGAAAGCCTCCACCTGAGCGTCCAAAATAGAGCTCTTCGGCGGGTCATGCAGATTAAATCTCCCGGTGTGGCCGAGGGAGGGAAACTCGGTGCCACTCTCGCCAATGGACACAAACACGAACTTGCTCTTCCACCCATGAATGGACGTGGGCAAATCCGTGAAGCTCCTCTTCTTCGGCAGCTGCTGAAGAGTCGCGTAGGCCGCACAGTTCTTGTGGCTTCCTCGGCCTATCTGGTACAGATTCATAAATAATGCCGTTGTCGGCTTGTAGCCCAACTCCTCACACCGGAGCAAGAACCCCACCATCAAGGAGTAGCTGTTCGGCGTCAGCAAGGCCGGAGGAAGCCCTACCATATCCAGGTACTCAGTAATGAAAGGGTGAAGAGGAAACCTCAACCCCTTAGCAAAACTCATCGTGTATACTCCAAAGTATCCCGGTGGTGGAAGAAGAACATGGTCCGTCGGCTTGGGCGCCCTAACCCGCCCGAACGGCCCCACGTACATCTGGGCAACCAGATAGTCGGCCGCACTGTTCTCCGGCTTTATCAGGTAGATGTTGGTGAGATCCAAGTAGGAGACGCCGGGCCCACTCTTCGGCCTCCTCACTCTTTTCGGCTTGGCGGCTCCCTTAACGGCGGACACCGGCCTCGGGCACGGAATGACAGCAGAAGTGGACGCCCCGTCCACCACTCGGGACGCATCTACGTCCTCACCCTTTGAAGAGGATGCGGACTCCTCGTCCTCGCCCTCCTCGTCCATCAGCTCCGCGGACTTGTATGGACTTAAACGCTCAATCTCCTCCTCAAACTTCTCGAGCACCTCGTAGTCAAGCGACCTCGTGGAGGGCTGGTCATCGTAGGGGTAGTAGTCGTCGTTCAAGCTCTTCATCACTACTACTACGGGCTCACGGAGAACTTACGACCTAAAGGTGTTTAGATGCCTAACACTAGATCAACTACTTACGAGCAAAATATGAAAAGTGAGGAAGATCGTGATGAACACTAACCTCAAACAATGAAGAACACGAAGAACAGGCTTGGGAGTTTCTCTCTCTAGAAAATCGGCCAGCACTTCGACAAATTCAGAATGCAAACGTGATTTTTCGTCGGAGGGGAAGGAGTATTTATAGACCCCCCCACCAACGGTCACTACACGTGGCACTCCCCCAATGGCCACATCAACGGCCACCACTAGGGGGCCACCACGTCACCAACGGGCCAGGACCAACCCATATCAACGGCCCACTGGCAAATCAGACTCTACGGCCTACACACGCTCAACGGCTTTACAACTGACAGCAAGCGCCCACAACGTCCCATTTGCTTGCCAATCACAAATGCCAGACAATAAGTGGACGGCAACGGCCAGGAACGTAACGGCCACAGAACAAAGGGGACAAATAGCCCACAGCCTTCGGCTCCTCGTAATAACCCTTGATGATAACTCTCTACAAGCGATCTGCGCACAAGGGTTCTCCCACAGGGTTTACCTTGGCCAGAAAATCGCCATGAGAGTTGGATTCAGGGGGATTCCGGCGAGACCGCTTCGGCCAGGGACTCAAGCAACTCCTTCACCCCTCACACTCTTCGGCCTGAAGCAGTGAGGGACTGGGGGACTACACCGGCCTCAACGAAACAAAGAGTATAAACAAGGTAACCACAAAGCATGGCCACATCGTCCATACAGCACAACGGAACTTCATCGGCCAAAGGCCCATAACGTCACTAGCAACGGCCAACAAGCCACTAGAGACAAGGACACTCATCGCCCTCCGCCAACAATTGATCTTGACGGGCTCCTCGTCCAAAAACACGAAGGCCAACCAGCAACGGCCACGCAAAGGAAATGAGGCCATCGTCCTCAAAGCAAGGAACGACCTCAACGGCCTCCCCGCCCACAGCGAGGAACAGGATCACCAAAGAGGAAACAACGCCAACGCTGCAACGGCTAACGGCCTGGAAATGCCCGCGTCGGCCAAAAGCAACAAAGCACAGAAATCTACTCTCCTTCACTTCGTCTACGTCTCAGCTTAGAGAGTGGGGGACTCCTGATGGAGTATATGGGTCTGAGCCCCAGGACCCACATACTCGGAAGAACATAGCACAAGACAACAGAGTGGCGCCCTCGTCGGCCATGACGCCCCCGTCGGACGAAAAGGTGCCAACTCAGATTACGGTCCTGAGCCTGAGGGACTCGGGTGCCCTCGTCGGCCGTGCCCTCGTCGGCCACGAAGACCTCCCAGAATCGGATCCTATACTTACTCATTTGTACAGCCCATTAGAGGCTTTGTATTCGGCCCAGTAGCGGTCCAGTTGTAAATGGGCCTCCCAAGCCCAAGGCTTGGGAGCCCAACCCTAATTTTCTCTATAAATACTCCCCTTGGGAGTAGTTATAGGGGTTACAAATTCATTCTATTGAAGCATATTATTGCACTTCTCTCTCTAGCTCTCACTTCTCTCTAGAATCTAGGAGTTAATACTCTATCATGTTGTGATAGCAATCTGCTCTTTATATTTCTCAAAACCTAGTCTTTAACGAGCGCAATGCAAAAAACATATCGAGATTGACTGTCACTTAGTTTGTGATGTCATTGTTTAATCTATCTTTCATAAGCTGAACTATGTAATATGATTTGTATATACGGATATAAACAAATAAGACACATTTCTCTTTTAAGATATTTTCAATTACGAAAACTAAAGCAAATTATCACTAATTAAAAAGCTCACAAAAGTATCTTTTGCGTTAGTTTTGTCAATCATACTATATACACCATACAGTGAATGAATAAAGGCAGAATGACTTTTATTACCTAAACATAAACATTATCACAAACTTGATAATACCTTATACTGCGTATTAAATATTGAATATTACATTTACAGGGTCTTTTACCAAAATAGGGGAAACCCAAACATGCGTTGCCAATTTGCGGGGAAAAAATTAGGGTTTCCCATATTACGGGAGTCGGAAGGCTGGGAAGGGTGTGATAAAATTTTGGTTTCAACATGTCGGATTTCCCTAATCCGACCACATAATTTTTTTTAACTTCAGTCGGAATTCCCTAATCCGACCCTTTTTAGTTTAACTGTTTGTTTATTTGTATTGCACGGTTTTTATTATTTATTTGTATTTTAAGCTTAAATTTAGTATTTTATTATTTATTTGTAGTATAGTTAAGTTTATTATTTATTTGTAGTAATACCGTCTATATTTTTTAAAATGAAAATATGGAGTTTGATTTTTTTAATATCAAATCATTGATTACTTTATACTCCCTCCGGTCCTAAATAAACTTAACACTTTGACTTCACACAAATTAAGGAAATAAATTTGACTTTACTGTAGAGTACACTGTTGTGACACTGGTTGGAACTGCTTGACACTGGTTGGCACTGTTTTGCACTGTTTTGATGTAGATAATTTGTCAAATAAGGAAGGGAAAACAAGTATGAAGATTATTTTGGACTTACCTAAAATGGAAAGTGTGAAGTTTATTTAGGAACGAAGGGAGTATTAATTTTTAATCCATCCGTATTGTGAATAAAATTCATAAAATGAGATACAAATTTGATTTTGTTTTAAATGCAATTTTTGTAATTTTAATGGAAGTGAAAAATACAAATGTAGTTTTCAATGTAATTTATTAATAAATAGATAGTACATACAATAATAAATTTAATACTACATCTAACGTTGTGTGATCGGTCCTGCTCCGTCCCCGCCGCCAGTGTTCCAAGCCCCCATTCTGTCTCCATGGTAAAATGATGAATCCAGAAATAAGGAAACAAAGTTATCCGTATGTGTGGAGTAGTGATAAGAATCTTAATTCGACGGTGGTTGATCAAATGAGATACCTTGATGAGTTGAGAATTTAGGGGGCGGTTGTGATTGCTCATCCCCACCTTCATTTTCATCTGCATCATCCTCTTGCTCGTTTCCACTTCATCTCCATCTTTATAATGAGATATGCCCCGGTGGAGCATCTCTTTATCACCTACACCCAGGGCCAACCATTGTAGCCATTCTTTAATGTCCTCATAACTCGCCTGGTTGGTGACGAGCTGATACACATCGTGAACACCTTGCTTCTGCATGAAAATGGAACACGTGTAAATAATATCACATGATATATGTGAATGAATATGGTATGCATAAGGCCCGAATAAATTATACCTACCAAAACTTCTCTCCCCTGGGAAAAATTGTCCCAGTTCTTTTGCGATGATGAAGGTGTCGATTCTGGGAATTCTGAGTGTTTAATCGTGTTTCTCGCTAGTTTTATTTGAAACTGGAATGAGATTTTAAGGTATAATTTTGAAAAAATAGAAGACAAAGTACGAAGGTTACTATTCATGAGCTTCATCGTTTTTCCGATTCGTTGAACTTCGAACGATGTTTCTTGGTTTCTAATCTGATACTTTGCTGTTATTAGAATTGCATTTTTGTCCTACTGTGATTTCCGTTCTTGAATTTTAACCTAGAGGAAATACGAAGTTCGAAATCGCTACTGTTCATTTTCGATTTTGCTGTTTTGGGCGTCTGCCATGTCTGCGAAACAAGTACGGGGACTGGGGAATGCGTCCAGGGCAAGGACTACCAGGTCCACCTTCTCAGTACTTCAGGACTCAGATGTGGAGTTCCCTGCGCTGCTGTCTGGCATCCCCGCGAAGAAGACAAAGAAAAGAATCCCTGCTGCTGTCCGGCATCCCCGCGAAGAAGACAAAGAAAAGAATCCCTGCTGCTGAAATTTCACGTGCTAAAAGGGAAGTCTCACCTACTGTAACTGTAATAGAGGCTGGAATGAGTGTCAATATGAATGGGGAAGAAGCTGGGGCTATCAAAACTACACCTGCTGCGACTGATTCAGGCCTGAAAATTGGGCAGATTGAGCCTCAGCAAAAACAACCTGGGATCGTGACCCAAGGCATGGCGGTCCCTCCTAAAGGAGAAATTTTGGACTTTGGTGGTCAAGTTTTACCCTCTATGGTTGAAATGTGGGACCATTGTCTAGTTGGACACTTCACCGGAAAATTCTCCGGACTCAAAGTGATTCATGACATGAAAACTAAGTGGGGTGTGAAATGTCTAGGGAGGTCCCACAATAGGGGTTGGATAATTTTCAAATTCGAAAGTGAAGAGGATAGAATGAAGGTACTACATGAGGGATCATACACCGCTTTTGGGAAACTCCTAATGCTCGAAAAATACTCAGAAGATTTCTCTTTTGAGGATGAAGAATTTCTAAAGATACTAATTTGGGTTAAGTTTCCTAAATTACCAATGAAGTTATGGAATGATGAGGCTATGAGTGAGGTAGTCTCTATGGTTGGGGTCCCAATAACTACGGACAAGATCACTCAAGAGAGGTTTGCTAGAGTGTTAATAGAAGTTGATGTTTCAAAGCCACCACCGCTATGTTTTCTTATATGACTACCTTCCCAAAAGGTAATCAAACAAAGTTATTATATGAAACTTTTCCTAATTATTGTTTTCATTGTGAGGAATATGGGCACAACCCTTTTATTTGTAATAAGCTAGTCAAACGGGTTGATGAAGAAAGGGAGAAAGAACAAAATTATGACAAAATTGAGGATTTTGGAATGGTGGATAGTCGGCCAGTAGCTGCTGCTCAGGGATACCCGACCGGGTATTCCCCTGGCCCGACCGGGTCCCCTGAAAATACTGAAAAAACTACATTGACTGCTGCCCAGGAGCCTGAGCCTGCTCCCTACCCGCTCGGATGCACACATGATCGGGTTTGCAGGGCAGAAACATGCCCAGGGGTCTTCTGTGACCATGCCAGCTGCCCAGGGACGTTCTAACATGCTAAAGACTCCGAGGTTATTTTGGAAGATGTTGAAAGGATTGTGACGGATGAAAGTGATGTGAAGCAAATTGATGGTGTCGTCAAATGTGAGGTAATAAAAGGTAAGACGCTCAAGTTAGTTGTCAAACCTTTTAAATTTGTGCATGCTAGTGTGGTTAGAGTCGATACCTCTCTCCGACTTACGGATGATTTGGATAGGAAGGGCCTGACATTCACCTCTCTCCGACATTCACTTACGAATACCACTTACGAAGGTTTGCTTTGATTCAAAGTTCACTACTCCTTTCCGATTTTTCAATATGTTGACTGTGAGGACAATAGTCTTGATTTTGTGGTATCCCATTTATTAGGATATGCACTTTTCTTGTAACATTAACTTGTTATTTCTTTGGATGTTAATGTATATGTTACATTTCATCCAAAATAAATATGGTATGCATTCAAAAACTTACGAAAAGACCACCCTCGCGTGTTGTTGGGGTGTAGCCTGTCACGGGCACATTGTGAGAAGAGTTCTGCACACGTGTCATCCCATACCGCTTGTACCATCGACGGTACCTATCACTCGCTTCGAGGGACGTAAGTCGTTCATAATCAAGATAATATATATGATTATGTAGGTCTGCCCACAATATCAAGGCATCGGGTGATATGTTGGAACGAATGGTGTGATGATCATTACCCTGCAAAGGGTTTTTTCGAAATATCTTGCCTTATATGGAACTACCGAAGAAATCGATCAGGGTAATGCATCTCAGTCATATTGTAAAAAGTTTAATTTGCAATTTAATAACTAGAAAACAATGTGTACTGAAAATTGAATAGTACAGTTGAAGTTAAAATTCCAAGTACTACCTGACTCTCACTGATGCGGTCTATTTGTCTCGGTACAAGCGTAGGCTGTGTGTTGGGGATCGCTTATATGACTTGGGGACGATCCACCTAAATTTACTGATTACCAATATGAAGTTAAAAAATGTAACGTCATATAAAACATTCTCAGTTATTAAGATGTAATTGTCAACATAGTTGTACCCATATGGAAGACGGTCATGTTGAATGACCCGAAATACTGTGGGACGGATCATCGAAATCCTCACCCAAGCCCAAATCTGGAACATGTGCATACAACCGCCAAATTGTTTGGTCTCCCACTGGGTGCCGTTGCACAAGTTATGGCTGAGGTACCCAAGCACCACTGATCCCAACTCAATCGACGGGCTAAAGCCAACTCACCCTGCAAGACCTCCAAAAAGTACAATCGTATTCTTGTCGAACTTGTGTCAGGGAACAAAAACCCTCCAAGCAATAGCCATATTAGGGTCCTAGTGTTCAGGGTGGCCTCTTCGTCCGTATTGTCGGGTAGGAGCGGGCGACAGGTAACACTACGCATCTTGGTAACATTCGTGTGAACCCACACGACTGCGTGCACATGGTGATCCACTGAGCCTTACCCTGAACGGTTGAACCACTGAGGGGCATACCCCGAATGGACAAACCAAGCACGATCGCCACATCTTGTAGACAAATGCCTACCTCACCGAATGGAAAATGGAAAGTATGTGTCTTCGGCCTCCATCTCTCCACCAAAGCGCATATTAAATTGTGATCCACCTTTGAACGGGCAATGTGTTCTACGCCCAAGAACCCAACATCGTGTAACTTTTCTATCACTCTTTTATCTCGCACTTCATCTCCGAATGCAGCTGAAGGGAAACTGACGCTCTTCAAGTACAAGTCTATGGAATTTGATTCATACCACATACGGTCCGCACGATGGGAATTCGGTGGCAACGTGAGTAGTGAACGATTAATAGGTCCTGGGCGCGGAATTCCTTGATCCATTTGAAATCCTACTGAAATATAATTTTAAAACATATGAACATTTATATTCATTATAATTGAATATCTAACACAATTTCTAAATTTCTAGATTTTTATAGGTAAATTCAACTCTAAAATTCCAATTTAACAATCTAACATAAAAATTTAAAAATGACTAAAATAACTACTTTTAAAGTCCTAAATTCACCATCTAAAATTAAAATCTTAAATGTTACTAAAATAACTACTTCTAAAGTCCTAAATTGGAAAGTGTAAAATTCCACTTCTACACTCCTAAAACCGAAAGTTAAGTCAAATTCTAAATTTAACACACTTTCTAACCTTCAAGTATTTTATAGATAAATTTGACTCTAAAATTCCAATATCACCCTCTAAAATTAAAATCTTAAAAGTTACTAAAATAACTAGTTCTAACTTCCTAAATTCAAAATTTAATTAAAATTCTAAATTTAACACAATTTCTAAATTCGTAGAATGTCATAGCTAAATTTAACTATGAAATTTCTAAAATTCCAATTTCACAATCTAAATTTAAAATTTACTAAAATAACTACTTCTAAAGTCCTAAATTCAAAATTAAACTAAAATTCTAAATTTAATACAATTTATAAATTCGTAGAATTTCATAGCTAAAATAACTACTTCTAAAGTCTTAAATTCGAAATTTAACTCTAAAATAACTACTTCTAAAGTCTTAAATTCTAAATGTAACACAATTTCTAAATTCGTAGAATTTCATAGCGAAATTTAACTCTAAAATTCCAATTTCACAATCAAAATTTAGAATTTGAAAATTTACTAAAATAACTACTTCTAAAGTCCTAGATTCAAAATTTAACTCAAATTCTAAATTTAACACAATTTCTAAATTCGTAGAATTTCATATCTAAATTTAACTCTAAAATTCCAATTTCACAATCTAAATTTAAAATTTTAAAACCTACTAAAATAACGACTTCTAAAGTCCTAAATTCGAAATTTAACTAAAATTCTATATTTAACACAATTTCTAAATTTGTAGAATTTCATAGCTAAATTTAACTCTAAATTTCCAATTTCAGAATCTAAATTTAAAATTTTAAAATTAATAAGAATAGAGTGCATAATAAGTAACCTGCAAATTTGGGTGTGGGATGTAGCTGGAATGTTTGATCACCAATGCAAATCTCGTACTTTAATTTCTGAGTATAGAATTGAAGTAACTATAATGACAACTTACCACTCGATTGTGTCGTGACTGGAGGTTGTGTGTTTGCTTCCTTGTCGGGTTTGGGAATTCCGACTGCGGTAAGTCACTCGATTGTAATCCGTGCCTTTCATCTTTTGTTTGCAACCGTTGGATAGCGATTCATCCTCATCCTTTTGTGTTTGTGTAGTTAGGTAGGAGTATTGATTTTCGTGCAGCTCGGATAGGTACAGTATTGAATTTTGGGTGACTTTATTTTTGTACAGATGTGGTCGGACAGAATATTGAATTTGATTAAATTATATCTGATAAAATTTATCTGATTATATTTATCGGATAAAATTATATCTGATTATATTTATCTGATTAAATTTGATCTGATTATATTTTATTTGAATAATATTTTTCTGATTATATTTTATCTGATTAAATTTCTCCGATTAAATTTAACTGATTAAAATTGATCTGTAAATATTTATCTGATTAAATTTTGTATGATTAAGTTTTATTTTATTATATTTTATTTTATTATAATTATGTGAACAAAAACTTCAGACACAATGTAAATGAGAACCAATATTTCATTAGTAATTGGATGCAATAAAGAATATCCAACATATTATACATAACAAAATTACTCGGGTCCTCTCCTTTTTGGACGCAGATCCATTTCGTTAGTAAATCTTTGTTCTTTGTGGCTTGCCTGTTGTAGCGGATCTACTGTATGTGGGTGGGAGAATGATATACGGTATTTCTGCCATGACATTGAAGTAATTATTAATTATTAATACACAGCTGGGATGAGGTCGTCTACGGTTATTTTTAAAAACCGACAAACCACATATGCATGAACACATGGCATCCCGTTTTGCTTCCAATACCCGCACCCACATTCCCACCTTGTAAGATCGAGTTTCACTAGATCATGCTACGAAGTAAATTCTCGTTGTTCGATTGTGCAGGACAATAGTTGTGTGATGCCTACGCTGTGGCCGCTCAAGAACATCCTTCCATATGTTCTGTGGCTACAAGAATCCAGCTTGCTGTCACATTATTCCCGCATTTCGTCGATATGCAAATAGTTGGACGATTTTATCGAATATGTCAGTTATTAGTGTGGTGATAGGCAATGTGTGACATCCCTTTAAGACATTGTTAAAACTTTCAAAAAGGTTTATCGTCAAAATGCCATATCTTTGTCCATCGTCATAGCTAAAGGCCCACATCTCAATAGGAATCTCATTCAAATATATAAAGGCCTTCTCATTTATGCCTCGTATTTATTCCATACAGTCGTGAAATTCTTGTACTGTGGGAGTGCTACCGGCTTGCCAACAAAATTTTTTCAATTCCATGTTCCTGAACTTTGTCATGAAATTATTCCGTATGTGACAGGGGGCAATAACGCTTTGAAACTTGTGGCAATCGCAACTCCGACAAGCCTCTAAATGCACTTTCAATTCCTGCATGACGATCGGACATAATGCACACACTACGACGACTTCCAACCACATCACGCATAACCCTTGCAAAGAACCACGACCAACTGTCAGCATTCTCACTCTCAACAACAGCATATTCAAGAGGAAATATCTCACGATTAGCGTTCATGGCTACCACAACTAGAAGAACCCCCTTGTATTTTCCATATAAGTGAGTGCCATCAACCGAGACTACGGGTAAGCAAAATTTGAAACTGTCTATAAAAGCTTTGAATGACCAGAACACTCGGCGGAATTCAGATGTATCGGGAGTGCCGGTCTGTTGTGATTGGAAATGAACAACACTCTCCGGATTTGAAAACAGTATAGGAAGTTCATTATATGACACCTCCCAATTATCGAATTTACGCTCCAGAGCGATCAAGCGTCAATTCCAAGCTTTTTAATATCCAACACAGATATCAAACTTTTGCCTGCAGCCCTTCTCATGCTTGGATGTGCCAAGTGAAAACAGCCGGGTATATGCAAACAGCCTTCCAGGACCTTGGTCTTTTGTCATCCGTTTTGGAAAAAAGAAATTGACGAATGTTTTCTCTCCCCACCGTTTCTTTCAGTGCATCATATGAAGGGTAAACTGCGCCGACTTTGAATCTATCGGTTCAACATATGATTCTTCTAGCTCCACATCTATATGTACTCTTCGTATGGTTTTTCTAGCTCCACATCTTTATATACTCTTCATATGTTGAACCGATAGATTCTGAGCCTGAAAGGATCGAAGTCGACGCAATTTACCCTTCATATGATGCACTGAAAGAAGCGGTGACGAGAGAAAACATTCGACAATTTCATTTTTTCAAAACGGATGACAAAAGACCACGGAAGGCTGTTTGCATATACCCAACAGTTTGCATTTGGCACCTCCAAGAAGGAGAAGGGCTGCAGACAAAACAATGGAAAGTAAAAAAATATCAACCCCATCACAGTTGTAGGGAGGATCTTAACACGGCTCGAGATGACAGGATCCTAACGGCCAAGATCATAGCTAGTGAAATCGCTCCAAAATTGCAAGTCGACCCGGACTACAACATTAAACTGATAATGTCTGACATATATGAAAATTTTCATATCCGTGTTGGATATAAAAACGCTTGAAATGGACGCTTGATCGCTCTGGAGCGTAAATTCGGCAATTGGGAGGCGTCATATAATGAACTTCCTATGTTGTTAGAAGCTATAATGTTTTCAAATCCGAGTACTGATGTTCATTTCCAATCACAATAGGCCGGCAATTGGGAGGCGTCATATAATGAACTTCCTATGTTGTTAGAAGCTATAATGTTTTCAAATCCGAGTACTGATGTTCATTTCCAATCACAATAGGCCGGCACTCCCAATACGTCTGAATTTCCAATCACAATAGTCTCGGTTGATGGCACTCACTTATATGGAAAATACAAGGGGGGTTCTTCTAGTTGCGGTAGCCATGAATGCTAACTGTGAGATATTTCCTCTTGCAATGCTGTTGTTGAGAGTGAGAATGCTGACAGTTGGTCGTGCTCCTTTGCAAGGGTTATGCGTGATGTGGTTGGAAGTCGTCGTAGTGTGTGCATTAACTCTGATCGTCATGCAGGAATTGAAAGTGCAATAAGAGGCTTGCCGGAGTTGAGATCGCCACAAGTTTCAAAGCGTCATTGCCTCCATCATATACAGAGTAATTTCATGACAAAGTTCAGGAACGCGGAACTGAAAAAATTATGTTGGCAAGCCGGTAGCACTCCCACAATAGAGGAATTTCACGACTGCATGGAACAAATACGAAGCATTAATGAGAATGTCTTTATATATTTGAATGAGATTCTTGTTGAGATGTGGGCCCTTAGCTATGACAATGGACAAAGATATGATATTTTGACGACAAACCTTTTTGAAAATTTAAAAAATGTCTTAAAGGGATGTCGCACATTGCCTATCATCGCACTAATAACCGCCACATTCGATAAAGTCGTCCAACTATTTGCAGATCTACGAAATGAGAGAATAATGTGGTAGCAAGCTGGATTCTTGTATCCATAGAACATATGGAAGGATGTTCTTGAGCGGTCACAACGTAGGCATCACACAACTATTGTCCCGCACAATCGAACAACAAGAACTTACTCTGTAGCCATTAGTTCGCATGATCCAGTGACACTCGATCTTACAATGCGGGAATGTGGGTGCGAGTATTGCAAGCAAAACGGGATGCCATGTGTTCACGCGTATGCGGTTTGTCGGTTTTTAAAAATAACCGTAGACGGCCTCATCCCAGCTGTGTATTCGTTAAATGCGTACATCCGGACGTCCGCTTCAGATATTATGCCTATTAATAATTACTTCAATGTCATGGCTGAAATAACGTATACCATTCTCCCGCCCAAAAACAGGAGATCCGCTACAACTGGCAACAAAGAACAAGATTTACTAAATAAGTGGAACTACGTCCAAGAAGGAGAGGAGTCGAGTAATTTTGTTATGTATAATCTGTTGGATATTCTGTATTGCATCCAATTACTAATGAAATATTGGTTCTCATTTACATTGTGTCTGTAGTTTTTGTTCACATAATTATAATAAAATAAAATATAATCAAATAAAGCTTAATCATATAAAATTTAATCAGATAAATATTTACAGATCAAATTTAATCAGTTAAATTTAATCGGATAAATTTAATCAGATAATGCAGATGAACATGAAGGTGGGGATGAGCAATCACAACCGCCCCCTGAATTCTCAACGCATCAAGGTTTCTCATTTGATCAACCACCGCCGTATTAAGATTCTTATCAGTACTCCACACACACGGATAACTTTGTTTCCTTATTTCTAGATTCGTCATTTTACCATGGAGACAGAACGGATGCTTGGAACACTGGCAGCGGGGACAGAGCAGGGCCAAGCACGCAACGTTACATGTAGTATTAAATTAAATTTATTATTGTATGTACTATCTATTTATTAATAAATTACATTGAAAACTACATTTGTTTTGTTCACTTCTATTAAAATTAAAAAAATTGCATTTAAAACAAAATCAATTTTGTATCACATTTTATGAATTTTATTCACAATACGGATGGATTAAAAAATAATACTCCCTTCGTTCCTAAATAATCTTTACACTTGACAAATTGTCACATGAACCAATGAATTTTATCTGATATATTTTATTCTGATAAATTTTATCTGATTAAATTTTATGTCATTTATCTGTTTAAATTTTATTATAGAAGGGTAAGATCCGACGGGATTGAATTTTTTATGTGGGTTGATTTCGTTGAATGGATTGAATGGGGTTGAACGGGTCTTTATATATTATGATTAATTATTGTCTTAATAAAAACTTTTTCATAATCCGGATTATCCGACTCTTCAAACATATTTGTGCTAGGAGGAAGTAGATATACGTAAATATTAGAAATTTTATTTTTATACCACTAAATGAAAAATTAAAATAATAAGTAACATACTAGTATTTAATAAAATGTTAATAATGTAATATTAAAATAATAATAATAATTAAAATAATAATAATAATAATTCAAATAATAATAATAATAATAATAATAACAATAATAACAATAATAATAATAATAATAATAATAATAATAATAATAATAATAATAATAATAATAATAATAATAATAATAATAAGAAGAAGAAGAAGAAGAAGAAGAAGAAGAAATACTCCCTCCGTTCCCAAAAATACTTCCCACTTTCCTTTTTGGGCTTTTGGGCTGTTCCCAAAAATACTTCCCACTTTCCCATTTTGGACAATTTGTGTGGCTCACTTTCATTTTACCTTTTTCCTACACAACCACAACCATACATTTCTACTTTATTCCACTTTCTTAATAAGCGTGTCAAGTCAAACCGGGAAGAATTTTTAGGAACGGATGAAGTAATAAATATGTGGAGAATGTCGATGGAAATGGGCATTCCCAATAAAATGGCTTCAATTGGTTGAGTGGTCATCCTGAACTTTTTTGTTTTGTTTTTTATTCGGGAATTGGGATTCTGAATGAATTGTTGAGCGGGTGGGATTGAATGGGTCGAATGGAACGTGGAATGGCTTTGGAGCGTTTTTTTTTTTTGGCTTTTTCTCATTAAGGTGGCAAAAATGTTTGGGGTGGGTTGATATTAAAGTGTACTGCGCTGAGGAGAATCAAAGTGTGTAGGTATGTTGTCTTAAATCTTATCTAATTAATTTTATCTGATAAACTTTGTCTGATTAAAATTTGTATAATACATTACTAGTATATTGTACATTTGTACTATTATTAAAACATCTAAAAATGTAATACATGATTAATACACTGGACTACTCTTATCTGATTAATTTTGGGTTAATTATCAAAATAGGACTAAAAGTCACACACTTTTCACAAATAGGATAAAAAACTAAACTATGTTTTCATAGGACTAATTATGTGTGTCTTGAACAAATATACCCTTCTAGCTATTGAAATGTTTTAATTCATAATAAAATAATAAAAAATAATAAAAAATAATAAAAATTCGTAAAAAATACTAAAAAACTAATAAAAATATTTCGATAATAATAATTAATTAATTTATTTTTTTTCAAAAATAAAAAATAAAAAACAATTAAAAAAAATAAAAAACTCAAAAAAATAAAATAAAATTCACCGCCACCTCTGCTGCCTCTGCACCACCACCTCCAGTCACCGGGATCAAAAATACCAAGTTCATTACGAATGCTATATTTATGGTAGAAAACAATGAAAATGTTGGCATTCTCAAAGAGAAATATGCCATGTTTTTGGCATTTTCAGAAAAAATGGCAGTTTTTAGAAAAAATGACATTTTTTTTCACCACCCGGAGATGGTGGTGCAGGGAGGTAGTACAAGCGGTGGGAAAGGCATCCATATTTTTTTTTATTTTTTTTAATGGACTTTTACTATTTTTTATTAATTTTTTAGAAAAATAAAAAAAATTAAAATTGTTTTTTTATTTTTTATTTTATAAATATTTTATAATTTTTTTAATTATTTTTCAACGGATTTTTGATTTTTTTCGAATTTATTATGAATTAAACATTTAATTAACTCATATTTAAAGGAAGGGTATAAATGGAAGGAAAAAATAGGTATGTTTGCAATAGGACTAATTTGGTCCTATTTTGAAAATAAAAACATAGTAAATCCTATTTTGAGTTTTTGCCATAGTTTTAGTCCTATTTGGAGTAATTTCTAATTAATTTTTGTCTGATGAGTTTTATGTGATTTATCTATATAAATTTATTATAGATGAGTCAGATTCGATGGAGTTAAATTTTTTATGTGGTTGAATGGGGTTGAAAGGAATCAGCATGTGAATGAGTTGATTTTTTCCCATTCGAAAATTAACAAAGTTCATTATTGTAATCATATGTCTTTATAAATTACTATAATTATTGTCCTGAAATGAAGTTCATGATTCTTTTTACTACCTACTTAAAAATTGTTCGACACACATTAATTTTAGGTAAAAATTTTGTTTTGACTTTTGGAATAAAACTGATCTCCTTTTACAAAAATGAGAACTTCTTTCTTCGACATTCATAAAAGGAAAGTGAAAATTTTTATTTTTGAAAATTTCGGTACCTCAAAACCAACTGCTACTTTCCAAAAAAAAAGGATGACATCTCACCCCTGAGGGTCCCCCAACCCCGACCGGAGTATACGTTGGGAGATGTAAGTTGGACTATAATCCTAATATGAAAGATAGAGAGTGGGACTCTGTCCCCGATACTTGCAGAGATCATATGCATTTTTAGCATAATAACCTCTCATTGTAGTTACCGGGATTCAAACCCGGGAGCTAACTCTTGTGGCACTCCCTCTCTACCAGTTGAGTTACGCCCACCGGTACAACCGCTACTTTCCACACGAGATGCAACCACATCGCTACAGCCACTCGAGCAGCGACCGGAACTACCAACATCAATTGAATCCACATCAATTGAATTTTTTCTGAGCAATCGAAAACTACTTCTGTGGAGAGGAAGGGTCTGATTCTATCAAAATTGAATCTAAAGTCATTAAATTTGCGGTCTGAAACAACAAAATAATCATTTTTGAATTTAATAAATTTTATGTGGCAAAAGATCGATTTCAAAATCGATGACGCATCTCAAATCATTCATTTCATTTTCCGGCTCTCAAATCCTATTCAACCAAAATTTATGTAGTTTAGGCAATTTGAAAAAATCAGTGTCCTTAGTAATTAACGGATCAGTCCACTACATGAAAATTGTCAAATTGTCAAATACAAGGGGAGCTCCATTCAAATTCTCATTAGACCTCAAAAATCGGGACTCATGAAATTTTTCAATATTCTCTCTAATTTTGCACCAGGGCCGGTCCTAGGGGGGCAATAGGGGCGACCGCCCTAGGCCCGAAAAAATAGCAAAAAAAAAATAGGCCCAAAATTTTTTCTTTATATATAGCGTGAGTAGGACTCTTTTTTGTATTCTTTTTTTGAATAATCTTTTTTGTATTTTAAAACTCATTTAATTAGGCCCATGATTTAATTTTGTTCATAATTTTAAAATTATAAAAGAAACTTTATAAAAAATTATAAAAGGAATGTAATGTGTCCCTCCCAATCCCCAGTGGCCCAATAACCCAAATCCCTAAACTACCTAAGTATCTATTACGTACTCCGTATTACCGAACACTTCAAATTCTTTCGTCTACCCCATCCCAATTCCCAAACATTAAACTCCCAAATCCCAATAAGGCAATAACCCACTTGGCCGGCCACTTCATTGTTTTTTTGTTTTGTTTGTTTTCAATTTTGAAATCAAGTAACGAAGGTTCAATTGTTCAAGGTTGCCTAAGTGATAACTGATTGAGAAGGTTTCAAATCGACTGGCCGTTCGGTTGTTACGGCAAGGCGCAAGCCTTCAATTTTTCAAGTCTGCCAATCAATCCAGGAACGGAGGAGGCGAGGAGCCCAAAGGTCGGCCGGTAATTACAAATTTACAAGTCTAGAACACCTTCTTTCAACTTTCAAGGTTTCAAACAATCTGTCAGTCACCGGTGGTAAGTAAATTAATCTCAATCTATTAGAATTTATTTTGATTTATGATTGATAATTTATGATTTATCCTTGCAATTGCAATTTGTATATAAGAAAATGTTTTTGTTATATGATGCATTTTTATTGTCTTGTTAAATTGATATCTGTGTGCTATTGGCTATGGACCCTATCGTGCAATTTTGAATTCTTTTATTGTTTTTTACGAAAGGCTGAATGGATTAGCAATTTTAAGCATTGAGCATGAAGTCTTGGAAAAGGTTGATTATGAAGCAATTATTGATGATTTTGCTTCACAGTGTTCGGCAAGAAACGTTTTTAAGTAATATTTTTCTTTTTATGTGATACTTGTTACCTTTCATCAAACATGTTATTTAAATATTAATAAAGTGAATTTCATCGTTATTTTTTTACCTTTATTCAATTATTCGGTAGTTTTATTATAATCTATGTTTAGCTTATAAATTTAGACCCAACTTAGCTTCTCGCCCATAGGCCCAAATAATGACAGGACCGGCCCTGTTTTGCACTACAAAACAATTCGCCTGTAGTCAGGGACTTAGTCACGGACCGTAGTGTAAAATATCCGTGACTAACACATTTAGTCACGGATTTTGTCCGTGACTAGGTCCGTGACTAATTCCGCGTGACTAGAACGTAGTCACTGAACATTGACCGTGACTAAGTGTAGTCACAGCTTAGTCACGGACCGAGTCCGTGACTAAATCTTGACCGAAATTAGCCCTCCGGCGTGTTAGTCACGGACCATATCTGTGACTACTTTTAATTTAAATTTTTTTATGTTAGTCACGGACATGGTCCGTGACTAAGTTTAATTTAAAAAAATGAATTTATTCCGGATTAAAACATATCACGGATTTAGTCCGTGACTCATGTTTTTTGTTTTAAAAAAAAATCGATTTTAAATAAAAAAATAAAAAATTGAAAAAAAAAAATGAATTTATTCCGGATTAAAACGTAGTCACGGATTTAGTCCGTGACTAATGTTTTTTGTTTTTTTTTTAAAATCGATTTTAAATAAAAAATAAAAAATTATTTTAATTTTACTTTAAAGCAATTAGAATAAAAACAAATTCCATACAATCTTAAACATAAAAAATGTTATTACAGACTGAATTATAAAAACAAAATTTATACAATGTTAAACAATATTATGTAATTACATACCCGTACGTCGGACTCCATTATGATAAAAATTAGAATCATCATAATCATATGCGTCATCATTATCATCATAGTCACGATGATGATCCTCTTCTGCATCCACGGTGTCTAGGGGTCGGGTACCTCCTCGGCTACCTCGGTTGCCTCCTCGATTGCCTCCTCGGTTGCTTCCCCGGCTGCCTCCTCGGTTGCCTCCTCGGCTGCCTCCACCGGATGACTGAAACTGATTGAGAATATCAGACGACAGAGATCCGAATGTCGACCCCATTGCAGGCATGGCACCATATCCGGAGTTAGAGTGATAACCCATATTACCCATGTGCGGAACCTGAGGAGTCTGCTCAACGTGCAACATGTACGGCCGAGGAAGAGGCTGAGGCGGAGGCTGATATCCGGCAACGATCCGTTCCATTGTTTCCAGCCAGGCCCTTGTTTCTTCATCATTCTTTCGTTGCTGTTCGAATGCCCGCTCCTCCTCCTCCAATTCTCGCTGCAATTGGGCAATGCGTGGATCCTCTCCCCGCCTAGATCGAGAAGATGATGAAGCTCCGCTGCCGCTGCGATCGTACAAAATACGTTGCCCCTCAGCCCCGAGGCACGGAAGCCGACCCTTGTACACCCCAGCTGCCTCAAGGATCGCATCATCTTCCACATCAGAATCGATGTCATCTTCTTGCGTCAAGCCTAGTTCCGCCCGCTTCTTTTCAACATTTGCGTTATACTTTGTCTACAAGCATGTACAAAAATTATTGAAATGATAATTACTTCGATTTGAAATAATAAAATTGATGTTACGTACTTCGATTTCAGCAAGGCGGGGTGACAGATTGGCTTCCGACTCATCACCGTGCGGGGTCCAACAATGTTTGATGACCTTGAGGATAGAAACCCTCTTCTTTTGAGGCCCCGCCTACAAAGTTCGAAAAAGGTTTAAATAAATGTAAAAAAATAAAGGGTTAAAATGGTGTAAGGTTTATTTGAATAAGACTTACAAGAGCTTCTATATGTTTACTCTGAGGTTTGCGGCCTCCGTGCCATTGTGTCGTCAATGCCTTCTCGAACATTCGATTTTTCTTCTCGGCTTCGCTTCTAGCCAAGAAAGTCGGATCCGAAGACCAGTGGCGGACGAGGTTTTCCCATACCTCATCCGAACACCATTGAGGCCTTACCCCACTGGCTCGGGCACGCTTAAAAGTGGGACGAAGCCAGTTTGAAACTCTGGCATTGTACGCCCTTAGAATAGCGGAGCCTTATTCTTCAGTCCAGCGAAACCGGACCTTTATTAAAAAAATAAATTAACTTATCATTTGTCAAATTTTAGGTTACAACAATAACGGAAAATTAATTTTTTTAACTTGAACAAGTTCCACCAAAGTTCACGGACCTTGGGGTCAACATCCGTGTACGTAGCCCAGTTGCCAAGAAAGTGTCCACCAATTATGATTTTGATTTGGTTAAGCACTTCTTGATCGCTTCTAAAAATTAATGATATTTTTTTATATCCATTTGGTTAGATTATTTGACATTAGATAAAATTATTTGACATTAGATAAAGTTCATAGTTACTTACTTAGCAACCATGTGAGGTGTCACCCATTCCGAATCTTCATTGTTGCGCTCGGCTTGGGTTAAGGGCACATAGTTTGGGCGAGCACGGGAGGTTGATTGTTCATTGCTCATCTAAAATAATTGATTAATGAAGAGTATTAATTTACATTTTCAAATAATAGTGTAAATATAATAGAAGATCAAATTTTGGTTGAAATCTTAAATAACTTTTCGTATTTAAATTTTATAAAAAACATTTTATATAAAAACAGTTTTTTGTAAACAGTTTTTTGTAAACAGTTTTTTATAAACAGTTTTTTATAAACAGTTTTTAATAAACAGTTTTTTTAAAAAGTTTTTTATAAACAGTTTTTTATAAACCGTTTTTTATAAACCGTTTTTTATAAACAGTTTTTTTATAAACAGTTTTTTATAAACAGTTTTTTTATAAACAGTTTTTTATAAACAGTTTTTTATAAACAGTTTATAAACAGTTTTTTATAAACAGTTTTTTATAAACAGTTGTACAAAAAACAGTTGTATAAAAAACATAAAAACAGTTTTGTGTAAAAACAGTTTTGTGTAAAAACAGTTTTTTGGTATAAACAGTTTTTGGTATAAACAGTTTTTGGTAAAATACACGTTTTTTCTCCATGCATATCGGACATCCCATAAGATTAGAGTCAAAAAGATAAAGTGACTTTTCATGCACATGTCGGGAGGGAGATTGTAAGGAGTTAACATGACCGGCCAACATGAATAGTTCTTCCAAAACCTTCCAAATGGAGCAAATTCGTCTGAACACAATCCCAGTCACACATTTCGTGGCTCCATTGCAAACTGAGGATGACAACGGTCAAAGTGTCTCCAAACTTCACAGTCCGAAGGGTGAGACATCATAACCTCTTTTGTTTCGTGCTCAACATGCCATGTCATGTGTTTCACAGTAGCAGTCGAAGCGTACATCATCTGAAGTTGTGGAGCTATCGGGAGGTAATACAGTTTAGACAATGTCGACCTATTTCGTGGTTTCTTTCTACTTTGAGGAACAGGTTTGTATCTGTTTCCACCACAGAACTTGCAGAATTCAAGTGCCTCATCATCCTTCCAGAACAACATACATCCTTCCGGGAACACATCAATTTCTATATAAGGTAGCCTCAACTTAGACATTAATTGTTTCATGTGATAATATGAATCCGGAAGGTTATGATCACGTGGTAGCATCCCGCCTACTGACTGCAACACTCTAGTCATGCAAGTTTCAGGGAGACTGTATTCAGCTTTTATGTTCATAAACTCTGTAACGGTGGATAGATGAGAGTATCCCTCACAATCAACATACAGGGGTTGATCAGTTGCTTTTAAAACATCTTGAAATCTTTCAGCTAAACCTTCATCCACATAAGGTTCATAAAATATCGGATTTTCATCCTCATGTGGTTGATACGAGGTCGAAGCTTCAGGAGGATCGTTAGATGGTTGTGGGGGGTTGAACTGAGACATCGATGCACCGTATGCGTCATATACCATACGTTGCCCCCATATCATTTCAGCAGGGTCTCCCCACGCACTCATCTCTGCAGGGACGTTACGAGACGAACCTACCGTTTGTGGTAAAACAGATGGATCCAAAGATTCGCCATGAGAAGTCCAATTATAATAATTGGGAAGGAAACCGTCCGCGTACAAATCCCACCCAACTTCGTCTGGGTGTTTAAATTTGAGATTTTTACACTTTGAACATGGACATCTGATTTTATCACCACTCATATAAGCCGGGTGTTCAAGTGCGAATTTAATAAACTTCTCAACTCCTTCAAGAAAATTTGATTGCATTCCGTACAATACCGCATGTTTATCATACATCCAAATTCTATTGTCTATACATTATGCCTGAATATTATAATAAAAAAATTATACAGGTTAGAAACTCTAAATTATAAACATTACCAACATATGTGGAGTATTATTAATATATTAAATTTCACTAAATTTCACTAAAATTCCCTTAAAATTAACAAATTCCTTAAAATTAACTAATTCTCTTAAATTTCACTAAATTTCACTAAAATTCCCTTAAAATTAACTAATTCCCTAAAATTCCCTTAAAATTAACTAATTCCCTTAAAATTAACTAATTTCCATAAATTTCACTAAATTTAACTAAAATTCCCTTAAAATTAACTAATTCCCTAAAATTCCCTTAAAATTAACTAATTCCTTTAAAATTCCCTTAAAATTAACTAATTCCCTTAAAATTCCCTTAAAATTAACTAATTCCCTTAAAATTAACTAGTTTCCTTAAATTTCACTAAAATTCACTAAAATTCACTTAAAATTAACTAACGTCCAATAATTAATATTATTAAACTATAAACATGCACAATACGTTAATGGCATTTAATCCACAATACTAAAATTAACTAATTCCCTTAAATTTCACTAAAATTCACTAAAATTCCCTTAAAATTAACTAATTCCCTAAAATTAACTAATTCCCTTAAATTTCACTAAATTTCACTAAAATTCCCTTAAAATTAATTAATTCCCTAACATTCCCTTATAATTAACTAATTCTCTTAAAATTAACTAATTTCCTTAAATTTTACTAAATTTCACTAAAGATCCCTTAAAATTAACTAATTCCCTAAAATTCCCTTAAAATTAACTAATTCCCTAAAATTTCACTAAAAGTCACTAAAATTCCTTTAAAATTAACTAACGTCCAAATAATTAATATTATTAAACTATAAACATGCACAATACATTAATGGCATTAATTTAATCCACAATACTAAAATTATCAACATCTTAATCTTATTAATAATGCACATTTAAAAATTTATTAAATTAAATAATATGAGCAAATCCAATAATTTGAGCATATATATAATAAACGCATTTAAATTAAATAATACTTAAATTTAACTAATATTATAATTTTTTATACTAATTTATGTAATTCACAATCATAAATCATCATACTTAAGTAATGTTTCAATTAACTAACCCTAATTTAAATCATTATTAATCCTAAATTAGGCCGCCTTAATTAACAATAATTGCTAATTTAATATATAAAGAAATCATATATAATAATATATATAAAGTCATTTGAATTAAATAATACTTACATTTAACTAATATTAATAATATGCATTTAAATTATATTTAATCATATATACTTACATGTACATATTTAACTAATTTACGTAATTTTAATTAATCAAATACAACTTAATTAACGCTATATGTTTAAATTACACCTACGTTTAACGTAACTAAATTTAAGGAATTTATTTCGTTAATTATTTAAGTATGTAATTTAATTACTTAATGCATTTAAATGCATTTAATTTAAATTTAACTAATAATATTAACAAAAGTTTAATTAACTAATGTAGCTAATTAATTTAACTAATGTAGCTAAAATGAACCAACTAATTCATACAAAAAATACGTAATTCAAATTACACACCTTATCTGCATAAACAGGAAAAATGATATGAGATGGGTAGATCACATCATTCAAATCTATCTGGTATTCTATCTGTAGTTGACGGTGTGATTTTGTTGAATGAAGCGGAGTGTGCATATATAAAACTTCTAGTCACGGACGTAGTCACGGATGTGTCCGTGACTACATATTTTTGTACGATTTGTCGGAGCACTTTAAATGTGGATCGTTGAAAAAATTAATTTTGCACTTGTCACGGACTTAGTCACGGATACGTCCGTGACTAACTTTAGTCACGGAACCATCCGTGACTAATTTCAAATTTTAAAAAAATCCCGCCGGAGGCGAAATTGGGTTGGCCGGAACACGTTAGTCACGGACTACATCTGTGACTAACTATAGTCACGGACGTAGTCACGGATTTGTCCGTCACTATATTTTTTTAAACGTTCCGTGACTAAACCGAGATTAGAACCGTGACTAACTAGTCACGGACCAAATCCGAGGCACAGCCTAAGCTCTTTGACCATAAACCATTCACCTGGAGTAGAAGAATATGGAAAGGTTTCGAGGCCTACTATAGATGGTAAGAAGATATATTGATAATCATGATTCCTTAATGAATGACCTTCCTCCGGCTTTCCCTTCGTTTGTTGAAGCTTCGCCAGAAGCAAGCAAGATGAGGGTGCTCTGCTTCGTAGTGACTACGGTCCGTGACTACAAGCGAATTTTTTTGTAGTGTTGTAGGGATACCATAGTCTCTGCAGGTGACTCAATCTATTTTCAATTGAGGAGCAAAATTGAATCTGAGGACCCTACATCCATCTCCAAGTTGATCTTAAATTATCAAATTCAAGGTCCATGTATTGAGATTCAAAATGTCTTATCTTCATGGAACCAACCCCAATTGCCACAGATACAGGCTTACTCATACATCTCTGACAGTTTTGATTATTCTGATGACTCTTTCTTCAAATACGACTTTCTAGGACATGCAACCGAAAGCGATCGTCCTCCTCCTATCTCATATCCCGAGAAAATTAGGAAATCCAAATTCAAAAGTGCAATTTGTTACAAATCTAATTTCGTAACCCCCGAAAATTGCCTGCCAACAGACAACTTGAATACGCAACTCAAAATTTACAGGAAATCTCAAAAGAACAAAAGACGTCAGAACATGAGGACTAGATCTCGATTCAAAGATTTTCCATGGTAACAGTTTTTTATTTTGTTTCCTTCCTTTTTATGTAGTTTTTCTCTTCTTTTCCTATTTTCACATTCTAATGTCTTCTTTAATCAATAAAATTCTAATTTCGTATAAAAAGTGAGAACTTCTTTTCGGGATGAAGTTAGTATTATATTACTATGTTCTTATAGTGACATAATTGCTACAGACAACGTAGTGTAGTATATGAAGAAGTTTAATTATAATATTTACTATAAGAATTTTACTAGAATTTTACTACGTTGTCCGTAGCAATTATGTCATTATAAGAACATATTAATTATAATACTAATTTCGTCTCGAAAAGAAGTTCTCACTTTTTTTAAGAAATGAGAATTTTATTGATTAAAGAAATAACATTACAAAGCGATAGAGGAAAATATGAGAAAAAGCACATAAAAAGAATGGAAACAAAAACAAAACTATTCCCATGGAAAATCTCTGGACTGAGACCCAGTCCTCATCCTGCGACGTCTTTTGTTCTTTTGAGATTTCTTGTAAATTTTAAGTTGTGTGTACAAGTTGTATGTTGGGAAGCAATTTTTCAGGGTTACGAAATTAGATTTGTAACAAATTACACTGTTGAATTTGGATTTCCTAATTTCTTTGGGGTATGAGATGGAAGACGAAGATCGTTTTCAGTTGCATGTTCTAGAAAGTCGTCTTTGAAGAAAGAGTCATCAGAATAATCAAACCTGTCAAAGACATCTTAGTAAGCCTGGATCTGTGGCAATTGGGATTGGTTCCCTGAAGATAAGACATTTTGATTCTCAATGCATGGACCCTGTATTTGATAATTTAAGATCAATTTGGGGGTAGATGTATGGTCCTCAGATTCCATTTTACTCCTCAATTGAAAAGAGATTGAGTCATTCTGCACGAACTATGGTATCCTTACAAAATTAGAGAAAATATTGAGAAATTTCATCAACCTCGATTTTTGAGGTCTCATGGGAATTTGAATGGACATCCCCTTGTATTTGGCAATTTTCACGTAGTGGTCAGATATGTTTCTTACTAAGGAAATTGTGATTTCTCCAAATCGCCTAAACTGCATAAATTTTGGTTGAATGGGATTTGAGGGGCGTTATCGATTTCGAAATTGATCTTTTGCAACAGAAATTTATTAAATTCAAAAATGATTATTGATCGTAGTTAAAAAAATCCGTGACAAACATCTGTCACGGATTTATTCCATGACCGTTTGGGCGTCACAAACGTTAGTCATGGACATGGATCCAAGACAAAGCTTTGTCACGGCTTTGTCACGGATTCCAGCCGTGACAAAAGCTTCACCGGAGAAGCCTCCCCGTTAAATGTTGTCACGGATTTCGTCCGTGACAAATGTTTGTCACGAACAAAATCCGTGACAAATGTTTATCACGAACGAAATCCGTGACAAGACTAAAAAACATTCCAATTTTTTTTTGCACTTATCCGAGCGGGAACACTAAAAATTTGAAAATTCACATTTTGTCACAGACTCAATCCCTGACAAACAATTTTTGTGATTAAAAACAATAAATGAAAATAATTTATGGAAAATACAAAAATTCAAGTTTGTCACGGCCCCAATCCGTGACAAACTAAATATTAAATAAAAAAGAAAATGTTACAATTACAATATTTCATAAAAATTCAAATTTTAAATACTATTTATTACAATTCCGGGGGTCTTCATCATTGAAATAATCATTTGGATCAAAACCGATGTTGGGGTTGACTCGGGTTGATCCCACGCCATTTCATCATAGTCTCCTCACTCACTCATCTCAGTAGGGACGTTACGAGACGAACCTACTGTTTATGGTAAAAGGGATGGATTGAAAAGTTCGCCATGAGCAATCCAATTATAATAATTGTCAACGAAAACATTTTTGTACAAATCCCACACAACATCGTCGTTGTTTTTAAATTTGAGATTTTTACACTTTGTACATGGACATCTGATTTTATCACCATCCATAAAATTCTTTTGTTAAAATGCAAATTTAATAAACTCTTCAAATCCTTTAAGGAATTCGTCTCGCATTCCTCTCTATTCGCCATGTTTATCATACATCCAACTTCTATTTTGTCTATACATTTTACCTGAGTATTATAATCAAAATATTATATTGGTTCAAAACTATAAATTATAAACATTAACAATAATTAATTATGTGTCTAAATTTAATCCATAATGGCATTATAAATTTTAAACTCTAAATTTTATGTCTATACATTAAATAAAATTAACTAACGTTCAATTAATATTATTAATTAATTAAACACACTAAATCATTACGTTAATGGCATAATTAATTCACAATACTAATGTTTTGAAACTCTAATAATACACAATAAATTAACTAACATTTAAATTAAATAAAATTCAAATAAACATTTTATTTAACTACATATGTGAAAGACATTTTAATTGAATTAATTACTATTACTATTATTATTACTTAAAACTCTAAAAGGATTTTGACTAAAAGGCATAAACAAACCTAAATTTTTATAAACTCGTTTGAACTAACTAATATTTAAATTTAAGTAATATTATCCATTCAAATTCTAAAATAACGGTATTATCAATAATTGAAAAATTAATATACATTTTCAAACGAATTTCAAATATATGCACAATAAATAATAACATCACTAACAATTTAAATTATTTAAAATGAAAAGTAAAACATTTAGCATTAAAAAAGATAAATAATTCAAATGGCATACCTTATTTGCATAGACACGGAAAATGATATAAGATTACACTCTTTAATCTTTCAACAGATATTGTATTATACGGAGTACTTTGATTGAATTTCTAACTGGTATGAGTCCAATGAAACATATATAAAACACCATGTCACGGACTTTGTCACAGATTTATCCGTGACAACCTTTATTCATACAACATTAATTCGGTGACCGTTAGGAATAGAAATTATTGAGTTTGTCACGAATTTTGTCACGGATCTCTCCGTGACAAACTAAAAAAAATAGTTTTGTCACGGATTTCGACCGTGACAAACCGCCGGATTAAACAAAAATTGCCAGCATTAGTTGCCGGTCACCGAAGTAGATTTGTCACGGATTTGATGTGTGACAAATTGTTTGTCACGAATATTATCCGTGACAGAATGTGTTTTAAAGGTTTGCTGCATTTCTCTTTTTGTTAAGTTTTTCCTTTAAAAATATTCAACTACCTTTAATTTTTCTATTTCTTGTCTTTCCTTTCATATTTTCCCACCTTTCTCCCCTACTTTTTATACACTATTTATTACTCCTACTATTTTCTCCTTAAATATTGTGCAAAAGCTTAATGTTCTTTTTCCATCTTTTCTACCTTTCTCTCATGTTGTTTTTACACTAATCCATTACCCCTACTATTTCTCATATAAATATTGTGTCATAGCTTAATGTAATGATCTTTTAAATACGAAGGGAGTAATATTTCTCTAAGTTCATAAATACACTAATTTTATTCTACTCATACAATCAACATATATCATTCTACAATGGTAAATAATCTAAATCCATAAATCCGTAAATATTCTACATTCATAAACTATTATTATTAAATTAATATCATATCACAACAGGCAACATTTTTTTTTAAATTCATCAATTCGTAAATAATCTAAGTTAGTAAACAACCTATATTATTCTATGTTTTGTAAATAAACTAATCTTTTGTTCTACTTAGTACAATCAAATAAATTTATTTTAACTTCGTAAATGATATAAATTCATAGTACGTATTAAATAGACTTAAAACTTCTACATTTGTACTACATGATATTAATATTTGCACTACTTAATATTAGTGAGAATTATTATTTTAAATTTTTACTTGTTAATATTAACATTATATAATTGTAACTCAATACTCAGTATTTCATTACAACAACCAATTTATTTGAAGTACTAATAATATGGTGTCTTAATTAACATTAATATCATACTGATATTAATTAAAATTAACATATACTAACCATAATGAGATGTCTTACACCTAAATTAACCATTTACGAAGTATTATTCTATATTCATAAATAAACAAACTAAATGAAAAAAACGAATTTACTACAGCAGGATACTGAAATTAACAAACTAAGATGCAATATCCGGATCATATCATATCTTATTATTATAATATAGAGACATACATGCCTGAAGTATAAAAAAACATTAATAAAATAAGAATAATAAATTTGAAGTGCAAATTATTCAAAAAACTCCTAACCTCGACTCTGAAGAAACATTCTGCCTGAATATCAAATTGGAAGATATTTTTGTGATTTTGGTACGGTGGATAAGAAATCTGGAATACTTGCGTTGCCTTATTATGTAGAGAAGATGAGTGTTTATGTAGCGTCCGATCTACCAAACTCGTTCTTGGCCAATGGATCTAATAACACAGTATTCGGATTCCCTTGATGCGACATAAGGGGCAGGGGCGGGCTCTAGGCCCAATAAAATGAGTAAAAAATAGACCTAGTTTCACCCTTCAACTAATGATATTTTGGGGGGAATTTGGTGAAGTTTTACAGAATGTGATAGTCACTGTTTCTGTAACAGCAATGAATAACGATCTAACAACGAAGATTAAACGTAAGGATGAACACATATTGAATCAATGTAAAACCCTCTTTGATAGACCGTGAACTCGTACAACACAAAGATATGCGCGTAAGGCTATGAAGAATAAGTACGACGTTAACCTAATCATAAACCCTCGGCTCCCTTTTTATATGCAAGGTTTAGGTTAGGCGTACAAGGCTTTTAGCCTGGTTATATGGGCCTAACACTTGGCCCAAGTTCTATCTACTTCATGCACTAATTAAATACAAGGATTAATTATAAAGCTAATTTATGACAAACTTGATTCACAATTAAAATATCTCCAACAAACTCCCCCTTTGTGATCAAGTGCCACTCTGTTATTGCTTCTGCGACTTGAAGTAGTGCTTCCTCATACCAAGTGCATGTTCATATTGCCTCAGCATATTTCTCTTTTCTAGGCGATCGTCAATGGCCTTTAAAATTGTCTCTACTGTAGAGTGTTCCTTTTGTACGTAAGACGATGCCTCTTGAAGATTTTCCTCTAGCTCTGCCTTCATCTTTAGAAGCTGTTCTTTGATTATCTTCAGCGTTCCGTCACAGTATTTCTCAATTTCATTGACTACCATCAGACGTTTTTCGTTCTTGTGGTTCAGATAAGTGACTGCTGGCGGTGTGAAGAAGATGTGGTAAACTGGGAAGTCTTCGAGTTCTGGACCATACAGTCTTGGCTTTGTCAGATTTGTCTTTTTCAGGTTGCACTCAATAGCCATCTGTAGGTCATGTGAAGAGTGTACTCTGATCTGTCTAACATGAATCTCTTGATTGCTGCAAGACCTTCACTGTATATTATGCTCTGCCTGACTGGAAGGTATCTATAGGCCATGAACATTTGATAGATGTCGTCGGGTTTAAGCATGATGAAGTCATTCTCTTGGCAAGTAAATTCACTCCCGTCAGTGCGTTGAAGTCTGTAAGTATAGAATGTTACTCCGTGATAATCTTCAACCTTCACTTGTAGAATTTGATGAATCGGGAGAATATTTGACTTCAGATCTTGTTCCATCAGTTCTCTCCGAGTACCGGTTGACCTTTGTAATAGCATATGCAGATGACCTCCAGCCTGCTTTCCTTTTAGATGAGTAAGGCCTCTTAGCTTCAGTTCATTCAGCGGTTTGACTTTGTCTGGTCTACGCCAGATATGCTCTCTGATTTCCTCTTGGAAGGGGGCTTTGATTCGAACGTTATCCCAGGGTTTCTCTGTCTTGGGAAGTCTTCCCGCTGATTGTCTTACGACGGATTAAAGAGTTTTCTGGGATTCCTTGTAGTTCTCCCCTTCCTTGCGTTCATCGTCCTCGAGCCTAATGATATCTTCAGAACATTTGTTGATTAGCTCTCGTAGCCACCAATTTCTCTGCATGTCCTCTTGTTCAGCCTCATTACGGAGATCATCCCATTCTGTCCATTGTCTTGGCCATTTATCATATATCACCGCCTCCTCCAGTGCATCGTGGATGTCTTTGCCTGGGGAAATGTATGGAATTCTTTGCTGCTTTTGAGGCGGTGATTGTTCCTAGGTAGCACAACCGGGTTCACTTGGATTGCCCGTTGACATCAGTTTAGAACTAGGTTCCAACTGATGGCCTGATGTAAAAGATGTACCAGTGGTAACATCATCAGGACTTCCATCCCCTCCTCGTTTGGTATCTCTGGGAGGTACGCCTCGAGATGTTACGTCTAGCTCGACCATGCTAGATATTTTGGCTGTGGGTGGTGGCTGTTGGTTTGTAGAGGTTTCGGGTTGGATTGGCTGTGGATTTTGGCTTGGTAAAGCAGTTTGCTCAAGTGATCGAGGTCGCTTGTTCTCCCCCTCATGAGGATCCGAATCATCGGGGTCCTCATGGGAACGTTTGCGACCATGAGGACTCTCCTTGAAATTGCTCTTGGTTTCTGGTGAAGAAAGGAGGGCTTCGAGTATGGCTTGCTGATGAAGGGTAAGTTTGTCTTCAGGGGTGTTTAGGAGGTTGTTCAGCAAAGCCGACGCTAGAGTGTCGAAGGATAGTGAGGAGAGATCGATGGAGGGTGTGGTCGGGTGTGGGGAGAATACTGGTTCTGTATCCTGGGTTCCCCGAGAAAGAGAAGGAATGGGAATTTGGTTGATGGATTGGTGAGATAGAGGGGTGGAGGATACATGTTGTGTATGGGAAATGAAAGGTTCGGGTGAAGGTTGGGGTGGTGTTTGTTCAGACCGAACCGCTTGGGTGGTCCTAAATTCCTGTGCTAGAGCGGTCATTGCATCTTGCACCCATGGTTTAATGGTGGAATCTAGGAAGCGATTTAGTAGAACGTTTACGTCTTCAAAGGTGGGGTGACCAGTTACGGGGGTTGTAACTGTTGACACAGCATCAGTGAAGATTGCTGATGTGTGGCCTGCGTGCAATGATGGAATCATTGTGGGCGTAGCAGGGCTTCCAACCGTCATAGCTTGCGCTCTGGTTGTTGCGTTCAGGGTGTGTGCACCTGTATGTGCAGTGAATAGTGTAGGTGTCCTAGAAAATGAAGAAAATGTTGGGAATGTGACACCTAGACTCGATGTGTGAGAAGAAGGGGTTTTGACCTCGGGCGATAGGTCAATTGTACGCTCAACTGATTCAGAAGGAACCAGTGAGGGGGTGGAGTCCCGTTCTTTTGAAACAATAACCTGTTGAGAGGCTATCGAGTGGCTGGGAGAGGGCTGTGCTTGCGCAGTTGAGCCAGATGCTGCGACTTCTACCCGGGAACCGAAAAGATCGGCTCCTATGCTTAAGGATTCAGCTCGGCTTATCTGGATAAAGGTATCGCAGCCCGCGAAGATATGCTCGTCTGCCTTATCAATCAGGCTCTTTCTGGCTCGGGGCTGGGGCTTTGCCTTAGCAGTCTTGTCATTCTTGACCTTGGCCCTTTTCTCCCGGATGACGACTTCTTTAGAATTCTTAATTTGATGAGCTGCCTCGTCATAGTCGTCCTTTGAGCAGTTTGTCTCGCTGGGATAACCTCTCGGTTTAGCTTTCTCCTTTATAGTGAAGACTTGGGGTCTGCCAGCGATTATCGGTGCTGCATCTTTAGCAATGATTCTTTTCTTCTGTGGAGATTCGACTGGCAGCTTTCCTTTTCTGATCAGGGCATATGTGTGCTCCACGTCGTCACTGTCATTTTCGTCATTATCATCATCTGAGCCAGATTCCCCGCTCTCTGTGCCCACGCTCTCGGATGCCTCGTCGTCAATGTTTGTTTGAGCTTCACTTGACGATTCATTGGCTGTTTCCTCAGCGTCTGTTTTGGTGCCCTCAGCCGCCTGACTCGTCTCTAGAGAGTCGTCAAACTTTCCTTCATTGGGCGAACCGGCCACTGGTTTCTGTGGCTTTTGGGCTCTCTTTGAACCCTTACCATCACTCGGCTTTGTCCCCGGGGTAGGTCCAGCTGGGTTTTGCTGAACCATAGGGACAGTTTTCTCAGTGGCTTCCTTGTACTGCTGGACCGCTGGATTTGAAGATTTGACAAGCTTGAGCAGAAATCCAGGGATCCTTAGACCGAAGGCAGGATTCTTGTCTGCTTTGAAATATTGCAGCTTTGGTGCAGTGAAGTGTGGATCTGAGCTCCGTTTTGATATGGAGGAGTGCTCTGCCATGCAGTCGTGTATGATTAGCCCGAGCCACCTTGCGTACGGAATGGTACCTGGCCTATTCTTTTCTTTGGCTTTGACCAGGTCCATTAGCTCTGAGAAGAAGAGCTGTGCCAGGTCGTAGTTCTTGTTGAAAGCGATGCCATGAAAGACTAGCAGGATCTGCTTGTTGCACTTATCGAAGCCGGCATGCTTAGGTGACAGGCACTTGTTCACCAACCCGAAGAGATTCTTCCACGGATGGTGAAGATATGCTCCGTTGAAGTTGGAGAGCTGTGGAAGTAATGAGGTGTAGCCAAGGGATGCCATGTCTTTTAGTAGATCTGGGATGGACGGCAGCGCATCGTACTCATCATGGATTGGCAGCGATAGAGTAGCCCGTAGAGTGGATGGTGTAAGAATCACCCGCATGCCGTTCAGCTTGGTCTTTATCTTTGAGCGATCCTTCAGCGAATCCGTATGCATATGACCCCAGAACTGTTGTAGGTATATCTCTGGCACCGGTTTTGAGTTGTGAAGTGCAGGCCAGAGATAGTGACCTTTCATGATTGCTGGAACTATGGGGTTCTGGCACTTGAACACCGCAAAGTCTAGCTGGAAATTGTTGTCCAGCACCTTGATCCATTTCCCTTAGGGGTAGATGGCATCATCGATCTGCGTTTGAGTGGTTCCTGCCATTTTAAACTGTAGAAGCAGGGGGTCAGCATATGAAATTCAACTGTTTGATTAGATTGAAAGAGTTTGATTTGCAGGTTTCAGATAAGTTTATGCAGGTGGAATTTTGAAAAAGTTGCAAAGTCCAAATCTCGAGATCTGAATCTCGAGATCATGATTTCGAGATTCAAATCTCGAGATCTTGATTCTGAGATTCAAATCTCGAGATCAAGATGTCGAGATGCAGATCTCGAGATCTTGATTTCGAGATTCAAATCTCGAGATCAAGATGTCGAGATACATATCTCGATATCTTGATTTCGAGATTCAAATCTCGAGATCAAGATGTCGAGATGCAGATCTCGAGATCTTGATTTCGAGATTCAAATCTCGAGATCAAGATGTCGAGATGCCCATCTCGAGATCTTGATTTCGAGAAGATGAAACGACGATTTCGAAGAGATTAACCACCTGCAAAAACAAAGATATAGCAAACATGAAAACAACAAGATTGCGACATACATTCAAACGAAACAAACTAATTTGATTATGATTTTGAGAAATTTCAAGGGTTTTGCGAAATGAATCGCTCGTTTTTGGATGTCGAACACGAACAAAAAATATGGATTTCGAGATCGATCGTTCGATTTTGAGATGGAAGATTGCGACTTTGAATCGTTAACTACCTTCGAAGAGTAGTCGAGAGAGAGGATCGGAGAAGAAGAAGAGTTTGCGAACATAGGGGTTTTTGAGAGCTCTGCTTTGCGAAAATATTTAGCCTCCGTAAAAAAATCAGTATGGGAGTGAAGGGTTTTTCGCGAAGGTTTTATACGCGAGACAATTTTGGACCTCCTCCGTAACAATTGAGCCCGAATTATTGGGCTGGCACACAGTGCCCTTTTAAAAGCTTTTCGAGGCCCAAACCAGTAAAAATATAGAGCTCCCCTTAATCAGTGAAAATTTTCTCCCCCCAAAAAATGCAACAAACAATATGTACAAATGCAACGCACACACACTATTTTTTTGTTGTTTTTGATTTTTTCACCCACTCAACACATGCAACACACGCACACTATTTTTGTTATTTTTCTGGTTTTCTCCCCCTCAACACATGCAACACACACACACTATTTACAGATCACACTCACACACACTATTTACAAGTCCCGCACACACACTTTTCAGACCAGTGGAGATAAAAATTAAACAGGCTCGAGGTTCAACATGCCCAACTTGGAGACCAGGAACTGGAATCTTTTTTCATCCAATGCCTTAGTGAACAAGTCAGCCAGTTGAAGCTCTGAGCTTACAAAGTACATATCTATGTCTCCTTTTTCCACGTGATCCTTGATGAAATGATAGCGCAGATCAATGTGTTTGGTGCGGGAGTGGTGAACAGGATTGCTTGTGATGGCGATGGCGCTTTGAGAGTCACTGTAGATCGGGATGTGGCGGAATGTGTAACCGTAGTCCTGCAGCTGTGTCTTCATCCATAATATTTGTGAACAACAACTAGCAGCCGCGACGTATTCGGCCTCAACTGTAGATGTTGACACACAGTTCTGCTTTTTGGAAGACCAGCAGACTAACTTCTCGCCCAAGAATTGGACGGCTCCCGATGTACTTTTGCGGTCCATCCGGCAACCAGCAAAATCAGCATCCGAGTATCTGACTAGATCGAAGCCTGAATGCTTGGGATACCAAAGGCCTAGATTCACCGTGCCTTTGAGGTATCTTAAAATTCGTCGTACAACGGTCAGATGAGATTCCTTCGGATTGGCTTGAAAGCGAGCACATAAGCATGTGGAGAAGACAATGTCAGGCCTGCTTGACGTGAGATATAGCAAAGATCTAATGATGGCCCTGTAATTCGTAGCATCAACTGGCTTCCCGGAGGGGTCTGAGTCCAGTTTGTTGTTTGGGGACATGGGGGTCGTCAAGGAAGATTTGCCTTCAATGTTGAATCTCTTTAGCATATCCTGAATGTATTTGGACTGATTGATGAAAATTCTATCAGAGAGTTGTCTTACTTGCAGGCCTAAGAAGAAGTTAAGTTCGCCCATCATGCTCATCTCGAACTTTGTTTTCATCAGTTTCTCAAAGTGTTGGCACAGGCGCGGATTTGAAGAGGCAAAGATGATGTCATCAACATAGATCTGAATCAGGATGATGTCAGACTTCTGTCGCTTGATAAATAGAGTAGTATCAATCTTTCCTTTTGAGAAACCTGAATCGATCAAGAATTCGGTCAAGGCATCGTACCAAGCTCTGGGTGCCTGTTTCAACCCATAGAGAGCTTTCTTGAGCTTGTAGACATGGTCTTGGAATTTTGGATCTACAAATCCTTCAGGTTGAGCTACATAGACTTCTTCTTCTAAAGTCCCATTCAGAAATGCTGTTTTCACGTCCATCTGAAAGACGGTGAAGTTTTTGTGCGCCGCGTATGCAAGAAAGAGGCGGATTGCTTCAATTCTAGCTACGGGCGCAAATGTTTCATCGTAGTCTATGCCTTCCTGTTGATTATATCCTTTTTGCGACCAACCTTGCCTTGTTCCTTACAACCGTTCCTTCTTCATCTCTTTTATTTTTGAATACCCACTTCGTGCCAATGATTGTCTTTCTCTGAGGCCTGGGTACCAGTGACCATACATCCAGTCTGTCAAATTGATTGAGTTCATCTTGCATAGCAATCACCCAATCTGGATCAAGTAGCGCATTGGAGACTTTTGATGGTTCTGACTGGCTTAGGAAGCATGCGAAGTGGCATTCATTCATCGTTGCGGATCTTGTGCGCACACCTTGACTCGGATCACCTATTATCTGTTCAACGGGATGTGCTCTCGTCCACTTCCTCTCATGAGCTAGAGGAGTTGGAGTAATTATTGGTTGATCGGAGTCCTGATAAGAGGTTGAAGGCTCTGGAGCAGCTGTGGTGTGTAATGGAGATGAATCTTGACTCGTAGCAAAGCCGTGATCATCCACACCTCTGTGATTGGATTGAGGGGTTGATGGTGTGGATGGTACATCGTCTGGACCTGTGAGAAGCGGAATCTCTGCTGTTGGAGTTGATGTTGAAGCTGGAGTGCATGCAGGAGGTGGAGGTTGTGTGTTCTCGTAGAAGTTTCTGAAGAGAGAGTCGAGAATCACATCTTCGTGTTCGGTGTTTGGTTCAGCTTTATCAGAAGCTACTGATACAACATTTGATGGATCAGTCTGTAGATGTTCGATCGCAAAGTCTGCCATTTCATAGAATGTAACATTTACACTCTCGATGACAGTGCGCTTGTCTCTGAGGTAGACTCTGTAAGCTTTGGATTGCAGTGAGTAGCCAATAAACACGCCTTCTCTGGCTTTGGGATCCAGCTTACTTCTCTCTGTCCGGTCATTTAGTATGAAGCACTTGCAGCCAAAAACCTTGAAAAAGGAGATGTCGGAAATTCTGTTGAAGAGGATTTCATATGGAGTCTTGTCGAAGCGTTTATGGATGGATGTTCTGTTCTGAGTAAAGCAAGCAGTATTGATTGCCTCTGCCCACATGAAGTGAGGCAGTCTGGATTGGATTAACATGGCGCGTGCTGCTTCAACAAGGGTTCTGTTCTTTCTCTCAACAACTCCGTTCTGTTGGGGAGTTTTAGCTGCTGCAAATTGCTGAGTGATACCGAGTGATTCATAGAACTCAGTGAGAGTTTGATTTTTGAACTCGGTACCATTGTCAGTTCTAACAATTCGAACACTGTGCTGTAGCAGTTTCTGGATGGTTCTGATAAAGGTCATAATGTTTTCTGCAGCCTCGTCTTTTGAACGGAGAAATTTTGTCCATGTGTACCTAGAGAAGTCATCAACAATCACCAGAGTGTATTTGCGACCGTTGATGCTTAGGACTCTCATAGGTCCACACAGATCCATGTGAATTAGCCGCAGCTGATGTGTAGATGATGGTTCAGTTTTTGACTTGTGGGAGCTTCACGTCATTTTGCCCATTTTGCAAGCACTACAATGATTTTCAGCGGAAGACTTTAGCAGAGGAAGCCCCTTGACAAGTTTCTTGGAGGACAAAGTTGATAGATGTTTGAAGTTCAGATGGGAGAGACGTCTGTGCCATAGGTTGTTCTGTTCAGTTGAAGCTTTGGACAGTAGACAGATGGAAGTGGTGGATTGGACGCTTTTCAGATCAATAATGTACAGATTTGATGTTCTGTAACACGTTAATAATGGATTCCCGGTGCTGTCAAGAACACAACATTGTTTTTCTCATGTGAGGTGTGTGAGCTGTCAGGCTTAGTCGTAGAAGGGTCTATGTTAGCATGATACTGCTCACTCAAATCATTGAACTTTTGAAGAAGTTCCTGCCAGTTGCGCTCAAAACCTTTCTTTTCAGTTTCAAATCTCTCTCTCTCTCGTTATCAAGAGTTTTCTGAAGGTTTTTGAGCTTTTGAGCCATGGGAAATATACAAGGTTCCTCACCAGTTTTAGCAATACCTACTCTTGGGGGTGGGTCTAGAGGATGTCCTATATGAGTAATATCTTTAGCATAAGGGTCAAGGCATTCACTAAAGCAGGAAGTAGATTTTTCTTGTGAAAGTTGTTTTTCATTAACAAAGGGATAATCACAAGAAATCGCAGATTTTGGGTTCTTTCTCTTTTCTTCTTCTGCTTCAACGTTTTCTTCATCACTTCGAAAATACATTTTCTCGCCAAACCCTAGTCCCATGTAATCTTTGTTATAGATTTGAAGACAGTTAACTTTCTTTAGATTACGTGGGTTGGTTATGCCCAGTCCTATTCTAGGATTGTAAAATCGGTCATCCTTTTGTTTGTTGTTAAGCAGAAAAACTGTTTGTTCTGATTGGCCTCTCTTAGCCGCTAGATGCTCTAGTTCTTTTACTTTATTTAAAAGTGTTCTTCTCTTGTTATGCAAAAAATCGCATTCAGCCTTTGCTGTCCTTTTTTCTCGTTCACTATCCTCAAATTTCTTAGTTAATTCAGCTATCTTAAGTTCAAAGCTTTCAAAATCTGAGGACACCTTTTTGACCTGATCTTTAGCAATTTCAAGTTGAACACTTAAGGAAGACTTTTGGTCTAGATTCTGTTTCATTACCCTGTGATTATTGTCTAGTGTCTCCTTTAGTTCTTTGATTAGATTGTCCTTCTCAAGTAAGGACTGCATTTGGTTATTTAAAGGAGTATGAGAGGTACTTACAGAACTTGTTGAGCATTCGGTTTCGGGGATCGCAGCATCACCTTTTCTTTCATCTTCCTCCACTCGTGCCATCAGGGCATAGGTTTCTTCCTCCTCCTCCTCCTCCTCAGAAGAATCTTCTGCCCAGTTCTCATTCTCGGCAATCATTGCAGAAGTTTCTTCTTCTTTCTGCACCATCAGCATTTTCTGCTTATTCCACAGCATCTTCTGCTTGTAGAAATTAGCATCTTTCTTCTTTGGGAGGCGGCAGTCTTTGATGACATTTCCAGCCTTACCACAATTGTAGCATTTGAGAGCATCTTCTGGTGATGGCGCCTTCCTAGAAGATCCTTGATCATGGTTCTTCTGCTTGTAGTTTGAGGAGGAGGTTCTCAGCTTGTTGGAGGAGCTGTTCTTCTTAGCAAATCTCTTGGCAAGCAGTGCCATCTTCTTCTGTAAGTCTGCTAGCTCAGCCTCTAGATCAGATTTGTCATCATCACTCTCATCATCATCTGATTCAACCACCACCTTCTTATTTTTCTTCTTTAGTGATGTGGTTGTCCTTCTGGGCTGAGCCTCCATTACAAGAGCTAAGGGATTTGTGGTGTGATGATCCTCGGCACAGGCAACCTCGTTGACAAATTGCTTAAGATGTTCATAGAGAGTGCAGAGGTCAATTTCATCCAAGTCGATCCGAGATCTAACATCCTTCACAGTCTTTTCCCATGCAGGATGCAGGCTGGACAAAAATCTAATATTCAGTTCCAAGTTGGACCTGAATACTTTGATTTTTCTGAGTTCATTTACCAGTTGAACGAGTCTGTTGTAAGTCTCATTCAATGGTTCTCCTGGACCTGCTTTGAAGGAGTCATAAGCTATAAGAATTGTCGTCTTCTTTGTCTTAAGGCTAATGCTTGTGCCTTGAAGAAGTTTCTCAATTTCATCCCACATTTCCTTAGTTGTTTGCATGCTGTCTATGAGAACGTACACTTCATTGGGGATTGCTTGAAGGAGGTATGTTTTGGCCATGAGATCACCACGAAGCCTGAGCCTGTCAGCTTCCGTGTATTCTGATGCCACATTCCTCCTTATTTCTGGAAGAATAGGAGGGTTATTTTCTGGATCACCACCAACTGAAATCAAGAGTTCAGCTGGTCCTTCAAGCAAGGATTCAAGCATCGCAGCGGAGTTCTCTTTGTGCTCAAGGAAATTAAGGAATCTATTCCTCCACATTTGGTATTCTCCCTTCCTGAGACTAGGAGGGGTACTGCTGTTCCCTTGCGCATTGAATTCTGAGGCCATTGCTGTATTAAACTGACCGTTCGAGATAATTGATCAAAAGATTTTCAAAGGCAGAAAGTCAAAAAATCAGATGTCGAGATCTGAATATCGAAATCTCAGATTTCGATAAAGGAGGCCCGGTATCGAGATTTGAGCTCGAGATTAGAGATCTCGAGATTAAGGATCTCGAGATTTCAAATTTCGAGAAGAGGATCTCGAGATTTGAAATGTCGAGAAGAGGATCTCGAGATTTGAAATGTCGAGAAGTTAAAACTCGAAATCTTAATTCTGAGAAGTCAAATGTCGAGACCAGATGTCGAAACCTTAACTCGAAATCAAGATCTCGAAATCTTAGATGTCGAAATCCTCAATG
The DNA here is from genome assembly GCA_945859875.1 of Cuscuta europaea. Taxonomy (NCBI): domain Eukaryota; kingdom Viridiplantae; phylum Streptophyta; class Magnoliopsida; order Solanales; family Convolvulaceae; genus Cuscuta; species Cuscuta europaea. The sequence continues at coordinate 19,862,758 of CAMAPE010000031.1, forward strand.
TCGATATCCTGCAAACTGTAAAAATCGGATAAACAAAATCTGAAGGTAGTTTCCTGTAGAGTAGAATGTCGAGATCCTCATGTAAAGTTTTCAGCTCGAAAAACGTAGCAGAACCTATGAAAAATCAAGATGTCGACAAGGCCTACTCGAGATATCTCAAGTACAGAATATGCGTAAAACGAAATCTGAAGTATACCCCTTGATCGCTTTGAAAAGACGATTCTAAGGGTGTAACTTTTACAACTTTTGAACAAGAAACAAAAATACAGAGTGAAATATCGACAGTAAGAACAACGTAAAGAAAAATAGAGTCTTCTGCAGGCGTTCTTCTGATCGGCTCTCGATCGGCTCTGATACCAATTGATAGTCCCTGTTTCTGTAACAGCAATGAATAACGATCTAACAACGAAGATTAAACGTAAGGATGAACACATATTGAATCAATGTAAAACCCTCTTTGATAGACCGTGAACTCGTACAACACAAAGATATGCGCGTAAGGCTATGAAGAATAAGTACGACGTTAACATAATCCTAAACCCTCGGCTCCCTTTTTATAGGCGAGGTTTAGGTTAGGCGTACAAGGCTTTTAGCCTGGTTATATGGGCCTAACACTTGGCCCAAGTTCTATCTACTTCATGCACTAATTAAATACAAGGATTAATTATAAAGCTAATTTATGACAAACTTGATTCACAATTAAAATATCTCCAACAGAATGAATATTTTTAATGAAAACTTATGGTTATGTTGTGAAGTTTAGATTATGTCAAAGAAAATTCAGTTTATTGTTCAATTTATAAGTCGTTTAAATAAATTATGGGAAAACGCTGCATTTTTATCCATATTTCGGCCCAATGTTTTTAAAATAATTTATTTAACAGACTTCATGATTGAATTCTAAGCTGAAATTTCATAGACAATCTACACTTGATGAAAAACATTCTCATACAATTTCATAAAATAAATACTCGAAAGCATATTAGTCTGATATGATTATTTGATTAGTTTAGAGAGAATTCCCTAAATATGAGTAAAAAAGTTTTGAAATTCCAAAATAGGACTTTCATGTTTTTAATTCCTTGAATAGGAGTAAATTTCTACCAAGTTTGGCATTACTAGGCTTTTAACATGGCATTTTTCCCCAAACTTGACAGATTACTCCTATTCGGGAAATAAAAACATGATACTCCTATTTTGGAATTTCAAAACGTTTTTGCTCCTATTTAGAGCAATTTCTATTTAGTTTATTAACTGATTCAATTCATAATTGATTGATTGACTTCTTAATTGTTGATCGTTTTCTATTGAGTGTTAGTGTTCTACTTGTTGATTTTGTTAGAGAAACATTTTCAATTATGATAAAATTTATAAATTTAGTTAATTTCAGGTGTAATATAAAGGATAGAATCTGAATAGGATAAATAAAAAAAGAGGAGAACATTAGAGAAAGCGGCGGTAAGTAAAAAAGATTCAATAGCAAAGCTCAATTCGATTGTGACAAGAAGTCAATTTCTAAATGTCTTCCTCAAGATGAGAACTCATAGAACAACAATGTTTTAGCTACATAAAATGAAATGATTTGGAATGATTACATCATTGGAGGGGGGAATTTAGAAGTTGATAATAATAGAGTTAATTCCTTAAATATGTTTTAAACATTGGTAAAGTGTACAAATAGGACCACCATTGTTTCCTTCCTAAATAAGTATCACCAATACAATAATAGAGTGAATTACTTAAATAGGACAAAAAGTGACCTAATAGAAAAAATAGGACTTCATCTTTTAAATTCCCCCGAGGTAGAACTATTTATGTGTGTTGGACAAATATGCCCTTGTAGTTTTTGAAATGTCTTAATTAATAATAAAATAGTAAAAAAATAAAAAATACAAAAAAAAAGTAAAAAAACACTGCCGCCTCTGCCACCCCCATCACCATCACCTCCCATCATCGACTGGAAATCTTCCAAAATTTTTATTAATGCCATAATAACGGTAGATTCAATGAAAATTTTGGCACTATGAAGAGTAATAGTGCTATTTTCTGGGCATTTTCTTAAAAAATGGCATGTTTTACAAAAAAATGACAGAATTTTCACCGATCGAAGGTGGTGGTGGTGGGAGGCGGTGGGAAAAGTATCCATATTTTTTTATGCGTTGTTACTTTTATTGATTTTTTTTAAAATAAAAAAATCAAAAAAAAAATTTAAAATTTTTATTTTATAAATATTTTATTAATTTTTTATATTTTTTTATGATTTTTTTATTATTTTTCATGATTTTATTATGAATTTAGACATTCATTATGAATTAATACCCTTAGGGGTATTTAGGATAGAAACCAATGTTGAGTCATATATGGAGGAAACAAAAAAGTAGTCGTCTTATTTGTATTTTTTAGGTAAACTTTAATGCCATTGAGAGCAATTTCTATTTTTGATTGGATGGAACAGAATGGGGTTTTACATTTTTTATAAATGTCTTGAATTATTATTATTATTATTATTATTATTATTATTATTATCCGTATATGATATGCATGTCAGTCTAGAAAGAAATGAGTTCTATAATTTTTTGTAACATTAGGCCCATTTCAATTCTCGTTTCCTAGACTTGAGACATACAGGGCCAACCTATCAATCAAGAAATTGTTAAAATAAATGGGAAAACCAAATGTGGAGGTACACTTGACTAGAGGTACATTGATACTCCCTTAGTCCCGTTGGAATGTTCCCGGTTTGACCTACACACATATTAAGGAAATAAACTTACCAAGGGTAAATTTTACTGTTTTGACACTGTTTGGCACTGTTTCGACACTGTTTGACACTGTTTTGCATTGTTTGACCCTGTTTTGATGTAGGATAACTTTCCATTTAGGGAAATGAGAACTTTTCAACGGGACATCCAAAAAAGAAAGTGAGAACATTCCAACGGAACGGAGTGAGTATTTACCATTGTTGTTTTCAACATAGAAATATTCATATCATTTTGATATTAATTAAAAATATTTTCGTATACCAATTTGCCATTATTTGAAATTTAGGGATATCGATTGATTAAGGCAAACATGATGAATAAATTTGTTTACATATAGGGAGTACAACATTATTAGTCAAATTTTTATGGGAGGGAGTAATTTTGAAATAGATAAATAATTGGAAGCAATTTACCTAGATCTGAGAATTTTGATAAGAAGATATGAGGGAGAGCTTTTCAGAGAGCTGTTTTCAACAGAGAGACCTAGAGAGAGCTATATGTGTGGGATGGTCTTGCAAGCTGTAACCTTTTTTTTATGGTATTGCAAGTTGCAACCTCAAAGAGCAGTTCAAGGGTTGTATGTTTTGTATAATTTTTTTATATTCAAAACATTTGAAAGATAATTTTATTTCCCATTAAATAATTCATCTAAAGTTGGGAGCACAAAGTCCAGAAATGAATGAGATAAAAATTAATGAAAGAGATAAAACCAGCTATATTATAGTTATATTAAGTGCATGTTTGGTAGGCATGTCAAAAAAATCAGACCCGTAAAGACCCGCCTTACCCCCGAGTCAGAATATTAGTATTGACATGTGTCGCTCTGACCCACCCCGACCCAGTGGCGGCTTGAGAATTTCGGAGGCCCTAGACAAATAAGTATTTATTACGCCACATCATGTTGAAAATCAGATAAATTGAATAAAAAACGACATATGAAAAAGCATATCCAAAGTGTAATGTATAAGGTTTGTAATATTCAAAAGAATAAGTTTTTAACATCCTTTTGAAGTGCGAAATAATATTGATGGAGTATATGGGCCTGGACCCCAGGGCCCACATACTCAGTAGAACAGAAGGTACCACGACCGCCTGGTGGGACCCTCGTCGGTCAGATGACCCTCATCGGCCGAGAAGAAGTCTACTCAGAACACGATCCAGAAGCCAGGAAGAGCCGGTGATCTCGTCGGCCGGGTCTTCGTCGGCCACGCCCTCGTCGGCCGTGCCCTCATCGGCCACAGATGGCCTCCAGAATAGGACTTTACACTTAATTTTTTCTATGTACTTTGTATCCGGCCCATTAGTGGTCCTATTGTAAATGGGCCTCCCAAGCCCAAGACTCTGGAGCCCAGCCCTAATTTTCCTATAAATACTCCCTCTGGGAGTAGTTGCAAGGGTTCAGAATTCATTAATATAAAGCAAATATCCTACTTCTCTCTCTAGCTCTCACTTCTCTCTAGACTTATAGTCTATCATTTGGTGCTCTCATTGAGAGCTAGAACAATCAAGTTAGTCCCCTTCGTCGCTACCAAGCACATCTAACTGACAATGGGAAGAACTAAGTCAAACCGCAACCTCCTCAGCAAGGCCATCCCTGAGACACATGAGAACCAAGAGCACGAGGAGGACGCAACGGCCGACAAGGCCGCCGAGGGAGATGTCTTCCAGGAAGCCATCGACCTTGTGGGAGACCTACGTAACAAGCTCAACGACGGCGCTCCAGACGCCCACCTCGGCCTGAACAAAAAGCGCGCGAAAAAGGGGGACGCCTCGGCGCAACCGGCCTCACCTGCGGTTGACCCTCAGCTTCAGGCCGCGCTCTCGGCCATCATCGACAGCTTGGCCTAGAACCCCACCGTCCTGAGCGCACTTATGCCAAGGACGGGGGAGAACACAACGCCGCCACCGCAGCCCCAACCATTGGCCGTCAGGCTAGGCAACAATGAGGGGGTGGTGCCCCAGGACACGACATCGTCCCATTCCCACCCTATTTCCCCTCTTCGAGCTGGGCCGACCCAGCGCATGGAAAAGCCTCAACCTTTAACAGGTTAGGTGACACGTGTCATCGGCCTGCTTCGGAGAGGATGGCGGGAAAGCTTGGGGTCGGTATCCCGGACAGCGGATCGGCCCCGCCTGGACAAAGGCAAGGGGAACTGCATGAGGATGATGTCCGTCACCAAATCAACACGGCTCATGCAGCCCGCTTGCAAACTCAGGGTGCCACCATGGCCGCCAAGGACCCCAGGGACGAGGTGATCGCCCAACTCGAGCGGAGGCTCGCCCAGATGGAGGCTAAACAGCTGGCCGCCACGCCCACCAGCAACTCATCCAGAGATCCCGGCTTCAACGCCCTTCTGAACAAGGCTACTGACGAGCACTTTGTCACGGTGCATCAAAATAAATTCAATACTAAACACTTATGCGTAGTATAGGTGAAGTAGAGTTCGTATCCACAGGGAAAGGAATACTTTTCTTTTATATAAGTAGTATCAAGGGGGGTTTAGATTTGTTTGATTTAAATATACTAAGATGAACAACCTATATGAGTTTGATTAATAGATGTGGAGGCTTGGTTTTGCTTTTATCCACTTAATGAAATGTTCGTCGATCCCGGTTATATCTTTAACTATCTTCCTCTCGAATACTCAATCGATGAGTATATCCAGTTCATCGAGGGTAGTTATTAATAACGAGATGCGTTCATTAATAAAACTTACTATCGAGTCAATATAGAACAAGCGCCGTATATTCACTTGATAGTAGCAATAAACTTAAGATTAAAACGATTGAGATTGATAACCTCAACACAAGCGGTTTATTGGTTTAATCAATTTAATTAATTCCCCTTGGCATATTAACCATGAGATGCATGCATTAATATTCCAAGTTTATTACCGTTGAAGGAACCGGATTAATAACAAGCGTATTAACCGATTGATTCTAGTAATAATTAATATGAGAAACAAAACTAGTTGATACTTTAAGTAATGTTTAAAATATTAACATGAAATATGAATAGGAATTAATTAATACTCAAGGAAGAATATTAAAGAATATGAATCCTACTATGATTAACATCAAGATGTTAACTAATTGTCATCTTAGTAACACTCCCCAATATTAACATAGAGGAAGAAATAACTATTACTATAACCAATGTCAAGATGTTAACTAATTGTCATCTTAGTAACACTCCCCAACTTTGATATAGAAATAGTATTTGAAAGGAAGAATTAATATTCAAGGAAGAATATTAAAGAAAATAACCCACAACTTACAAATTCATTAAGCTTCAAAGTAGCAAAACCAAGATGGAAGGGTTTAGCTCCTCATTTGGAGACTAAACATGCTATAAAAATATAAGAAATGCTATTCTAAGTTGAGCTTAGGAGTATGGAAGAAGGGATGATTAAAAGTGAAGGAAAAGTGTGCTATTTATAGGTGTTTTCAACACCCTAGGGAGGATACCCGACCGGGTAAAAGGACATACCCGACCGGGTAAATATCAAAATCAGATATTCTCCACGTTCTGGTGATCTTCGGTACGTTCTGGTGTTCCGGGTCAAGTCTGACCCGACCGGGTAGCATAGGGGACCCGACCGGGTCAAGCTCTTTCATTGAAATTTCGGTTGTTAAATCAGACCCGACCGGGTGAAGTCTTCTACCCGGTCGGGTATTTGCTCCTGGACAGTAAAACCTCCTTTTTCTTCACTTCAAAGTCATCCTTTTCAACACCATAATTCCTAATTCTACTTTACAACTTACAAATGAGTATTAAAATACAATTACAACTAAAATCACACAAATGTTTACAAACTAAATAAAATGATAAACAATACACATAAATCAAACATAAAAATATACATTTATGCACTGCTAATTAGTGCATATCAGTTACTGTCCTTGAAAGGGAGTTGGCCGAAGGACGAGTGGACCCCATCATCCAGGTCAGGACGAGGACCCCCTTCACCACAAGGGTACTCTCGGCCCCTATCCCCGAGAAGTACTGGGGAAATGCCATCAAGCCCTACGACGACCGCTCCGACCCCCAGAAGCACTTCAGCCGTTACCAGAACAACATGCTGATGGTAAACGCATCAGATGAGGAACCTCTTTGGAGGGAGGGGGGTATTTATAGACCTCCCCCCCAACGGTCACTACACGTGGCAACCTCCCGTTGGCCGCATGAACGGCCACCACTCCCAAGGCCCATTGGGCTGGCACCGGGTCAGAAGACGGGTCAGGCCCACTTCCGCAGTATCAGCCCATCGCCAACAGGCCAACAGGCAACGCCCGCAACGGCCAAACACTCAACGGCCACGTTAAGAAAGTGCGCCTACATTGGCCTCAACACAGAAACTTCAAAAGGGTAGGTCACATCTCAAGATATGCCCATATCGGCTTGCGCAGAATGCCAACTGCATGGCCCTTTCAACGGCCACAACGGTAAACGCAAAAAGAAACACCACGCCGTCGGCCTTGTGTACAACCCTGATGATAATTTCTTGAAAGCGACCTGCGTCCAAGAGTTCTCCCACAAGGTTACCTTGGTCAGGAAATCGCCAAGGAATTGGATTCAAGGGAATACAAGAGTCCGCTTCGGCCTGGGCAAATCCTTTACTCCTTCACCCCTCACCTACTCTTTGGCCTGAAGTAGTGGGGGACTGGGGGACTACACCGGCCTTTGGAAATCAGGTCAAAATCAAACAAATCCATAAATAAACTAAGTCCACAACTACAACATCAGATCATATATGCACCACAACGTCCATAACCTTATCGTGCACCATCGGCCGCAACAATGTAAGCAGAAACCTTTCCCTCCAAAGATGAACACCCAAGATCAGAGTGCACTCAACGGCTTTGAGACCGCATACCCCACTCTCGGCAAAAAAAATTAAGATGGGAACTCATCATCCTCAAAACATGGACACCAAGCTGCAACCACCACTCTTCAGCCAAAGACACAGAATGAGAGCCACTGCGGCCAAATAAAGTAAGCAGCACCTTCACCGGCTACCCGGAGAAAGAAGAGCACTCATCGTCCTCGAACGGGGAATGACCACAAAAGTCTCCTCGGCCATGGGTACAATGTCCAATCATCAACGGCCAGGAGTAGAGAAACATCGCCTTCACCGGCCACTCACGCAAAGGAACACTGATCGTCCCCAAACCGAGCGACACTCTCCGTCCACACCAAGGGCCACAATGGCCAATAACGGTGCACGTAATGGCACAAAAAACACAAAACCCAGAGCAAAGAGTGCTCGTAACGGCCAAGGCATGAAAATATCCATAGCGGTCCCACAACGACAAGAAAGCGTCAGAAACAGGAAATCTACTCTCCCTCACTTCGTCTACATCTCAGCTCAGAGAGTGGGGGACTCCTGATGGAGTATATGGGCCTGGACCCCAAGGCTCACATACTCAGAAGAACAGAAGGTACCACGATTGCCTGGTGGGACCCTCTTCGGCCAGATGACCCTCATCGGCCGAGAAGAAGTCTACTCAGAACACGATCCAGAAGCCAGGAAGAGCTGGTGATCTCGTCGGCCGGGTCTTCTTCGGCCATGCCCTCGTCGGCCGTGCCCTCATCGGCCACAAATGGCCTCCAGAATAGGACTTTACACTTAATCTTTTCTATGTACTTTGTATCCGGCCCATTAGTGGCCCTATTGTAAATGGGCCTCCCAAGCCCAAGACTTGGGAGCCCAGCCCTAATTTTTCCTATAAATACTCCCTCTGGGCGTAGTTGTAAGGGTTCAGAATTCATTAATACAAAGCAAATATCCTACTTCTCTCTCTAGGTCTCACTTCTCTCTAGACTTATAGTCTATCAAATATAACATCATAGAATATTTAAAATCTAGAAATTCAGGAATTTACCTCATAAACAGAAAAATTATACTCCTTCATAATTAAACAAAAGAAATAAAAATATTCTATTAAACCAAAGTATATTGGTTTTAACTAAAAATAAAATACATTAGGGTTTAAATGGAAAATACATGCTCCATATAAATATGATACCAAGTACAAAATTTTAAAAAAACAACATAAATACATTTGAGAGATGATACAAATAAGTGGGATGCATATCAATACTGTACGGGGTTCGATTCCGATTACCATATCAATAGTTGAAATGGTATAAATAAAACAAGCAACATGAATAACCAACAAAAGGAACCATAGCTTGAGTGGAGGGGAGGTAATAATTTCCAAGTTTAGGTACAGGGTTCGATTCCCTGTGGGGGATGGTTGATGTATCTATTTTCCCATTTTCTTGTTCATCCTTCACACATGTTCTATTCGTAATACTAGTTTTTAATTTTATTTTGGAGGTCCCTGCCAAAGTTGAGGCCCAAGGCAGTTGTCTGGCCCAACTGGCCCCAAAGCCGCCCCTACCCTGATCCACTCAATATATATATATATTTAAATATATATCCTTTTCGAAATTATACTACTCATAAACATACATACGTACACATATATGTGCGAATAATCCTATATACATAAAAGCAAAATCCTTCACCTAAGCCTTTTCCCGCTTCTCTCTAATAATCCTATATAATGGCTTCTCTCCACATTTATTACCTGACTTCTAGACCCTTACCTACAACGCCCTTTTGATATTGATGATTTCTTTCCCCGTAGCCTCTGCCATGTTTTCTTCATCAATCATATGATTCCTTCTCCAGACACGAATTCAGCGCAGGCAACTCATGCGCGCATCTGCAATTTTGAATTTTCCTTTACCATCAGCCAATCCTTCCATTTTTTATCGCACAGCCAGCGTAGCTAACTCGATCGTCCCACCGCAAATAGGTCTCCCTAAGGTACGATTTATCTTCTTCTCTATCACACATCCGATTACGATTGTTGAATCCTTCCGTTTTTCTTTTGAACTCAATCCTTCCGTTTTCCCTCCAAATCGAAGGTCTCCATGGTCGTATGGACCGAGCTCTACAACATCGACAGTCTAGGGCAGGTCAAGGACTACCTCTCCTCCGGTCTAACCCTAATCCCAGCCCTATACTTCATCTTCTCACATGTCAATGGCAGTTTTGCTTATCACAAAAGCCTTGTATTTACTCTTCCCGCCCTTCACGGCTGAGGACAAACATTACGATGCGTAAAGGTCACAAAATTTATGGTTCTACATTTTCCAGTCCATTTGTTTGGTTTTGCTCTTCACAGTTATCATCTTCATAGGTACATGTGGTAATTTCTGAAGCCATTTTTGCAGGAGACGGAAAAGAAAACCTATGAGCATAGGCTCTTTCTGATATGAGAGTTTAAATCGACAAACTTAGTTTGTTATCAAAAGTAAGTTCATACCAATTGTTTTTTATAAATTCAAATAAATTTGGTAGAAACCCGTATGTATCCATATTGTTTTCTTATCCAATAAATCTACCGGTACCATGTCTAAGTCACGGAGCATCTGAACTATTAAGCCGTTTGAATTAACTTAGCCATTTGAAGTTTACTCTTGCTGCTACATTGCAGTTTTTATAAACATGTAATGCAAAAGGAATATACATCATGCTTGATAAAATGCATAGCTGAATTCACAGGTGAATGTTGCATTACATGTTGCTAATTTAGTTGCTAATAATAACTCGCTGGTTGTATATCTTAGTATTGTGGTGCAGTCATTTCTCAGAATATATTGAGGTTATAAATTCAGTAAAAAATCAGGTTGTAAACTGAGGTAAACAAATCTTAGTCAATAATTTTTCAAAGTTTGATTTTAATTTATGGGTCTTCCGCTATATGCCACTTAATTTTTCGAAGTTTGATTTCTTTTCCCACTATATGCCATTCTTTTATTAAGGTTCTTTGTTTTCTCGATTTCCGTTTTCCCATACATGTTTATAGTTTGTGTCTAATACAACCATCGGAAAGCTGCTACAATGGTGACCGAAAAGTTTCATCAGTTTCAAAGTTTGGTTTCAATGGATACACTGTGGAAGAGACAACTATGTGGTCATGTTAAGTAGCTTTGTACTTCACTCATATTCAGTCGTGATATAATATTTTGGTGATGATTTTCTATTATTCCCCTAATATCAATAACAATGGCAGCATCTGCCTTGACATCTTGAAAGAGTAGTGGAGTCCTGCCTTGAAATTTCCAAGGTCTTAACTTTGAAGTTCTTTCACTTCTTTTTTTAGTAATAATGCTGATTGTTTTCAAAAAAATATTTCAAAAGAGGTTGAAGGCATTAAATAATTTCAAAAGAGACTATGCCTGTTTACTATCCAAAGGTATCACAGAAGTCCACCTTTATACTTATTCAAATTTCATGACATCCTATGATGTTGTACACCTGTATTTATCTATTTGATTCCTAATATTTATGCAACAAACATTGTTCCGGTGCAGGCATATTTGTCAGATATATTGATACTTATTACTTATGACCCTTTTTTATTTACGATTCAAGTTATTTTTAGATTATGATTTTCATTAAGCTATCCCAAACTTGCTCTTTTCACAATCTTTTATTGCTTTTTCTGTTGTTTGCTATTCTTATTAACTCCTTACCTATTTTACATATACTGGAATATTATCACTATTTTATTTTTACTAATTCCAAGTTTTATACCTAGGGGTTGTGATTGGTTCAAAGATGGAGTCTTTTACAGTTTATATGGGCCCATATGCTCAATTTATTTTCACGTATATCCCGAGGTTGTTTTCAAGGTTGTCTTCAATCTGGACATTGCAACATACACTTTGTTATATCTTCCTTTTTTGTTTCTAACCTAAACTCTGCTTTTAAAAAAATCAACTCTGCTTTTTCCTTTGCTTTTCTTTCAGTTTTTGTTTAGGAATTTGGATAATGAGACCAAAGGAATTTTCACATGTTAACTGTATTAATTTGTCCGAAAAACTATTACAAACTCAAATACCACGTACACTCTCAAAGTGGATTTATCACTGTCATTCACATGATTCTCTAAACTAATATTTACTATCAACTGGATCTTTTTATGATGTTATTTTGACATATTAAGTGTTTCTTGCTTAGGTAAAATTATTTTAATTAGGTGTGAATATTGTCATACAATTATCAGCATTTTTTATATCAATTAGTTATCCTAAAATGCATTTCAATATTTTACCAGCAATTAAAGCAGACTACAAAGAAACTAAATAAAGAGGAGATACTTTACGATCAACATTTTTTATATCGATTAGTATCTACTTCAGTTTTAAAGTGTACATTTACGTATAACCATTAAAATGTCATTTCCCAGTATCGGGACTGTTTTGGGCGATTAGGGTTGGAGTCTTGGAGATGACCTCGGGGGCAGCTCACGGGTGACAGTCCCGACCTGCGTTTTTGGACCGGACTGGCTGGTTCAGTCTTTTTTTTTTGCATTTCAAGCATTATACGCATTTTAAAAGACGCGTAAATATTGATATTCTCCGCGCAATGATTCCATCCCACACTTAGATGAATAAATATTGCCCAAATGCAACTTTCTTATGCCTTCCTATTTTTATTTATTGAGAGATGTATTTTCACTTTCCTCAATCAGAAATTTGATGGGCTAATTTTTTTTTATATGTGACGATGAAAGAAATCTAAATTGCAAAAAACTTTTAAAGTGGGTATTTATTGAAATTTATTGTTGTTTATTTATGATTTTACGCATTTGTGCTATAACTTCTATTGGGACTAAGGCTCAGATGTTTCTGTGTTATAACTTTTATTTTAATTCTATAATAGATTCATAAATGTGTTTATAATTAACTTTTAGAATATTTATAAATTACATCCCGTGCATTGCACAGGTGAAATATATTTTCATAAATGTGTTTGTTTATTTGCATTTACAACACATAAAGGTTAAATCCCGTGCAACGCACGGGTGAGATACTAGTAATTCATGAATTCCTAAGTCTCTTAATATATTAATATTTAGGGAAAAGTGCAAATAAGCCCTCGAACTAACAAAAAAGTGCAAATCACCCTTTTATAGGAGGCTCTGTTTGGCCGTCACAATTTTGGGCGGTTACCGGTGAATTTTTTGATGAGTGTTTTCGATCATGTTCTTCATTAAGTCTAGTTTACGCATACCAAATTTAAGGTAAAAATTCAACCGGGAAGACAATCAAATGATTTTCTGAAATATACTGCGCTATTTAACTGCGCAGTTAACTTCAAACATTTATTTGACTGCCTTCACAATTGATCTTTTAGCTGAAATTTGGTATGGGTAAACTAGCCTTAATAAATAAGACGCTCAAAAACTTTCATCAAAAAAATCCACCGGGAACCGCCTCAAATTGCGACGTCCGGACAAAACCTCCTATAAAATGGGTGATTTGCACTTTTTCGGTTAGTTCGAGTGCTTATTTGCCCCTTTTCCCTAATATTTACATTTCGAACGAAATGAAAAGTTAATTGTCAATGTGTTTTTTATACTTGGCCTTTATATATACATTTCGAACGAAATGAAAAGTTAATTGTCAATGTGTTTTCCATATTGAAAAATTACCCAAAATAGGACTAAAACTGTTTGTATATTCCAAAATAGGACTATCATATTTTTATTCCCAAAATAGAACTAATTACTGTCATATTTTGGCAGTACCAGATTTTAAACATGGCAACATTTTCCAAACTTGACAGTAATTACTCCTATTTTGAGAATAAAAACATGACAGTCCTATTTTCATTTTTTCAAACTTTTTTAGTCCTATTTCGGGAACTTTCACTTCTATATTTAACCTTTGTATATTCATTTATTCATAAACAAATAGTTAATTATTCAAGTCTAAAACATTTTTTCATAGAGTTCGTTTGGTAATATGAAATTCGGTTGATTTTACAGAAATTTGGTGCTCTCAACGAGAGCATCAATTGATACATAGCTAATATTGGGATACCACTAGCGGTATCTAGAGAGAAAGCAGAGCTATTAAGTAGGAGGGAGAGAGAGCAATCGTATAAATGAACAGTGGAACCGTTACACACGTCTAAAAGGGACTGCTATTTATACTAGTCATAAACGCTAAGTGCATTAAATGAGCGTACACGTGTAGGCTAATCTATGACAGAGAGCCCCCCATGATGCGGATCGAAGGTGGGCACGTGTCGCATCAATAAATGCGGTAGTTGGGGAACGCTAGGCGGAATGCCTATTTGTGCTAAGGCCGAAGGCTTCACCTCCGGTGACGAAGGCTCTTTCCCGGGGGCTCACTCGGAGATGCGAATATTCTAGTTCTCTTATTGGGGTGAACCGCAACAGAATGATGAAGTTTGAAGTCCTCAGGCTTGGGCCCGAGGGGTCCCATCTGTTGTCCTTGAGAAACTGTGGTTTGTTGGGCTTGCTGAGATGGCGGGAATATGTGGATCAGGGGTTCCCAGGCCATATACTCCATCAGCAGTCCCCCACTCGTTTTTTCCGTGAGCTTCTTGAGGTAAAGTGGAGTAATTTTGTTGCTTCATCCGAAGGCTGCCATGATGTGCCCTTGTTTCTCGCAAAACTGTTGGCATTGATGAAATTTGCACTAGTTATGTCACGGAGTAGGGCGGGTCCACCTAGTTATGTCTTAGGGCGAGTCCGAGTTCTACACTACTCGGCCGGTCGCGACCCATTGTCATGCCTAATGTTGGCAAGCATAAGTATCTACCTTTTGAGATTTTGTATAATTTAAAAAGTCACTAAGAGTCTAGTTGCATGTTTGGTATGACCGTTTTTAAGATTTTTTTTCAAAATAAAAGATCTTTTTTGAGAAGTTACGCTGAGTAGCATTTGTGAAAAGTCTGTAGGTTTTAACATTAATTATTCACAACAACTTGTATACCAAAAGTAACTATATTAAACGCTAGATTTTAATCAAACAACTACCACACGTCTCTCTATCTTTTAAGATATTTCAAGTCACTAATGGCTAACTATTACTAAAAACTCATAAAAATGTCTTTTTTGCTAGTTGTGCCAATCACATCCTAAGGATGTTTTAATCCGACTGAAATTTTCTGATCTGATCTGTTTAACTCAGGTAAGGTTTGGTCTGATATGTTTAAGTCTGGTCTGGTTTGTCAGGTCTGTTTAAGTTTGTAATTTTTAATGCAGTTGAAAAAATATGTAACAAAAAAAGTGATGATGGTAGTGATTTTGAAAATTAAATGAAATTGAAATTGGTGAGCATACAAAATTGGCACCTGCCAAGAGGAGGTGTGCTACTAGTGATATTCCTACAATCAACTTCTAGAACAAAGAGAAAAATTGCATCTTAAAGGAAAGCTAAACCCAAAAAGATTAATGTTATAAGGTAAATACTTTTGCATGTGGCTCAATCTATAAAATAATAGAAAAAATTCCACTTTTGGTCCCATGATTATTATACCACTTCCACATTTATTCTCTTACTTTCAGATTGTCCACATTTAGTCCATGACCATTATCCCCTCACCACCCCTCATCCTTCCGGTCAAAATTCGGGCAAATTTAGTCCACTTATCAGCCTCAGAATCAGTCTCTGCATTAAATTGTACTATCTATATAAGGTTGGGTTTTTCATACCAGTCTTTGCATTAAATTTGGTTTTTCATACCTAAAAACTGCATTAAATTTGCCGGAATTTTAGCCGTAAGGACGAGAGGTGGTGAGGGGATAATGGTCACGGACTAAATGTGGACAATCTGAAAGTAAGAGACTAAATGTGGAAGTGGTATAATAATCACGGGACCAAAAGTGGAATTTTTTCAAAATAATAAGTCCAAGAATTTGGAAAAATGTGAAATGTATATTTTAATTTTTTTATTAAATACAGAGTACATAATGAAAAGAAATTAGAACATCTAAAATGCTGTTTGACCGTAGCGTTTGATGATTTGTCTAAAAAACAAGTCGAAGATATTAGAGTTATTGGATTTGACGGTTTATTGTAACGCCATATAAGCAATGTTCTAAAAGGCACTCAAAGGTAGGCCTAGACGCTAGGCTCAAGGAAAACTAAGGACGCGCAGTAGAGGTGCATGCTTGTTTTAATAGGCTCAACCAAGATGAAACCTCAATCTCAAGCCTTATAATTTCAAACCAAGAGGAGGACATATAGCAGCGTGGGTGGATGAAGTGTTTTTAAATCATCCGGTGTGGGAGTTAAGCAAGAGAAGACTTACTCCTTCCGTCTCATCAGAAGGTTTTCACTTTTCTTTTCTTGGACGTCATATATAAAGGTTCTCATTTCCATTTTAGGAAATAATAAAGGATCTTAAGTGACAAATTAAACACTAAATATTAAAATAATACATTTATAACATCGTAGTTATCAATACTAACTACTCCCTCCGTCCCATATTTATCTCCTGAAGTACAAATGGCACACATATTAAGATAGTGAGAAATGTGTGGTGGAGAGTTGTGCAGAGGAAAGAGAAATGTGTAAGAATGTGTAAGAATAGTTGTGAACCACAGATTCATTGCTAAAAGGGGAAAAAGAAGATAAATTTGGGACATACCGGAAAGGAAAGTATGAAGATAATTCCGGGACGGAGGGAGTACATTATAATATATACCTATTTAAATTATTTCTCAAAATGTACTCGAACTACTTTATTTAATTATTGTCTAAATAACCGTGCCGTTTTGACATGGGAATCTTCCAACGGGATAGTACAACTTATGTAGTGCAAGGAATACTCCGTAGTCCATATTAAACCACTCACACAAAATACCATCTATCAATTAAGACAATGAATGTTACATCAAATTAGCCAACAAAAAATATGTTATTAGATTTTACTTCACACTAGAATTATCGTAATTATTATTATTATTATTATTATTAATATTATTATTATTATTATTATTAGTAGTAGTAGTATTATTTTTTATCACTCACCTAATTTTCTAAATATAGTTTTCCACAATAAGGATGTTTTAATTGGATTGATTTCCAATCCATATCAAATTTGACCAACTAAGCCATACCAAACATAAACAGATTAGGCAAGATTATACTAGATCAGATCGCACTAGTGTTCGACAGTAATAAAATAAATATGAAACAAACGTTTGCAAGAATAGAATAGACCAAACAAGTTCATATTAGACCAAATCATAACAGAAAATTTAAATCCAAACAAAAACATTCAATTAGAAATGGTGTTCTTAGAACATTATAAATGTACTTTTATTGGAAATTTAGAAGGCAATTGTGGTATTGCATAATATCATGTAATACTAAATTTATGTTCTAACCAAGCATTCCATCTTGTAACACCGTCCCCAAATGTATTTACTTTTAAGTGAATAATGTATTGAACCTTATGGAATGATTAAAGAATATACGAAGTTGTGAATTTTTATTAATTCTTTTGTGTGAATAGTAAATTCGCACGTGGGGCCCACACCGGGAGCAGGAGCCGCCCAATTTTCCCGAGACCATATATTTTATTCATCTTGATTTAGATAATATTCATATGGTGGCGGATACTTCATTTGGACCATGGAAAGGCCCAGAGTTGACCGACTCGTCAAAAGTGGCCCAAATACCGGTATTGGTAATTTAACAGATAAAAACCCGAAAATGAATTTCGGAGACTTTTATATATTTAAGTTGAGGAATGTATGTTCATTATAATGGTCATAATGATTAAGAAAACATAATATATTTTATTTCCCCGATAAAATAAAATATATTCAAAGCAGTCCGAAAAAAATACAACTTTCGGGATCGATTGTACACTTTTGGGGAAAAAGGGTTGACCTCCCACATAGGTCAGGGCCAACCCAGGAATTTTGTCTTGAAGAGGGTAGCCGGCTGGTAGGATAGGAGGGCATGGGAGGGGATTTCGAGATGAAAGAAATGGCATAAAAAAATGAGGTGGACCCCATCCACACTCATTTGATCATTAAGACAAAAGAACTATCCTCACCCTTTCTCTCCCTCATTCCTTCGGCCAGCACACCCCAAGCAAGAGCAAAGAAATTCTCCATCCGTCATTCTCCATTGTTGAAGAGAGCTCAACAAGAAGGAAACTCAAGCAAGAGGCTAGGGTGCTAAAAGTGAGGAAAAGCTAGGTAATGAGTTCACTTACTTCCTTCCTCCTTTTCTTGAAGAGTTTATTATTCAAAATTTAGGGATAACCCAAGTAATATTCTACCATATTAAAAATGCAGAGTGATGGGTTGGAAGGTAGTTCTAAGTCCAAGAACGGACTTAGAAGCCAAAATGACCGGTTCGTCGGAAAATAACCTTTTAGAGGTTATTAGTGTTGATATGGGTTTTATGATGATAAAACCTTGTTAGGAACTGGACTAAATGGGTTTTAGAGTTCGCCGGAGTTTTGCTGGAGTTCGTCGGAGTTTCACCGGAGTTCAACTAAGAAGAGTAGAACTTCTTAAACCTCGTTTGAGGTGAGTGGACGGCTTAATATCTTATAACTTCTGGGTTAATTATGAGATTACCTAAATAAATGTTATATGTATTCATAACGATGTTTAAAAGATATTTAAACATGTGATTAGCCAAGATGATTAGGCATGTATGAAATGAAGTACATGAATATGCATGGAATATGATATGGGAATTTCTATGAATTGAAATTGCATGCTATGTTTGAAAGGTAAAGGAAGCATAGAATGAATATTTTTGACTTAATATATATGATGATTAAGTTGATATGTATAAGGCTTGGAATGACGGTTCACGAAAACGTTGACCGATTGATGATGGATTAATTAATATCGGTTGGTATTAGTTAATTATAAATTGATATAAATGCATGGCTTTGCATGAATTGAGATACATAAGCTTTATGAATTTATTTAGCTATGAATATGATGTAGACTCTGTCTAGGTTGATAGGAGGTTGATCATAAACTTGGTGGAGGACCCTAGGACTTGAAGTCGTTAACACTCGTATATTAAACTTGGTGGAGGATCCTAGGACTTGAAGTCCTTAACACTCATATATTAAACTTGGTGGAGAATCCTAAGACTTGAAGTCCTTAACACTCATATATTAAACTTGGTGGAGGATCCTAGGACTTGAAGTCCTTAACAGTCATATTGTAAACTTGGTGGAGGACCTTAGGACTTGAAGTCCTTAACATTCGGATTATTAATTGGTGGAGCACCCTAGGTCTAAAAGTCCTTAACACTCAAATATAAATTGGTGGAGTACCCAAGGATTATGTTATCCTCAAAACTCATAGATTATGATATTGAAATAAAGATAAGGAGGAGTCCTATACACTCATAAGTATATGGGTGGGTTGGGGTTTTTAGTCAAGAATATTGACTATTACTATTTTTCCCAAATAAAACGGTGATTTACGGATCGGGTATTTTCCAAGTGTATATATATACTATTAAGTTTTTCTTAACTTGGGGGAAAGGACTATTTACATAAGTATCACTCTATGTTTGGGTCTTATACTTGACACGCTGGTTATTCTATATTTAGCTTGCTACTCGCTCGGTACCTATACTGACCCTTTCGGGGGGGCCCACCATTTCAGGTTGAAGCTAAGGCTTGTTATCTACACCTTTGCACGAGTGAAGAGAATCCAGAGGAAGACGTGGCTCATGCTCCCTCTACTATTTCAACCGATAAACTATGATCATGGATACTTTTGTATTAATACATTGTTTTTGGCCTGCGAGCCTACGTTTTGGCCATGTGTGGCCCACGATTGATTATTGAATATTTCCGCTATTCAAGTAATCTAAGGTGTGATGTTGTTATGTATCTTTATTACTGAGTATGGATATATAATGTTCATGGACGCCTTGTATGATTAAGACACGTTGACTTGCGAGTGACCTTACTTGATCATAGGGCGGTTGTACACGAGCTTAGATGCGGTCTGGGGCGTGACAATTAAGTGGTATCAGAGCCATCTCAGTTCTAAACTATGTAATCAACCTCTCACAAGAGATTTTGCAAAAAAAAGGAATTTTTACCAAAAACCATGAGCATTGTATTTTGACGTTCATAGAACTATTGTTACCTAGGTTGCAAGGTCTCTAGTTGTTAAGATGGTACCTTAACAATTGGTATGATGGTGACTTGGGCCAATATGTGTCTATAACGTTCTTCCGTCAATTGACATCGATAGGAGTGTAATGACTCGTCCATATCTCTTTTCAGAAATGGAGGGTAGGCGAATGGCAACCACGAACAATCCGAGGGGGAAAGCACCAGTAGCATCCATGAGGGGTAGCCAGGCTGCATCTCGGAGTTCAAGAGGATGCCGTGGAGGCCAAGTGAGCCGTGGAGGTCATTGGGATCAAAATGTGAGCGACGGCCACATTAGTTCGGTGTATGAAACCAACACCGAAGACTATGACTTTACATACGTTCCTGAAACGGAGCATGAGGAGACCAAATATGATGGGGGTGACACGTGCACCGATGATGATGACGAAGAAAGTGATGCCAAGTTCTCCCAAATGGGCGAATTGCTTGAGTGGTATCAAAAGGAGAAACTGAGGAGAGACCTTAGGCGCCAAGCAAGGCGTGGCTCTCGTGGTGGTTCAGGTCAAGGAATCCGTGGAGCTTCAAGGGCCACTCTAGCGGCGTCACAAGGCGGGCATGAAAGAGGGTTTTGTCTGAGAATCTCCAAATACCCCAAGGAGGCTAGGGCCTTGGTGTGTAAATTCTTCGACGGCACGGTGGCATTACCGTTGCTACCGATTGGATAAAGAAGGTGAAGGATGCGGCCAAGGACATTCAAATTACACCGGATGTGGAGTTGACTGTCGCTTCACGTCTACTTGAAGGGATAACTTCCACGTGGTGGGAGAGTGTAGAAGGGAAATACCGCGGGGAGGTCTCATGGCTAAATTTTGAGCAGGAATTCTATGACCAATACTACACTGACTATGAGAAAAATGTCAAGCGTAAGGAGTACACCAACCTTAAACAGAAGGAGGGTGGTTCTGTTAAACAATTGGAGCAAGATTTTAGAACCTTGGCTAGATTCTTGCCGGAGTACGCGATCATTGAGGACCACATGTTAGAACACTTTTGGGACGCCTTACTCTTGGACATCCGTGACCTAGCTACATACTCTCGCCACATGACGTTCAGAGAGGTGGTGGAACAGGGCCTACTTGGGGAGGCTCAGTGGAATGAGAGGAAAGAAAGAGACGTCGAAGAGGCGAAAAAGAGAAAGTGGCATAGTTTGGGGCCGCCCGAGCAGGCACGAAAGAATAACCACGGTGGAGGTGGTGGTTCGTTCAAGGCACCAGCACCACCGGCAAAGAAGAACAAGGATGCTCGGTGGCACTCATCCTCCTCTCAAAATACGGTGCCTCCTAAGTGTGCCAACTGTTCGAAGAATCACTTCGAGAAGTGCAACACACCCCCGAGGTGTTATCAATGTGGGAACACGGTCCACATGAAGGCCAAGTGCCCACAATTGGGGGGAGGAGGAGCTCCGGGGTCCGGAGGAGGTGCTTTGACGGGTAGAAACCGTGCTGGACCATCAAACGGCGGCACAGGAAGAGGCGGCACGTCCACAAGCCATACCGCGTCCGTAAATCAACGCGGGGCTTAAGCGAGGTTGTACGTGATGACCGAGGCGGATGCGCGAGCAAACCCGGACTTCGTCGCAGGTAATACTCTTATTGTTTTGACTATTTCTAGGCTTATATTGATGATATAGGTCGTAGGGTCCGAGTACGGTCCATCCGTGGGGTGAACCGGGAAAATTTTGGCCAAAACGGGCTTCAAATGGCCACTGCATGCCACGCACGCCTACACGCACGCGTGCATGCTACCCTGCGTGGGTGGCAGATGGCCTCCAGGAAAAATTTGCCAGACGCACGGCCGTGCGTGGGGTGACGCACGCGTGTGTCCCTCTGTGCACCCCCCGTGCGTCCCCCGTGCGTCCCTCCGTGCGTGGTGGGCTGTAGCCCCAGGTAAAAAACCGGAGCCACACACGCGTGCGTGCCTCCTACGCACGCCGTGTGTGGCACCCAGACTGCCCAACATGGGGTTTTCATGGCGTTTTGCGACTTTAAGACCCCTCCTTGATCCCAAACATGTGTATGAACATAATAAACCTCCATAAGTGTATAGTTATGGTAGGAAAGACATCTTACGTGAATGATAAATGTAGGAACACTAAAGATTAATGGGAGAGATGCAAGAATCCTCATTGATACGGGGGCACAACGATCATTTGTGAGTGAGTCATTCGCCAAAGGGTTCAACGAACCGTTAGTACCGATGACTCAAACTCTATTGGTTTCCACACCTTTGGGGGATGACATCGAAAGAGATAGCCACTATCCCTCGTGTGAAGTGGAAGTAGAGGGCCAAACCTTGACGTGTGATTTTGTACCCTTGGGTATGATCGAATTCAATGCAATCCTCAGGATGGATTGGATTGAGAAGCATCATGCCAGGGTCGATTGCTACACAAAGGTCGTCGAACTTGAAAGCGGTGAATGATTGATCCTACGCTTTGAGGGAGACAGAGGCAAGGCAACCAGATGTATCATATCTACCGTGAGGGCACGGAAGATGATGCAGAAAGGATGCCACGCGTACATTGCTTACGTGGTGGACAAGACAAAGAAAGAAGTTGACATCAACGATGTACGTATCGTGTGTAAGTATCCAGACATCTTCCCCAAAGACCTACCGGGGCTTCCACCCGATAGAGAGATCGAATTTGTAATTGAAGTGGAGCCGGGAACCAAACCCATTTTGATTCCTCCTTATCGAATGGCACCGGCCGAACTTCAAGATTTGAAGGTCCAACTACAGGAATTATTGGACAACGGGTTCATCAGACCCTGTCATTCACCGTGGGGAGCACCCGTACTCTCCGTGAAGAAGAAAGATGATACACTAAGAATGTGTATCGACTACCGACAGTTGAACAAGGTCACCATCAAGAACAGGTATCCCTTACCTAGGATTGATGACTTGTTTGATCAACTTCGAGGGGCAATAGTATTCTCGAAGATCGATTTGAGGTCGGGGTACCATCAGTTGAAGATCAAGGAAAGTGACATACCTAAGAGTGCATTTCGCACCAGATATGGTCATTATGAGTTTCTTGTGATGTCATTTGGTTTAACCAATGCACCGACATCATTCTTGGACTTGATGAACCGTGTGTTTAGTGAATACTTAGATCAATTTGTGATAGTATTCATTGATGATATCTTGATTTACTCCAAGAGCGAGGAGGAGCACGGACATCATTTGAGGCTTGTGCTTGAACGACTAAGGGAGAAACAACTCTTTACCAAGTTTTCAAAATGTGAATTTTGACATAAAGAGATTGGCTTTCTCGGGCATGTCATATCTGGATCAGGTGTTGTGGTGGACAATGCAAAGGTAGAAGCTATCATGGATTGGGAACAACCCAAAATGCGAAAGAAATACATAGTTTCCTTGGCTTAGCGGGTTACTATCGTAAATTTGTTGAGAGATTCTCCGTGTTGGCGTTGCCACTTACGAAGCTCACGAAAAAGGGGGCTAAGTTC
Organism: Cuscuta europaea; assembly: GCA_945859875.1. NCBI lineage: Eukaryota > Viridiplantae > Streptophyta > Magnoliopsida > Solanales > Convolvulaceae > Cuscuta > Cuscuta europaea. The sequence goes on from CAMAPE010000031.1 coordinate 19,886,005, forward strand.
GTATGGGACGACAAATGCGAGAAGGGGTTTCTTGAACTAAAGAAAAGAATTACCGAAGCACCAGTTCTCGCCCTACCCATACAGGGGATAGGGTATGATATTTACAGCGATGCTAGCATCCAAGGGCTTGGATGTGTACTGTTGCAAAACGGTAAGGTTATTGCCTACGCTTGTAGGCAATTGAGGAAACACGAGGCGAACTACCCTACCCACGATCTAGAGTTGGGAGCGGTAGTGTTTGCACTGAAGATTTGAAGGCATTATCTCTACGTGGAGACATGCCACATCTACACCGATCATAAGAGCTTGAAGTATGTATTCACTCAAAAAGAGTTGAATATGAGGCAAAGGAGATGGATGAAGTTGATCATCTACTATCACCCCGGAAAGGCCAATGTAGTGGCCGATGCATTGAGCAGGAAGAGTACGTCGGGGACGTTACTCACATGCCTACGAGCATTGCGGGCACACGTGGAGGCGTCCTCGAGTGGGGCGCTCATAGCTAGATTTGAGGTTAGACCTATGTTGCTGAGTGAGATCAGTAGAGGTCAGGGCATTGATGAGGAATGTTAGAAGATCCGTGAACGGATCCTTGCGGGGCCCGTTGAGAATTTTCGGGTACGTGATAATGGTCTTTTATTGTTCAAAGATCGTGTATGCATACCAAAGGATGAGGAGCTCCAGAAATCCATACTTGAGGAGGCTCATTCTTCAGCCTATGCTATGCATCCAGGAGGTACAAAAATGTACCGCGACCTGAAAGAAAGTTATTGGTGGTCCGGTATGAAGAGGGATATCGCTGAGTATGTGTGTCGATGCCTGACTTGCCAACAAGTTAAGGCGGAGCACCATTACCCGACGGGACTTTTGCAACCACTTACTATTCTCGAATGGAAGTGGGAGCATGTGACCATGGACTTCGTGGTGGGGCTACCACGAACTGTGAACAACTATGATGCAGTATGGGTAGTGGTTGATAGGCTCACCAAGAGTGCACACTTTTTGCCTATCAACATTACTTATCCTCTTGAAAGATTGGCAAAGCTATACATGGAGGAGATTGTGAGATTACATGGAGTGCCGATATCCATTGTCTCGGATAGGGATCCACGATTCAAATCTCGATTTTGGCCCTAGTTTCAAGCATCTTTGGGTACTAAACTAAAGTTTAGTACAACTTTTCATCCACAGACGGATGGGCAATCTGAGCGGGTGATACAGATATTGGAAGATATGCTTAGGGCGTGTGCCCTGGAATTCCAAGGGAGTTGGGACAAGCATTTGGCTTTAGTGGAATTTGCCTATAACAACAGTTATCCGGCGAGCATTGGCATGCTTCCATATGAGGCATTGTATGGAAGGAAATGCAGAACACCTTTGTGTTGGGACGAGGTTGGCGAGGGATTGAACTTGTCGAGATCACCAAGGCTAAGGTGAAGATCATTCAGGATAGACTCAAGACTGCCCAAGACCGGTAGAAGAGCTATACTGACAAACGACGGAGGTCATTGGAGTTCGAAGTCAGTGATGAAGTCTTCCTAAGGATTTCTCCTTGGAAGGGCATCATCCGATTTATATCGAGGGGAAAACTCAACCCTCGGTACATTGGTCCATTTGAAATCCTTGAAAGGATTGGGGCCGTGGCATACCATCTCAAATTGATACCAGAACTTGTGAAGATACACGACGTGTTTCATGTATAATTGCTCAAGAAGTACATACGAGATCTATCTCATATTCTTGACAAACCACCAGTAGAGATACATGAAGATCTACAATATGCAGTGGAACCGGTGAAGATTGTGGGTCAACAAGTGAAGAAATTGAGGAACAAGGAGATTCATATGGTAGAGGTTCTTTGGAGGAGTGATCAAGTTGAAGAAGAAACCTGGGAGACTGGGGTCTCAATGAGGTAGCAATACTCGTTTCTTTTCGATTAGACACGTGGATTTCGGGGACGAAATCCCAAATAAGGGGGTGAACTTGTAACACCATCCCCAAATGTATTTACTTTTAAGTGAATAATGTATTGAACCTTATGTAATGGTTAATGAATATACGAAGTTGTGAATTTTTATTAATTCTTTTGCGTGAATAGTAAATTCACACGTGGGACCCAAACCGGGAGCGGGGGCCGCCGATTTCCCCGAGACCGTATATTTTATTCATCTTGATTTAGATAATATTCATATGGTGGCGGATACTTCATTTGGACCATAGAAAGGCCCAGAGTTGACCGATTGGTCAAAAGTAGCCCAAATACCGGTATTGGTAATTTAACATATAAAAGCCCGAAATTGGATTTCGGAGACTTTTATATATTTAAGTTGGGGAATGTGTGTTCATTATAATGGTCATAATGATTAAAAAAACATAATATATTTTATTTCCCCGATAAAATAAAATATATTCAAAGCAGTCCGAATAAAATACAACTTTCAGGATCGATTGTACACTTTTGGACAAAAAGGGTTGACCTCCCACATGGGTGGGGGCCAACTCACGAATTTTGTCTTGAAAATGAAGAGGGTGGCTGGCTGGTAGGATAGGAGGGCATGGGAGGGAATTTTGAGATGAAAGAAATGGCATCAAACAAAAATGAGGTGGACCCCATCCACACTCATTTTGTCACGCCCCGGGCTGGCCGAACGCGCTAACAACCGCCGCACAATCCGATGAAGGCAACCGTAGTCTACCTCTCTCAAATCATGCAAGGCATACATGAATACCATTCACACAAGTATATCCATAAACAATCATAATCAAAGCATTTCAAAATACGCAGTGGAAAACAAATACATTTTTAAAGTCAAAGGCCACACAGGGCAAACATGAGCACGCAGACTCCCAAATCATTTATAGTATAAAATAGTTTCCATCAGCATCATTTAATTTATATCAAAGTAGAATTGGAAGAAGCACGAACCACGTCTTCTCTCCATAGATCACCCGAGCAACGAGAACAGGAAGCAAGCTTTAGCTTCTACATGAAAACTGTGAGGTGGCCTCCTCCGTGAAGGGGATGTCAGTACTTTGAAGCATTTGAAAAGTACAATGACAACTATACGACATATAATCCATGTTTCACGCACAAGACCCTCAACATAGGGTGATACTATATTATGGGCATAACCTATAGCTACCCCATTTCAAATCACTTGAATATTATATATATACAATTAAAATAGCCGGCTCGTAGGCCCATTTGTATTTCAAAACAATTCCCTTTAAATAGCCCTCGGCCTACACTTGCATATAGAAACTTTGAGAGGTTACATCACCCCTAGTCTATACCCAATTCCATCGAAAGGGTAACACGTTTTATTCTTTGTACTCATCCATATTAGACCTACACACCCAACAGTTGTATTCCTTCTTTTTGGGCTTACACACCCAATATAATATCTTCGATTCATTTAGGGCTTACACACACCGTATACGCTTCATTCGTTTAGGGCTTACACACCCCGTATAATCTTTATTCATGTAGGGCTTACACACCCCACGTAATATCTTTTATTCGTGTAGGGCTTACACACCCCGTATAATCTTTATTCGCCTAGGGCTTACACACCCCGACTATAATCTTAATTTGCCTAGGGCTTACACATCCCGAATATCACATAGCTTATATATCTTTGCTTAGCCGTGGCTTCAACCTTGACAACACTTGTTGTATTCGAACAATCATAATCTATCAACCTCGGGCTAGTCTTCATCAAGACTCTCCGGGCTGCCATCTTATGGTTCTAGGTAGACATCACCTTTCCCTTTGAGCATGACCATAGTCCATCACTCCTTCTAAGACCATGTCTATCTTATTCAATATCCTAGATAAGTACACAATTTATCCCTAAGGACTCATATCAATTTAGTCATGGCAATGACTCAAGGATTCTTTACTTTACATTTAACCACTTTGTCTATCAACATAGGTATACATGTATTCCTTCTCAATTCATATGGAAATCACACATTTATCAACATTTATTTACATCATTATAATCCTTCAATATCAATTCAATAATTAATGTATTTCAAGGATTTCTTCCCTCATGCATAGTTTCTTTGCTTATTCATCTTTCTATAATCATTTCTCAATTACCATGATCACATAGCAATCACACCTTTTTTCACATTCAACTATATCATTTAATATCATCAAAATCATATTTTGATTACTTAGGTAATCTCATGTGATGGTCCCGGATAGGGTAAAAGTCTAGAGGGGGGGGGGGGGGGGGGGTGAATAGACTTTTAAATCTTTTTCAACTTTAAAGCGTTTTTCCCTCTAAAGAGTTGATCTATAATCTTTTGAGAGATTTATAGATGCACAGCGGAAGTCTTTACCCTTTATGTAATCAGTGTATAACTACTTTCTAACTTGGAGAAGGTTTGACTTAGTTAGCTGGCAGTTGACTTGGCAGTCGGCTTAGCAGTTGACTGGGTAGCAGGGAACTGCTGAGGCAACTGCTAGAGAAATATTGGTTTTATGACGAAAGGAATTATGGAATATTGTTTAGAATGATGAGGGTTGTCTGAAGAGATGCTCTAGTAGGAGTAAAGCAAAGTTTTACTGGAGCAGCGGTTTTGGCAGTTGGGTGGTAATGAGGGAACTGTTGAGCCGCCTACTTAGGTTAGGAGGTGTTTTCAGAGAGCAGGTTGGTCAACCTCCTTGTTGGTAATGTTATGAAGGTCTGGTGATATTAAGACGTTCAAGGGAAACAAGTGTTTATGAGCAGAGGGCTCAACAGTTGAGTGGTTTACAGGGAACTGCTGAGGCACCTACTATACTTATAAACTGAATTTCGGGAAACTGATGGAACATGCCTTTTAGTGATATTGATGCACGTCTCTTGTGTGAAAATGGTCTCAAAGAAAGTAAGTAATTAAGCAGTAGGATAAGCAGTTGGGTCAGTTAAGACAACTGCTTAGGATTCTGCTGGCAAACTTCAATCTTTTTGTGAGAAGTGTTACCTGTGTGTTTTGCTGAATAAATGTAAATCAACACACATTGTATCCTGGTTCAGAGGTGGTGTAATCCTCCTACGTCCAGTCCCACCCTCTTTCAGATGGATTTCACTAAAGTATTAAGCCCAATACACTTAGTGCCAATCTAGCCTTTACAACACTTAGGCCTAGATTGAAGGTTTTTCACAGTGAGTATAACACCACTCAAAGTTACTCAGTCCTTAGATTTTTCTCAATTAATCCAGTGGGGATTAAAGGATACTCTATCTATCTATCCACACCTTAGGATCCGAACAACATTTCTCCTAAGTGTTTATAAAAATTTGTGAAATGTTACAAGAAAGTTCTAACCTCCAACTAGGAACTAAACTTCTATGATTTACAATGAATAGCTTATAAACTGGAAGTTTAGTGGATGCTCAAAGCTTGGTTAGAAACTTTCGTTTCAGCCTATATTTATAGGCTTCTCCTTTGGATTAATCTCATCCGTTGGTTAGGATGAATTAGTCTCTGACGTTGAAATTCTTGCAAGGACGAATTGTACATTTGTCTTCTTGTGCTGGAGCATTTATTGAGGCTGATCTCTTTGTCTTGAATAATTCAGCCGCTGAAGGTTCACTTCAGAATTAGTCTCATGTGGCGTACACTGCTCCGGACCCCTGTACATATTTAGCATTAAATGCCGGTCAAATATGTCTTCAATCATACATATTCAATGTATGTAATAAAAATGTGATATTTAGTTAATCTTTGGACTAAGTAATATATACCGGTAGGATCAAAGTATCCTATTAGGGTAAATAAAAATTACCTTATTGCATTTTTAATTTTCCGGTAGTATTTCATTAGTCTCAAAAATTGTACATTTATTTTTGTCACATTTTTTAGTGTTACCACAAGAATAAAACTGAGACACAAGGTACATGTGTTAAGTATAGTGGCATCATCAAAATCTATCAAAATTGGGTACTAACAATTCCCCCCTTTTTGATGATGCCAAAACTATACAACACAAGAACCAAATATTTTTATTGATTTTCATTGAATTTTTGTACATTGTTCTAGCTTCTAAAGTACAATAGTGTTTAGTCATTTTCGGACTCTAGATCTAATATACTTGTCTTTATCTTTCTTCTTTGCCTCTTCTTTGGCTTTTGCTTCTTCAGCTTTTCTTTTTCTTATCTCCATTTCTTCTTGCAGTCGCTTGTTCTTCTTTCTGGTTTCAGCTCCTGTCTTGGCTGCTAGGGACCTGCTGGAGGAGGGACCTGCTTGTGTTAACTCTTCTCCCTTTTTGGCATCAGCAGGGGCCTTGCTTTCGTCGAAGAGAGCTTCGATTTCTGGATCAGAGGCAACTTCTTCTTGTGCTCTTTTTCTTGGATCTAGACCATATACCTTGATAGATAAGGATTTGATGTAGTTGTTAATGTCCATCAGCTCTGTTGTTACCTCATCTATGACCTTGTTTTCTAGCTGATGTAGCCTTTGGGTAGCTGCCTCCAAGTTTTGTCTTTGTTTCTGGAAGTTACTTCCTTGCTCGAGGAAGGCTTCTTGAGTGGCTTTGTGAAGGTCATTGAGGTGCTTGGCAACATCAGCTCGTGTCTTACCAATTGCCTCAGAGTGTTCAACTTGCTTTGTGACAAACTTTTGTGAGAGATGGAAAATGGCAGGTAGCTCCTTGGTCTTTAAGTGTTGTAAGAACTCCTCATGTGCCTGTATTGTTAGAAGGGCGTGCTCAAGGTTAGGGGGAAGATTAGGAAGAGCAGGTACCTGAGCAGAGACCTCTGCTGTTGGCTGGGAGGCACCTGCTTGCCCGGAGGCAGCTGCTAGCTCTTATTTTCTTAGTTCTTTGAGGGATTCTACGATTTGAATCTCTAGCTCTTCATCCCTGGCTTTCAGAGCTTCAAGCTCTTTGTGAATTGCCTCCATTTGAGCAGGTTGCTGGGAGAGTTGGATCTGTAGCTGTGCCTTTTGTTCGGAGTTGAACACTTGCTGAATCATGAGGTTGCTTTTGAGATGGCAATGAACTTCAGCAAACCTCATCTCCAATAGTTCATCAAAATGTTTCTTCATCTTGATTAGCCGTTTGTGCAACCTAACCTCAGCATTACTTACGAATTTTATGGTTGCCCTTCTTTCGTTGATGAAGACCTCTGCCAGTGTAGGAGTGTCTTCTTCACCATCATGATGAATTTGATCTCTAATTTCATTTGATGTGGCAGGCTGCTCAGGTGTTGTATCTTGGTGGGGTTCCAAGTTGAGATCTATCAGTGCAGTCCCCTGCTGGATGGTGGCAACTAGCAGCTTTTGGGGAGCTTTAGAGGATTCTCCTCCTCCTTGGGTTTCCATTCTTGATTTCTCCATGACCCTCCTGGTTTCTTTATCACTAAAGGAGGAGGAGTGAATGATATGTTTACCTGTTGAGCGAGGTGGTCCGTTAGGAGCATTATCAGGATCATCATCATCATCCAGATCATCATCACTTGAATCTTCAATTGCATCCTTGGCAGTGAGCTGCTTCCTTTTGATTGTATAGACCTGGTTGATTTTTAGTAACTTCATTGCTTCTGCCATGCCATCAGTCCCAAGCCACTCCACCACAAATTCTTCTTCTTCAATGAAGTGTGCTATGGTCTCAACTTGATGATGAATTCTTGAGAGCTTCCATGATCTCCATGCCTTGACTCTGGCAAATTCTGCATCTAATTGCTCTAGAGGAGTCAGGACATGTGAGGCCGCTGCTGGTGATTGAGGAGCCTGCTCATCTAGGGGAGCCACCTGCTCATTGAATTGAGGGACCTGCTCTGCTTTAGAGGTAGCCACCCGCTCATTGTGTTGAGTGACCTGCTCCGTTTCTAGGTGAGCTACCTTTTCCCCCTGTTGAGTTATCCTGGGAATAAGTATGGAAAGGGGGGGAGAAGAGCTGTTGCTTTCATTTGAAGAGTTGGATGAGGGCTCTGCTGCTTCGTGAATGACTGCTAGAGGGGAGAGCACTACTTCTTCTTCCTGTATGAATGAGGCCGCTTCTTCCAGTTCTTCTTGTAAATTTCTGGTTGTTGTCCTTGGTCTCTTGGACTGGATTTCTTTGCAACCAGATCTTGGTCTCTTGGCTAGCTTTGTCTTGATTCTGGTAAATTCAGTTTAGAGAGGCTCGTGGGATTGGAGAGTAACATCTTGCTTCTGTATTTCTGGAGCCCCTGCTTTAGTGGTTTGATGGAGAAACTTCCTCCAGTTGGTCGCTTCTTTGATTTCGCCTATAATGCCCTTTTTCTTGAGAATTTTCCCAATTAAGAATCCATACCCTAGCAATGGTAGGCTTCCATCCTTTCCTCGTCCCTTGTGAGACTTATTTACATACTTAATAAGCTCGTTGTAGACATACCGTGACCACTTGTGTGGGGAGCCAGAGATGATGGCTGCTAGTGGAAGTTCCCTTTGTGCATTAATTTCATCCAGCATACCCTTTTTCACTTTGAGAGTGCTGAGGTGTTGTGCCTTTGGAAGGAACACCATTTCCTTGATGCCTTGCTCGTCAAGGGTGATGTCATCAACGTCTCTGGCTTCCTCCCCAGGTAGAGAAAGCAGTTCCTTTATTTCTTCCTCCGTTATCTCTACTTCAAACCCCATCACTACAAATTTCAGAGTCTCAGGAGTGGAGTTGATGTAGAACTCTGCTACTATCTCGGGGTAGAAGCAGGGGTATGGGTAGGTGGCCATTTTCATAAGTCCTGTTGTCTCTAGCTTTCTGAGAAGTTCCCTTATGAGATCTTTGTTCTCTGCTTTCTCAAGGATTTTTGGGGTGTTAAGGATGGACCCAGTGAATATGGACTTGGCGATTTGAACAAGAGAGGCCATTTGTGTGTATGGAGATTGGGTTGATGGATAGTGAGTTGGAAGTGCGCTGGTGAGAGCTTTAGAGAGTGTTGAGAGCTTTAGAATCAGGTAGAAAGAGATTGCAAAGTGAAAAGTGTGAAGGAGGTGTACGGAGGGAGTATTTATAGGCTATCGGAAAACTAGCCATTGGAATGTAGCCGTTGGAGAATACGGCTGGTATTAGATGCCAGTTTCTTTGTTCACACTGGTAGCAGGGGGCTCATTTTTGAGTAGATCTTTGATGATTTCTGAGAACAAGAGGTACCTTTTTAGAATCCTTGATATGAGGTGATCAAGATGATATAAGCCATGAGCTGAGATTCCATGTACATTTGTCAGAAATTGAGCCAACTGCTGGCCTGAAGCAGTGACCTGCTCCTGATGCAGTCACCTGCTGGCAGGCACTTGCGCGAATTTGAACAAGTGTCTTTACCTCCATTAGCTTTCCTTCTTTTTCTAGTCTGTGTTTAATTCTTCTATGAAAGTAGTGGTGAACGTTCCTCTTTTTGATTGGGTAGCAGTGGGCTGGTTAGTAGTCACCTGCTGAGCCCACTGCTGCTAGTGCGTAGTCACCTGCTGAGCCAACTGCTCGAATTTTTGACTTGAAAGTCTAGTAGTGACTTTCATGGACCTGTATGCTTCATTCCTTATGGTTTTACGTAGCTTACCTTTGGCAGGTGGCTACTCCTGAGTATTTCATAACAGTTCCCCCTCAGCAGGTGGCTAGAAATTCCCCCTTGATTTAGTAATCAAGTTCCCCCTGAATAGGTGCAGGGTTATTCCTTCACTTGATCTAGGTCATCTAGCATTCCAAGCTCTTGCCTTAGTTGGTTGTATCTATCTTCATTCAATGGCTTGGTGAAGATGTCAGCCAACTGCTTTTCCGTGGGGATGTACTCAAGCTTAATGGTTTTCTTCTCAACATGTTCTCGAATAAAGTGATGCCTGGTCTCAATATGCTTGGTTCTTGAGTGAAAAACTGGATTATGAGTGATAGCTATAGCACTTGTGTTATCACACAGTATGCTAATCTCCTTTGTTTCTTCTCCATAATCCTTCAATTGTTGTTTCATCCATAGTATTTGAGCACAGCAGCTGCCTGCGGCTATGTATTCAGCTTCGGCAGTGCTAGTAGCAATTGAGTTTTGTATCTTGCTGAACCAAGAGACAAGTCTACCACCAATCAATTGACAAGTACCTGAGGTACTTTTTCTATGAATTTTGCATCCGGCAAAGTCTGAGTCTGAATAGTCATAGAGTTCAAAACCTCCATTTGTTGGGTACCATAATCCATAGTTAGGATTACCTTTTAGATACCTCAATATTTTCTTTGCAGCTAGAAGATGGCTTTTCTTAGGTTTAGATTGAAATCTTGCACATACACCAACTGAGTAGGATATATCTGGCCTACTCTTGGTGAGATATAATAAGGAACCAATCAAACCTCTATATAACAAAGAAGATTAAACGTAAAGATGAACACAGATTGAATCAATGTAAAACCCTCTTTGATAGACCGTGAACTCGTACATAGAAAGATATGCGCGTAAGGCTATAATGAATAAGTACGATGTTAACCTAATCCTAAACCCTCGGCTCCCTTTTTATAGGCGAGGTTTAGGTTAGGCGTGAAAGGCTTTTAGCCTATTTATATGGGCCTAACACTTGGCCCACATTCTATCTAATACATGCACTAATTTAATACAAGGAATAATAATAAAGCTAATCTATGACAAACTTGATTCACAATTAAAATATCTCCAACAATCTCCCCCTTCGTGATCAAGTGCCACTTTGTTATTGCTTCTGTTACTTGAAGAAGTGCTTCCTCATATTTAGTGCATGCTCGTATTGCCTCAGCATATTTCTCTTTTCTAGGCGATCGTCGATGGCCTTTAAAATTGTCTCTACTGTAGAGTGTTCCTTTTGAACATATGACGATGCCTCCTGAAGATTTTCCTCTAGCTGTGCCTTCATCTTTAGAAGCTGTTCTTTGATTATCTTCAGCGTTCCGTCACAGTATTTCTCAATTTCATTGACCACCATCAGACATTTTTCGTTCTTGTGGTTGAGATAAGTGACTGCTGGCGGTGTGAAGAAGATGTGGTAAGCTGGGAAGTCTTCGAGTTCTGGACCATACAGTCTTGGCTTTGTAAGGTTTGTCTTTGTCAAGTTGCACTCAATAGCCATCTATAGGTCGTGTGAAGAGTGTACTCTGATCTGTCTGAGCATGAATCTCTTGATTGCTGCAAGACTTTCGTTGTATGTTTTGCTTTGCCTGACTGGAAGGTATCGATAGGCCATGAACATTTGATAGATGTCGTTTGGTTTAAGCATGATGAAATCATTCTCTTGGCAAGTAAATTCACTCCCGTCAGTGCGTTGAAGCCTGTAAGAATAGAATGTCACTCCGTGATAATCCTCGGCCTTCACTTGTAGAATTTGATGAATCGGGAGAATGTTGGACTTCAAGTCTTGTTCCATCAGCTCTCTCTGAGTACCGGTTGACCTTTGTAATAGCATATGTAGATGACCTCCAACCTGCTTTCCTTTTAGATGAGTAAGGCCTCGTAGCTTCAGTTCATTCAACAGTTTGACTTTGTCTGGTCTACGCCAAATATGCTCTCTGATTTCCTCTTGGAAGGGGGCTTTGATTCGAACGTTGTCCCAAGGTTTCTCTGTCTTGGGAAGTCTTCCCGCTGATTGTCTGACGACGGATTCAAGAGTTTTCTGAGATTCCTTGTAGTTCTCCCCTTCCTTTCGTTCATCGTCCTCGAGCCTGATGATATCTTCAGCACATTTGTTGATTAGCTCTCGTAGCCACCAATTTCTCTGCATGTCATCTATCTCAGCCTCATTGCGGAGATCATCCCATTCTGTCCATTGTCTTGGCCATTTATCATGTATCACCGCCTCCTCCAGTGCATCGTGGATGTCCTTGCCAGGGGGAATGTATGGAACTCTTTGCTGCTGTTGGAGCGGTGATTGTTCTTGGGTAGCACAACCGGGTTCACTTGGATTGCCCCTTGACATCAGTTTAGAACTAGGTTCTAACTGATGGCCTGATGTAAAAGATGTACCAGTGGTAGCATCATCAGGACTTCCATCCCCTCCTCGGTTGATATCTCTAGGAGATACACCTCGGGATGTTGAGTCTAGCTCGACCAGGCTAGATATTTTGGCTACGGGTGGTGGCTGTTGGTTTGTAGAGGTTTCGGGTTGGATGGGATGTGGAGTTTGGCGAGGTAAAGCAGTTTGCTCAAGTGATCGTGGGCGCTTGTTCTCCCCCTCATGAGGATCCGAATCATCGGGGTCCTCATGGGAACGTTTGCGACCACGAGGACTCTTCTTGCACTTGCTTTTGGTTTCGGGGGAAGAAAGGAGGGCTTCGAGAATGGCTTGCTGGTGAAGGGTAAGTTTGGCTTCAGGAATGTTTAGAAGGTTGTCCAGCAAAGCCGATGCAAGGGTTTCGAAGGGTAGTGAGGAGAGATCGATGGAGGGTGTGGTCGGGCGTGGGGAGAATACTAGTTCTGTATCCTGGGTTCCCCGAGAATGTGAAGGAACGGGTATTTGGTTAATGGATTGGTGAGATAGAGGGGTGGAGGATACGGGTTGTGTATGGGAAATGAAAGGTTCGGATGAAGGTTGGGGTGGGGTTTGTTCAGACCGAATCGCTTGGGTGGTCTTAAATTCATGTGCTAGTGCGGTCATTGCATCTTGCACCCATGGTTTAATGGTGGAATCTAGGAAGCGATTTAGTAGAACGTTGACGTCTTCAAAGGTTGGGTGACCAGTTACGGGGGTTGTAATTGTTGTCACAGCATCAGTGAAGATAGCTGATGTGTGGCCTGCGTGCAATGATGGAATCATTGAGGGCGTAGCAGGGCTTCCAACCATCATAGCTTGCGCTCTGGTTGTTGCTTTCAGGGTGTGTGCACCTGTATGTGCAGTGAATAGTGTAGGTGTCCTAGAAAAAGAAGAAAATGTAGGGAATGTGACACCTAGACTCAATGTGCTTGAAGAAGGGGTTTTGACCTCGGGCGATATCAATTGTACGCTCAACTGATTCGGAAGGAACCAGTGAGGCGGTTGAGTCCCGTTCTTTTGAAACAATAACCTGTTGAGAGGCTATCGAGTGGCTGGGTGAGGGCTGTGCTTGCGCAGTTGAGCCAGATGCTGCGACTTCTACCCGGGAACCGAAAAGATCGGCTCCTGTACTTAAGGATTCGGTTCGGCTTATCTGGATAAAGGTATCGCAGCCGACGAAGATGTGCTCGTCTGCCTTATCAATTAGGCTCTTTCTGACTCGGGGCTGGGGCTTTGACTTAGCAGCCTTGTCATTCTTAACCTTGGCCCTTTTCTCCCGGAAGACGACGTCTTTGGAATTCTTTATAGAATGAGTTGCTTCATCGTAGTCATCCTTGGAGCAGTTTGTTTCGCTGTTATCGGCTCTTGGTTTAGCCAGCTCTTTGATAGTGAAGACTTGGGGTCTGCCTGCTATTATCGGTGCTGCGTCTTCAGCAGTGATCCTCTTCTTTTGTGGAGATTCAACAGGCAGCTTTCCTTTTCGGATCAGAGCATATGTGTGCTCAACATCTTCACTGTCATTGTTGTCATCATCATCCGAGCCAGATTCCTCGCTATCCGTGCCCACGCTCTCGGATGCCTCATCGTCAGTGTTTGTTTGGGCATCACTTGACGACTCATTGGCAGTTTCCTCAGCGTCTGTTTCGGTGCCCTCAGCCGCCTGACTCATCTCTAGAGAGTCGTCAGACTTTCCTTCATTGGGCGAACCGGCTACTGGTTTCTGTGGCTTTGGGGCTCTCTTAGGACCCTTACCTACACTCGGCTTTGTCACCGGGGTAGGTCCAGCTGGGTTTTGCTGAACCATAGGGACAGTTCTCTCAGTGGCTTCCTTGTATTGTTGAACTGCTGGATTTGACGATTTGACTAAGTTGAGCAGAAACCCAGGGATCCTCAGACCGAAGACAGGATTCTTGTCTACTTTGAAGTACTGCAGCTTCGGGGCATTGTAGTGTGGATCTGAGCTGCGTTTTGGGATCAAAGAGTGCTCTGCCATGCAGTCGTTGATGATTAGCTCGAGCCATCTTGCGTATGGGATGGTACCTGGCCTGTTCTTCTCTTTGGCTTTGACCAGGTCCATTAGCTCTGAGAAGAAGAGCTGTGCCATGTCGTAGTTCTTGTTGAATGCGATGCCATGAAATATTAGCAGGATCTGCTTGTTGCACTTGTCGAATCCGGCATGCTTCGGCGACAGGCACTTGTTCACCAGCCCGAAGAGGCTCTTCCACGGATGATGAAGATATTCTCCGTTGAAGTTTGAGAGATGTGGCAGTAAGGAGGTGCAGCCGAGGGATGCCACGTCTTTCAGTAGATCGGGGATGGATGGCAGCGCATCATACGTGTCTCGGACTGGCAGCGCAAATGTAGTACGCAGTGTTGATGGTGTCAGAATCACGCGCATGCCGTTCAGTTTGGTCTTTATCTTGGAACGATCCTTCGGTGATTCCGTATGCATGTGACCCCAAAACTGTTGTAGGTATATCTCTGGCACTGGTTTTGCGTTGTGAAGTGCATGCCAGAGATAGTGACCTTTCATGATTGCTGGAATTACTGGATTCTGGCACTTGAACACTGTAAGGTCTAGCTGGAAATTGTTGTCGAGCACCTTGATCCATTTCCCCTTGGGGTAGATGGCATCGTCAATCTGCATTTGAGTTGTTCCTGCCATTATAAACTGTAGAAGCAGGGGGTCAGCATATGAAATTCAACTATTTGATTAGATTGAAAGAATTTGATTTTTAGGTTTCAGATAAGTTTATGCAGGTGGAATTTAGAAAAAAATTGCAAAGTCCAAATCTCGAGATCTGAATCTCGAGATCATGATTTCGAGATTCAAATCTCGAGATCTTGATTTCGAGATTCAAATCTCGAGATCAAGATGTCGAGATGCAAATCTCGAGATCTTGATGTCGAGATTCAAATCTCGAGATCAAGATGTCAGGATGCAAATCTCAAGATCTTGATTTCGAGATTCAAATCTCGAGATCAAGATGTCGAGATGCAAATCTCGAGATCTTGCTCGAAGATGAATCGACGATCTCGAGATCTTGAAAAACAAAATCTCAAAATCATGATTTGGAAGCGACGAATCCACCTGCAAAGACATAAACACAATATACCAAAACGATAACAACAAGATTTCGACATACATTCAAACGAAAAAACTTATTTTTTATTTTGATTTTGAGAAAAGGCGATCGTTCTGCGAGAACGTTTGTCCGTTGAAAGCGTTTTTATGGATCTAGAAAACGATCGAAGTACTACCTTAGAAGGTTGTCGTGAAAGAGAAACGGAGAAGGGGAAGGGTTTGCGAAAACAGAAGTTTTGAGAAGACGAGGAGCTCTGAGATGCGAAAGTTTCCAGCCTTTGCGAAAAGATTAGAATGGGAAGAGAAGGGATTTTCCGAGGCTTATATACGCGAGAATATTTTTGGACCTCCTTCGTAACAGTTGAGCCCGAATGATTGGGCTAGCACACAATGCCTTTTTAAAAGATTTTCGAGGCCCAATATCAGTAAAAATATAGAGCTCCCCCTCAATCAGTGAAAATTTTCTCCCCCTCAAAAAATGCAACAAACAATATGTACAAATGCAACGCACACACACTATTTTTTGTTCTTTTTTATTTTTCTCCCCCTCAACACATACAACACACGCACACTATTTTTTGTTCTTTTTCTGGTTTTCTCCCCCTCAACACATGCAACACACGCACACTATTTTTTGTTCTTTTTCTGGTTTTCTCCCCCTCAACACATGCAACACACGCACACTATTTTTTGTTCTTTTTCTGGTTTTCTCCCCCTCAACACATGCAACGCACACACACTATTTACAGATCACACTCACACACACTTTTTACAAGTCCCACACACACACACTTTTCAGACCAGTGGAGACAAAAATTAAACAGGCTCGAGGTTCAACATGCCCAACTTGGAGACCATGAACTGGAATCTTTTTTCATCCAATGCCTTAGTAAACAAGTCAGCCAGTTGAAGCTCTGAGCTTACAAAGTACATATCTATGTCTCCTTTCTCCACGTGATCCTTGATGAAATGATAGCGCAGATCAATGTGTTTGGTGCGGGAGTGGTGAACAGGATTGCTTGTGATGGCGATGGCGCTTTGAGAGTCACTATAGATCGGGATGTGGCGGAATGTGTAACCGTAGTACTGGAGCTGAGTCTTCATCCATAATATTTGTGAACAACAACTAGCAGCCGCGACGTATTCGGCCTCAGCTGTAGATGTTGACACACAGTTCTGCTTTTTGGAAGACCAGCAGACTAGCTTCTCGCCCAAGAATTGGACGGCTCCCGATGTACTTTTGCGGTCCATCCGGCAACCAGCAAAATCAGCATCCGAGTATCCGACTAGATCAAAGCCTGAATGCTTGGGATACCAAAGGCCTAGATTCACCGTGCCTTTGAGGTATCAATTTGAAGCTAAGGCTTGTCATCTACACCTTTGCACGGGTGAAGAGAATCCAGAGGAAGACGTGGTTCGTGCTCCCTCTACTATTTCAAACGATAAACTATGCTCATGGATAATTTTGTATTAATACATTGTTTTTGGCATGCGAGCCTACATTTTGGCCATGTGTGGCCCACGATTGATTATTGAATATTTCCGTTATTCAAGTAATCTATGATGTGATGTTGTTATGTATGTTTACTACTGAGTATGGATATATTATGTTCATGGACGCCTTGTATGATTAAGACGCGTTGACTTGCGAGTGACGTTACTTGGTCATACGGCGGTTGTACACGCGCTTAGATGCGGTATGGGGCGTGACACAGCTGGTTGTGAGGTTAACGTGCCTAGTGGGAGGTCTCGAGTTCGAAACCCGATAGGCACACAAGGGATTGAAATTCAATGGAGTGAGTTTCAGCCCTGATAACTCCAGGCCCCCCAGATCCCTCCCCCAGACCCACCCTGGAGTAAAAAAAACTAAATTTATATTCTAACTAATGGCAGTAGGAAAATTAAAATTATGATGAAAACATCAAAACCCCTTTTCACGCATATGCCTCGCCTAAACTCGTCTAGGCTTTAAAGGCTTCGGGCTTGGTCGTGCCGCCTCAACATGCCTTACGCCTTTTAGAACATTGCATATAAGTGGAAGAATGAATAGTAGATAAATCTTAGCAAGTGAAGACTTTTAACATTTGTAGTTTTATGTTTACAATTAAATCTATGAAAGAATTTTTAGTTATTGAAACTAAGGTACATTATTTTTATTTTTGATGAAATGTAAATATGTATAGAGTCATCCAAGAATGATATGTACATCATATGGACAAAACACAAAACAATAAGTTATCCCAAGCAAGGATGCCCTATCACCTCAAAAGCATCTTACTAATTATCTATGCAAGCCATCACAAAAATAAAACTCTGATGTTTTTAAAGAGGGATGTTCAAGTTGTGTTCGGGGCAGAAAAGCAAAAGATAAGAGTACAATTTATTTAAAAGTTATTATATGTGTTGTAAGTGTATAGTATAATAACTAATAAGTAATAATTATAAATATTACGTAGTAGTTAGTAACTTAAGTTTTTGTCCTTATACTTCTTTAGAGAGAAAATAAAACTCTGATACTTGTAAAGAGGGATGTTGAAGTTGTGTTCAAGGATCATATATCTCCAAGAGAAAACGTGGACTTTCAAGAACAAGGAAACCAACAACTGAAACATTTGATTAAACAACCAGTTTTGACAAAAAAAATGACCCTGGAACATTTGAGATTGTGGATGATATAGTGTATTGGCTATTGGATATGACGCAAAGCACACAAGAAGAGAACCCTGAAAAACATTGAAATGGAGAATGTTGAAGCAGTAAGTGAGAAAGATGTGGTTGGGAAGGAACAAGGAGAACAACCACATGTTGATGGGAACAAAGAAGAGAAACTGAAAGATGTATTACATTGCTATCAAAATTCATGAAAGAAAGGCGTTCTCAACTTTGGCCGCCAATGACAACTCTGGTTTTTTATAATGCAGCTAAAAAGACAATAGGATGATATGTAACAAGTTACAAAAATCATTAATTAGTTACTGATAACGTGTAATAAGTTAATATGTTTATGTCTTGTATTCCGGAGAATTGATTGTAAGATTCAACAGTTAAGATTCAACAGTCTTTGTGTAAAAAGGAAAGATATGATGTGATTGGTTTTAATAAACTTTATACCTTCTGCAAATGTTAACTGTTGGGCATATTATCTTAACGAAGAAGAGCTAATATTGAGCCAGAAATTAGGGAGAAGATTCTACATTGGCAATTCACATTGAGTAAGAACTAATACTTCTTCTGATCATGGAGCAAAACAATAATGTAATTTATATAAGCAAGGCAATTGAAGAGGGTTTTAATATTCATATAAGTAATGCCTTACAATGTTACATAGATTATGGGATGAACGGATTTCTTTGATTAATCAACAATGGGACATTTACAATTACTTTGAACTGTTATTTTACATTCACAAAAATACATAAATTACAACTTGTATTGTGGATCTATATGCAAATAGTGACTTCATTTCTGTACATGAACCACTATGCGTCTGTTTTTATATAAATACATTTCCAAAGAAAGTATATTTTGTAACACCCCAAGCCGCAGGGCTTGAGATAGTTATTCCTAGATACTTTCCAGACTTCTAGTACTGTCCTCACAAATTAAACCAACAGAAGTTTTTTCCCCGCACTTTGTACTCACTTGTGCGCGCTCTAAGAAACTTTCCAGGGGGTCACCCATCCCAAGATTACTTTGGTGCAAGCACACTTAACTTGGAGTTCTTAGATGACGAGCTTCCTTAAAAGAAGACGCACCTTGTTGGTATGAGTAGTACTATTAATAATTTTCAAATTAATCGCAAGTATTACAATCACCCCCATTTAGGAACACAATGTCATCATTGCGGCCATAAACCAATCTCAATCAAATCCTAGAATACTTTCTTGCCAAATGACCATCTGATATCCAACGGATCAACACACTACTGCAAGGTTGCTCTGATATCACCTGTAACACCCTGGTCCCACAGAGTCCGAGGTAGTTACTTCTAGATACTCTTCAGACCTCTAGTGTTGTTCTCACAAACAAACACGAGATTTTACCCTGCTCTTTGTTCTCACTCGTGTGTGCCCTGAGAAATGTCCCAAGGGATCACCCATTGTAAGACTACTCTCGTGCAAGCATCCTTAATTTGGAGTTCTTGGTTGACGAGCTTCATTACAAGGAGATGCACCTTGTTGATATGCGTCTTTTATTCACACATGATTTTCTTAGTGAAAGGTTTTTAATAAGTCAGTCAATATAACATATCGTTTTATATTATACAATACACATTGTACAATATAGGATCTTCCCACAAGTTTTTTAAGAAGGCATGCACACTGTACAATACTTCATATGAACTCTTTTTACCATCCAAGGTCCCCCCCCCCCCCCCGTTTTCTATGACAATGTTTCAATGAGGTAGACAACATCACCAAAACGGAAATAACATCTAATATCATTTTTTGCCAATGTTTTCTTTATTTAGCAATGTACATCCAAGAGTGAGTGTTATGTAATATGTAGACGCACATTACTTTCCTCAACCTAAGTGTATTAGTAGGGTCCAACCCATTATCACATGTAGCTCTAATCTCATTCTTCCTAGTAAATATTTTCGCTATGTATGAATGAAGAAGGTACCTTTACATCTGGTTCATAATAGAAATACATTCACGAACCTACTTTAATTTTCACGTACAATGCTTATTTAGGTGAAACTACTTAAATTTAGAATCTGCACGATAACACTAAAGCTGAAATTAGTTAAATTAACTCAATCTACTTAAATTTGTATGATTGATACTGTACCCGGGGGCTTATCCGAGGGGTTACTATGGGGAGCAACTTAGAGAGAAGTCAGAGCAAGTAAGTAAGAGAGATAAAGAGTTCGAATATAGAATGTGTATTCAAGTTGTGTCTTACAAAAGGAGAAAGATGCTGCTATTTATAGTAGTAATAAATGCTAGGCGGGGACACGTGTCAAGCATCCGACGGCCGAGGGTCACGTCAATCGGGGTGGCACCGACACTTGCATGTGGCCGCATTAAATGCGGCGGTTGGATGTGATGTTGTACTTGGTACGGTGATCCAGGCGCATGTGGAGAGGAGATTATGTCGAGGAAGATGTCTTCGGCTGTAGATGATAAGCCGAAGGCTCTTCATACCGGGGGCCTCTCAGTGCCGAGGGCTCTCAATGCCGAAGGCTACTGATTTCACCGTTTTCTCCTAGTAGCTTCGTATGCCCATAATCAATTGTCCCGTGAGATTTCGGATCCTTCGTCCAGGGGGCCGAAGGCGTATATATGTGTACTGTGGGCTTCCTATTACTTTGGGCGCTGTGATCTGGGCCGGTTGTGCTCCCTGGGCCTGATGGGCCTGTTAGAGTAGCAGGAGTCTTTGGGCCGGGGGTCCCTGGGCCATATACTCCATCAGGAGTCCCTCACTCCTTTTGCCGAAAGGTACTTGAGGGAAAAGGAGTAAATGAGTCTGTCCTTTGATGCTGGCGCTTTGCTTCATTGTGGTTTGTAAAGTTGTGAGGAGTTTGCGTTCGTATGATGTCCTGAGGGCATTCCCTTAGTCCCCCACTTTTTGGACTCGAAGGGAATATGTTGATGCTTAGGGGAGATTTTTGATATTTTGCATTTTGTGATCTTCCCGAAGGGATCCTCCAGTCCCCCACTTCTTGAGGTACATGTAATGTGGTGAAAAGGAGTAGAGCAGTGTCTGTTTTCATCGTAGGGCCGAAGGCTTGTGCTTTTCGTTTCATTTTGGGGAGATGCCTCGTTAAAAACCTCATTAGGAAAAACCCTGTGGGAAAAAATCCTAATGAGGGAAAAAGAGTGCACCGAATTCCCCCTAATGATGAATCGAAAAGGTGAACCCTTGGTCTGAGATGAAGGGCAATGTTGACGCTGAGGGATATTCGTGAGTTGAGGGCCTTCTTCCTGGTTTAACCGAAGGCTGATTGTTGATATCCCGGGGATGCCGAGGGTAGTCCCTCAGTCATTGGGGCTGAGGGCGTGTTGACACAATTGATAGCTCCTGTGTTGCCGAGGGGGTTCCCTAGCTCTTGATCAGTTGGAGGTTGGAGGCTCCCGAGGAGGCCGGAGGTTAACCACTGATCAGGGGTTTGAAGGTGTAGGCCCGGGGGTTCCCTGGTTCTCAACATGTTGGGTGCTATGGGTTCCTGAGGGGTTTTCCCGTTGTGAAGCCGGGGGCTTATATGAAATGAAGGGGTTTCAATGTGATGGTCCGAGGGCTAGCCCAATTGTTGCGCGAAGGGTGCCGAAAGTAGCCGTTGGAATATGACCGTTGGAGAGGGCTTCCACGTGGCACGTGCTTGTTTGTTGCCCGTGGGTGGGCTTCACCGGTTGGCTGGGGAGGCAGCGCGTGATGATGATTTTCCCATTGGGGGGGCAGTGTTTGGCCCAAGCCCGGAGTGGGGGTCTATAAATACCCCCAAGGTCGGAAACCATCCCTTGTGCGATCATATTGTAGCGAAGCTCTACCGAAATATTTCTAGAGAGAAAGTGCTAGTTCAATCCAATCCTCATTTTTAAGGTCAGTTCTCCATCCATTCTTCGCCCTTTTAGTAAGTTTTGCTCCTTGGCCTTAGATCAAAGTGTTAGAGTCCTTTAGGAAGCCCTCGGCTTAAGAACCCTTTCATTTTTAGCCCTCGAGCATGTCATCGCAAAACAACTCTCAAAACATTTCTGGAGAGCCCTCGGTTGAGCACGAGACTTGGTCAGATGGGGGCTCAGTGAATGGAAGGGGCAACGTCCCATGGTGATTTTTCTGTAGCACTGGAGGTGCAGAAAGATCTGGTGGCAGAAGCCGAGGCGGAGGATTTCGATCAAGTTATTGAGGATGAGGAGATGGATCTTGCCATGCATACGACCCAGGAGGAGGAGGAGAAAGAGAGGCAGAAGGTTACCGTCGCCCTCCTCCCTGCACGCAATGCTGGTGAAGCCAGCACCTCCCAGCCCCTAAACCTGACGCCGCTCAGGGTGGCCCCCGGGAAGAAGAACAAGAAGAAGATGGGGGCCCCCAAGAAGAAAGGGGGCGTTGTCGACCAGGGGAAACCTGTGGGGATTCCCGAGTGGTATTCATGGCTGAATACTGCTGCCTTGGCGATAAATTCTAGAGCTGGCCGGGCCGAATGCTACGTTACACAGCTGCACGTAGGGCCTTCGGCGACGGTGGTACAACCGGGGCCTGTTGATGTGCTGTCCCGGGCGCCGTAGGGGTGCTTTGCTATGCACATCCTTTCTGTCTCAATGGGCCTCCGGTTCCCATTGCATCCCTTCCTTCTGGAGTACCTCAGGTACGTTGGCCTAGCCCCCTGCCAACTCACCCCAAATAGCCACTCCTATATCGCCGGTTTTCTGAACCTCTGCCAGTCCCGGGGGGGCACTCCCAGCCTTGATTTATTTTTCCAAAGTTTTAACCTCTGCCGAGGGGGTCATGTAAATTCCGAGGGGTTCGTGAACCTGCGACAACTCGCCCCGTGGAGGCTCTTCGATGATGTGCCCTCGTCTCACAAGGGCTGGAGGGATCACTTCTGCTATATCAAGATGGCGGATAATCCGTTCCCGAGGGAGCTGAGGAATTACTTCAGGAGGCATATAAAGCCGGAGGGTAGTGCTGTTCTCTAAAAGGAGGGGAAGAAGATATCTGTTATCCCAGAGGGGGGGATAAGCATTTGACTGTCAAGGAGCTGACCCCTGAGGATGATTTGTATCTCCTCGGCTTTCGGTGTTATCGCTTCCTGGGGGAAACGGATGAGAAGTGCCCCATTATTGACAAAGACTTCGAGGGTAGATGAGGTAGCTCACGAAGGCTTTAACTTCTTGTACTTAGGCACTTTTATTGTACCTTGTTGTCTTTTCATGTTTCTGACCCCTCAGCCTCATTCCTTTGTTTTATTTTGCAGGTGCCAACATGGACGCGAACTCCCTATTCGCTTTGAAGAAGAAAAAGGGCAAGGCCCAAGCCAAGAAGAAGGATCCTTCGGGCCAGCAGCCTGTGGATGCGTTTTTTCAGAAGAACGTGGTGGAGCCCTCTGTAGCTGTCGCTGTCGTTGTCGCGGATGAGGCCGCAGGTTCTCAGGCCGATGTGGCCATGAAGAAGAAGAAGATCGAGAAGGGGGTGATCCCTCCGACCAAGAAGCAGAAGAAGGCAGGGGATGTCACAAAGAAGGCAGCCCCCGTGGTGATTATCGAGGAGCAATCCTCTTCTGAACCTCCGATCGCGATCGTGTTGACGGCTCCTTCTAACATCCCTTCGAGGGACTTCCCTCGGGAAACCTTACAGGTTTCCCTTGTCAAGGGGACCGCCGTAATGCACGGCACTGTGGAGCCGAAGGCTTTCCTGCTTGGCATGACCTCGGAGTTGGATAGGGTCACCCTCGGCACCTATGACGATGACACCCTCGAGAACAAGATCCTCCGGTCCTCTCTGACTGTAAGTATTTTCCTCTAGCTCTTTCCCGAACACTTAGCATATTTGTCCTGATAGTCTAATCCCTTCGTTTGCTGCTTGCAAGCTTGCATCGCTTTTGGCGAAGAGGCCCGGTGGCTTGAGGAGTGGCGCCTCCAGAAGGCCTAGCAAGATGAGTCCATGAGGAAGCTCGTCCATGATAAGGACGTTGCCCTCAGGGAGATGCGTAGGCTGGAGGAGGCCCTTCGGCAGGCTTCCGAGGGCGCTGAGCAGAGGCTGAAGTCTGCAGTGGAGGAGGCTAAGGCTGAGGGAAGGGCCGAAGCTGAGAAAGCCGTTGAGGAGGCCGCCCAAGCCGCTGCAGCAGCAGCTGAGAAGGCTAAGAACGAGGCGATTGCTCTGGCCAAGAGGTCTGCTGTTGATGTCTTTACAGCTGGTGGCTGGGTGGCTGAGGATAGGGAAGAATGGGTCTCCTCAGTGGTGCAGAAGAAGGTCGACGCCTGGGTCGAGGGCCCCGGTAAAATGTGGATGGCCGAGAGAGGCGACTGCTATTATCAAGGGGGTGAGTTCTTCACCCAGCATTTGATATACCGGAGGCTTGCGCGTCATTTCGGCATCCCCCTTGATCAGTTTGATTTGGCGGTGTACGGCCTTCCCCCTCTGTAGCCAGATGTGAGAGTCCCCCTCCCCCCAGGCGAAGAAAGGCCAGTGATTGAAGATTCCATGATGATGGGGGGATCTGACGATGGTGGCGCCGAGGAGAATGCTGGTGGAGAGGTCACCTCAAAAGCTACTGAAGGAGGCGCCGCTGAGTGATATAGACTTAGGGAATTTTCGAACGATCTTTTGTAATGATATTTTCTGCTCCTGGCTACGGCAACTGTAAACAATTTACTTTTATTTTTGTGAATGGATGCATGTGTGCTTTCGGGCCTTTAATGTTGAATTTATCTCCTTTTCCTCTTGAATGAATGCCTTTTATGTTATTCCCTGCTTTCTTTCCCTTCGTGCATGAATGTATGTTTGGCTAAACGTTTGGCCGAGGGCCCAACATTTAGGACTTAGAAAACTTCTAAGTGTTGTTCACCACTTGGACTTTTGTTGTATGTTGAGTTGACCGAGGGCCAATCGTTTTAGGACTTAGAAAATTTTTCAAGTGCGGTTTTACCACTGAGCCTTCGGTTGTATGTTGAGTTGACCGAGGGCCAATCATTTCAGGACATAGAAAATCTTTCTAAGTGTAGTTTTACCACTGAGCCATCGGTTGACAGACCCCTCTAGATATATGATCTTTAAGTTGAACATGCCTTAGCATAGACCGGAGGCCCATGCTTTTGGACTTAGGATAATTTCCTTTGGACCCCTTCTGCGATTGGATCCCCCGGTGTTGATTGTTTGAGCCGGAGGCTGTTGGACTTAAGAGATTTGAGATCATGTTCGGGAACACTCGCCTCATGTAGTGTGTAATAGGTGCCCTCGCCCCTTGTGTAATAGTGTGGACTTAGGAAATTTTGCAGAATACTCATGTTGTACAGGGTACCCTCGATCCCCGTTGGCTTTCTTAATAGTACTTAACAGGAGCCTTCGAGTAACCTCTTGAAAAGTAGGTTTAGATTAATAGATGCCCTCGGGATGATCTTTTTGCCTTTTGGACTCAGCAAATTTAACCCTTTTGTAGGATTAGAACCTTCGGTCTCGGTTAATGCCGGAGGGCCACTGCCATTTGTTGGTTACTCCAGATAGTGGACTTAGTCATTTTTTGACAATATTTGTTGAATAGCGGCCTTCGGTATGAGGGCCACTGCCAAAGGTGGCTTCTGGAATTAGTAGCTTCCGGATACCGGAGGTGTTCCCATGGGAGCCCTCGGTATGATCTTTTTGCCTTGTAATGATCATTCTTGCTGGCTGCCGAAAGGTGCACGGTTTTGGAGTTTGTACTCATTGATTGCTCTTTGAGTCTACTCCCCTTCACCCCATTTTTTTAGGGGAGGTAGTGAGGGGAAGGCTTCAAGAAACTTGGTTTCTTGGTAAGGCTTGGCCTATCGGGAGGCAACAGTATACACCGTTAGCTCCTCCCTCGGGATTAACCTTTCGGGTTCCGAGGGGATCGAGGGTCGTTTCCTCGGCACGAGACATAGTCTGTTGCCTACCTCCCCTTGGGGATGGCACGGAAAGCACCTCAGTTTTGAAAGTCATCCCCTCATCACGAGACATAGTCTGTTGCCTGCCATTCCCTTGGGGCAATGGCGCGGGGAGCGTTTCGTTTTGAAAGTCGAATCCTGAGGCATATTAGTTGTCTGGCATTCCCTTGGGGTAATGGTGCGGAAAGCGTTTCGTTTTTGAAAGTCGAATCCTGGGCATATTAGTTGCCTGCCATTCCCTTGGGGTAATGGCTCGGAAAGCGTTTCAGGGAAGGGTTTATTTGCATATTAGTTGCAAATGGCCGGGGGCACTTGGTGCCGCCGGGACCGATAGGTGGCGTCTCCGGTATGGTTGTGTCCTCGAGGGGTACGACTTTGTTTTTAACACTTGGTGTTTTCTTTTATAGATTGCTCTCGGTACTTGGTACCGAGGGGTCTTCTTAGAAAACACTTGACGCTTTCTTTTGTTGTCGTAGTTGATTGGAGTATCCACCCTCGGTACTTGGTACCGAGGGGTCTTGTTTGAGAAAAGGCCTTGGGCCAGGAGCTTGTATGAGGGCTTGGCCGCTCACTAGTGTTTTGTTCTTTGTTCTTGGTGTCTTCAACATGTCTTCATTATTCAAAAATTGGAGGCCGTGGGCCGTAGGATAATACATTCATTAGTTATGAGGGCTTGCCCGCTCCAACATTACTGATAAAATTTAACTAGGTGGTGTAAATTCCAATGTCGAGGGACCTCGTTTCCATTGGGGCGTTTGAGTTTGTACGTTCCGGGTTTGATGATGGCTGTGACGATGTAGGGCCCTTCAAATTTCGGGGCCATCTTGCCGCCCTCGATTGGATGGTTAGCTTCCCTTCTTCGGAGAACATAATCTTCCACCTGAAATTCTCGGGAACGAACCTTGGCATCGATGTAGCCTTTGACCCGCCTTCGGTAGTTTTCCGCCTTTAGGAAGGCTTGCTCTCGGCGTTCGGAGATGAGGTGAAGGTTGAGGGCCATGTTGGTGTCGTTGACCTCAGGTTCGTATTGGTCCACCCTTTGGGTAGGAAGGGTTACCTCAGTTGGAGCTTTGGCCTCGAATCCATAGCAAAGGGAGAAGGGCGTTTTGCCTGTTGCCCGCCGAGGGGTGGTGCAGTAGGCCCATAGAATGTTGTGGAGCTCTTCTACCCACCCTCCCCTTTCGGCCTTAAGTTTCTTCTTTAGGCCCTCAAGTAAAGTTCGGTTGGCATTTTCCACCTGACCCTTGCCTTAAGGGTAGGCAACGGATGAGAATGTGTGTTTGATGCCCCATGCCTCTAGGAGGGCACAGAAGGCGGCTGCCTCAAATTGAGTTCCATTGTCGAAGATGATTTGCTGGGGGACGACAAACCTTATGAGGATGTCCTTGAGGATGAAGTGGCGGCACCTGGCCTCGGTAATGCTGGCGAGGGGCTCAGCCTCCACCCATTTGGTGAAGTAATCGATGGCCACAATAATGTATCTATTGTTGGAGGTACCCCTCGGTAGGGGTCCTACAAGGTCAATGTCCCACCTGGAGAAGGGTATTGCTATGCTGATGGGGGCATAGTTGACTGCTGGCCTCCCGGGAGCCTTCTGAAAATGTTGGCATGTGGTGCACCTTCGGGCGAGATCCGTACAATCCCGGGCCATCGTGGTCCAGAAGTAGCCCTGGACTATGAGCCTTCGGGGCATGGAGAAGGGTCCCTGATGAGCTGAGCAAGTGCCACTGTGCACTTCCTCCATCGCGACTTCGGCTTCATCTTGGTGAAGGCACCGGAGTAACGTACCGTTGTAGGATCGTTTATAGAGCCTCCCATCTTCAATGGTGTAGCTTGGAGCCCTCAGCTTTGCCAGTTTGGCGCGTGTTTCATCCTCGGGCAGCTGCCCTGTGGAGATGAAGTTGACAATATCTAAGATCCAGTCCTCTGGCCTTTGTTGTATTTGCATTACGGGGCTGGCGTGTATGCTTGAGAGGCTAAGTTCCTCAATTCTCGCAATCTTCGAGAGATGCTCTTGGGATTCAGCCGAGAGCTTTGATAATATATCGGCCTCAGATTTTTGGACCCTCGGTATTTGAGTGAGAGAATGGGCCTCAAATACCTTAAGCAACTCCTTAGCCGCTTCCTTGTACTGCTTCATTCTTCCTTCCTTGGCCTCATATTCCCTTGAAATTTGGCCACCGACTAACTTGGAGTCACACTTCACATGGATTTGTCTGGCCTTCATGTTAGCCGCCAGCCGAAGGCCACAGAGGAGGGCCTCATACTCCGCTTCGTTGTTGGAGACTTTGAAGGAGAAGCGGATGACATAGTAGGTGCGGAAGCCTTCGGGAGTAATGAGAACTACCCCTACTCCGCATGCTTTGGTGGCTAAGGAGCCATCGGTATAGAGGGTCCACCATTCATCCGAGAGTGCCGAGGGCTCCTCATCCACCGCTAATCTTGTTGTGCACTCCGTCACGAAGTCTGCCACCGCTTGGCCCTTTATGGCAGGACTCGGACGGATGTCAATGTTGTATTGGCTGAGGATGTTGGCCCTTTATGGCAGGCCCCGGTCTTCAAATCTTCAGGGAGCTTGGCCCCAATCTTCACAACTCTCTGCGGCTTGGCCGGATCGAGCGCAAAGTCTTCTACCTCCTCAGCTGGTTCTGCCCTCAGCCTCTTCTCTTCTTCCTCCACAATTCCGGTGATGGTGTCTACTCGGAACTCATTTTTACTAACCTTCTTCGTGATTTGATGGCCTCTAGATCCTCAAGGGCCGGCCGGCCGAGGATGATGTTATGGACGCAATCAATGTTGACGATGACGAACTCCACTTCGAGCTTGGCTCTATGGAGCCCATCGCCGAAGAGTACCGGGAGGGTTGTGACCCCCTCGGAATCAATAGTGTCTCCGGTGAATCCGGACAGAGGGGTCTTGATGGGCCGAAGAGACTCCCTCTCAAGGTGTAGCTCCTTGAAACTGCTGAGGTACATTACGTTGACGGAGCTACGTGTATCAACGTAAGTTCTGTGGATGATGGTGTTATTGATCTCACTTTGGATTACCAGGGCATCCCTATGCGGCAAGGAAACCGAGGGGAGATCGGCGTTGGTGAACATAATGGGCTCCTCCCTCAGCCTCTTTACGAGGGGCATGTGAGTGACTTCCCCCACGTAAAGCGACTGTGCCCACTTCTTCCTTTAGCTGGTGGAGTCCCACTTCATGTGGATGTGGCGCTTCTTCTCCTGGTACTGGTTGTACTTCTCCTCTTCATCGAGATTCATGATTTCCCTTTTCTTACGCTTCGGGTCACTGAGGGGGATGGTGTTCGGGTTGACCCAGGCATTTTCCCTCGTCGGTGGCCCTCGTGGGGGCCCTTGGTGTTAAGGGCTTCAGATAAATTCGGACAGATGGCCCGCTTGTATTAACTTCTCAATGGCCGTCTTCAGCTGATGGCAGTCAACGGTCTTGTGCTCTTGGTTGCGATGGAACCGACAGTAAGGATAATTGGGGTTGATGGTATATACCTCTGAGGGCACGTGAGAGCCTCGCTCGATGAGGCCCCTTTCTTTGGTGAAGTCGAGGATTACGCTGACGGGGTGTGTTAAGGGCGTCCAAGGGTGCTCCAAGAGAATGGGCTGGGCCCAAGCCTTCGGGTTGCCCTTGTAACCTCCTCCGGGCTTGGCTTGGCCATGCCGGGGGCGATCACCGGGGGGTGCCAGTCCTCTGGGTTGATGTGGGGGAGCCCCCGGCCCCTGGTTGCTTTTGTCATCCGCCTTGGGGCGTTGTTGCTCGGGGTTTTGGTGGCATTTCTCCACCTCCTCGGCCTCGGCGTACCGGTCCCCCCGCTGTAGGGCCCTTATGTAATCGCGGGGAGGTTCGATGATAAGGCTCCTTGAAAAGTTCCATGTGCGGAGGACGGTTTGTAGGAGGGCCAGGAGGGTTCCGTCGTCGGCGCCGTCAACCTTATCCGCTTCCGTCCTCCAGCGGTCCAAGAAGTCCCGAAGGGTTTCCTCCTTGCTTTGTCTCAGCGTTAGTAAGTGGGAGAAGTGTTTTCTTGACCGGCGCCTTCCCGCAAATTGTGTCAAGAAACGTTGGGCGAGTTCCTGCCATGAATCGATGCAGCCTTCGGGCAATCAGTTGAACCATTCGTACGTTGGTCCTTCTAAGGTGGAGAGAAACCAACGACACAAATATTCGTCTGATGCCCCTACCATCATCATACTGTTCTGATATCTGCTGTAATGCTCCTGGGGGTCAGACTTTCCGTCGTAGGGCTTGATGAGTTGCCCTCGGTACTTTCCCGGAATTTGGGCCGCCAATACGCTTGGGGTAAATGGCGTCCTAGTCCGGAGTTGGATGACGGGTTCCCCGGAGCCCTCGGCCATTTTCTTTTGCATCTCCTTCATTTTGGCCAGCATGGCGGTGTATTTGGGGTCCGCCTGGGAGGCGGAAGCTGTTATGTGCACTTGACGGGCCTCCATCTCATCAAGGCGGCGTTGGAGGGCTTCAATGATTTTGTCCCTATGATCCTTCGGAAGGGCCTCCGCCCCTGCGAATGAACACATGTCGAGTTGGCCTGGTTGATTTGATATCTTGCGTCATTGGCATGGAGTGGTGCCTTGCCTTTGTCTTGAGGGGGACGCCTCTCGTCTGCCCTTGAGACGGAACCTCTGCTTTCCTGTGGTCTTTGGAGCGCCTTTCCTCCGAGGCGGTCTTGGACCCCTCGGCGGTCTTGCGCCCCTCTGAGCCGTTCTAGGGCGGAGGTCCGGGGCCTATCCTTGTTTGCGCCGTGGCGGTCCCGGGATTGAACCTCCTGGGAGGCGGTGTCCTGGGCCATGACCCCTTCGTCGTTCCCAATCCGAAGGATAGGTTTTACGAAGGGGAGTGGATGCGGTGGAGGTACGGCTTTTTCTCCGATCTGGGGTTGAAGTTGTACCAGAGTGGCGAAGGCACCTGGGTTTTGAGTGAGTGTTTGGATGAAGGCGGAGAACGTCGATTGCACATCAATAGTGAGGACCGGAGGGCTCACTTGGTTTTCGCTCCGGTCCTTCTGGGCCTCGATGCCGAGGCGGGAATCAGGGGTGTTCTGCTGGTGTTGAAGGCGTAGGTCGACATCCGTCTGGTCCAACTCGGCGATGACACCGCCCTCGGGGGCCCTGTTAGAGGCTTCGGGGACGTCGACTTCGCTGAGGGCCAGGTTCCTGTCCTCAAGGGTCTTGGAGTGGGCACGAGTCGCTCTCACCATTTTGGTAGGTATCTTTGTGTTTGGTGAAGGGGAGGGTTTCTTACTTGATTGTTCGACCTCTCAATGAAAGCACCAAATGATGGATAGTGTACCCGGGGGTAGCTTATCCGAGGGGTTACTGCGGGGAGCAACTTAGAGAGAAGTCAGAGCAAGTAAGTAAGAGAGATAAAGAGTTCGAATATAGAATGTGTATTCAAGTTGTGTCTTACAAAAGGGGAAAGGGGCTGCTATTTATAGTAGTAATAAATGCTAGGCGGGGACACGTGTCAAGCATCCGACGGCCGAGGGTCACGTCAATCGGGGTGGCACAGGCACTTGCATGTGGCCACATTAAATGCGGCGGTTGGATGTGACGTTGTACTTGGTACGGTGATCCAGGCGCATGTGGAGAGGAGATTCTGTCGAGGAAGATGCCTTCGGCTGTAGATGATAAGCCGAAGGCTCTTCATACCGGAGGCCTCTCAGTGCTGAGGGCTCTCAGTGCCGAAGGCTACTGATTTCGCCGTTTTCTCCCAGTAGCTTCGTATGCCCATAATCAATTGTCCCGTGAGATTCCGGATCCTTCGGCCAGGGAGCCGAAGGCATATATATGTCTACTGTGGGCTTCCTGTTACTTGGGGCGCTGTGATCTGGACCGGTTGTGCTCCCTGGGCCTGATGGGCCTGTTAGAGTAGCAGGAGTCTGTGGGCCAGGGGTCCCTGGGCTATATACTCCATCATTGTAAAACTATACTTGTATTGGGTGAATTATCACAAAATTATATTTTAAAATAAAATAAGTAAAGCTTATACGAAAAAATTAAGCATCTAAATCAAGAACAACAAAATAATTTTTGTAGGTGTTTGTAGTAATACAACATTTTTTCACAAAAGTTTAAAATGATGTTTGTAGGTGTAGTATCACTCACAAGCATGAGAGTGTTTTGCTATTTTAGCAATTGAAAGAATATAATTGCCTTTGTATGTCATTAAGCTCAAAGGCTTATTTATATACAAGAGTACAGCTGTTACAAACGTAAAGTTAGGCTATGAATACAATACTGATTAGCTACAATGAAGGGTTAAACATTAGGCTAATGATGAGGCTAAATATACACTTAACAAATATAACAAATGCCAAGACTGTCACGGAAATCATCAAATAATATACGCGGTAGTCCCTTTGTAAAAATGTCCGCAATCACGGGAGGGAACATGAAGAACACGTACTTCACCCTTGGTGACTTTTTCACGAACAAAATGAATGTCCATCTCAATGTGTTTGGTGCGTTGATGTTGCACCGGGTTACCAGACAGATAAATGGCACTCACATTATCACAATAAACCAGGGTAGCTTTCTGGATGGGACAATGTAATTCAAGTAACAAGTTTCTAATCTAACATGAGTGAGAAACTACATTTGCAACCCCGCGGTACTCAGCTTCTGCACTAGAACGGGACAAGGTTGGTTGTCGCTTGGATGACCAAGAGACCAAATTGTCACCAAAAAATACACAATAACCAGAAGTAGATCGCCTGGTATTCGGGCATCCTCCCCAATCAGCATCAGTATAAGAAATTAACTTTGTGAGGGAAGATTTATAGAGGTGTAGTCCGAGTGATAGAGTACCCTGTAGATAGCGTAAAATGCGCTTAAGAGCATTCATATGTTCATCCCGAGGATCATGCATGTGGAGACAAACTTGTTGACGGCATAAGAAATGGCTGGTCTAGTAAAAGTAAAATACTGTAGAGCACCGGCCAGACTCCGATACTTGGTTGGGTCCTCATAAGGAGTGTCTTCAGAGGCACTGAGCTTTGGTTTAGTGTCAACAGGTGTGTGACAGGAGCTACAATTAGACATGCCTACTCGTTCCAGAATTTCGGTGGCACTGTGTTTGAGATGATAACATACCGTGAGGAGTGCTTGTGACACCAATGCCCAAAAAATAGCTCAAAGGACCAAGATCTTTCATAGCAAACTCACTGCCCAAGAGAGTCAAAAAATGCTTCCGTAGATGATCAGAAGATGTTGTAAGAATAATATCATCAACGTATAAAAGAATATAAGCCATGTTTGTACCCTGTTTATAAATGAATAAGGAATGATCAGATTTAGCATGAGAAAAACCAATAGTGAATACAAAATCAGCAAAACGCTGATACCACGCCCTCAGAGCCTGTTTTAGGCCGTAAAGGGATTTCTTCAGTAGACACACATGGTCAGGACGACTCTTGTCACGAAAACCCAGGGGCTGATGCATATAGACTGTTTCATTGAGATAGCCATGTAGAAAAGCGTTCTTGACATCCAATTGATGGATGGACCAAGATTTGGAGAGGGCAATGCTAAGGACAATACGAATAGTGGCTGGTTTAACAACCGGACTGAAAGTCTCATCTCAATCAATACCCTACTGTTGAGTATTCCCATTACCTACAAGACGAGCTTTATATCGCTCAAACGAACCATCAGAATGTCGTTTATGCCGAAAAATCCACATAGATCTAATAACATTCACATCCTTGGGCCGAGGTACCAATTCCCATGTATTATTATCAATTAAAGCATTAAATTCATCTAACATTGCATTTTTCCAATTGGGGTCACGAATAGCACTTACAGGGTCATGGGTATAGGAGATATGTGGGAGATGGAAGTGGTGTGTAGATTGTGGAAATATCTGGGATTTGGTTTGTAGATGCCATGTTTGGCTCTAGTGGTCATTGGATGGGAAATAGGAATAGGTTGGGTAGTTTGGGAATTTTCTGGGCTAGGAATGATGGAAGGTGTAGGCTGAGAAGAGACTGGACGAGGATGGTCAGGGCTGCTGGACGGGGCAGAATCTGGGGGTGGACTGGACTGAACAATGCTACTGGACGGGGCAGAAGATGGGGCAGGGGATGGCCCATTAGAGTCGGGCTCCTCTCGACCAACTGAGGGGGAAGTACTGTAATGGAAATGGTGGGAAAGTGAGTTCACATCCAGAGGGTCATAATCATGTTGTTGTGGTTTATGAAGTTTAGAAAATAGGAATTCGGTTTCAATAAACTTCACATGACAACAAATAATGATTTTCCCGGTTGACATGTTGTAACATTTAAAACCACGGTGATTCTTAGCAGGACCAAGATACACACAAGGAGTGGAGCGTGCTTGTAATTTGTTTATGGAAGTGGATGGAAAGAAGGGAAAGCATAAGCAACCAAAAACATGTAAATCTGAATATATGGGATCACATTGATAGAGGATTTGAGTGGGTGACTGAAATCCTAGGACTTTGGTGGGTAGAATGTTTAGAAGATATGTAGCTATTTGTAAAGCATGATGTCAGAAGGAGAGGGGCAGGGAGGCATGAGCAAGTAAAGTCCTAATGATGTTATTGATTGATTTTATGTGGCGTTCGACTTTTCCGTTTTGGGGAGAAGAATGAGGACAAGAAAGACGGAATAACATGCCATGGTTATCAAAGAATTCTTTAAAGGTGGTATTAATATATTCGGTGCCATTGTCACATTGAAACGTCTTAATATTACGTTCAAATTGAGTAGAGATAAGAGAATAAAAAGATTTGAATAAGTGCTGAACTTGGGATTTCTTTGAGATAGGGAAAGTCCATAGGAATTTGCTATAATCATCAAGAAACAACACATAATAACTATGGCCAGCCGAACTAATAATAGGAGATGTCCATAAGTCACTATGAATGATATCAAAGGGAAGAACAGTATATGACATAGAATTATAAAAAGGCATTTTGGAATGTTTGCCAAGATGACAAGAGGAACAATATGTCATATGACTTTTATTACAATCAATTAAATTTGAATGCCTAAGAGATCTAAGAACAGCAGCGCCAGGATGTTCTAAGCGGATGTGCCAAAGATCGGGAGATATGGCAGTGAGTGCAGAATGAGGGACGGATGAGTTGACTGGAGTGTTGGCGAATAAAGGGTATAAGTCACCGGTACTATCACATCTCAGGAGTATGGTTCCCGTCTGTAAATCATGAACAGAAAATCCGTAAGGATCAAATGTAATAGAAACCATATTATCGGTTGTGAATTTCCGGACAGAAATCAGATTTTTAATCAACTTGGGAGCATGTAAGACATTGTTTAAGGTAAATGGGGGGAATGGAGAGGGTAAAGTAGTACTACCGTAACCAACAATTGGAATTAAATCACCACTGCCAACAACAATGTTATGATGTTTAATACCCGAATTGAAATAAGAGGAAAGAGCACCTTGATCCGCAGTCATATGTGAAGTTGCACCAGTATCCATGTAGTAATTCCCGTCAGGTTGAGTGAAGGAAAGAGCATGCATGGCTGCTTCAATGTCTGTAGGAGTATAACTGACAGATGAACCCATAGCATTGTAGGCTTGAGGAGGCCGAGGGCCAAGAATACCCGGTGCAGCAGATCGCAGACCCAGATGCAGAGCAGCAGCTCGAGGAGCCCAAGAAGTGGCGGGATTGGGCATGGTGTAGGAACAGGCCAGTGAGAGAACCGGGGAGCCCAAGAAGCCCATGGTTGCTGCTGCCAAGTCTGCCCAGTAGGAAAGGAAGTGGGCTGTTGGTTCATATTGCCAAATGGTTTCCCGTTACCAGGTTTAGAACCTGTTTTCTTCGGCTTATTGTTTCTGGAATGAAAACGAGAGGACCCAGAGTTTTTGGCTGTGTGGTGTTGCTGTCCGCCAGGGGAGGCAACAAGAGCCGTCTGCGCACGACTACTAGAGCCATTCTCCTTTGCCAGACGAATTTTAATGGTGCGCTCAGCAAGCTTCAGGCGAGAGCGACAACTCTCAAATGATGGAATCGGGTCCTGTTTTGGATGAAATCAACGGTGCCAGAGTATGCTTCAGGGAGACCACCAGTGAGTTTAAGAACAAGGCGACTGTTCGGGATAGGAGCGTCAACATCTTCAAGACGATCAGCCAGGGTTTTGATGTGGTTGCAGTAGCTATCAATTGACGAGAAATTCTCAAAATTGAGATCAGACAATTCCTCTTCAAGGTGGGTTGCCCGGGAAACTTTATTGTCTTGGAACAAGGATTCAAGACGAGCCCAAGCTGCATGAGCGGTGTCGTCTTTCAAAAGGATAGCAAGAAGAAGGTTGTTGGATATAGTCCCATATATCCATTGTAAAACTGCAGCATCAAGACGATTCCAGAGAGAGAGATCGGCAGCCTTCGATTGTTCATAGGTGGCGAGTTCTTCTGGTTGGACATGAGGGATGATGTGCTCATAGACATCATGAACCCTAACAAGAACTTTGAATAAAGCAGCCCGGGAGTGATACATGCCATTCTCTGTATCCAACTCGATAGGGATGAGGGTCTTGATGTTGGTGATTGCCAAGGCAGCATGGTGATGGACGGTGTACCCGGGGTAGCAAGTAAGTAAGAGAGATACGTGTCAAACATCTATTGGCCGAGGGGTCACATCAACTGGTTGGTGCTGGCAATCACATATGGTCGCATTTATTGCGGTTGTTGGATGTGACGTCGTACTTGGTACGGTGATCCCGGCGCATGTGGAATGGATATTATGTCGGGAAAGGTGTCCTCGGCTGCAGGTGTTTAGCCGAGGGCTCTGAGTACCGGGAACCTCCTTAGTGCCGAAGGCTCTAGGTACTGAGGGCTACTGATTTTCGCCGTTTTCTCCCAGTAATTCTGTTTGCTTGAGTTGGTCATCCTGTGAGAATCTGGAGCCTTCGGCCAGTGGGCCGAAGGCGCTCCCAATGTGCTGCGTGGGTTGCTCAGTACTTGGGGCGCTGTGTTTTAGGCCTGCTGTGCCCCCTGGGCCTATTGGGCCTTTATCAGAATAGTAGGAGTCTATGGGCCGGGGGTTCCTGGGCCATATACTCCATCAGGAGTCCCTCACTCCTTTTGCCGAAAGGTACTTGAGGGAAAAGGAGTAATCTGTGCTTGTCCTTTTGGTGTTGTTCTGTTGTAGTTTGTGGAGTTTGTGAATAGTTTGTTGTGTGCATGTTTCAGCCGAGGGCAGTCACTCAGTTACCCACATTCCGGGACTTGAGGGATCATGCTCTTTGTTTGTGGGAGTTTTGACGTTTTTTTTGTATTTTGGGATTTTCCCGAAGGGGTCCTCCAGTCCCCCACTCCTTGAGGCACTTGCAAAGTGGTGAAAAGGAGTAGAGTAGTGCCTGCCTGCAATATAGAGCCGAGGGGTGACGGTTTTCGTTTCATTTTGGGGGGATGCCTCGTTAAAAACCTCATTGGAAAAAACCCTGTGGGAAAAAATTCCAATGAGGGAAAAAGAGTGCACCGAATTCCCCCAATGATGAGTCGAAAAGGTGAAATCCTGGCTTGGAATGAGTGCAATATTTTTTGCCGAAGGTTATCTCTGTCTGAAGGCGCGTGTGTTGATTTCCCGGAGGTTCTCTGTCGTTGTCCTGAGAGATGCCGAAGGGGGAGCCCCCAAATTATGAGGATGAGGGCGTGATGAATGTGGGTGATGTTTCCGGTGTTGCCGAGGGTGTGCGCGCTATGAAGCTGTGGGCTTCTGAAGGAGTAAGCCCGAAGGCCTTTGTGATGTAGCATGAGGGGCATAAACCGGGAGCATCTTTGGGTAAGTATACCCGGGAGCCCCTCCTGATGAAGTGGAGTGAAAGAGAATGCCCGGGGGCTAGTGTTTTGGCTGAGGAAGGAGTGGCCCGCCGAATGTAACCGGGCGCTCCCAGAATATAGCCGTTGTAAATATAGTCGTTGGGGGGGCTTCCACGTGGTGCATGTTCGTTGGCTGCCTGTGGACGGGCGTCACCGATTGGGCAATTCGACGGTTCGTAATGATGGCTGTTCAACCGGAGGTCCGGCTTCCAGGCCCAAGCCCGGATCCAAGTGCCTATAAATACCCCAGGGCCAGAGCACTTCCCCCCTTGTGCGATCAGTGTGTTAGCGGAGCTCTGCCAAAATTTCTAGAGAGAGAAACAGCTGCCTTCGATCAACCAGTCTCCCGAGGTCAGATCTCCGCCCATCTGTTGTAGTATTAGCGAGTTGTAGCTCTGTGGCCTTAGGTTAAGCGTGTAGTTGGGCCTCCGATTCCCCCTCCATCCCTTCGTGGTGGAGTACCTTCGGTTTGTCAAGCTTGCTCCCTGCCAATTGACCCCGAACAGCCACTCCTACTTGGCTGGCTTTCTTTCCCTATGCCGGAGCCGGGATGTGGAGCCTTCGCTGGACCAATTCTTCCTTTCTTTCAACCTGTGCCGGGGGGGGGGGGGGGGGGGCATTCGAATGCCGGGGGCTTTGCCAACCTGCAGCAGCTTCCCGAATTCAGGTTTTTCGATGATGTCCCTTCGTCCCACAAGGGATGGAAAGATAAGTTCTGCTACGTTCGGATGGCGGAGAATCCCTTCCCGGCCCCACTCCGTGATAGCTTCCGAAGGCACGTCAAGGTAGGGAGCGCCGCCTTGGAGAAAAAGGGGTGGAAGCTCTCCAAGAAGCCCGAGGGGTCTGAGAAGCACACCAAGATCAGGGATGCTACCCTCCCAGACGATCTTTACAACCTGGGCTTTCGGCGGTATCGGTTGATGGGGGAAAGCGACGAGAGATATCCCCTTGTCGATAGGGTATATCAAAGCGCCGGAGGTAGTCAACTTGTTGAGGGCTCCCATTTTGTACTTAGAATATTTTTCTTTCCTTTTCTTTTTGTAGTATTATCCTCCTAACCCTTCTGTATTTCCCTTGCTTTTCAGGACCAGACATGGACGCCAGGAATCTCTCAAAGTTGAAGAAGCAACTTGCTAAGGAGAATAGAAAGAAGGACCCCTCGGTGCAACAGAGGGGGGTGGACGAGATCTTCTCGAGGGCGGGTACAAACGACGGGGCCAAGGAGAGCGTGCCCAAGGAGAAAGCTGCCGCCAGCGACGACGTTGGTTCCCGAGAAAGCTCCCCTGCTGAGGCGTTGAAGAGGAAACGGGTCGGGAAGGCCGCGGTGCCCCCGGAGGGGAAGAAGCAGAAAAAAGGGGGGGCCCGAGCTGAAAGAGGCCCCAGTTGTTATCGTGGAGGAGCACTCCTCCTCTGAGCCCTCGGCCCAAGCCCCCGGACTGACATGGCCTCAAGATAATGTGCAGTTCTCCATTACTAAGGGGACTGCCATTATGCATGCGACGTTGAACCCGAGGGAGTTCCTGAGGGGGGCCACCCCCCCCGATGGATAAATCTGTGTTGTCTC
The DNA here is from genome assembly GCA_945859875.1 of Cuscuta europaea. NCBI lineage: Eukaryota > Viridiplantae > Streptophyta > Magnoliopsida > Solanales > Convolvulaceae > Cuscuta > Cuscuta europaea. Next base: position 19,924,984 of record CAMAPE010000031.1, read on the forward strand.
GGCAAACCGATGATGCCCTCTTTTCCAAGATCCTTCAGGCCTCAGTCACTGTAAGTTCCCCTTTCCTTCTCCTTTTTTTTTGCGTGGTGGTTTTAACCTTCGGTGACTCGTGATCCCTTTTGCAGGCAAGCCTCGGCCTTGGTGAACTCACCCAGAGGATGGAACGCTATGCCCTCCAGAAGCAGAAGGATGATGAGGCCTTGGTTGTGGCCCAAAGGCGGCTTCGGGAGGCAGAGGAGGCTTCCAGGGTTGAGAGGGCTGCCTTCGAGAAAATCCTTGAAAATGCCAAGGTACTGGCGCAAGCCGAGGGGAGGGATGAAGCTGAGAAGGCAGCCGCTGAGGCCGCCAAGAAGGCTGCTGAAGACGCCGAGATCGCCAAGAAGGAGGTGGTGGAGGAAGCGGTGACAGCCTTCGTCGCCGAGGGATGGAAAGCTGAGGCCCAGAAACCGTGGTTGACTGCGGTTGTCGAGGCCTCCGTAAAGGAATGGGTGAGAGGCCCCGGGGCAATGTGGCTGGCCCAGAAGGGGAAAGAATATTACGATGGGGTGAGTACTTCACTCAAGCCCTCATCTACCGGAGGCTGGCCAGGCACCTGGGAGCAGACTCGTCGGCATTTAACCCGGCGGCTTACGGGCTCCCCCCTCTTCAGCCAGACACCAGAGTTCCCCTCCCCGAGGGCACTAGCAGGCCAGATCTCGAGGACACCGTCCTGATGGCGGAGTGCAGCGATGAAGAAGAGGATGTTGTGGGGGATGCTACGTCAAAGCCTACCGACGGAGGCGATGCTGTTGTAAATGATGATGTTGTTATCATGTAGTCCTTAGAAAATTCTTCTCTTCTTTTCTTGTAATCGAACATGTACAGCCTCCTGGCTTCGGCCTTAATGTATGGCGATATGACTCTTTATTTGTGAATTGATGAAAGGATGCCTTCGGGCTTTTGCATATATTCTGCTTTCGGGCTTTTGTACCTAATCGTCTTCCTTTGAATTTTTTTTTGAATGTATGCCCCCATTTTCTTTTAATGTATGCCTTCGTCTTTCTTTGAATGTATGTTTGTGCGGTACTCGGGCCGGGGGGCAAAATTTTAGGACTTAGAAAATATTTCTCTAAGTATAGTGTCTCCTGTAGCCCTCAGCTACTAGGACCGTTTAGTCATCTGAACATTTCACCGAGGGCCCAACGTTCAGGACTTAGAAATCTTTTCTAAGTGTTGTTCATCTGTTGGTCCCCGGCTAATTCCTTCCCTCTGGTTCTGTGTAGCCTTCATGAGATAACCGGAGGCAAGGCGCTTAGGACTTAGAAATTTTTTTCTGAGTGTTTGAATACCGTCTAGCCTTCGGTACGTGGGCACCCTTCGCTGCATGGATATATAACCGAGGGCCCAAAATATTTAGGACTTAGAAAATATTTCTAAGTGTAGTTTCACCAAGCCCTCGACCGTGTGGCCCCTCTGGCTGCATGGAGTTTTGACCGAGGGTCAAAAATATTTAGGACTTAGAAAATATTTCTAAGTGTAGTTGTATGAGGTAGAAGCCTTCGGGTGAAATCTGAGAGCCCTGTCGTAGGTGTACCTTCGGTTGACCGGTGACTCGACAGAGGGAAAAGTATTTAGGACTTAGAAAAATTTTCTAAGTATTTCCTGTTGCTGGCCTTCGGGCGGGGACCCTTTGGCCGCCTACTTTGCGGGCCTAGAACAGTTTCCTTTGTCTTGCATTGTTGGCCTGCGGCAGCAAAAGCCTTCGGCTGTTGTTATGTCCCCACAATGTTGACTCAGGAAAGTTTGTGATCCAAGTCTAGCATAAAAAGATAGACTCCCTCGGACATTGTCTGGGTGTATCCCCTCGGCATCTAGTGAGGTGCCGGAGGTGATTCTTGCTTTGATTTGGCCAACATCTGATAGCCTTGTTATATAGTAGCCTTCGGGGACGTTTTGAGTTGTTGTTTAGTGAGCCTGTCACGTTCTGTAGGATTTCAGCCTTGGGTTTTGATGTAGCCGGAGGTAATCAAGGAGTGGACTTAGCCATTTGTTGATGATGTTTTTTGAATAGTATCTTTGGTAATTAGCAGCTTCCATGTACCGAAGGTGTTCCCGTGGAGAGCCCTCGGTATGTTTCCGTGAATTGTTGGAGTGATGTACTCATTGATTTCTCGCTGAGTCTACTCCCCTTCACCACCCCATTTTTTTTTTGTAGTGAAGGGAAGGCTTCAAGAAACTTGGTTTCTTGGTAAGGCTTGGCCTATCGGGAGGTAACAGAATACACCATTAGTTCCCCCCTCGGGTTGACCTTCCGATTTCCGAGGGGATCGAGGGTCGTTTCCTGGGCACAAGACATGGTCTGTAGCCTGCCTCCCCTTGGGGGATGGCACGGAAAGCGCCTCAGTTTTGAAAGTCGTCCCCTCGGCGCCAGACATAGTCCGTGGCCTGCCACACCCTTGGGGTAGTGGCGCGGGGAGCATTTTGATTTGGAAGTCGAATCCTGGGCATATTAGATGCCTGCCAATCCCTTGGGGAAATGACGTGGAAAGCGTTCCGTTTTTGAAAGTCGAATCCTGGGCATATTACTTGCCTGTCATACCCTTAGGGTAATGACGCGGAAAGCATTTCAGGGAAGGGTTTTCATTTGCACACTGGTTACAAATGGCCGGGGGGCACTACGTGCCTCCGGCACCGATAGGTGGTGCCTTCGGTATATGCGTCCTCGAGGGGTACGGCTTTAGAAACAACACTTGGTGTTTGTTCCGGTGAATGGCCCCCGATACTTGGTACCGAGGGGTCTTCTTTGAAAACACTGGGTGTTTTCTTCCTTTGTTGTAGGTGATTGAGGTGTATGCCCTCGGCCCTTGGTGCCGGAGGGGTCTCCAGTGAAGACAGTTGGTACTTTCTTCCTTGCTGCAGGTGATAGTATTGTCTACCCTCGGCACTTGGTGCCGAGGGTTCTTGTTTGTGATAAGGCCTTGGGCCAGGGGGTGATATGAGGGCTTGGCCACTCGTAAGAATCTTGTTCCATGTTCTTGGTGTCTTCAATATGCCCTCATTCTTCAAAATTTTTAGGCCTTGGGCCGTAAAATAATACATTCACTAGTTATGAGGGCTTGGCCGCTCTGATGTTATTGATAAAATTTAACTAAGTGATGTACATTCCAGTGTCTAGGGACTTCAGTCCCATTGGGGCGTTTTAGTTTGTATGTTCCTGGTTTGATGACGGCCGCAACGATGTAGGGGCCCTCGAACTTTGGTGCCATCTTTCCGCCCTCGGTTGGTTGGCTAGCTTCTCTTCTTCGGAGGACATAATCCCCCACTTGGAATTCCCGGGAGCGGACTTTGGCATCAATGTAACTCTTCACTTGCCTTCAGTAGTTTTCCGTGCGTATGAAGGCTTGCTCTCGGCGTTCTGAAATAAGGTGAAGGTCGAGGGCCATACCGGAGTCGTTGGCCTCTGGATCATATTGTGTGACCCTTCGGGTCGAAAGAGTTACCTCAGTGGGGGCCTTAGCTTCAAATCCGTAGCAAAGGGAGAAGGGTGTCTCGCATGTTGCTCGCCGAGGGGTGGTACGGTAGGCCCATAAGATGTTGTGGAGCTCTTCTACCCAACCGCTCCCTTCGGCCTCCAGTTTCTTCTTTAGGCCCTCGAGCAAGGTCCTGTTGGCGTTCTCCACTTGACCGTTGCCTTGGGGGTAGGCAACGGATGAGAAGGTGTGTTTGATGCCCCATGCCTCTAGGAGGGCACAAAAGGGGGCTACCTCAAACTGAGTCTCGTTGTCGAAGATGATTTGCTGGGGGACGCCGAATCTTGTGAGGATGTTCTTGAGAACAAAATGACGGCACCTGGCCTCAGTAATGCTGGCGAGGGGTTCAGCTTCCACCCATTTGGTGAAGTAATCAATTGCGACGATGATGTACCCGTTGTTGGAGGTACCCCTCGGCAGAGGGCCCACAAGGTCTATGCCCCATCGAGCGAAGGGTATGGATGTGCTGATGGGGGCATAGTTGACCGCTGGCCTGCCGGGGGCTTTCTGGAAGTGTTGGTATGCGGCACACCTTCGGGCGAGATCTGCACAATCCCGGGCCATCGTAGGCCAAAAGTAGCCCTGGATTATTAGCCTTCGGGACATGGAGAAGGGTCCCTGGTGAGCTGAACAAGTGCCACTGTGCACTTCCTCCATCGCAACTTCGGCTTCATCTTGATGAAGGCACCGAAGTAACGTCCCGTTGTACGACCTTTTGTAAAGCCTCCCGTCTTCGATAGTTTAGCTAGGAGCCCTCAGCTTTGCGAGCTTGGCACGGGCCTCATCCTTGGGCAGTTGCCCTGTGGTGATGAAGGCGACAATGTCTGAGATCCAGTCATCTTGCCTTTGTTGTATGTGCATGATGGGGCTAGCATGTATGCTAGAGAGGCTGAGCTCTTCCACTTTGGCAATTTTTGAGATATGCTCAGGGGATTCGGCCGAGAGCTTGGATAAAATGTCGGCCTCGGAGTTTTGAGTCCTCGGTATTTGAGTAAGAGAGTGTGCCTCAAATACCTTAAGCAACTCCTTGGCCGCTTCTTTGTACTACTTCATCCTTCCTTCCTTGGCTTCGTACTCCCCGGAGATTTGGCTGACGACTAACTTGGAGTCGCACTTGACGTGAATCTGTCGGGCCTTCATGTTAGCTGCCAGCCGAAGGCCACAGAGGAGGGCCTCGTATTCAGCTTCATTGTTAGAGACTTTGAAGGAGAAGCGGACTGCATAATAGGCCCGGAAGCCTTCGGGTGAGATGAGAACCACCCCTCCTCCACATGCCTTGACGGCGAAGGAGCCGTCGGTGTAGAGGGTCCACCAATCATCTGAAGGGGCCGAGGGCTCCTCGTCCGTGGCTGATCTTGCTGTACATTCCGTCATGAAGTCCGCTAGGGCTTGGCCCTTGATGGCGAGCCTAGGACGGATGTCGATGTTGTATAGGCTCAAGAAGACAGCCCATTTTACCATTCGGGAGGAGCAGGTGGGGCTCCTCATCAAAGCGCCGAGGGGTTGGTGAGTGAGGACCTGGGCCGGGTGAGCCTGGAAGTAATGGCCCAACTTCTTGACGGTCCACACGATAGCCAACAACGTTTTTTTCCACAGGGGAGTACCGGAGCTCTGCTTCCCTGAGGGTCTTGCTAACATAGAAGATGGCATGTTGGATGCCATCCTCTTCCCGGATGAGTACTGAGCTGATGGCTGTCGGGCTAACACCCAGGTAAAGGTATAGGATCTCCCCCACCTTGGGTTTAGAGAGCACAGAGGGTGAAGATAAGTACCGTTTCAGTTCCTCGAAGGCCCCCTGACACTCTGAAGTCCACTGGAAACCGGCAATTTTTCTCATGATCTGGAAGAAGGGTAAGGACTTCTCCGCCGATTTTGATAAGAAGTGATTGAGGGCTGACAGGCGGCCCGTCAATCGTTGGACCTCCTTTACGTTGCGTGGGGGTTCCATGTTGATGATGGCCTGGAGCTTCTCGGGGTTGGCCTCGATACCTCTTCGTCTCACCATGTAGCATAAGAATTTGCCCCCTTGTACGCCGAAGGTACACTTCTTCGGGTTTAGCCGAAGGTTGAACTTCTGCATGATGGCGAAGATCTCCCTCAGGTCGTCTGCATGGCTTGCTGATTGCTTGCTTTTGACGATCATGTCATCAACATATGCCTCCATGGTGCACCCTAAGACAGCTTGAAATACCCTGGCCACCATCCGAGTGTAGGTGGCGCCTGAGTTCTTTAGGCCGAAGGCCATGACGAGGTAGCAGAAGATGCCCTCGGGAGTCATGAAGGTTGTTTTTTCAGCATCTTCCTCATGCATAAATATTTGATGATACCCGCGGAATGCGTCGAGAAATGACATGATTTCACACCCCGCGGTTTCATCTACAAGTTGATCAATGTTTGGGAAAGGAAAGGGGTCCATGGGACATGCCTTGTTGAGATCCGTGTAGTCCACGCACATGCGGAATGAGGGCGGTTTTTGTACGAGGACTACGTTCGCCAGCCATGAGGGGTATTTTACCTCCTTGATGTGCTTGATAGAGAGGAGCATGGCGACCTCCTTCTTCACAAATTCCCTTCTCTCGGCCGAGAGGGGTCTCCTCCGCTGTTGTACCGGTTTGGCCGAAGAGTCCACCGAGAGGCGGTGGGTGATGACCCTTCGGCTGATCCCCGGCATGTCCTCCGGTCCCCTTGCAAAAACAATGGAGTAGGCGCGGAGGGCGCTGATGATGCCGGTCTTCAAGTCTTCGGGGAGCTTGGCTCCAATCTTCACGACTCTCTCTGGCTTGGCCGGATCGAGCGCAAAGTCTTCTACCTCCTCGGTTGGTTCAGCCCTCAGCCTCCTTTCTTCCGCTTCCACAGTTCCGGTGATGGTGTCAACGCGGAACTCCGTCTTGCTAACCTTCTTTGTCACTTGAAGGTAGCAAGCGCGGGCAAGTTTTTGGTTCCCCCTTGAGTAACTGATTCCCCCCTCGACTGCGAACTTAAGGCAGAGGTGCCTCATGGAGATGACGGCTTCGAGATCCTCAAAGGCTGGCCGGCCGAGAATGATGTTGTGGGCGCAGTCGATGTTGACGACGACGAACTCCACCTCGAGCTTGGCTCTATGGAGCCCGTCGCCGAAGAATACCGGGAGGGTTATAACCCCCTCGGAATCAATGGTGTCGTCGGTGAAGCCGGCAAGAGGGGTCTTGATGGGCCGAAGGGACCCCCTCTCCAGATGCAGCTCTGTGAAGGTAATGAGGTACATTACATTGACGGAGCTGCCTGTGTCAATGTAAGTTCGGTGAATTATAGTGTCATTGATCTCTGTGCGGATGACGAGGGCATCCATGTGTGGGGAGGACACTGGGGGGAGATCAGCGTTAGTGAAGGTAATGGGTTCCTCCCTCAGCCGCTTTACTGGGGGCATATAAGTGACTTCCCCCACGTAAAGTGATTGAGCCCACTTCTTTCGTTAACTTGTAGAATCACCCCCGGTATTGCCCCCTGTGATCATGAGGATGTGACGCTTCTTTTCTTGGTACCGGGGGTACTCCTCCTTCTCTTCTTCCAGGTTCCCAATCTCCCTCTTCTTGCCGAGGGGGATGGTGTTGGGGTTTACCCATGCGTTTGCTTTCGCAGGGTGCCCTCGAGGTGGCCCTTGGTGAGGGGGGCTCTGTTGCTAAGGGCCCTGGATAAACTGGGACAGATGGCCCGCCTGTATCAACCTTTCGATGGCCGTCTTCAGCTGATGGCAGTCATCGGTTTTGTGCCCCTGATGCCGGTGGAAGCGACAGTAGGGGTAGTTTGGATTGATGGCATATACTTCTGGGGGTGCGCGTGAATCTCGCTCCACCAGGCCCCTCTCCTCAGCGAAATCAAGGATGACGCTGACGGGGTGCGTCAAAGGTGTCCGAGGGTGCTCCAGGAGAACGGGCTGTGCCCAAGCCCTCGGGTTCCCCTTGTAACCTCCCTCGGGCTTGGTTTGGCCGTGCCGGGGGCAATCATCGAAGGGGGCAGAGTCCTTGGGTTGATTACGGGGAGCCCCCGGCCCCGGTTACCTTTTTCGTCTGGCCGAGGGCGTTGCTGATCCTGGACGTGATGGCATTTCTCCACCTCCTCGGCTTCGGCATACCGGTCCCCCCGCTGTAGGGACCTTATATAATCGCGGGGGGGTTCGATGATGAGGCTCCTTGAGAAGTTCCCGGGGCGGAGTACTGTTTGAAGGAGGACCAGGAGGGTCTCGTCGTCTGCACCATCAACTTTATCTGCCTCCGTTCTCCAGCGCTCCAAGAAGTCCCGAAGGGTCTCCTCCTTCCTCTGCCTCACTTTCAGCAAGTGGGAGAAGTGCTTTCTTGTGCGGCGCCTTCCCGCAAATTGTGTCAAGAATCGCTGGGCGAGTTCTTACCATGAATCAATGCAGCCCTCGGGCAATCGATTGAACCATTCGTAGGTCGGTCCCTCTAAGGTGGAGAGGAACCAGCGGCACAAATACTCATATGATGCCCCCACCATCATCATGCTGCTTTAGTATCTACTGTAGTGCTCCTGGGGGTCAGTTTTTCCGTCATAGGGCTTGATGAGCTGCCCTCGGTATTTTTCCGGGATCCGGGCCGCCAATACCCTTGGGGTAAATGGCGTCCGGGTCCGGAGCTGTATGGTGGGTTCCCCGGAGCCCTCGGTTATCTTCCTCTGCATTTCCTCCATCTTGGCCAACATGGCCTCATACTTGAGGTCTGTATAAGGGGCAGAAGTGGAGGCGTGCGCTTTGGTGGCCTCCATCTCGTCAAGTTGACGCTGAAGGGCCGCAATAATTTCATCCCGGGGGTCCTTCGGGAGGGCCTCCGCCCCCTGCGAATGGACACGGGCCGAGTGGGCCTGGTTGATTTGGTGGCGGGCGTCGTTGGCATGGAGAGGTTGTCACGCCCCGGACCTAGCCGGACACGTCAACAACCCGCCGTACAGTACGAATAGTCAACTGTAGTCCAACTCATCCATACTATACAAGGCGTCATGAATATCATTCACACATAGTACATCCATAAACAAACATAATGTAAAACATTCATTTAAAACAGCGGAAGCATTAATACAATTGTTCAAGCCACACTTGGCATAACTAGGCATACAAGCCCCCAAAGTAATTGTTCAAAAATAATGTCCATGAGCATTGTTATCATTATTTTGAAAACAGGAAACAGAAGAAGCACGAACCACGTCTTCTCCTTTGAATATCCCCGAAGCAACGGGCTCCGGTAGCAACCTTCAAGTTCTACCTGAAACTGTGAGGTGGCCTCCCCCGTGAAGGGGAGGTCAGTACTTGGAAATATTTGACAAGTACAATAGCAACTATACTAAGTATAATCAACGTTTTAATTTCCAAGACCCTCAAAATAGGGTGATATCATAATATAAATAGTAATTTATATTTCCCACTTATTATCTTTATAATAAGTAAATTTATTTATTTGTCGGCACACGGCCCTTCTTATATATCCTTTTTCATTTATCATTTGCACAACCCAACCCTTGGGTCCTATTATTTCTACGGGACTTGCTACCGCTGTCCGAGACCTCATGAGGCTCCCGGTTCGGACTCCAACATCCCGCTCCTGGACTCGTACCCATCATCCCGTAGGAAGGTAAGGCCCTTCGGGGTCCTATCTTATGTGTTACCGCTACCGGAACCTAGTTAGGTCTCCGATTCGGATTCCACCCTAACCCGTGATCACGATGTAAGTCCATGCTATCCAACCCCGCTGTCTAGAGTTGGGAAGGGCCATGGTCCTTACTATTTCCATAATTCAACCGGCTATCCACAAGAATCACCGATCACACCCGTAGGCCAATCCTATACTTAGGATCAATTTAATATTCACACTATTTTGGGTATCCCTTAAGGCCTACCCCTAGTATAACTTAAAGTTCATACTTTCCTACCTTAAAGCATCTCTTAAGACTACTTAAGGCATAATATTTCACAATCCAACCTTAGGATCAATCTTAACAACATTTCATTTTAATGTCCAACTAGCATCTTAATACTAGTCAAATTAATATCAACAAACCAAGTTCTCAACTCATAGTCATATAGACAATTCCAACTGATCTTCCTTTGAAAATATCATTTATGTCAATATCCAAAATATCACCTTTAATCACTCATATATTCTAATATGAAGAAAAAGTATATTTCAACACATGATTCATAACAAATTCCACTTTCATGTCAACATACTCATAACACATGAACATACACAATTTATTCCTAAATTTGTATATCATGCTCCTTTTTCTCTAGACATTTAGTCTTTTCATTTTTAGGCATTATTAATCGTTAATAATCCATAAAAACACATTTAATTACCTTCGGTAATCTCATGAAATTAACTCACTAATTATAAGCAATATAGTCAGCCATCCTCACCTTATGAAGTGCTGAAATAGTTGCCTTTGCTAAGTCCCTCGATCAATCCCCGTTCTAGGCCGATTGAAGGTGTAAAACTGGCCTGCTGGGCAAAAGCCGGGCGGCTTTCACGAAAGCCGGGCGGCTTTCGTGTTCTGCAGAAACGGGCAGCTCCCTTAAAGTGGCGGTTTCCGGCGATTTCGACTCCTATCGATTCACCAACTCTTCTAAGTTAAATATCACCACTTTATATCAATATTCTACACTTTTAAACGTGTAGAACATCATGTTTAATCCACCATATAATTTCTTAAAAATCATACACCATAAAACTAGTTAACAGAGGGTAGATGAGCTCTTACCTTCTTCTTAGCTAGTTTTCTCCTAGGATTTCTTCCTCCTAGCTTCCTCCAACTATGGCCTGCTGAGATAGCTTCCTGGAGCCCTTCTCTCTCCCCTTGTGTTGGCTGAATGAGGGGAATGGGAAGGGGGGAGGTATCACTTGTTTAATCAACCAAAATAGTTTTGATGATGGGTCATGGGGTGTATATCTTGTCTCTAGGAAGCCTCCTTCCTTGTCTTGTCCGCACAAGTCTTCCTTTCCTTGCCCCTTCCAGCTCTCCTCTTGTCAATTAGAGCACAAAAACGTGGGGTGGCCCCCACTCATGTGGGAGGTCATCCCAATATGTCCCGGTGTGTATAATCGGTCCCGAAAGTTGTATTTCTCGGACTGTTTTTAATCGTATTTTATTTTATCGGGCCAAATAAAATATATCACGTGTTCCTAATAATTATGGGCCTTTAGAATAGATGTATATTCCCCAACATTAATTTAGGAGTCTCCGAAACTCAATTCGGGCGGTTATCCGCTAAATTACCAATACCGGTAATTGGGCCTCGTTTGACCACCGGTCAACTCCGTGCCTTTCCTATAGCCCAAATAAAATATCCACAACCATATAGGTGTCATCTAGACCAAGATGAATATAATATGTGGTTCGGGAATTATCGGGCGGTCCCCGTTCCCACTGTGGGCCCCACATGCAATTTACTACTCACGTAAAAGAAATATAAAAATTTACAATCACGCAAATTCATAACTCATCTTTCAAAGTTTATTACATAATTTGCTAAAAGTAAATATACTCGGGGTCGGTGTTACAAGTTCACCCCCCCTTAACGGGAATTTCGTCCCCGAAATTCACAATGCTCATTCAAACAAAAACGCGTATTGCTCCTTCATCAAAGCCTCCGTTTCCCAAGTTTCCTCCTCATCTCGGTCACTTTTCCAAAGGATTTTAACCATTGGAACTTTCTTGCTTCTCAATTTCTTGACTTGTCTGTCAAGTATCTTCACCGGTTTCACGGCATAATTCAAGTCTTCCCGTATTTCCACGGGTGGTTTTTCCAATACATGAGATGGATCCGGCATATACTTCTTAAGCATGGACACGTGGAATACGTTATGTATCTTCTCCAATTCTGGAGTCAACTGTAATCGGTATTCCACGGCCCCAATCCTCTCAAGAACCACGAATGGCCCTATGTATCGTGGGTTAAGTTTCCCTCGGCTCTGAAATCGGATGATTCCCTTCCAAGGTGAAACTTTCAAAAATACTTCATCTCCAACCTTAAACTCCAAGGCTCTTCGGCGCTTATCGGCATAACTTTTCTGTCTATCCTGGGCCGCCTTAAGTCTCTCACGGATCATCTTCACTTTAGACTTGGTTATCTCCACCAATTCCGTGCTCTCGAGTTTGGCCATGCCAACCTCATCCCAACACAACGGTGTACGACATCTCCTCCCATACAATGCCTCGTATGGAGGCATGCCTATACTCGCCTGATAACTGTTGTTATAGGCAAACTCCACAAGTGACAAATGGTTGTCCCAACTCCCTTGGAACTCCAATGCACAGGCTCTCACCATATCCTCTAATATATGTATAACCCGCTCAGATTGTCCATCCGTTTGTGGATGAAAGGCTGTACTGAATTTCAACTTTGTCGCCATAGATTCTTGGAATTTCGGCCAAAATCGTGATGTGAATCGCGGATCTCTATCGGATACAATGGTTATAGGAACCCCATGTAGTCTCACGATCTCGTCCACATACAACTTGGCTAACCTCTCCAATGCATAGGTAGTGTTGATAGGTAGGAAGTGTGCACTCTTCGTGAGCCTATCGACCACAACCCATACGGCATCATAATTCTTAACCGTTCGTGGCAGCCCCACCACGAAGTCCATAGTCACGTGTTCCCACTTCCATTCAGGAATGGAAAGTGGTTGTAGTAAACCAGCCGGATGCTGATGTTCTGCCTTAACTTGCTGACAAGTAAGACACCTACTGATGTACTCGGCTATTTCCCTCTTCATACCTGACCACCAGTAACTTTCCTTCAAATCACGGTACATCTTCGTGCCTCCCGGGTGCATGGCGTACGCCGATGAATGAGCCTCCTCTAAGATGGACTTTCGGAGCTCATCATCCAACGATACACACACTCGGTCACGAAATAATAAGAGACCATTGTCTCTCTCCCTGAAATCCTCAACCGGTCCCGCTAGCATGCGTTCACGGATCTTCATAAGTTCTTCGTCGGTTTCTTGACCCTTCTTGATTTCATCCAGTAATGTAGGTCTCACCTCGAATCTAGCTAACAAGGCACCATCGCTAGATACCTCCAATTGGGCCCTCAATGCCCTCAAGTTAGTCAATAATGCCCCAGATGAATTCTTTCGGCTTAAGGCATCCGCTACCACGTTGGCTTTACCGGGGTGGTACTCGATAACTAGATGGTAGTCTTTTATCAACTCCATCCACCGTCTCTGTCTCATGTTTAACTCTTTCTGAGTGAACACGTATTTCAGGCTTTTGTGGTCGGTGTATATATGACATGTTTCCCCGTAGAGATAATATCTCCAAATCTTCAATGCGAACACCACCGCCCCCAGCTCTAAGTCATGAGTGGGATAATTTACCTCATGCTTCTTCAACTGTCGTGAAGCATAGGCAATCACCCTCCCATTCTAAATCAAGACACATCCAAGCCCTTGGATGCTTGCGTCGCTGTAGACATCGTACCCCACACCCTGTTTGGGTAGTGCGAGTACCGGTGCCTCGGTCAATCTCTTCTTCAGTTCAAGGAATCCCTTCTCACATCGGTCATCCCATACAAACTTGGCCCCCTTTCGAGTGAGCTTTGTCAATGGCGATGCCAAAACTGAGAACTTCTCCACAAATTTTCGGTAATACCCTGCCAATCCAAGGAAGCTACGAATTTCCTTGACGTTCTTTGGCCTCTCCCATTCAGTAATGGCCTCAATCTTCTTGTTATCTACGGCAATCCCTGATCCTGAAACCACATGCCCGAGGAAGCCAATCTCCCTTAGCCAAAATTCACATTTGGAAAACTTGGCATAGAGTTGCTTCTCCCGTAGTGTCTCAAGAACAAGTATCAAGTGCTCCTCATGCTCTTCTTCACTCTTTGAGTAAATCAAGATATCATCTATGAACACAATCACGAACCGGTCCAAGTATTTATGAAATACTCGGTTCATCAAGTCCATAAATGCCGTCGGGGCGTTGGTTAGCCCGAACGACATAACTAGGAACTCGAAATGACCATACCTTGTGCGGAATGCACTCTTCGGTATGTCATCCTCCTTTATTTTCAGTTGGTGGTACCCCGACCTCAAGTCAATCTTCGAAAATACCGTCGCTCCTCGGAGCTGATCAAACAAGTCATCAATCCTAAGCAAGGGGTACCTATTCTTGATTGTGACCTTGTTCAGTTGACGATAGTCAATGCACATTCGAAGTGTTCCATCTTTCTTTTTCACGAAAAGGACCGGTGCTCCCCACGGAGAGTGACTCGGCCTTATGAAACCGTTGTCCAATAGCTCTTGCAATTGGGTTTTCAACTCGTTAAGTTCAGCGGGTGCCATTCCGTATGGCGGTATAGAGATTGGTTTGGTGCCGGGTTCAACCTCGATCACGAACTCAATCTCCCTATCGGGTGGAAGTCCCGGCAAGTCTTTTGGGAAGACATCCGGATACTTGCACACAACTCTCACATCGTTGATGTCTACCTCTTCTTTGGTTTTGTCCACCACATAAGCTAGATATGCGTGACATCCTTTCCTCATCATGTTCCTCGCTCTCACGGCGGATATGATACAACTGTTTGATTTGCCTCTATCTCCCTCAAAGCGTAAGGTCAACCCTTCACCGCTTTCGAGTTCAAGAACCTTCGTGTAGCAATCGACCCTAGCATGATGTTTCTCAAGCCAATCCATTCCCAGGATTGCATCGAACTCGATCATACTCAGCGGTACGAAATCACACGTCAAGGTTTGGCCCTCCACTTCCACCTCACACGATGGATAGTGGCTATTTCTTTCGATATCATCCCCTAGAGGCGTGGACACCAATAGGGTTTGAGTCATTGGTACAAGTGGTCCGTTGAATCCGCTGGCGAACGCCTCACTCACAAATGATCGTTGCGCCCCGGTATCAATAAGGATCCTCGCGTCTCTCCCGTTTATCTTTAGTGTTCCTACATTCATAAGTAATGTAAGACACACTATCTAATCAATAGGCTCGTTTCTTAGTTCGTAGAGTATGTTGGTTGTGTTTCGGGTGGGGTCCGTTCGATACCCTTCCGAAATTTCCCGGTTTCTAACCTTTAGGACCGTTTTAGGACCAATCCAGGTGAAAGCCGGCCGCTTTTCACGAAAGCCGGCCGGTTTTCGTCTGCGAGAAAAATCCATCAATGAAAATCACGAAAGTCGGGCGGCTTTCACGAAAGTCGGCCGGTTTTCGTCGCCGTAGTTTTATTCGTGGAAAGATTTCGAAGGTCGGCCGGTTTCTACGAAACCCGGCCGGGTTTCAGCAGCACAGGAATCCCCAGGCTTAACGAAAGCCGGGCGACTTTCCCCCAAAGCCGGGCGACTTTGAGCGCCGCAGATTAATCCGGACCAATTTTCCAAACGCCGGCCGGTTTTTGTGAAAGCCGGCCGGTTTTCGTTTGCGAGAAAAATTTGTTGATTGTTATATACGAAAGCCGGGCGGTTCTCGGTGGAAGCCGGCCGGCATTCGTTGCCGTAGTATTTTTCCCCAATGATCAAGACGAAAGCCGGGCGGCTTTCGTCAAAGCCGGGCGGCATTCGCCCAGGGCGAGGATTCTCCTCCCCTTTTCCTCCTCAAACCCGACCAAACTCGTCGGGGTTAGCATTTTACAAGTTCCACGCTCCTATTGTTTATGAAAATTAATACGTGAGTTTAAGGAATTACCCGCAACGGAGTCTAGGTTGGCACGAGCATCTGCCTCCGTCATAGCATAGACCCGAGCTTGGGTCCTTCCTTGGTTTACGGATGGCGCGTTGCTTGCACTCGCCCCACCGTGCCCACCGCTAGCATTTGGTGCTCCGGTTCGGTTCCTGCTCACCGTCGTTGCATTACTCGGTCCGGCCCCCATGGCTCGCCCAAGTTGTGGGCAACACACCTTCAAATGCCCGAACTCCCCGCATTGATAGAACCTCGGGGGATCGCGGCACTTGCCAAAGTGGTTCTTCTTGCAGTTGCTGCACTTCTTCGCGCCTGAGCCTTGTGACACAGAGCTTTGCCCGCTCGGGTCTTGATTTCCCCTTACCGGTGGTGCAGGGGTTTTGAAGGATCCGCCTCCCCCGTGGTTCCCCTTCTTGTTGGAACCTTGAGGGCCATGTCCCTCTCATTTTCTTTTCCTTGCCTCCTCGGCATTCCTTCGTTTTCTTTCCTCCCACTCCTTCTCTCCTTTCAGGCCTTGTTCAACCACTTGACTGAACGTCATATTAGGCAATTGTGTTGCCCTCTCACGTATGTCAAGGTCCAAGGCATCCCAGAAATGGTTCACCATCCGGTTTTCATCACAAATGTACTCCGGTATGAACTCAGCAAGCTTTCTGAACTTGTGCTCAAGTTCCTTCACCGTACATTCACCTCCTTGGGTCAAATTCGTATACTCCTTCCTCTTCAAGTTCACCTCGAAGTCGGAGTAGTATTGGCTGAAGAACTCCTGTCTGAAATTCTCCCAAGTGACGGCCTCGCCGTACTTCCCTTTTGTTCCATCCCACCACGTGGATGCCATGCCTTCTAGTAGCCTCGTGGCTACTCTCAGTTTCATGTGGGGTGGTAGTTGCATGTCGAGGGCCGCCTCGTTGAATCTTTTGATCCACTCGGCCGCCACGGAGATGTCCCCCGTTCCATCAAACGGTTTACATCCCAAGTCTCTTGCCTCCTTGAGGTACTTTGAGATCCTTATTATAGGGACCTCAGCACCTCCCCCTCCTCGGGATTCTATGATCTCCCGGGGAGTTACACGGCTTCCTCTTCTTGAAGCCCCTTCCAAAGCACGTCTTGCCCGGTGCCTTTGGCGATCTTGGTGGTATTGCCGGAGCAATTCCACAATCCGTTCGAGAGCTTCATTATCATCGCTCTCGTCACTTGCATCATCGTATTCCCCATCATATGGGGTCTCAACCGGCTCCGTTCCCGGTCGGTAGGTTGAATCCTCCTCGGACTCATAGTGCTCGTCGATAGTTTCCACATTACCGTCACTAACGGTCAGCGAGTGGCCTGCACGGCCTTGTCTCCTAGACACCCTCGATCCTCCCCGACTGCCACGTTGGGATCCTCCCGGTGCTTGGCCAGTCAGGTTCCGTCGAGTAACCTTCCCGGTACGTTCCATTTCTGAAAGAAATTTAGAATGAGTCATTAGACTCGTATCAAATGTCAATTGACGGATAGGCACTTAAAGACATCTTTTGGCTCCAATCACCGCCCTACCAATTGTTAAGGGTACCATCTTAACAATTAGAGACATTGCAACTCAAGTACCAAAAGTTCTATAAGTACAAAACTTTATGCTCATGGTTTTCAATTTCATTTTCAAAAAGCATTTTGAAGCTTCATTATGATGTTTACGGACTAAGGCTCTGATACCAATTAAATTTTCACGCCCCGGACCTAGCCGGACACGTCAACAACCCGCCGTACAGTACGAATAGTCAACCGTAGTCCAACTCATCCATACTATACAAGGCGTCATGAATATCATTCACACATAGTACATCCATAAACAAACATAATGTAAAACATTCATTTAAAACAGCGGAAGCATTAATACAATTGTTCAAGCCACACTTGGCATAACTAGGCATACAAGCCCCCAAAGTAATTGTTCAAAAATAATGTCCATGAGCATTGTTATCATTATTTTGAAAACAGGAAACAGAAGAAGCACGAACCACGTCTTCTCCTTTGAATATCCCCGAAGCAACGGGCGCCGGTAGCAACCTTCAAGTTCTACCTGAAACTGTGAGGTGGCCTGTCCCGTGAAGGTAAGGCCCTTCGGGGTCCTATCTTATGTGTTACCGCTACCGGAACCTAGTTAGGTCTCCGATTCGGATTCCACCCTAACCCGTGATCACGATGTAAGTCCATGCTATCCAACCCCGCTCTCTAGAGTCGGGAAGGGCCATGGTCCTTACTATTTCCATAATTCAACCGGCTATCCACAAGAATCACCGATCACACCCGTAGGCCAATCCTATACTTAGGATCAATTTAATATTCACACTATTTTGGGTATCCCTTAAGGCCTACCCCTAGTATAACTTAAAGTTCATACTTTCCTACCTTAAAGCATCTCTTAAGACTACTTAAGGCATAATATTTCACAATCCAACCTTAGGATCAATCTTAACAACATTTCATTTTAATGTCCAACTAGCATCTTAATACTAGTCAAATTAATATCAACAAACCAAGTTCTCAACTCATAGTCATATAGACAATTCCAACTGATCTTCCTTTGAAAATATCATTTATGTCAATATCCAAAATATCACCTTTAATCACTCATATATTCTAATATGAAGAAAAAGTATATTTCAACACATGATTCATAACAAATTCCACTTTCATGTCAACATACTCATAACACATGAACATACACAATTTATTCCTAAATTTGTATATCATGCTCCTTTTTCTCTAGACATTTAGTCTTTTCATTTTTAGGCATTATTAATCGTTAATAATCCATAAAAACACATTTAATTACCTTCGGTAATCTCATGAAATTAACTCACTAATTATAAGCAATATAGTCAGCCATCCTCACCTTATGAAGTGCTGAAATAGTTGCCTTTGTTAAGCCCCTCGATCAATCCCCGTTCTAGGCCGATTGAAGGTGTAAAACTGGCCTGCTGGGCAAAAGCCGGGCGGCTTTCACGAAAGCCGGGCGGCTTTCGTGTTCTGCAGAAACGGGCAGCTCCCTTAAAGTGGCGGTTTCCGGCGATTTCGACTCCTATCGATTCACCAACTCTTCTAAGTTAAATATCACCACTTTATATCAATATTCTACACTTTTAAACGTGTAGAACATCATGTTTAATCCACCATATAATTTCTTAAAAATCATACACCATAAAACTAGTTAAAAGAGGGTAGATGAGCTCTTACCTTCTTCTTAGCTAGTTTTCTCCTAGGATTTCTTCCTCCTAGCTTCCTCCAACTATGGCCTGCTGAGATAGCTTCCTGGAGCCCTTCTCTCTCCCCTTGTGTTGGCTGAATGAGTGGAATGGGAAGGGGGGAGGTATCACTTGTTTAATCAATCAAAATAGTTTTGGTGATGGGTCATGGGGTGTATATCTTGTCTCTAGGAAGCCTCCTTCCTTGTCTTGTCCGCACAAGTCTTCCTTTCCTTGCCCCTTCCAGCTCTCCTCTTGTCAATTAGAGCACAAAAACGTGGGGTGGCCCCCACTCATGTGGGAGGTCATCCCAATATGTCCCGGTGTGTATAATCGGTCCCGAAAGTTGTATTTCTCGGACTGTTTTTAATCGTATTTTATTTTATCGGGCCAAATAAAATATATCACGTGTTCCTAATAATTATGGGCCTTTAGAATAGATGTATATTCCCCAACATTAATTTAGGAGTCTCCGAAACTCAATTCGGGCGGTTATCCGCTAAATTACCAATACCGGTAATTGGGCCTCGTTTGACCACCGGTCAACTCCGTGCCTTTCCTATAGCCCAAATAAAATATCCACAATCATATAGGTGTCATCTAGACCAAGATGAATATAATATGTGGTTCGGGAATTATCGGGCGGTCCCCGTTCCCGCTGTGGGCCCCACATGCAATTTACTATTCACGTAAAAGAAATAGTAAAAATTTACAATCACGCAAATTCATAACTCATATTTCAAAGTTTATTACATAATTTGCTAAAAGTAAATATACTCGAGGTCGGTGTTACAGAGGTGCTTTGCCTTGCACCTGGATTCTGGGTGAGCGTCTGGATGAAGGCGGAAAACGCCGATTGTACGTCGTTTGTAATTACCAAAGGGCTAACTTGGTTCTCGCTCCGGTCCCTTTTCTTGGCCTCGATGCCGAGGCGGGCATCGGGGGCATTCTGTTGAATTTGATGGTGTAGGTAGACAGCCGTCTGGTCCAACCCAGCGATGACGCCGCCCCCGGGAGCCCTGTTAGAGGTTTCGGGGACGTCGACTTCGCCAAGGGCCAGGTTCCTGTCCTCAACATTCTTGGAGTTGGCGTGAGTTGTTCTCACCATTTTAGCTAGGTGTTTTGTGTTTGGCGAGGGGGAGGGTTTCTTACTTGATTATTCGACCTCTCAACGAGAGCACCAAATGATGGATGGTGTACCCGGGGGTAGCTTATCCGAGGGGTTATTGCGGGGAATAACTAGAGAGAAGTCAGAGCAAGTAAGTAAGAGAGAGTATATTAGATGTGTGATCAGTGTATTTTGCTTCTGGGTTACAAATGGGGAAATGGGGTGCTATTTATAGTAGTAATAAATGCCAGATAGGGACACGTGTCAAACATCTATTGGCCGAGGGGTCACATCAACTGGTTGGCGCTGGCAATCGCATGTGGCCACATTTAATGCGGCTGTTGGATTTGACGTCGTACTTGGTACGGTGATCCCGGCGCATGTGGAATGGATATTATGTCGGGAAAGGTGCCCTCGGCTGCAGGTGTTTAGCCGAGGGCTCTGAGTACCGGGAACCTCCTTAGTGCCGAAGGCTCTAGGTACCGAGGGCTACTGATTTTCGCCGTTTTCCCCAGTAATTCTGTTTCCTTGAGTTGGTCATCCTGTGAGAATCTGGAGCCTTCGGCCAGTGGGCCGAAGGCGCTCCCAATGTGCTGCGTGGGTTGCTCAGTACTTGGGGTGCTGTGTTTTGGGCCTGCTGTGCCCCCTGGGTCTATTGGACCTTTATCAGAATAGTAGGAGTCTATGGGTCGGGGGTTCCTGGGCCATATACTCCATCAGATGGAATTTAGGATTAGACATGGTGCAACGGAAGAGGTAAGGTTGAAGAAATTGAGGACTGATCGTTAGGGAAAGAAATTAGGTCAAGATCGAAATCAGACTGATACCATGAAAGAATATAATTGCCTGTGTATTTCATTAAGCTCAAAGGCTTATATACAACTGTTACAAACGTAAAGTTAGGCTATGAATACAATACTGATTAGCTACAATGAAGGGTTAAACATTAGGTTAATGATGAGGCTAAATATACACTTAACAAATATAACAAATGTATATTAAATAGAATATATTCTCTATCAGCAATAGTCTACTTTACTAAGAAGTGCTCTAGTCAAATTTAGGGTAGATTATTATGCAAAAAGTAAAGAATTTTTCCCAAAATATTACTAATGTAAATGTCATCGAAAAAATGTGAATTAGCACGAAGTAACATTTAGTGACTCTAATTGTATTCAAAGTTATATTGATCGTGATTACATGCAGTCATTATGATATAAACATTAAAAATAATCGTAGTTATTAAAAGTTATCGGGTTCCAATAATCTCATTATTGGAACGGTCTTAAGAAGAAAGTAAACCAATTACCTTCAACGATGGAAGAAAATATGAAATTAGTTGTATCGGTAGAATTTTGGCAAATTTCCTAAACTCCGACTTTGAAGGTTGAATATACTGAAATGTGACAATTTTAAAATAAAAAATAATAAAATAAATATATATATGAAAAAATAGTTAAAATACTCTTCAAAAAATGCAACAAGCTAGCTAGAAAAGTAATTTGATTCGGGTTCATTTTTATTGCAACGTACTTCATGTTACGTAACTCAATGTATGATAAGAAATTTAAGTTTTAGTAGAAGATTCATCTATTATTATACTCATCCGTCCCGAAAATGTTGGCCAAAATTGATTTTCACGTGGATTAATAAAGTAAAAATTGGATGGTTAAAATTTGTACAGAGGAGAGAGAATTAATTTTAGCCACATATCCCTTACTTTAAATGGAAATGACAAATCACTTTAGCTTTCTCATTTCTTTTTCACCAAATTTAAGATAATGATTGTGAACCATATAAAAAGTAAAAGGTTTTTGGTACTGTAGCCATATTATAATAATACTGTAACTGCTTTTTGAGTGAATTTCTTTTCAAAAGGGAAAATGAGACAATTAATTTGATACACTCGAATAGAAAAGTAGTACAACTAAAGGGATATATACTCGGTGCCCAGTATAATTAACTCTACCATAAATTCCTAGTATGTGTTAAAAACTTATGTAATAACCAGTGGAGGACCTAAGGGTGGGTTAGGGGGGCACGTGCCCCGCTTTTGGTTCGGAATTTCACTAGTACTCCCTCCGTTCCTAAATAAACTTCCAATTTTCCATTTTCGTCCGTTTCAATTAAAACTTCCACTTTCCTTTTTAGTAAAGAATTTGTGGTTCACAACATTTCTTACGCATTTCTCTCTCCTCTGCACAATTCTCCACCACACAATACCCACTATCTTAAACTTTGTGTCAAACCTATTTGGAAGTTTTAATAGGAACGGATGTAGTATCACTTAAGGTAAAAACAAGTGCCCCGCTTCATACCAATATTTGATAATTAAGATACTAATGGCGTGTTTGGAACTGATTCTGCTTCTGCTTCTTTTTTAAAGCAGAAGCAAAATCAGAATCAGATTTCAGAAGCTGGTCTCCCCCAATTTCTAAAAAAACTGATTCCAGGTGAAAATCAGAGCACCAGAATCACTTATGCACGTTCATCCAAACACTCCAATTTCTTTTTCTGCTCCCTGAAGGAGTAAAAGCAATTTTAAAAATCAGATTCAAACACCTCTTGAGTTTAATGTCTAGTGTGCTCCGCTCTCACAAATCTCTGGGTCCGCCGCCGATAATAACCCAAAAATATATGTCATCTAGGATCTTGGATAAGATACAAATAAGTATGTGTACTTTGTGTCTCTCTTAAATAATGTGACCCTAGATGGAACATGGAAAATTGATAATGTGACCCTATTTATTTATGACATTTTATGTCAGTTTATTTAGACAGAGACGTGTATTTATATACGCCTTCAGCTTAAATATACGTTCATGATTCGAAGCCATCCAAACTAAAGCTACTTTACTACTTCGTAGAAGAGAATCGAGCAGAGCTTACAAGCAGATTATAGAGAGAAAAAAGAAACATCCAGCATGGCTACCAGCCTATACATTACCGCTCTGCTTTTGACGGCGGCGCTCTCCACTGTCTCCTCCTGCCCGCCGTCTGACAAGGCGGCGTTGCTGGCCTTGAAGAATGGTCTGAAAGAGTCCAACTTGGGGATATTCAACACCTGGAAAGGTGAAGAATGCTGCAAAGGGTGGTACGGAGTGAGTTGCGATCCTTCGACTCACCGAGTTGCTGACATCAGCCTGCGAGGCGAATCGGAAGACCCGATTTTGGCGAACCAAACCGGCCACATGACCGGTTCAATCTCCCCGGCGATTTGCAAGCTCGAGTGGCTGTCCAGCCTGATCATCGCAGATTGGAAGGAGATTTCCGGACCCATCCCGGAGTGTATAACCTCGTTGAGTTATCTCCGAATCATCGACGTCATCGGGAACCGGCTCACCGGTCGCCTCCCGGCCGATATAGGCCGGTTGAGCCGGCTCACGGTGCTGAACGTAGCTGATAACGCCCTCAACGGGAGGATTCCGCGGTCTATCGCGAATCTCACTTCCCTCAAGCATTTAGATCTCCGGAACAATAGATTCTCCGGCGGGATTCCGAGAACGTTCGGGCGGTTAAGAATGCTGAGCCGGGCTTTGCTGAGCGGGAACCGGTTTATCGGCCCAATCCCGAACTCTGTTTCCTTCATCTACCGGCTGGCTGATCTGGACCTCTCCCTGAACCAGCTCTCCGGCCCAATCCCGGATTCTCTCGGGAAAATGCCGGTTCTGGCCACATTAAACCTCGACGGGAACAGACTCTCCGGCAGCATTCCGCCGTCGCTGCTCAGCTCAGATATCAGCATACTGAACCTGAGCCGGAACGCAATTGGCGGGCATATTCCGGACACTTTTGCGGCGAAATCGTACTTTATGGTGATAGATTTATCGTACAACAACATAAGTGGGAACATTCCTAGTTCGATCAAATCGGCGTCTTTTATCGGCCACTTTGACGTCAGCCACAACCACCTGTGCGGCCAGATTCCGAACGGGCCGCCGTTCGATAACCTAGAAGCTTCGTCTTTCGTTTTCAACGATTGCCTTTGCGGGATGCCGCTTAGAGCCTGTAAATCGTAACAATTATGAGCTGTAGTGTTTATTGTATGTTATTGATATTCAAGTTCGTTATGATAATATGCATGTTTAATTTAATTCAACTTTTTGAGTAAGCTGTTTGGTTGACTTGATAAGTTGATTTAGCTTTGTGTTCTTTATTTTGTTACTTGTGATGATGAGTAATGTACTCGATTTCATGGGAGGGAGTATAACATTTAAAATGGCTTGATGATTATGACTTTATGAGAGTGGTTGAATCTCTTTATATTTATTAAAGGAGATTTCCCAAATTAGAAAGGAAATGAAGTTATTATTTTCGAAATAGAACTACTGTGTTTTTATTCTCGAAATAAGATTAACGTGACAATATTTATTGTTATCTTGTAGGCGTAACTAACAAATAGTTGCATTACAGTGCATTTAATATGACAATATTTATTATAATTAATGACAGTATTTTTCAATCATGTCAGTATTTTTATATATGACAGTAACAATTTTTATATTTCAAAAAAAACATACTAGTCCTATTTTGGAATTCAAAATCTCTTTTGCTCCTATTTTGGTCAATTTCCCTTGACTTAATTGGTTGAAAATATGTACAATTTATATTTTAATTGTAGTTTTTTACTCCTCTTGTTTCAGAATAATTGTTTCAGAATAATTTATATGACATCTTTCAATATTCATAATCTACATATTTTTAAAATGTGAAAACATTTACGTTACGGAAGTAGTATATACGGAGTATTAAACAATGCAAAACAATGTCAAAACAGTGTACAATACAATAAAATTTATCTTTTAATAAATTTATTTCTTTAATATATATATGTGAAGTCATACTAGAACTTTAATCAAGTGATAGAGGTAGTACATTATTACATTACTCCAGCTGTACCAAAAGAATAATTATGGAGTAGTGTATAGGAAATTATAACATTGTTTTGATACGGATGGAATTATTAAATAAAGAAAAAATTATATGAGAAAATTTTAATTTAATAAAATTATCTATACGAAAATCAGCTAATTTTTATAAAAGTTCAGTGGTATTTAATTTTTTTAATTACATAATTTATAATGTGAAATGAAGAGTATAATCCTATGGTTGATATGTCCAAAATAGAAAATAAGAAAACCATCTTAACTATGACTGATACACATTTTATTTACACCATACTGTTTCGGTTAAATTGAAAGTTGACTATCCAAAAACACTCTAACATTATGTAAAATAAAGTAAAAAATATGTCAAAATAAGAATAGTTTCGACAGGTATTTGCTTTTAAAAAGTTAGTTTTTATGGATATTAAAAGTTTATTTATGAAAAGTGGGAAATTAATTTGATGACGGGTGAGGGACTATAACGATGTTTTTACTTGGACTTTTTTCGGTCCCAGACCAGACTTAAGCAGACCAGATTATATCAGACCTGACTTCCATAGTTATAAAAACACAGAGACCAGACGTTTGTCACACCAAATCAGTTCAGATCAGATTAGATCAGACTTAAATAGGCCAGACCAAATCAGAACAACAAATTTAACGTTCAAGTAAAAACATCATAACAAATAAAGTCATTTCAGAGTTAATTATATGGTAACTATAGACTTACTCCCTCCGTCCCAGAAAAATCTTCTCACTTTGACTTGGCACGGAGATTAAGAAAGTTGAATAAAGTGAAAATGTGTGATTGTAGTTGTGTGAGAAAAATGTGAAATGAATGTGAAGCATACAAATTGTCCAAAAATGATAAGTGAGAATAATTTTTTGAGACGACCCAAAAAGGAAAGTGAGAAATTTTACGAGACAATAGTTGTTACTCCCTCCGTTCCTAAATAAACTTCCAACTTTCTTTTTTCGTCCGTTCCAATTAAAACTTCCACTTTCCCTTTTTGGTAAAGAATTTGCGGTTCACAACATTTCTTACATATTTCTCTCTCCTCTGCACAACTCTCTACCACACAATATTCACTATCTTAAACTTTGTGTCAAACTCATTTGGAAGTTAAAATGGGAACAGAGGTAGTACACAATTCTCGGTGTACAATTAAAAATTCTTGAAAGAGCAAAAAAAGAGTCGCGAAGAGATTAGCTGTTCTCTCATCATAAACGTGACATTGCCTAACTTGTAGAAATGAATGACACGTTTACAAGTTATAAGAAAGGTTATAGAAAAACAGGGAGTATTAATAAAATACTCAGACAATTCAACTTCGGGAAATTATATTGCGTGGATGATGGAAGCTACAGTGAATGTAATCAGGAAACGTCAGACAAGCCGGCAGCATGGATGTGCCATGGACTTTATTGGAGTTTTGCTGGTTCTAGGGAGCTGGTTTTGGGGATGTGGGTCTACCCACATGTTTCTGGCCCCATTTTAAGGATACGTATGTATATACTACGTACTCCGTATTTAAAAATAATTCTTGGAGTAATAATAATAATAATAATAACAATAATCTTCCGGACAGGATTTCTTGATCGGACCCGTCGATCAGAAGCCATCATTTGAGATGATGCCTGGTCAGGCTCGTTGAATTTTTCGATAGGTTTGACACACAATTTAAGATAATGAGTATCGTGTGGTGGAGAGTTGTGCAGAGAAAAGAGAAATGCGTAATAAATATTGTGAACCACAAATTCTATACTAAAACGGGAAAGTGAAAGTTTTAATTGGAACGGAAGAAAAAAGAAAGTTGAAGTTTTAATAGGAACGGAGGAGAGAGTAGTTTTTTTTAACATATTGCTCGTGCAATCAAATGATTTCAACATGTGGTTCTAATTCGAAGTTCCGGACCTCAACATTTCTCACGATCACAATATCATAATGAGAATCATAATGATGATCATAGTAGTAGTGATAATAGTAGTAGTAGTCTTTATATAATATAAAGTAACAATCTTTTCACAACAATTTGAGGGAAAAATCCCGCCCAAATTAAAACCATAATAAGGAATTAATGCTTAGCGATGTATAGAAATCTCGGCCAAATGTTTTCATTGTCAAAACTTAGGACAATAAATGCTTAAGAATGCTCGAATAATGCTCCATATTGTGTCAACCAAAAATATAAGGTAAGTCCAAGAAATGGAAAGAAACAAAAAAGAGTGCATTTAAAATATACTACGTATATGTGTAAAATAATAGCCGGAACTAATTTAGGACATAAAGTTTATTACGGAGTATACTACTATAAAATTACGGAATATTCCAATTATTTCATAAAAAAATCCATAATATTTGGGTATAAATATGGAATGCAGGGTTGCTACAATTTCTCGAGAGAAAATTGCTGCACATTTTCATATAAAATTGCAATTTAACTCAGCCGTCCATTATTTCTACATGTAAGGTAGGTAAATAAATATTTTAAAAATGGTGGGATATTGTTAGGTAATCATGTTTAAACATGATAGGAATATACGATCATACTACACATATATGATCATGTTTTATCATATCATATATTATAAATAAATATAATTTTATGGTGTTAAGTACATAATAATGTAAAATACACAAAATATTTATGATTTGCAAGTAAAATGAAATTATACCGGATGTAATATTATTTATTTCACAAATTAAATTTTAATACGGTAACTGCATTCATAAAAAACTTAGAGTATTTTAATTTATGTAATTATGCCTATAAATTTGTGGAGAAAAACTTATTAAAACAAATAAAACAATTCAAACAAGAAGAGATATAAATTGCTCATTAATATTTTTGTATCTATCTCTCTCATTCAAGTATTCAACATGTATATTGTACACATTGTAGCATTGAAAATGTTCTTAGTCATGTATATGTAATTATTTCAAAAATATTTCCCAATCTATAGAAACATTTAATTACATTTTCATCATAAGATTGTTTTCTTTTGACTTTTTTTAGTCCAAGACCAGACCAGACTTTCGCAGTTATAAAATACACAGAGATCAGACATTTACCAAACCAGATCATATATCAGATCAGCAAATTTCAGTCTAAAAGAAAATATCACAAGGATGTTTTCTTTTAGACTATTTTCAGTTCTAGACCAGATCAGACCAGAGCAGATCACACCAGACCAAATCAGATCAGATCAGACTAGACCAGACTTTCTTAGTTATAAAATACATAGAGATCAGACATTTACCAGACCCGACCAGATTAGACCAGGCCAGATCAGACCAGACTGACAAATTTCTGTCTAAAAGAAAACATCCTAAGTCCACATGCAATGGGTAATTTTCTGTAAAGTAAGAGACTAATTTGGTAATTTTTAAAGTTATAAATTACTCCTAATACTAGGTAATATTTATCGCTAATTTTAGGTAATTTGTGAATCCATGGTTAATATGTAACTTTTAATTAATGCATTGTAAATGAAGTTGGACCAATAGCTTTAGAGCTCCGATCTATCTACTATCCAACGAGATATAATACGCTCCAAACGGATAAACACACAACAAGATATGAGTGTCACAAATACTTAGCCTTATCTCTATGATTTAGCGTTTTCAGCGAAAATAGAACACTTTTAGCGTAAATACAGTGTATTTTGGCAATTAGGCAATCATACCTTGATATTTTGAAACCAGCGCCTGAAGACAAGTTTTAGAACTCGGTAAGATCTTTCCAACGAGATATTAAACGCTTTCAACGGCACAAATTAGAGCAAGATATGATCGCATCAAATTCTACACGAGTTCGGAGTGAAATCAGAAACATTTGTGAATATATGGTTAATCTGTAACTTTTAAATTAATGCATTTTAAATGAAGTTGGAACAATAGCTTTAGAGCTACGATCTATCTTTCGAACGAAGTTATAATTTTCTGAATGAAGTGATAGTATAGTATTTGGTGACGCTCTACTATTATATTTTTCATATAATTTTTTCTATATCTTATTAATACATTGTATAATTCTTGTTGTTTTCCGTAGGATTTTTCTGTGATAACCTTTCAGGTTTTTTTAAGAAACATGAGATGAACACATTCAACGAAATTCCTGGAGGAATTCCTTACCCTCAAACCTCCATGGAATATTCACCATTTACGCAATACTCTCCTTACATTCCTCCTCCTCCTCCTCCTCCTCCTCCTCCTCCTCCTCAATATTACACACCTCATCAAAATTACTCTCCTACACCACAAAATTATCAGTTCTCTTATTCATACCCTCCAACCACGCAACCTTGTCTGCCTAAGAATAATATTTGTCCCTTCTGTGGAGGATGCCACCATATATCTTTTTGCCCCATTAAATCTCCATATGACCATCCTTACTGGGCAACTTCATACCCCACTTTGTCCTCCCCACAACTTACATACACAAATGTTTCAGCCATTCCTACATCTTTGCCGAATAATGAGCCACATAATCAATTTAAGAAGACACTTTCAGAGATTCTGTCTGAGTACACAGAGATGATGAGGGAGAGCTCTTCAGCCATAACGGAGAGCACTTCAGCCATAATGCAGAGCACTTCTACCATGATGAAGGATATAAATACCATAAGGAGCCATCTGGTAGAAGACCAATCCGAGGAGACCAATAGGGATGATCACGTGAGTGAGTCAGACAATCATGGTGGGAATATGATGGATGATACACTTCCTGATGATGTTGAA
This sequence comes from Cuscuta europaea, assembly GCA_945859875.1. Taxonomy (NCBI): domain Eukaryota; kingdom Viridiplantae; phylum Streptophyta; class Magnoliopsida; order Solanales; family Convolvulaceae; genus Cuscuta; species Cuscuta europaea. The sequence continues at coordinate 19,954,128 of CAMAPE010000031.1, forward strand.
GTAGGGGTGTAAACGAGCCAAGCGGCTCATGAGCCGCTCGAGGATCGCTCGGTCAAAGCTCGACTCGAGTTCGTCATAAACAAGCTCAGCTCGAATTCGGCTCGGCTCGAATACTTAACGAGCACAATTCAAGCTCTTTTATTTTAGGCTCAAAGCTCGCGAGCCGGCTCGCAAGCTTTGGTGTGTGTGTGTATACATATATTTGTGTGTGTGAATTATAAGAATTTGAAAAGGCATAGAGAAATTATTAACTAGGACATGAAGCTAAAATATCTACTTTTGAACATGAAACTAAGTTGAGTTCCTATATGGCACACCGTTTTCCCTTTTGTTAATTTTTTTTTTCTTTTTTTGTTGCTTCTGTATTCCCACACCGAAATGGCTAGATGAAGCCCCCTCCTCTATTGTTATAAATAAAGCAAATCTCCTGCTTAGGCAAGCAGCATACACATACTCCGTGTGGGTGGATGGGAGGGTAAATTTAGAAAAGCCACTCAGAGAAGAAGACAAAGTATAAATTTAATGAATTATAATTTCTAATTGAATTTTTTGGGCTGTTTGGTTGATTTGTAGTCAAATTCGAGCCGAGCTCTCGAGTTTTGATAAATTACACGAGCTGAATTCGAACTTAGGTATTTTGAGCTCGTCGATCTCGAGCCGAACTCGAGCTTGAAAAAAATTAACGAGCTCGATCTCGAGCTTATGCATGCTCGGGCTCGGATCGGCTCGATTACACCCCTATGTTGAAGACTCACCTATGTTTGAAGATGAAGACACAACAACAAAATAGACCTTTCGTAACACCCTCCATGCAACACTTTTTTTATGTTACATATTATGTATAAAGCTCAAAAATTGCAACACTTAATTAAAAATATTGCATAAACATATAAAACACACAATTATGCAACAATGAATAGAATGTATTGCATATAATCAAATTATATGTAACACTTATTTTAAACTATTGTAACACTAATAAAGAGTTGTTGCGTATAGCTATGCAATATATAAATTACTATTTAGAATTAATTTATTTTCCCGATTCAATTAACACTGTTCCATATTTCTATCCATTCCCGCTGATAAGCGTAAAAATAAAAATTCATTCCCGCTTATAACTTTCTTATTTCCCGCTTAGAGTATACCAATAGTATTTCGCTAAAAAATAAAATTCATTCCCTCATTGCGCCGCCCCTCTCCCATTCGTAACCTGCAGCAAAGCTTCTCTCTGTATCGGCTCTTCTCCGATCTGAATTCCTCAAGCTCCGCTCCGCTCTAATAGCTACGCTCTCTTCAAGGATTTGTGCTCCATTCTATAAGCACATCCACTTGGTAAGATCTTTATCTCCCTCATCTATTACATAGTTTGATGAAATAATTCCGCTCCGCTCTAAAATCGGAAAAATCGGCCGAGCGCCGGAAACTCGCTAGGCGGCACACCGCTGAAGAAGTTTTTCTGTTTTCGGCCAAGAAATTGCTCCGGCCAGTAGTCTGCCGCGGAGCCCTGAGTAATCTTCAAGAATCGCCCGTCTAGCGTGAACAAATAGTTGGCCAAGACCTAAAACAAGCCCTGCTTTTTTTACTATTTTAAAATTTTTCGACTCTTTCTTTACGACCCAGGCGCCCAGTAGAGGAGTACGACACTTCTCGTTCTCCCAGTCCACGCATACCTTTCTTCTCTTTGGAACGGAGGCCATGACAGATTCCCTTCTTCCTTGAGTGTTGAACCAGCGTCTTCCGCTCTCCGGTGTCCAGCAATCCAGCGCCGTCCAGGTAAAATTATTTTCAATGTATTATTCTATTTGCTTTGTTAATAAGGTATATGTGCTGAGTTTTCTTGACTTATGAATTCATAAATGTATGTGCTGAGTTTTCCGAAAATATGTGTTGAGAATCTGAGATAGTTTGTTTGTAATTCGTTTTTGTCTACATGAGCACTGAGATTCATTTATGAGTTGATAAATGTATAGCCTAAATGCCTAATATTGATAGGAACTTGGATTGCAGCTATGGTGTTTGATAAAAATCCTCAAAGAAAAATGCAAACTTGAACTAGTAATTTATTTCAATTACTTTGTTTTTCTTAAGAAATTCAGTTTTTCTTAAATGTTTGTCTATTTCTCTATCTTCCCTTTAGAAATCAGTTGTCTGTGGTATATCTTCACTTGGGTATGTATGAGTGTATGACCATGTGAAAATTATTGAGTTTTAGAAGATTAGGATGGTTAAGAAGGGTTAAGAGTTAATATGGGTGCATAACTGCATTTTAGCAGGCAATGGGTGTCTTTTAGTGCTTAATTATATAATGTGTCTTTTAGTTGAGTTTTGTTTTATTATTCCTACTAGGCAATGGGTGTCTTTTATTTTAGTTTTCTTTTTTCTTGCTCTTGGTACTCCGTGATAATAATGATTACTACACCTGGTTTTCATAGTTAAGTTTGAATGCTTTCATGTTATGTGGCTTCCAACATGCTAATCTTCTGTTTTGATAAAAATAATAATAAACAATATAGCTGCTTATTAGTTAACAGTATGTAACATGTTTATTATTTTTAAACTTTAAACATATTTGTTTTAGGTAGTATTTTTCGCCAAGAATATTTTAGTTTTTGATATTATGTTGAAATCGAGTTGGCCGCCTAGTCGGCGACTAATCAGCGCTTAGTCCGCCTAGGCGCTAGGCGGTGCTTGACTGACCGCCCCACTAGTGCCTAGCAAATTTCAGAACATTTACTTTGATCTTATCTGGCTTCATCTTTGATGCTCTATATGGTAAACCCAATTTATGCTTTGATGTTTGTTTAATATTAGATTAGGTTGTTTATATACATTCATAACGACAAGTTTCATATTCAGATTTTTTGAAGAAAACTTATCCTGAATTTATAATTTAGGTTTATAGTTTCACAGTCCAGGTTTATAACTAAGAGCCCAATCACAACTTTTGTTCTTTTGTATTTGATAGAAAGTTCTTTTTCTAGATTTAAATCATAAATATGTGAATCATGAGAACTGTTATATTTTTTTATTTACTCTTTTTTATTCGGTAACATTTACACCTATATATAAAAAGTACCATGAAGAAAGTTTTAGTCAATATCAATTTGTTTCTCAACCTATAAAGTGGTTGCTGCAAACTCATGGTTGAAATACCTTATATATGAAAGGTTCTATATATTGTATCCAAGTCATTAGTTAGCACTTGATTAAGAATTTGAACTAATTTTAAAGTATTGTAGTAGTTCCTTTATTAGATTGATCTTTAGGGTGAAGTATAGTTCACTTTTAATAATCTGTACTGAAGATACATATTTTGACAGTCTGTTGTATTATGCATTCATTTTTGGAACTTTAATTAATTATTGTTGAAAAAGTATATGAATCAATTAGGATAAGTATATACTTCTGGAGTAGCGTTGATTGGTGTTAACTATATATACTTTCAGGTTGAAAAAGAAATTTCAAAATGATAATCTTTTCTTATGGTTGATCACTCATAACAGAGTAGTCAAAATTTCATAAAACTAGCAATGGTGTACTGTAATCAGTGGGGTATATGGCATTATGTAACAATAACATTCTTTGTATGCTTGCTTAAATTTTCAAGTTAATGTTATTTTTTTAAAGCAAACTGTTTGCAAGTGTAGTATGCAGGGTTTGCTGTTAGAAGTTATATCTTAAATGAGTCGATCGCAAACACAATTACTTCCCCAGCTAAAGTAAAAAGCATTATCAGTTTTAAATTTCAGTTAGCTATCGAAAGTGATTTTCCAGTGTCGCTTGCATTGTTTACTTCTAAAGTTACACAGTGAGGTAAAAGACCAGTTTACTTTCTGAAATGTTGCCGATCACCTCTCGAAATTGAACACCCGAGGTGGTGGTGGTACATTCAAATGTATATATGAATTCTGATATGTTGATGACCACCTGTTTACTTTCTGCAGGTTTTGTTTTCCTCCGTAGTTCTCATACTTGTGAAATATCTGATTCGAAAATTATTTAGCTCTAGGCTCAGTTTTGTAGATAGGTATGTGTTAGGTATCTAACTAATTTCACTAGAGATTTCAAGAATCAAAGATGAAGAAAAGAGATGTCGTATAACAGAAAGTATAGAAAGAGAAATACAAAGGCAAATTCGAGAGTGCCAATCTCTCCCAGGAGTCCCAGTTCCTATTCCAAATTCTGCATGCCTATTCCTCCCCTTTTCCCCCTTTTATACACTTTCTATTCATAAGGGCCGGCCCATACCCTGAATTACATGGCCCGGAACATTTCTTTATACAATAACACTATTTAATAATACTCTATTATTCTTATTATTATTGGTTGTCCAAGTCCCTATCAGTATGACTTGGACTGTTGTTATCTCAAGGCCGCGATGTCTGTACCGATAGCAGTCAGAACCTGTTTAGTCGTTTTTGTTTTTCTTTTTAGTAGGATCTCTAGGTATTTTGAGTTGTCATTGTTCTATGTTTGGTCACACTGGCCATTTTATTATATATTTCCCATCATTTTATTTTTTTTATATCAATGAGTGAAGTCTCTAATGAAAGAGTGAAAGAATTCAAATAATATAGCAATTGCATTTCTAGGTTTTAAACACAAAAAAAATCTTAAATTTTAATATTAATGCTAACTAGTATCTCTGCAATTTTGATCTTTGTTTCATAGGGTTTTGCTTTGACTATTTTCAATTTTATTTGTGCACTACTGTGATATTTGTTTCCGTTAGTTCAGAATAGTTTTCACTACTTTGTCTCTATTTAACTTCCTTTACAAAGGACTTTGTTGTATTAATTAATTAATGTATTTTGTATTAGTTAGAGTTGCAATCAGTTTATATTTTATTATCTTTTATTTTCTCCAGTTTAGTGAACTCTACGGTAATGGATAGAACTTGGATGTATAAACATAGACTCTCGTTAGAATTCAAGAATGGGTTGTCCAATTTCCTTGATCAAGCTTTTGCAAAAGTAGCTCGTGGCGGTCAAGTTCCTTGCCCATGTAAAAAGTGTATCAATCGTTATTGGTATCGTAGAGATGAAGTGTGGAATCATTTAGTGGCAAAGGGATTTGTGGAAAATTATTTGAAGTGGATCTTTCATGGTGAGGGACCTATGTCAGCTGATCGTAGGGGTTATGAGAATGAAAGTAATACGGTTATGCATGACAACATTGATGATCTTTTAGGTGATAGATTTAGAGGGATTCCCGAAAACGAGAACCGGGAAGGGATGAATGAAGATGCGAAACTTTTTTATAATTTGTTGGAGGAGGGAAAGAAAGAATTATATCCAGGATGCAAAAACTTTACTGTTTTGTCTTTTTCAATTCGTCTTTTACTTTTCAAGACAAATTAATGGACTCAGCAATGCAGCATTTTCTGAACTATTGGTCCTTTTCAAAGAAGTTGTGCCCGATGGAAAATTTCCCAAATCCTTTGCTGAAGCAAAGAATATGGTAAAGGACATAGGACTTGATTACCAAAAGATACATGCATGTCCTAAAGATTGCATGCTTTATTGGAAAGGAGAGTCTAATTTAGAATCATGTCCTAAATGTCATACCTCTAGGTGGAAAGTAAAAGATGCTGAGAATCATAAGCATAAAGGGAATGTTCCAGCCAAGGTTTTGTGGTACTTCCCATTAAAACCAAGGTTAAGAATGTTATATATGTGCTCACAAACCGCAGAACAAATGACATGGCATGATACAAAACGTCTCAATGATGGTAAGCTCAGACATCCTGCTGATGGTGAAGCTTGGAAGAAATTTGATTCACTGCACCCTCAATTTGGGAAAGAAGGTAGAAATGTGAGATTGGGACTTGCAAGTGATGGTTTCAATCCTTTTCGAACAATGAGTATTGCTCATAGCACTTGGCCAGTGGTGCTGGTCAATTATAATATTCACCCTTTGTTGTCTATGAAGTCAGAGAACTTGATGTTATCTTTATTGATACCAGGGCCGCACTCTCCCGGAAATGATATTGATGTTTATTTGCAGCCCTTGATAGAAGATTTAAAGGACTTGTGGACAGAAGGTATTGATACATATGATAAATTCAGGAATGAGACATTTAAACTACATGCTGCAGTGCTATGGACTGTTAGTGATTTTCCTGGTTATTCAATGCTCTCAGGATACAAAACAAAAGGTAAATTTGCATGCCCAGAGTGTAATTATGGTACACCTTCAATGTATCTAAAACATAGTAAGAAGACTGTCTACATGGATCATCGAAGATTTCTAGACATGAATCACCCAAAGCGGAATAGAAGGGCATCAATTATAAAGAGGCTTGCACCAAATCCGTTATCTGGGTTTGATATCATTGAGGAATTGTCTTCATTTAATAATGTCTTTGGGAAGTCAGAGAAAAAGAAAATAGATAGTAGTTGTGCATGGAAGAAAAGATCTATATTCTTTGAATTACCATATTGGAAATTCAATGAGTGTCGGCATAATCTTGATGTGATGCACATAGAAAAGAATATCTGTGATAGTTTGGTTGGAACATTATTAGACATTCCCGGGAAAAGCAAGGATCACACGAAAGCCCGACTTGACCTTGTGGAACTCGGTATTAAAAAGGAGCTGCAACCTGTTCTTTCTGATGATGGCAAACATATTATTTTAAAAAAGGCACGGTTTTCACTTTCCGCTGAAGAAAAAGAATTGTTTTGTGTTTCTCTTAAAGGAGTAAAATTACCTTATGGTTGTGGATCAGATATTGCACGATGTGTACATGTTTCAGAGAAGAAAGTCTCAGGTTATAAGAGTCATGATGCTCACATTATGTTGCATTTCTTGCTCCAGGTAGCATTAAGAAGAACTCTGCCTAAACATGTTGTCGTACCTTTAATTAGGTTAGGCTCTTTTTTTCAAAAGATATGCAGTAAAGTATTTTTACTGGAGGAGCTTGATCACTTAGAGTTAGAAATTAAGGAAGTATTGTGTGATCTTGAAGAAATTTTTTTGCCATGTTTTTTTGATATAATGGTCCATTTGCCTATTCATTTGGTGAGAGAGATTAGACTCGGTGGACCCGTTCCATATCGGTGGATGTATTTTATGGAGCGGTATCTATGCAGGTTGAAAACATATGTTCGTAATAGAAGTCATCCAGAGGGATCTATTGCAGAAGGGTACCTGATCGAAGAATGCTTGACATTTTGCTCTAGATATTTACGAGATGGTGTTAATAGAAAGCTGCATACTGTCTTTAATAACATTGATATGAATGTCAATGCTGATTTCACAATATTTAATGCCAGTGGTTATCCACTTGGAGGGATCAAAAGAAGAAAAGGAAAATCATTCACCTTGGATGATTCGACGTCCAAGCTCGCACATCGTTATGTTTTATTCAATTCCGATAGTAAAGAATTAGAAGATTTGATCCAGTAAGAGTAAATACATTTTATACTACTTTTTTTAATCAGACTATTCATGCATTAACATTTACTTTCTTTTGTGATTAGAGAACATCAAGATCAGGTGTGTGGAGACAAAAAACGAAGTAGATGGGCGCAAGAGCATAACCGTAGTCATGAATTCACCAGTTGGTTAAAGGCCAATATATCACATCACCATGTGTCTGATAATGTATTTTGGTTATCAAAAGGACCATGTCCTACTGCAAAGAGGTATACCGGGTATTTTGTAAACGGGTACCACTTTTATACAAAAGACCGTGATGAAAGATGCAAAACACAGAATAGTGGAGTGAGTGTGACAGCTCTGACAAACAGTTTTGCAAGTTCCAAAGACAAAAATCCCATCATCGATGATGTTGTCTACTATGGGGCCATACTAGATATAATTGAAATAAATTACTGGGAAAAGTTTAAGATTGTATTGTTCAGATGTGAATGGTACCATCCTGAGAAAGATGAGTATGATCTTAATTGTATTAACACCACAAAGTTTTGCTCTTCAAATGATCCTTTGTCATGCCATCTCAAGTACATCAAGTTTTTTATGTCGTAGATCCTGTCAAGAATGAGCTATCATATGTTATGGAAAGAATTCCTAGAAGTTTGTTTGATGTAGAGACACAACTAAGTGAAGAAGCTGAAACAAACTACTTGCAGGAGCCGGTACAACACCGAATTCATACTTATTCAAATGAGTCCAATGAGGATATAGATGGCTCTAGAGAAGATCTAGCTCCAATTATTCTTGATGCTCATGCTGAAACCGTAAATGTTGAAGAATCAAGCAATGAAATCACAAACAAATCAGATGACGAAGATGATACACTGTGGGATTGGATGCATGCGAGTAATGATGAGCAATAACCGTGTTCTACTTTTCTTTTGTAGTGATACTAACACACCCATTAATTATTTCTCTATGTTATTATTTATTTGAATATATTGCCATTCTATTTCACCGGAAACATTCGATTTTTTATGTTTTAAATGATTTGTGTTATTCCTTAAATAACTTGATTAGGTATGCTTAATGTTTAGCAGAGTTTCCAGGATTTATGCACATAGAGTTTCTTACTCTAAGCTACCATATAGAATTTTGTCTTGTTAAATTTCAAATAGCAGGTTATATATGCAGATTTCGATCAGTTTCTTTTCTTATCAATCAATTTAATTTATGATTTGGGTAATCCATCTTGTATTCTTGAAGCTAGGTATGTCCCCGATTACTTGTACAACCGGTCTATCCTCTTTGTCTCTTTTACTCAGTTTAAATTCCTTTTTTTTGCAATAAATAGTTACACATATAAGTTGTGCTAAAGGTTATGTGCTCTCTGTTTTATTGTGCAGACACAGATGAAGAGAATTAAAAAAGAGAACATGGCAAGAAATATAGCATCAAAGCGAACATCAGCATTTGGAGAAACGATGTCAGACTATGAGAAGCAACACATCGAAATAATTCGCCAGAATAAGGAAAAGATGACCACTTTAAAACTTGCTGATATCTCAACTTCATTATCAACTTTGGTGGACAGTCAGAGCGGGAGAAAGAGAAAAGAGAAATCGAGTAAAGATCCTAATTATGTTCCCACAATTGAAGAAAGTAACTCCCTAAATATGGTTGAAGGTGCAAATTTCCCAAAAAAGGTAACAAATACTTAATTCCTCTTATTGAAGTTTTTCTTCTAGGCAAACATATAATATTTAATATATGTGTGTATGAATGTTGAATAGTTTTATTAAGAATTATTGGCTGTAATGTTGTCATTTTGCAGAAAAACAGCCACAATATATTGCACCACAGTCACTTAATAGAATTTTGAGGAATAAACAACCTCAAGGCATGTCAAAAAGTGCTTCACAGGATCACAATGGATATGTGAAAGAAGCCACAAATATGAAGAACAAAAGAAAGAGCCCTGCTAAAGATGCAGTTGTGAATATGGCTGAGTATTTAAGAAACAAGCTAAATGCTCCTCAAGTTATGGAGAACAATAACCAGCCTCCTGACAACGAAGGTTTAAACTTAGTAATTTTTGTAGATTGTTTTGATTTTTTGAATTCATAAATATCTAAAGGTGTACACCAATAATAATTAATTTAGTGCAAGGGAATATAGATATCAGTGCATGGATAGATGATGAGTTTTTCGATAGTGCTGACTCTGATAGCGGCCAAGGTATGCATTTGTTTTTTTATATGATCTTTAGTAGCTTTAGTTCACAATTTTAACTTAAATGTTTTACGCAGGTGGAAAGAAATATCAAGAAGAGAATGATGATGTTATGATGGATCAAAATGGTGAAGAGTTCGAGAACGATGATGCTTTTATGGAAACAGTTCAATTAACTAGGGATGACATTACCAGTAATAAAATGCATCAAAGATCAAGTAAGTTTTTTGAATTTTTGTATCATAAAACATTTGATTCATATAACAATGGCATCTGAAATAATAAATCAAGTGTCTAGAGTATAAATTTATTTAGGTATTTTTTTAAATTTCAACTTATCTAAATTATCGTAGTAATATGTGTTGTGGACTGTTAATATTGGATCTACGAACAAAAATCTTGTTGGTCTTCTCTTTTCCATTCAGTTTATTAGGTTCTTAATTTAGTCTGTCTATCACTAACCCATTTTTTTTGTAGAAGCAAGCTTAATAGTGGTAAATCTTTTCTAACTCTTCTTCCCTTCATACACTTATAATTTTGATGTATTTTATAGATGATCTGCAAAAAGAAAAGAAAGCACGAGGTCCTACAATGATGCATGCAGTACACATGAGAGAACATTGTATACCCATCATATTAAATAAGTTCGGTCAACCTATTGGGCCTGATAAAGCTACACTCGATGAATTTTCATCATTTCTGGGAACAATTGCTCGCCATTATGACTTTGCTCCACTGGTTATTCCTACCTGACTTCAAATACCGGACAAGGATATGATGTGGGATTATGTGTTAGTATGCATTAGTCATATTAAGGTATTATAGTGTATCAGTTTGCATATTACTAACTTCTTAGTTTTTTCAGTCAAAATATAATGTTCCCATAAATGGAAAAAAATGGGTGCTAAGTACATTGGGATGTGCATGGAGGGTACACAAGTGTCGGTTCAAGGAAAAGTTTTGCAAAACTTATAAGAATGACAAGGCCAGATGGCGTCATCGCCCGAAAGAGATTCCCCAAAGTGATTTTAGAGCTCTCTTAAAGTTATGGAATTGCAAAGACTATCAGGTATATGCGATACCTATAAATGTATTTTTAAATTTCTTACTTATATTTTTCTGTTTTTATATCGAATAAATATATGAATATACGCTTGCAGAAAAAATGTTCCCGTAACAAACGCAGTCGCAGTTTCCAGACAGATAATCACACAGCTGGTCGTGAGTCTTTTGCGAGAATTCGAAACAATTTGGTATATAGTGTATACCTCGTATATTTTATATAAAATGTCAATTTTTTATTTGACAAAAGTATACAACATATTTTATATATTTTCTTATTCTTTTCTTTGAGAAAAGAATACCAACATGTTGTTAATAATTTGTCGCAGGAAGCTGCCCTTCCAGATACTGATGATGACATACCTTTATCACTCATGTTTGAGGTCACACGTGAAAAGACGGAAGGGCGACAATACAAAGATTGTAATGAAGATACATCGGCAAAAGTGGTAAATCTTATATGCCATGCTTTTTACTATTCTTGTTATTTGATTAATTATTACAATTAAGGTCTTAGTTGTTATTATATAATTCTTTTTTAATGCAAAAGTGCAAATGTTTACTGTAGTTTTTTTGTTGACCGCATCATTGTAGTTTTTGTACTGAATAATTGCACTTGTTTTACTGCATAATGTTGTTTTTAATGTTTCTTTCTCTTTGTTGCAGTTTTTACAATTGAGTGTGTTTTAGATACAAATTTCAGTTTCTTTGGTGTTGTGCAGGTTTCTAAAATGTTTATTTCTTGTTGCTGTTTTTACTCTTTAATTGCAGTTTTTGCTGTTGAATTGTAATTTTTTACTATTGATTTGCAGTTTTTTACTCTTAAATATATTTATAGCATAGTTCAGTTTTACAGAAAAACTTTTTGATCCACTATGAAGAACTGCAGTTTTATTTACTGCAGTTTGTTTTTGAGTTAGTTGTTGACGTAGAAGTTGCAGTTTTTAATTTGTTTGACTCTTCGTCTTTGCTGCAGTTTTTTTGTTTTGCTTTTGAAAGTCTTTTACTCTAAAATTGCAGTTTCTTTATTGTTGTGCAAGTTTCCAAAATGTTTATTCACCGTTGCAATTTTTTTCCTCTTCAATTGTTGTTTTTAACTCTTGAATTGCAGTTTTTTGCTCTTAAATTGCAGTTTTTACTCTTGGATAGTTTTTTAGAGCATAGTTTCAATTTTTGCAAAAGATTTTGTAATCCACTTTATGCAAAATTGTAAATTTTATTTACTGCAGATTTTTTTTTACTAAAATGCAGTTTTTACTACAACATATCTATACAAGTTTTAAATACTTCAGAAAAGAATATATTTGATATTTTGGTCAAATGCTAGTATTTACAGTATTCAAGTTAAGAAGTTGTATAGAATCTAGGTAGTATTGCTTCATTAAAATACTATGTTCATTTTGAATTTATATTTATTTTAGGTTGAAATGAAGAATTATGAGACACAGAATAAGGATGAAAATGGCATCGCAGTTGATGGGTACTCGCTTGTTATGTCAAAAGAGATTAACGGTCGTCCAATCATGCATGGCAGAGGTGTCACTAAGAAAGATCTTGTTAAAATGAAGAATAATGGAGAGTCGTTTGTTGCAATTCCTAACAATATGGACACAATTTTAAGTGACTTGAGGAAAGAGTTTGAAGTGGAAAATGAGAAAAAGAATGCTGAAATAGAACAAATGCGTAAGGAGCGTGAAATTGAAAAGCAAAAGATCAATTTGGTTTTGTCAAAACTTGCTACATTGATTCCAGATCTTGATCCTACTTTACTTGGGCTGTAGAGCTTAAGTACACATCAGGTTTGTAGTTAATTAAACATTGCATTTTATATTAATAGTTGTTTCGTATATATATAGATATATAAATTATATCATTATTAACTAATTTTTTCTCTCTATTGCAGAGACATGTTCGCGTTGATGAGATGAAGTTTAATGTTTTAGTGAAGATTGCAGATTGCTATTACAAGTGGATCTACATACTATGACTTAGATTTATTTAATTCTATTTATTTATTTTCTTATTGAGCACAATTCATTTTATTAGTTGATATTTGTTTCACTTTGATACTTCAGATGTTTGTTGTTTAAGTTTTAGATATTTTGGCTACTACATTAAAAAGAATTCTTTGAGTATATTAATGATGATTGAATATTTCTTTAAGCTTATATGTATGATGATAACATTTATGATCTATAGGCTTGGTTTATAAGATATCTTTTAAGTCATTGTGCAAGACTATGTTATGCGTTCTACATACTATAGTAACTATACAAGAGTGCAATATATTATCAATAAAAATAAATGAGGTTAATCCTTGAATTAGGTGTTACGTAAATCAGAATATGTGCTATATAACCTTAAAGATAGTGTTACATATAACTTTCTCAAGGTGTTGCATCAAATTTAAAGTGTTACACATTTTTTGAATCAAGTGCTGCATCAAATTTAAAATGTTACCTAAAATTTTGAATTAAATGTTGCATCACATTTAAAATGTTACGTAAAATTTTGAATATAGTTGCATATTGTATGTTAGTGTTGCAAAACAAAAACTATAAATGTTACATCAATATAAAAAATGTTGCATAAAATCATATTTTAAGTGTTACATTTTATTAAAAAATGTTGCATAACACTCTTGTTTAAGTGTTGCAAAAATGTGTTGCATATATGATAGTTATGCAACACTTCTAGAAGGTGTTACTTAATTAGTTAGAAAATGTTGCATATGACTTTATGCAACGAGACCTGATGTAGCACTCGTGAAAGTGTTGCTTTAACTGTTTTGCACCAATTTACCTATCTCATGTAACATTTTCCATATGTTGCATGTTGTTCATTTTGTTGTAGTGAGAAGAAGATAATAGTGTCAAGTTGTTTTTCGAAGAATACATGAAAAAGTTTGTAACGGCACAAGATGTAACGGATGAAGTCACAAATCACTGTGATTTCCATACAGAAACTCACCAGCCGTTTGATTTACCATTAGTCTCAACACCTGAGGAGGGCAAGGAGAAGATCAGTCATGATGATGGTGCTACTGAGGTAGGTTTGGGTATTGAAGATGAGTTGGGAAAAGATAATCACGAGCTCCAAGAGAGTGATAGCAAGGTAGATGATGTCCATGACGAAGAAGTCCCGCTCCACATACAAGATTACTCCTCTTACGTTAGTCCAGGTTTGGATTTCTTTGATTCACTCCTTGAGGATGATATTCCTTTTTGTCTGAAAAGTGACAACATCATCCAAGAAGACATTCATGAGAACGGTATTACCAAGAGTTGGGATACTCACATGGGGAGTGATACAGAGTCAAGAGGAGATGCTGTGAATTTTCAATATATTTGTGAGGAAGAAAAATACTTTTCCATGCTGCAGTTCGAGTTTGATGTTGTTTCAGATCCTTGCTTTGAAATATCTTTTGAGCTTCCACTGATGCCTGGAATAATCAAAGTTTTGACTCATGCCATATGTCCGTTCAAGGAGGATGTGAGGTTGATCCTTCAGTTCTGTGCTGATACGGTTTTTGAAGACCATGTGATTCCTTCGTGGTTCCAAGAGTTTAAGGATCTGTGCCACCTAATGGCATTTGTTGAGAGGAAGCTGGAGAGATTGCATATTAGTGCACCACTGCAGTCTTTGTTATTTGAGAGCTTATGAGGTATCGTCGGGCACACGACGTTAAAAATAGCGCTTCTCGGGAGGCAACCCGAGCTTACGTCTGCATTTGTTGTTGTTGTGTTTGTTTTGTGTGTTTTGTTTTTGCAGCTCAGGGTCTTGCTTTGGGGATGATGTGCCGAGGACCACTTAGACTCAGTTTAGTTCTGCACCGACCAGCGCCCTAGGAAAGTTTCTGCGACTCTTATAATCGCCTATTTGTAATGTTGACTTGAGTTAAGATTGAGCACGCGTGACCCTTTCCTCTTTTCCCCCTTGTGCATAGTGCATATTTGGTCATCGAGGGCGATGCCAAAGTTTAAGTGTGGGGGAGCGAATTGGGCATTCGAGCAGTAGTTGTTACATGTGATTTTTAGAGTTAGCATGCACAGGTGTTAGTTGTATATTCATAGGAAATTCATATCAAAATTTTGAAAATTTTTCTTTAAACTGTGTCTTTGTGAGCTGGCTAGCGTTTTGACTATGGTTTTAAAACATCTTTGAAGTGTTTAGGCTTAAATTGCTTGTACTATAATCTAGTTGTTGAGAGGATGAAGCCATTGTTGGAAGTATGCCCTAGGACAATCATACTTTATGATTTATCAATGAATATTTAAAGCTCATTAATTAATAAAGTCACAAACTCATTTTATGTTAATTATTATTGTGAGTTTTCTTTATTAATATTTAGTCCCTGAATATTATGTTTAGTGGCTAATTAAGTACGTGACTTAATTTTGGAATGCTACACTTTAAAATAAGCATAATATTCTAATTGTCCATGGTCTAATATTATTAATCTGGGACATTAATAATTAATAAGACCATTATGTGGATTAACTGATGGCTATATTCCACTAGTCATGGGTATAGAGATATCAAGTTAATAACATAGATGCTTGTTAGTGAACAAGTTCATTGGACAGACCCAACTTGAGGACACTGCTAGGTTATATGTCATCAGTGTTGTCCTCAATAATGATGAGGTGCTATATTCTTATACTTGAGATAATCATGGTTACTTGCATGCGAATTAATATGTATTAACACCATTAAATATTATTTTTTTAATGGGTAATTATAAAGGTGGTGATTGTACATATTATGAACCATGTAGTGGTATGTGAATTATCAAGATAGTTTTTGTCACTCTCGTATAGCGAGAGAAAGATATCTATTGGGCCACTTGACAAGTAAGATTAATTAGCATGGTAATGCTCAAATGAGGTGTCATTTGTTCAAAATTAATCTTACTTGGTAATCAAGAAATATTAATTGAGATTAACAAGGATGACATGACCTAACCTTGTCTCTATTAAGATATCGTTTGACAAAAGAGAATTATTAGCACAAATTAATCATTAAAAGGTTATGTCAGATTTAATTGACATTTATATATTTTGGATAGTCATAATGCCTTGCTAGAGACCGCTTATGATTTGTGAGGCTTGAATTAATTTTTTTAGCCCACTGCCAATAATATATAAACCTACAGGGTCACACACCTAAGTGATTTGGATCATTAATGTTCGTTAATAACATTAAAATAGCCTGATTAGCCTAATTCGAAATAGAGTTTCGAATGGTATTGGGCTAGGGCCTCTTGGAGGGTTTTATTAGCTATAAAACTCCTTCTTTCCTCCTCTTATAAATAGGGCTATATAGACCCACGAAATTTAAGAGTTAAAATTCACTTCTAAAACCTAGAGTAGAGAGGAAGAAATAAGAGAATGCTAGCACGTTCCCTGCGGCCGATCCAATCACGTGCGTGTGGATACCGGTAGAGCTCGGGATCGTTTTCTCGGACTGTCTGATATCCTTGATTAAGATTGCTATGTAAGTCCCTCTTATACCTTGTAATTTCGTTTATAGTAAGAACCTCAAATCCGGTTGTTTACTTTTGCGCAGTATTTTTTTTGTTTATTCCGCTGCGTTTTTCTGCCCGAAAACCAACAGTGGTATCAGAGTCTACGGTTCTTTATTATATTCGGGTTACCTGATTTAATATATAATCAGTAATTTGATTATTTTGGGATTTTTCGGAATTAGTTTTTATTAATTTCGGAATTAGTTTTTTTTTATTAATTTTAGAATTTATGTGTATTTATATTCCGAATTTTTTTGGTAAGGATGTGATATTCGAATATTTCGAATTTGATCCAATATATATTCACAAATATATTTGGAATATTTTGTGATATTATTTACTATTTTTCGGATCAGATCTGAATGGAATCAGGAATTGGATAAAATCCTACATCCTAATTATTCGGAAGAGATCTGAATGGACATGAAAATTCAATAGTTTGAATTGGATCCGAATTGATACTCATAATTTATGTTAAGAATATTTTATGATATTATTTATTATTTTTCGGATCAGATCTGAATGGAATTAGGAATTGGATAAAATCCTACAGCCTAATTATTCGGAAGAGATCTGAATGGACATGAAAGTTCAATAGTTTGAATTGGATCCGAATTGATACTCATAATTTATGTTAAGAATATTTTATGATATTATTTATTATTTTTCGGATCAGATCTGAATGGAATTAGGAATTGGATAAAATCCTACTGCCTAATTATTCGGAACAGATCTGAGTGGATATCAAAAAATTCAGTTTTTTTAATCAGATGTGGTTCAGAATATTATTTTAGTTTTAGGAGATTTGGTTTCTATTTTTTTGGATGAGATCCAAATTATTTTGGCAACCGCCGGCTAATGAGCTGTTTTTGTGGATCGGACAATCTTGTTTTGGCCGTAACTTTTGACTCGTTAATCCGCATCCGACCCATAAGTACTTTTCGGAAACGGAAAGACGAGCTCTACACAAATCAAGGCAAAGCCGTGACAAATCTCCCAAATTATAATTCGAATGATTTGATCAAGTGTTCTGCCAAATTCGAATTTAAGTTCATTATATTTTATTCGTATTTATATGTGTGTACTGATCTATATTACGGATATGATCTGTACATGTGTATATATAATACAAATTATTTTAGAATTCATTAATATGTATGTTTATTTTTCGGATGAGATCCAAATTAATTACATATTACTTGCGGATTTTAAAATTTAATTTTCAATCCGTGCATGTGCAATTATTTTGTTTCGTCACAGGACAGATTGAATTGGTGGTATAGCATGATCCGAATGTATGTTTTATATTATGTTGTTTTACGGCCTGCGTGTCGTTATTCTGAATATCCCCTGTAATGTTTTCAACCCCGTAGATATTTAGTAGTCTACTCCACAGGTTGAAGATGCCAAGGAGATATGAGGTATTAGGGGTCATGCTATATCACTACACTAGTTTTAAATTATTTATTTAAATCTATGATTGCTGCATGTGTTTAATAATTAGTCCCTATTAATTATAAGTCTAAATTGCTTTCCCAATATGACCACCATTTATACTATGCTAGTCGTGTTATGTGTCTGCCAAAGCAGAGCATTTCACACTATCTTAGGAAGATGTTTTGAATGATCGTCATTCTCGGGTCTTAATATTGGTTTGGACTTACAAGGCCATCAAAATGGTTTTGGGCCTTGAAGCAAGGAATGTTTGGATAATCATACGATGGTGACCAAACAAACCAAGAGTCATATAGGATATGATTAACAAGAGTTGTTTACCTAAATAACTAATGTTTAAGTGATAAGCCAAAGCTTACTTAAATTTTAGTGAAATATGGATCTTGGACCACTATATTTAGGACTTTCTATTTAATATAGTGAGAGTTATTTTGAGCATTATTTAAAATTCTTTGCTTTATTTGTTGTAGTTAATATGGCCACCAACACAACTTTTTCACTGCGATCAATCCTTGAGAAGGAAAAACTTAATGGAACAAATTACATGGACTGGGATAGGAATCTGAGAATTGTTCTCAGGCAAGAGCGTAAAGAATATGTCCTTGACCAACCAATTCCTGCTGAACCAGCGGCCAATGCTCCTAGAGCCACTAGAGATGCTTATGAAAGGCATGTCCGTGATGAAGTTGATGTCACTTGTCTGATGTTAACCATCATGGAAGCTAATCTTCAGAAACAGTTTATGAATCGTCGTGCACATGACATCTCTAATGAACTCAAGAACTTGTTTCAGAAACAAGCACGGATCGAAAGGTTCGAGACAACCAAGGCTTTGTTTCACACAAGGCTTACTGATGGGAGCTCAGTTGGACCTCACGTACTCAAGATGATTGGGTATATGGACCACTTGGAAAGACTTGAATCTCCAATTAGTCAAGAGTTGGCTACTGATGTGATTCTCGCATCACTCACCCGAATTGCATGGTCTTGAGAAGACCTTAACCGAATTGCATGGAATGCTCAACTCCGCTGAGCAAAACATCAAGAAAAATCGGAGTGACGTTTTGATGATCAAAAAGAGAAAGGGATTCAAGAAGCCTGGAAAAGGAAAGGTTGGTGGAAACAAGAAATCCAAAACTGTAGTTAAGAACTCGGGTAAAGGCAAATCTGTTGCCAGCTCTACTTCTAAAGAAGAGCAAAAATGTTTCCACTGTAACAAAACCGGTCATTGGAAGCGGAATTGCAAGGCGTATTTGGAAGAACTGAAAAGAAAGGGGCATGGTGATGCTTCCAATTCAGGTATCTATGTGATAGATGTAAATGTTACTACTACTACTTCATGTTACCGGTTGTGGTTCTCACATTTGTTCAAATGTGCAGGGACTGACAAGGAGTAGAAGGATGGCTAAAGGTGAAGTTGACCTACGAGTAGGCAACGATGCAAAAGTTGCAGCATTAGCAATAGGAACATTTACTTTAAGTTTGCCCACGGGCTTAGTTTTAGAACTTGATAATTGTTATCATGTACCTGCCATTAGTAGGAATGTAATTTCTGTTTCTTGTTTGGACAAGAAAGGATTTCATTTTATAATAAAGGACAACACTTGTTCTATTTATTTTAATGAGATCTTTTATGGTAGTAATAGTCTTATAAATGGACTTTATGTTCTAGACCTTGAAATGCCCATCTATCACATAAATACAAAAAGGTTTAAATCTAACGACTCAAACCCAACATACCTTTGGCATTGTAGACTAGGCCATATAAATGAGAAGCACATTAAAAGACTCCATTCTAGTGGATTTCTTGACTCTTTTGATTTTGAATCAATCGAGGAGTGTGAATCTTGTTTATTAGGTAAAATGGCCAAGTCACCATTTACTGGTAAAGGTGAAAGAGCTCACGGTTTATTGGACTTCATACACTCGGATGTATGTGGCCCAATGTCAACAATGGCCAGGGGAGGTTTTCAGTACTTCATAACATTCACTGATGACTTCAGTAGGGTTGGTTATGTGTACCTAATGAAGCATAAACATGAAGCTTTTGAAAAGTTCAAAGAATTCCAGAATGAAGTTCAGAATCAACTTGGCAAGACAATAAAGGCTATTCGATCAGATCGAGGTGGTGAATATTTGAGTCAGGAATTTAGTGATCATCTAAGAGGTTGTGGAATTGTTTCACAACTCACTTCGCCAGGTACACCACAATGGAATGGTGTGTCCGAACGGAGAAATCGGACCTTGTTAGACATGGTTCGTTCCATGATGAGTCTCGCTGAACTACCAATCTCTATCTGGGGTTATGCTCTTGAAACCGCTGCATTCATACTCAATAGGGCTCCAACAAAGGCTACAGAAAGGACACCATATGAGATATGGACAGGAAAAGTTCCTAGTCTAACCTTTGTGAAGATTTGGGGGTGTCAAGTTTATGTAAAACGTTTACTTTCAAATAAGCTTGAACCCAAATCAGATAAGTGTTTATTTGTGGGTTATCCTAAGAAAACAAAAGGATATTACTTTTACAACCCATCAGAGAACAAAGTGTTTGTTGCTCGTAATGGTATTTTCTTAGAAAGAGAATTTATTTATGAAAGAACCAGTGGGAGTAAAATACAGCTTGAAGAAATTCAAGAAGTTCTAGATAGTCAGACTATGCAAGCAGTCCCACAATCTCAGCCACAAGTTGTTGTGGATACACCTGAGGTAGCACTCGCTCCAAGGAGGTCATCTAGGGTACGTAACGAGCCAGTTAGATACATGTTTATCTTAACTGAGCATCGTGACGTATTATTAATAGACGAAGATGAACCTTTGACCTACCAAGAAGCAATATCGAGCCCTCACTCCGATAAATGGCTAGAAGCCATGAAATCCGAAATGAGATCCATGGTCGACAATCAAGTCTGGGACTTAGTTGATCTACCTAATGGTTGTAGAATCATTGGGTGCAAATGGATCTACAAAAAGAAATTAGACAAAGATGGCAATGTAGATGTCTATAAAGCACGTTTAGTGGCGAAAGGTTACAAACAAATTCATGGTATAGACTATGATGAAACATTCTCGCCAGTTTCCATGCTTAAATCAATTCGGATTATCTTAGCAATTGCCGCTCATTTTGATTATGAGATTTGGCAAATGGATGTCAAAACTGCTTTCCTAAATGGAAATCTAGATGAGGACGTGTATATGATACAACCTGAGGGTTTTGAACATCCAATCAATGCTGGGAAGGTATGCAAGCTCAAAAGATCAATATATGGTCTGAAGCAAGCATCTCGGAGTTGGAATCTTCGTTTTGATGCTGCAATCAAAGAGTTTGGTTTCAATCAAAAACGAAGAGGAACCTTGTGTTTACAAGAAATTGAGTGGAAGTGCAATCACTTTCCTAGTCCTATATGTAGATGACATACTTCTCATTGGGAATGATGTTCCGATGCTTTCGTCTGTAAAGGCTTGGATTAGAAAGTGTTTCTCAATGAAAGACTTGGGTGATGCATCCTATGTGTTAGGGATCAAGATCTATAGAGATAGATCTAGAAAGCTAATAGGACTAAGTCAAAGTAATTACATTTACAAGGTCCTACATAGGTTCAATATGCAAGATTCCAAGAGAGGGTTCTTGCCTATGTCACATGGTACACATCTCAGCAAGACTCAGTGTCCACAAACACAAGATGAGCGAGATCGAATGAATAGAGTCCCTTATGCTTCTGCTATAGCTTCTATCATGTATGCTATGTTATGTACTCGCCCTGATGTAGCTTGCGCTCTAAGCATGACTAGTAGATACCAGTCAGATTCAGGTGATAGTCACTGGACATCGGTCAAGAATATTCTAAAGTACTTGAGAAGAACTAAGGATGTATTCTTGGTCTATGGCGGTAAAGATCAGCTCATTGTAAATGGTTACACAGATGCTGGGTTCCAATCCGATAAGGATGATTTTAGATCGCAGTCAGGATTTGTGTTTTGCCTCAATGGCGGAGCAGTGAGCTGGAAGAGTTCTAAACAAAACACGGTGGCTGATTCTACAACAGAAGCTGAGTACATTGCTGCTTCAGAAGCAGCAAAAGAAGCGGTATGGATAAGGAAATTCATTATTGAGCTTGGTGTCATTCCTAGTATTGTTGGACCAATGGACTTATATTGTGATAACAATGGAACCATTGCACAAGCCAAGGAACCTAGATCACACCAGAGATCAAAGCATGTACTTAGGCGATATCATCTCATTCAAGAGATAGTCAATAGAGGTGACGTCAAGATATGCAAAGTACCAACAAATGCAAATGTGGCTGACCCACTCACCAAGCCACTACCACAAGCAAAGCATGAACGTCATACTAGTGCATTAGGCATTCGTTTTGTTCACGATTGGTCCTAGTGCAAGTGGGAGACTGTTGGAAGTATGCCCTAGGACAATCATACTTTATGATTTATCAATGAATATTTAATGCTCATTAATTAATAAAGTCACAAACTCATTTTATGTTAATTATTATTGTGAGTTTTCTTTATTAATATTTAGTCCCTGAATATTATGTTTAGTGGCTAATTAAGTACGTGACTTAATTTTGGAATGCTACACTTTAAAATAAGCATAATATTCTAATTGTCCATGGTCTAATATTATTAATCTGGGACATTAATAATTAATAAGACCATTATGTGGATTAACTGATGGCTATATTCCACTAGTCATGGGTATAGAGATATCAAGTTAATAACATAGATGCTTGTTAGTGAACAAGTTCATTGGACAGACCCAACTTGAGGACACTGCTAGGTTATATGTCATCAGTGTTGTCCTCAATAATGATGAGGTGCTATATTCTTATACTTGAGATAATCATGGTTACTTGCATGCGAATTAATATGTATTAACACCATTAAATATTATTTTTTAATGGGTAATTATAAAGGTGGTGATTGTACATATTATGAACCATGTAGTGGTATGTGAATTATCAAGATAGTTTTTGTCACTCTCGTATAGCGAGAGAAAGATATCTATTAGGCCCCTTGACAAGTAAGATTAATTAGCATGGCCATGCTCAAATGAGGTGTCATTTGTTCAAAATTAATCTTACTTGGTAATCAAGAAATATTAATTGAGAATAACAAGGATGACATGACCTAACCTTGTCTCAATTAAGATATCGTTTGACAAAAGAGAATTATTAGCACAAATTAATCATTAAAAGGTTATGTCAGATTTAATTGACATTTATATATTTTGGATAGTCATAATGCCTTGCTAGAGACCGCTTATGATTTGTGAGGCTTGAATTAATTTTTTAGCCCACTGCCAATAATATATAAACCTACAGGGTCACACACCTAAGTGATTTGGATCATTAATGTTCGTTAATAACATTAAAATAGCCTGATTAGCCCAATTCGAAATAGGGTTTCGAATGGTATTGGGCTAGGGCCTCTTGGAGGGTTTTATTAGCTATAAAACTCCTTCTTTCCTCCTCTTATAAATAGGGCTATATAGACCCACGTATTTTAAGAGTTAAAATTCACTTCTAAAACCTAGAGTAGAGAGGAAGAAAGAAGAGAACGCTAGCACGTTCCCTGCGGCTGATCCAATCACGTGCGTGTGGATACCGGTAGAGCTCGGGATCGTTTTCTCGGACTGTCTGACATCCTTGATTAAGATTGCTATGTAAGTCCCTCTTATATCTTGTAATATCGTTTATAGTAAGAACCTCAGATCCGGTTGTTTACTTTTGGGTAATATTTTTTTTTGTTTATTCCGCTGCGTTTTTCTGCCCGAAAACCAACAGGCATTAGTCATCCATTGAATTAATTCATATATCTTCCATCCCACCTGAAAAGCCCTCTAGGAGAAGCCATTTTGAGTCTAACCATTTTTGTTCTTTACCCAATTAATTGAGCTCCATAGCTAAATGACCTGTTTTCTTACCCGTGAATATTTCTCACAGAGTCTTGATGTTAAGGGAATTAAGGGATTAATTTGCTAAGTTTAGGGAATTCGTGTAGGAGCCATTTTTGCACTGTTCCTATACCCCAAAGTGGGGTAAGAGCAGTCACCTTTTAGGAATTTGATATTTTCGAGGATTGCATTGTAGACATGGATTCACTTTAATAAATGAACTTTAATAGTTATTTTTCCTTGGTGAGGCCGAGATTAGAATGGGGTAATGTCTAGTGAGAATCTGAAAAGAAAAAAAATTAATATAGCTAGACCTCTTACCTTGCGAAAAAGAGAATGGGAGCCCCGGTCAAAAAGCGTAAGTGTTCGCACAATAAGATGAGACTTGGGTATCTTTCGAAAGAAATGACGTTCTCGTGCCAACATGACAATTCAAGGAAAACTAAACTTAATTAATTGAACTTGGAGGCTTTAGAAAAATCAGCTTTAATCCTCCACATACTTCAAGTATACGTCAAAGCACCAATGTGCCGAGACGGTTTAGCTTAGTTGTACACCATGTCTACTCTTTGCATAGGTTTAGATGATTGTTCCTAAATTGTGGCCTACTGAGTTCCTTGATCCTAAGAATAGCCTTGAAGTTCCGGAATGCATTGAGTCGTTGTTAGAATATTACAATCTCTCAAAAGAATGGGACTGTTTATTATCCATAAACCATCCACCTTCACAAGTCCTTCTGATTAATAGCTAGTTTATTTGTGTTTGCTGTCGTCACTTTAAGGATGTTGTGAATAACTTTGTCAAATATTTTAGCTTGAGTACAAAGATGTAGTTTAGGGAAGATTTTTCTTAATTTAGTATGTATGTTCTGTGAATATCCCTTTAACTACTTGTGTGTGCTGATTGTTTTAATTTCGTGTGATGATTATCGTAAGTCCCGTTGTTCAGTTTGCTTGAGGACAAGCAAAGGCTTAAGTGTGGGGGAATCTGATAAGTCCTCGTATTTAGACACGCATTTGATGCGTGTTGGGATCGACTTGTGATGGTTTTCCTAGCTTTAAGGTGTTACAAGTCTCAAATTTAGCTCAAGTTATGTTTAACAGGTGTTGGTTCGAGTTTTGTGTCATTTGGAGTCAAAATCAAGATTTTAGAGTTCAGCACTGGCGCTTGAGGAGAAATCGGGATGAGTTGAGAAGCATTTGAGATTGATTTGAGAGCTATGGAGGTCAGCGGGAGGTTTACGATGAAGATTTGATGACAAAAGAGCTCTACGATTGGCTTCGGGATCAAAAGAAGATGAATGAATCTTGAAAATGACGATGAGGGTGACCTTCTATCAATCGTTCAAGCATATATCTTTGTAGAAACAACAAATGGACATGAATCAAGTTGTATATGAACGACAACTTCAAGAGCTACAAATCATATGGAGACACCATTACGAGAATAGGAGAGAAAGAAGGTGAAAACAGATGACAAAGTCAGATGATCTCTGCTGCGATTTCAGAATGACACCTTCCACCGTTTTGATCATATCTCTTTATTGGATGATTCAAATCACATTCCGAAAGTTGAGGTGGATAGAGGACTTTATTAGCTGCAACTTTGATGAGAGACTTTTTGTCAAATTCGGAATAGATAAAAGGCTGAAGAACACAGACGCACGACCGTGTGTCTGAGACGCACGATCGTGCGTAACAGCCAAAACCGTGGAGGAGCTACTGCCTGCTACGCACGATCCTGCGTAGCCCCGAGTTACGCGCAGAATGTTTCCCATATCGACCAGAATTTCGATTTTCCCCTCTTTTCTATAAATAAGTCCTCTCTAACCCTTTTTAGTGGGGACGAACATTACGGAGAGGCCTAGGGACGAATTTAACACCGTTTTTACGCTATTTTCTTCCAAGACCCTGAGATTATTTGTAAGTTCATCTTTTTAATTAATGACAATTTATTCTATTCTTCCCATTTCTGTTGATTCTTCAATTATGAATTGTGAGTAGTTTAATTAGGGATTTGGGATTGATGAAGGGGTTAATCATGATTGATGACTAGATTCTTTTCAATTTAATTGCATGAATGCCGTTTAATTTGTGTTTGAATAATTTAACTGATATCTTTTGTAACCTGGAACCGCGGCTAGAATTACAATTGCACATAGAATAAATTAAGAGAGATCTGGTTTATTATAGGACACATTCACACACACTTAATCGTTACACTTAATCGGTAAGCTCGCTCATTTTGGCAATAATTTAGAATTTTGTCGCATGAGAGATCTGACTGGTCCCCTAAATTATTGTACTCTACGCCGCGAGAGCGGTAAGAACTTAGTATTGATTAGCTAGGTTCAATTAAATTAATTTCATGTAATTAGGCCTGATCTGCCAGAAATCTGATTACCCCGGAATCAATCCCTGCTCCCTTCGTCGTTAATTCGAGAGAACCCAATCTTTTATTTTAATCGTTCATTCGCATTAGTTTAATTTTAATTCAACCAACCAATCTCGCACGATGCATTTATTTTATTTTATTCCTTTTTAATCGCTGAATTTAATTAATCCTTGTTTCCTTTTTGTCCGTCCCTGTGGAGACGATACTCGTACTTTCACCGCTATTCTACAATCTTTTAAAGTGTGAGAAAACTCACATCAGTATGTTTATTTTATTTAGGCGTTTTAATCATTTGAGTTTACAAATAAAACTCATTTCTAATGTGTTTAGTATAAATATACTACGTATAAAGCTGAACATTCAATTAATTGAATCATTAAAGTTGTGAGCTAAAAACGAAAAGGGAGAAAGTTGCAGGCTCCGATGTGTGGCGTAACAGAGAAAATCGAGTTATCCAGAGCTCCGATGTGTGACATAACAGAGGAGTCGAGTTATCCAGAGTTGCAGCAAAGTTTGCCGGTTCACCTTCTCCTCCTACCGGCCAGCTCAGGCGATTCTATGCCGATGACTAAGTGAGGAAGATGATCACCGCGATTCTTTGCGGATGATTGAGCGAGGAAGATGATCGACGCGTTTCTATGCGGATGACTGAGTAAGGAAGATGATCGGTATGATTTTGTGTGGATGACTGAGGGAGGAAGATGATCGACAATTCAGAAGTTAGAGATGAGAGAATCATTAATTGAAAGACTTAAAGTTGCTAAATATTACAAAAAAAACTGGATATACATATCACCACGTTGTACGATATTAATTGTCATCCATAGGGATTTTTTTTAGGATTAAGAAAGATTTTTCATTTCAATAAATTTAGGGTTACAACTCTTGCACGGCCCCACAACACATGTTAGTTACTCCGTATGTCATTACTATATTCCAATTATTAGATTCCGTACATAGTTAAGCACTATTAAGATCCCCGCTAGCTTCCCCTGTAAGAGAGAATCTCCCATGTGATCCTTGATAATGAAACAGCCAGAAAAAAACTTAGCAAAATATGATTAGAGACAATGTGTGGGATTGCTTTGATATAAGGTGTGGCCATTACTAGAGATGCGAATGCTCAATGTAAATAAGGTTTGTGGACCATACCATAATCCTGTTTGGTAACCTCTACTTTCCGCTTAACAGTTTTATAAACAAATGTTTTTATTAAATACAAATTTTTATGTTAAGCATCGAGTTTTATAATAATAAAAACGAGTAATGTTGATTTTATTTTTTGCTGAATTGGCTGAACACATTATAAATGTTTTAGATGGATATATAGTATAATGAGTTATTGATGACAGTTGAGACGTTATAGATGAATAACTTTTAATTTCATTTGATGATTAAATTGTTATTCAAAAGTGTTAATTATTTTCTAAAATAGAAAATGAGAATTTTTAGGTGGGAGGTCCAAGAAGGATAGTGGAAGCATTTGAAAGGACAGAAGGGGAATCATTTTTCGTATTTCGGTCGATTCAGCCAATTCAATCATAATTTCATCAATTCGGCAAAGTCGTTTAATTAAGTCAATTTCTATACTACAAAACACGTTGAAGATGTTTGGAAAATGTTGTTTCAACAAAAAAAAACAACGATTTAAGCCTTTGTAGTGTTTCCATAAGTGAAAGTGTTAAAACTCGGGGTTTCATACTATAAGGTCAACCTAATTAGAAAAGTAACCCAAAGTTTTATATAATATTTTATTACTTTATTGCTTTCTGGTTTGAGACAAATATTTTAACCCGTCCCCTCAACTTGAATCGAGTTGGACAATACCAGAGTGTATCAATGGGTCAAACAGGTCCTTAACAAGTTATCTTTAATCATGAGTGTTAAACAAGCACTCAATTTAATTACAACCAGACTTGGCTCTAGTAGCATGTTAAGATTCATGATTCCATCCTAAAAGGTCAACTTAATAGAAGAGTAGTCCAAAGTCTTATATAATGTTCTTTTATTTTATAACTTTTCGGTGTGGGGCAAATACTTTAGTAAAAAATGATGTTTGGTAAATAGTTGTTCGGTTCTAGCGTTTTTAGGTGGAATCACGTGAACGGAAATGCTGTTAATATCAGCGTTTTGGGTTAGCATTTTGAAATACGCATTTCCTACTAATTAATACATAGTATGACCAAACATCTAAATTACCAAAAAAAAAAATTGCAACTCGCCAAGTTATTCCTCTAGTCAAACCTATTGACTGAATTTGATATTAACAACTCAGTTATATAATTCATTTTACGTTAACCGTTAACCGCTAAATGTTAAACACGCTCACTATATATCTAAGGATGTTTTTACTTGTAGTGTAACTCCTCCGATACCAGACCAGACCAGTTCATATCAGATCAGACTTGGATAGTTATAAAAATACAAAGAAACCAGACCAGACCAGACAAATTCAGACCAGATCAGCCCATGCCAGCAAATTACAATCCAAGTAAAAACATCCTAATTTTAATTAGCATAGAATTAGTGGAAGAACACATTAGGCCTACAGGGACCGGTTCGATAACTAGTAAGAATAGATGGAATCATTTCAAATATATCAAATCTTAATAACAGTCTGGTTCGTTTAATTGTTTTATAAAACCGGTATGAAATCAAATCATTTTTAACGGTTCAGTTCTTGCCATTTAATAGTTCCTAGTTAAAAAAAATAATTACAAATCACCTTTAGATTTTGTGCCAAATAAAACATTCATTGTTTGAAATTACAAGAAATAAAAATATGTTTACCATCGTTTCAAACATCAAAAGTTGAGTTTAAAACATAAATACATACCAAATTAAAAAATTTAGTAAATAAAAGAAAACAATATATTTACTACAATCAATAATTATGATTTTTGAATTTGCAATGCACTTAGCGAGTAAAAATGTTCACTCATCTCCAGGTGTCATGAGCGCACTCAATTCTGTCCATATGTGCCTCTAATAAGAGGCCTAAAAGACTTTGAGGAACCCGTCAAAATAAATAGTGATGGAGTATATGACCCAGGGATCCCCGTCCCATAGACTCCTACTATTCTTATCAAGGCCCAATAGGCCCAGGAAACACAACAGGGCCAAATCACAGCGCCCCAAGTACCAAGCAGCCAACAATGCACACAGGGGGTGCCTTCGGCCCCTTGGTCGAAGGCTCCAGATACTCACAGAACGGTTTTTTCAGGCATACGAGGACACTGGGAGAAGACAGTAAAAACAGTAGCCCTCGACACCTAGAGCCCTCGGCAGCTAGGGTGCCCCCGGAAGGAAGAGCCTTCGGTCAATCATCTAAGGCCGAAGGCTTCTCCTCGACAGAATCTCCCACCCACATGCGTTAGATCAGTGTACCAAGTAGAGACGTCACATCCAACCACCGCATTTAATGCGGCCACATGCGAGTGCCAGTGCCACCCCGTTGAGGTGACCCCTCGACCACCAGAATGATGACACGTGTCCCTATCTGGCATTTATTACTACTATAAATAGCGCCCATTTTCCCCATTTGTAATCCAAGCTAAAATCGCTCACTACATTCTGAGCAATATACTCTTACTTTTGCTCTGACTTCTCCCTAGTTACTCCCCGCAGTAACCCTTCGGATACATACCCCCGGGTAGACTATCCATCATTTGGTGCTCTCGTTGAGAAGTCAAACGATCAAGTAATAAACCCTCCCCTCGCCAAACATAAAACCTCTACCAAAATGGTGAGAACTACTCGTGCCAACTCCAAGAACGTTGAGGACAGGAACCTGGCCCTCAGCGAAGTCGACGTCCCCGAGGCCTCTGACAAGGCCCCCGGGGGCGGCGTCATCGCCGGGTTGGATCAGACGGCTGTCGACCTGCGCCATCAGATTCAACAAAATGCCCCTGATGCCCGCCACGGCATCGAGGCCAAAAAGAAGGACCGGAGCGAGAACCAAGTTAGCCCTCCGGTCATCACTATCGACGTACAGTCGGCGTTTTCCGCCTTCATCAAGACGCTCACCCAGAACCCGAGTGCCTTCGGCACTTTGGTTCCCCTCCAACCTCAGGTCGGGGAGAATATCATGCCTCCCCCTCATCCACACCCCCTCCAACTTCGGATTGGGAACGTCGAGGGGGTCGTGGCCCAAGATACGGCCTCCCAGGAATTCCAATCCCGGGACCGCCACAACATGAACAAGGAACGTCCCCGGACCTCCGCCCTCGAGAGACTTGGAGGGGCGCAAGACCGCCGAGGGGTCCAAGACCGCCTCGTGGGGAAGGTGCTTCAGAGGCCTCAGGAAAGTGGCGGATCCGTATTCAGGGCTAATGAAAGACGCCCCCCTCAGGACAAAGGCAAGGCACCTCTCCATGCCGATGACGCCCGTCACCACATCAACCAGGCCCACTCGGACCGTGTCCATTCGCAGGGGGCGGAGGCCCTCCCGAAGGACCCCCAGGACGAAATCATTGCGGCTCTCCAGCGTCGGCTTGACGAGATGGAGGCCACCAAAGCACACGCCACCACTTCTGCCCCTCATACAGACCTGAAGTATGAGGCCATGTTGGCCAAGATGGAGGAGATGGAGAAGAAGATAACTGAGGGCTCCGGGGAACCCACCATACAACTCTGGACCCGGACGCCATTTACCCCAAGGGTATTGGCGGCCCGGATCCCGGAAAAATACTGAGGGCAACTCATCAAGCCCTACGACGGAAAAACTGACCCCCAGGAGCACTACAACAGGTACCAAAACAGTATGATGATGGTGGGGGCATCAGATGAGTATTTGTGCCGCTGGTTCCTCTCCACCTTAGAGGGGTCGGCTTACGAATGGTTCAATCGATTGCCCGAGGGCTGCATCGACTCATGGCAAGAACTCGCCCATCGATTCTTGACCCAATTTGCGGGAAGGCGCTGGACAAGAAAGCACTTCTCCCACTTGCTAACGGTTAGGCAAAGGAAAGAGGAGATCCTTCGGGACTTCTTGGAGCGCTGGAGAACGGAGGCTGATAAAGTCGATGGCGCAGACGACGGGACCCTCCTGGCCCTCCTCCAAACAGTACTCCGCCCCGGAAACTTCTCAAGGAGCCTCATCATCGAACCCCCCCCCCCCCCCCCCGCGATTACATAAGGGCCCTACATCGAGGGGACAGGTACGTCGAAGCCGAGGAGCTGGAAAAATGCCATCACAACCCCGATCAGCAACGCCCTCGGCCAGACAATAAAGGCAACCGGGGGCCGGGGGCTCCTCGTAATCAACACAAGGATTCAGCACCCCCCGGTAACCGCCCCTGGCACGGCCAAGCCAAGCCCGGGGGAGGTTACAAGGGGAACTCGAGGGCTTGGGCACAGCCTGTTCTCCTGGAGCACCCTCGGACACCTTTGACGCACCCCGTCAGCGTCATCCTCGACTTCGCTGAGGAGAGGAGCCTAGTGGAGTGAGATTCTCGCGCACCCCCGGAGGTATATGCCATCAATCCAATCTACCCCTACTGTCGCTTCCACCGGCATCAGGGGCACAAAACCGATGACTGCCATCAGCTGAAGACAGCCATCGAGAGGTTAATACAGGTGGGCCATCTGTCCCAATTTGTACAAGGCCCTCAGCAACAGGGTCCTCCCTACCAAGGCCCACCCCGAGGGCGCCCGGCGAAAGAAAACGCTTGGGTTAACCCAAACACCATCCCCCTCAGCAGGAAGAGGGAGATCGGTAATTTGGAGGAGGAAGAAGAAGAGTACCCCCATGGCCTCGAGAAGAAGCGCCACATCCTCATGATCACCGGTGGCAACACAGGGGGAGACTCCACCAGCCAACGGAAGAAGTGGGCTCAATCGCTATACGTGGGGGAAGTCACTCATATGCCCCCGGTAAAGCGGCTGAGGAGGAACCCATCACCTTCACTAACGCCGATCTCCCACCGGTGTCCTCTCCACAAAGGGATGCCCTCGTCATCTGCACGGAGATCAATGACACTATCATCCACAGAACATACGTTGACACGGGCAGTTCCGTCAATGTAATGTATCTCAGCACCTTCAGAGAGCTGCACCTGGAAAGGGGTCCCTTCGGCCCATCAAGACCCCTCTTCCCGGTTTCACTGGTGATACCATCGATTCCGAGGGGGTCATAACCCTCTCGGTACTGTTCGGCGACGGGCTCCATAGAGCCAAGCTCGAAGTGGAGTCCGTCGTCGTAAACATTGATTGCGCCCACAACATCATCCTCGGCCGACCAGCCCTCGAGGATCTCGAAGGGGGCATCAGCTACTCGAGGGGAAATCAGAAACTTGCTCGCATTTGCTATCTCCAGGTGACAAAGAAGGTTAGCAAAACTGAGTTCCGTGTTGACACCATCACCGGGGCTATTGAAGAGGAGGAGAAGAGGCCGAGGGCTGAACCGGCCGAGGACGTAGAAGACTTTGCGCTCGATCCGGCCAAGCCGGAGAGAGTCGTGAAGATTGGAGCCCAGCTCCCCAAAGACTTGAAGACCGGCATCATCAGCGCCCTCCGCGCCTACTCCATTGTTTTTGCATGGGGTCCGGAGGACATGCCGGGGATCAGCCGAAGGGTCATCACCCACCGCCTCTCGGTGGACCCTTCGGTTAAATCAGTACAACAGCGGAGGAGACCCCTCTCGGCCGAGAGGAGGGAATTTGTGAAGAAGGAGGTCGACATGCTCCTCTCTATTAAGCACATCAAGGAGGTAAAATACCCCTCATGGCTAGCAAACGTAGTCCTCGCACAAAAGCCTCCCACCTTCCGCATGTGCGTGGACTACACGAATCTAAACAAGGCGTGCCCCATGGACCCCTTCCCTCTACCAAACATTTATCAATTGGTAGATGAGACCGCAGGATGCGAAATCATGTCCTTCCTCGACGCCTTCCGAGGGTATCACCAAATTTTCAAGCACGAGGAAGACGCCGAAAAAACAGCCTTCATGACTCCCGAAGGCATCTTCTGCTACCTTGTAATGGCCTTCGGCCTCAAAAACTAAGGCGCCACTTACACCCGAATGGTGGCCAGGGTATTTCAGGCCGTTCTGGGGCGCACCATGGAGGCGTATGTTGACGACATGATCGTCAAAAGCAAACAATCCTCCAGCCATGCTGACGACCTCAGAGAAATCTTCGCCATCATGCAGAAGTTCAACCTTCGGCTAAACCCGAAGAAGTGCACCTTCGGCGTGCAAGGAGGAAAATTCTTAGGCTACATGGTGAGCCGAAGGGGAATCGAGGCCAACCCCGAAAAAATACAGGCCATCATCATCAACATGGAACCCCCACGCAACGTGAAGGAGGTCCAACGGTTGACGGGCCGCTTGGCAGCCCTCAATCGCTTCCTATCAAAATCGGCGGAGAAGTCCTTACCCTTCTTCCCGATCATGAGAAAGACCGTCGGTTTCCAGTGGACGTCAGAGTGTCAGGGGCCTTCAAGGAACTGAAATGGTACTTATCTTCACCCCCAGTACTCTCTAAACCCAAGGTAGGGGAGACCCTATACCTTTACCTTGGTGTTAGCCCAGCAACCATCAACTCAGTGCTCATCCGGGAAGAGGATGGCGTCCAACATGCCATCTTCTATGTTAGCAAGGTCCTCAGGGAAGCGGAACTCCGGTATTCCCCTGTGGAAAAAACAGTGTTGGCTATCGTTTGGACTGTCAAGAAGTTGGGCCATTACTTCCAAGCTCACCCGGTCCAGGTCCTCACTCACAAGCCCCTCGGCGCTTTGATGAGGAGCCCCACCAGCTCCTCCCGAATGGTAAAATGGGCTGTCTTCCTGAGCCAATACAACATCGACATCCGTCCCAGGCCCGCCATCAAGGGCCAAGCCCTAGCGGACTTCGTGACGGAGTGCACGACAAGATCAGCCACGGACGAGGAGCCCTCGGCCCCCTCCGACGATTGGTGGACCCTCTACACCGACGGCTCCTCCGCTGTCAAAGCATGTGGAGGAGGGGTGGTTCTCATCTCAACCGAAGGCTTCCGGGCCTATTACGCAGTCCGCTTCTCCTTCAAGGTCTCCAACAACGAAGCCGAATACGAGGCCCTCCTCTGTGGCCTTCGGCTGGCAGCTAACATGAAGGCCCGACAGATCCACGTCAAGTGCGACTCCAAGTTAGTCGTCGGCCAAATTTCCAAGGAAGAAAGAATGAAACAATACAAGGAGGCGGCTAAAGAATTGCTCAAGGTATTTGAGGCACACTCCCTCACTCAAATACCGAGGGATCAAAACTCTGAGGCCGACATTTTATCGAAGCTCTCAGCCAAATCCCTTGAGCATATCTCAAAGATTGCCAAAATCGAGGAGCTCAGCCTCTCCAGCATACATGCTAGCCCCATCATGCACATAAAACAAAGGCAAGAGGATTGGATCTCAGATATTGTCGCCCTCATCACCAAAGGGCAACTGCCCGAGGATGAGGCCCGTGCCAAGCTAGCAAAGCTGAGGGCTCCCAGCTACGCTATCGAGGACATAAGGCTTTATAGAAGATCGTACAACGGGACATTACTTCGGTGCCTTCATCAAGATGAAGCTGAAGTTGCAATGGAGGAAGTGCACAGTGGCATTTGTTCAGCTCACCAGGGACCCTTCTCCATGTCCCGAAGGCTCATAATCAAGGGCTACTTTTGGCCTACGATGGTCCGGGATTGTGCGGATCTCGCCCGAAGGTGTACCCCATGCCAACACTTCCAGAAGGCCCTCGGCAGGCCAGCGGTCAACTATGCCTCCATCAGCACCTCCATACCCTTCGCTCGATGGGGCATAGACCTGGTGGGCCCTCTACCGAGGGGTACCTCCGACAACAGGTACATCATCGTTGCCATTGACTACTTCACCAAATGGGTGGAAGCTGAGCCCCTCGCCAGCATTACTGAGGCCAGATGTCGTCATTTTGTTCTCAAGAACATCCTCACAAGGTTTGGCGTCCCCCAGCAAATCATCTCCGACAATGGGACTCAATTTGAGGCAGCCCCCTTCTGTGCCCTCCTAGAGGCATGGGGCATCAAACACACCTTCTCATCCGTTGCCTACCCTCAAGGCAACGGTCAAGTGGAAAAAACCAATCGGACCTTGCTCGAGGGCCTAAAGAAGAAGCTGGAGGCCGAAGGGGGTGGCTGGGTAGAAGAGCTCCACAACATCTTATGGGCCTACCGCACCACCCTTCGGCGAGCAACATGCGAGACACCCTTCTCCCTTTGCTACAGATTTGAAGCTAAGGCTCCCACTGAGGTAACTCTTCCGACCCGAAGGGTCACACAATATGATCCCGAGGTCAACGACGCCAATATGGCCCTCGACCTTCACCTTATTTCAGAACGCCGAGAGCAAGCCTTCATACGTGCGGAAAACTACCGAAGGCAAGTGAAGAGTTACATTGACGCCAAAGTCCGCTCCCAGGAATTCCAAGTGGGGGACTATGTCCTCCGAAGAAGGGAAGCTAGTCAACCAACCGAGGGCGGCAAGATGGCGCCAAAGTTCGAAGCCCCCTACATTGTGGCGGCCATCATCAAACCAGGAACTTACAAACTTAAATGCCCCAATGGGACCGAGGTCCCTAGACATTGGAATGTACATCACTTAGTTAAATTTTATCAGTAATAGAGAGGCCAAGCCCTCATAACTAGTGAATGTATTACCCTACGGCCCAAGGCCTCCAATTTTGAAGAATGAAGACATATTGAAGACACAAAAACAGAAGACAAGACTATCAGGAGCAGCCAAGCCCTCATACGAGCTCCCAGCCCAAGGCCTTTTCATAACAAGACCCTTCGGCACCAAGTGCCAAGGGAACATGTCACCCACTACCTACAACGAAGGAGGAAAAACACCAAGTGTTTTCTCCGCAAAAAAGACCCTTCGGCACCAAGTGCCGAGGGTACGCACTCCTATCAACCTTCAACAAACACCCAGTGTTTTAAAAGAAGACCCCTCGGTACTAAGTGTCGAGGGCCGTATACCGGGACAAACACCAAGTGTTGTTTCTAAAGTCGTACCCCTCGAGGACGCATATACCGAAGGCGCCACCTATCGGTGCCGGGAGCACGTAGTGCCCCCGGCCATTTGCAACCAGTGTGCAAATATAAACCCTTCCCTGAAACGCTTTCCGCGTCACTACCCCGATGGTAGGACAGACAAGTAATATGCCCAGGATTCGACTTTCAAAAACGAAACGCTTTCCGCGCCATTTCCCCCCAGGGATTGGCAGGCATCTAATGTGCCCAGGATTCGACTTCCAAACCGAAACGCTCCCCGCGCCACTACCCCAAGGGTGTGGCAGGCCACGGACTATGTCTGGCGCCGAGGGGACGACTTTCAAAACTGAGGCGCTTTCTGTGCCATCTCCCAAGGGGAGGCAGGCTACAGACCATGTCTTGTGCCCAGGAAACGACCCTCGATCCCCTCGGAACTCGGAAGGTTAACCCGAGGGGGGAGCTAATGGTGTATTATGTTGCCTCCCGATAGGCCCAGCCTTACCAAGAAACCAAGTTTCTTGAAGCCTTCCCTTCACCACCACAAAAGGGAGGGGGGGTGAAGGGGAGTAGACTCAACAAGAAATCAATGAGTACACCACTCAAACAATTTACGACAGAACGAAATTCGACATTACAAGACAATACATACCGAGGCCCCCCCACGGGAACACCTCCGGTACCTGGAAGCTCCTAATTACGAAAGGTACTATTCAACAAATATCATCAACAAATGGCTAAGTCAACTTTTTGATTGCCTCCGGCTACATCAAAACCGAAGGCTCAAATCCTACAGAATTTGATAGGTTTACTCAACAACAATTCAAAAACGTCCCCGAAGGCTACTATACAACAAATGCTATCAGATGTTGGCCAAGTCCAAGCAAGAATTACCTCCGGCACCTCACTAGACGCCGAGGGGATACACCCAGGCATTGCCCAAGGGAGTCTGTCTTTTTCATGCTGCATTTGGACTACAAAATTTCCTAAGTCCACACTGTGGAAACATGACAACTGCCGAAGGCTTTTGTTGCCGCAGGCCAGTCTTGCGAGACAAGGGAAATTATTCTAGGCCCACAAAGTAGGCTGCCCTCGGAGATTGCCACTATGCCGAAGGGTCCCCTCACCGAAGGCCAGCAACAGGAAACACTTAGAAAAAACTTCTAAGTCATAAAGCGTGTGGCCCTCGGCAAACTCACATTGCCACTATGCCGAAGGGTCCCCTCACCATGGTAGCCGAAGGCTACATGATGCATTACACTTAGAAAAATGTCTAAGTCCTGAATGCTTGCCCCCCTACAGGCCGAAGTCCTAAATCATCAACCCTCGGTCAACAGAGGCTGGCCACACAAGATCAGAAGAAAATACCCAACCGAAAGCTCAGGGCACGACTACACTTAAGAAACATTTCCAAGTCCCAAAAACAGGTCCTCGGCCAAATCATCATACAAACCCACATTCATACACAAAACATAAAGGGAACGAAGGAAAAGCAATCACATAAAGAAAAAGCCCGGAGGCGCCCCATTCATTCAGAGTAAGTATTCAAATACAACAGAAGGAGAGTAATAAAGCGTTTGTTACGAACAGTCCGAAGCCGAGGGCTACAGAGTTCATTACAGCAGATCGTTCACAAAATCCCTAAGTACAAATCTTATCAGCAACTTCGGCAGTGGCGTCCCCCTCGACAGCTTTGGACGTGACCTCTTCCCCGGCATCATCATCGGCATCACCATCGCCGGATCCCCCCATCATCATGGAGTCATGGATCACCGGCCTTTCTTCGTCCGGGGGGAGGGGGTTTCTAACATCCGGTTGAAGAGGAGGAAGGCCATACGCCGAAGGGTCAAATTCCTTGAGGGAGACGTTGAAATGCCTAGAAGGCCTCCGGTAAACCAGATGCTGGGTGAAGAATTCACCCCCTTGATAGTAGCTGTAGCCTTTTTCCGCCATCTAGTCGGCACCGGGGCCCTTCACCCAGCTATCCACCGAAGACTCGACAACCGAGGCAACCCACTGCTGCCGCTCCTCGGTCTTCCAGCCCTCAGCCATGAACGCAGCGATGGCATCCTCTCAAGCTTTGGCGATGGCTTCGGCCTTGGCAGACTCCGCCTCCTCAGCAGCTTTCTTGGAGGCCTCGGCGGCGACCCTCTCGGCTTCGAGTCTGGCCTCCTCCACGACAGCCTTCATCCTCTGCTCAGCCCCCTTGGTAGCCTTCCAAAGGTTCTCCTCCAGCTGAGCCATCTGCTTCATAGCATCAGAGTTCTTGAGGACGAGCTCCTTCATCTTTTGATCCTGCTCCGCCTTGTGGAGGCGCCACTGCTCGAGCTTTTGTGCATGCTCCCCGAGGGCTATGCAAGCCTGTTAAACAATGAACAGAGGAGTTAGACGAATGTTGGAAATGTATTAAATGTTAAAACAAGGACAAGGGAAAAAAACTTACAGTTAGAGAAGATCGGAAGATCTTGCTCTCGAGGGCCTCGTCGTCATAGGTCGAGAGGGCCGCCTTGTCCATCACCGAAGTGATCCCCCTCAGGAAGGCCTTCGGTTCGGCCGAGCCATGCATCACGGAAGCTTCCGGAGCCAGGGAGAGTTGCAGAATCTCCCGGGGGAAGCCTCCTGGGGGAAGGTCCGTCCGAGCTGTCGCCGCAGTGCCGACCTGGGGCTCGGGAGAGGAGCGATCCTCTATGATCACCAAGGGGGCTGCCTGATCAGCAGCATCCCCAGGACCTCTCTGCTTCTTAGCAGGGGTCTCTACCCCCTTGCTGCCTTTCTTCTTTTTCGTGGCCCCCTCGGCCACATCAACAATGGTAGCCACAACGGAGGGCTCCGGTATCTCTTTCTGAAAAAAGGCCTCAACGGGCTACTAGGCCGAAGGGTCCTTCTTCTGAGCCTGGGCCTTGCCCTTTTTCTTCTTCAGGGCGAAGAGTTTCCCTACATCCATATTCGCGCCTGCAAACAACAAAAAAACAGTTAGACCGAGGGGTAGAAAGCGTGAACAGACAATCAAAAAAAAGAAGAAAAAAATCCTAAGTACGAATTGGGAAGCCCTCGGCTACTAACTCCTGCTCCCTCGAAGGCTCTGTCCAACTCGGGGTACCTCTTGTCCATCTCACCAAGGAAGCGATCTCCGGAAGCCGAGGGCATAAAGATCCTTATCGAGGGTGTAGTCTTTGATAGATACATTCTTCGTGCGACCCTCCGGAATCTTGGCTATGATCAAACCATCTTTCTCGAGAGCAGCATTTCCGACCTTCGGATGCTGTCAGAAACGATCTCGTAGCTCCCTCGGGAAGGGGCTCTCATCCACTCTGACGTAACACCATCGCTCCTTCCAGCCTTTATTTGATGAAGGTGCCTCGGTAAACAGCTTCCACCTGGCTATCTGCTGCAGGTTCGCGAAGCCCTCGGCATTCGCGTGACCTCCCCGGCAGAGGTTGAAACTCTGGAAGAACAAATCCAGGCTGAGGGTCACCCCTCGGGACCGGCAAAGGATCAGGAAGCCTGCCACATATGAGTGGCTATTGGGCGTCAATTGGCAAAGGACCAGACCCACGTACCTAAGATATTCCCGAAGGAATGGGTGCAGTGGGAACCGGAGACCCATTGATACGGACAGAATATGGACGACGATGCAACCCTCGGGAGCCCGGGAGAGCACATCATCAGGACCCAGCGCCACCACTACGGCCGAAGGCCCCACATGCAACTGAGTGACAAAAAGATCCTCCCGGACAGATTTCGACCCTATCTCGATGGCAGCGGTATTCAACCAAGAGTACGCCTCGGGCATATCGATAGGTCTTCCTTGATCAGCAACCCTGCCCTTTTTCTTGGGAACAGCCTTCATCTTCTCCTGCTTGTTCCCGGGGGCCACCCTTAGAGGCGTCGGGTTAAGAGGCTGAGAGCTCCTTGCTTCACATGCACCACGAGGGGGGGGGGGGCACGATGATGGTGACCTTCATACTCTCCTTTTGCTCCTCCTCCTCTGCAACTTGAACGGCGAGGGCCAGCTCCTCGTCTTCATTTACTTGCTCAAAATCTTCCGCTTCAGCCTCAGTCACCAGTTCCTTCTGGATCTCCATGGCGAGGGCAGCATCAACGTCCTCCAAGGACTGACTACTTGTAGACCCGACGTCTGAAACGCTCTCCTTCCCAGCCGAGGGCTCCCTCGAGATGTTTTGTGAATCACTTTGGGACGACATTTTTGTAGTTACTACAGTACGAGGGTTCCTTAACCGAAGGCTACCTAGTGGATTCTAACACTCAGCCTAAAGTATATGAACTAAACTCACCAAACAAGCTAGCTGCACTGAGGGCAATGGAGAACAGAAGGAGAACTGACCTCTGAAAACTGGTTTTGACCGAAGGCTAGAGTTTCTCTCTCCAGAAAATATGGCAGAGCTTCGCTAGCGATAAAGGATGTGTAAAGGGAGAATGGCCTGGCCTTGGGGTATTTGTATTTATAGGCGCCCAGATCTGAGCTTGGGCCCGGAAACCGGGCCTCCGGTTACAAACCATCATTACAACCCGTCGAGTTGCCCAATCGGTGACGCCCACCCACAGGCAACCAACGAACGCACGCCACGTGGAGGCCCCCTCCAACGGCCATATTTCCGGCGTTACATCTTCCAACGACTCTATTACAACGGCTATATTCTAGGAACTCGGGCTGTCTCCTTCACTCCACTTCATCAAGAGGAGCCCCCAGGTACACTTACCCAGAAGTGCTCCCGGCCAATGCCCCTCATAATACATCACAAGTGCCTTCGGGCTCACTCCTTCAGAAGCCCACGGCTTCACAACGGGCACACCCCTCGGGAACACTCAGCCCTCAAACACATTGAGGACCACGTGGCCCCCGGGGAGAACACCTTGTCATGGAAGCCCCTCGGGGCACCGCTGTAACACCCCGGCCCCGCATGATCCGAGATAGTTACTTTTGACCTCTCTTCGAACCACTAGTACTGTCCTCACAAACCGCCACTAGCCTTTTTCCGAGCACTTTGTCCACACTCGTGCGCACCCTGAGAAACTTGCCAGGGGGTTACCCATCCCAAGACTACTCCCGTGCAAGCACGCTTAACTTTGGAGTTCTTGGTTAATGAGCTCCCTTAAAAGGAGATGCATCTTGTTGGTATGAGTAGTACTATTAATCCATTTAAATTAAATCTCAAGTGTTACAATCAGCCGCACTTAGGAACGCAACGTCCTCGTTGCGCCCATAAACCAATCTCAATCACATCCCAGAATCTTTTCCCCTGCAAAGTGCCCGCCCGATATCCAACGGATCAGCACACTGTCGCAGGGTTGCTCTGATACCATTTGTAACACCCCGGTCCCGCATGACCCGAGGTAGTTACTTTTGACCTCTCTTCGGACCACTAGTACTATCCTCACAAACCGCCACTAGCCTTTTTCCGCGCACTTTGTCCTCACTCGTGCGCACCCTGAGAAACTTCCCAGGGGGTCACCCATCCCAAGACTACTCCCGTGCAAGCACGCTTAGCTTTGGAGTTCTTGGTTAATGAGCTTCCTTAAAAGGAGATGTATCTTGTTGGTATGAGTAGTACTATTAATCCGTTTAAATTAAATTTCAAGTGTTACAACCGCAGCCCCCCACTTGTCAACAAACAAAGGACCCCTCGACAACACAGGAAATATCATCCACGTTCATCGCACCCTCATTCTCATAAATTAAGGGCTCCCCTTCGGCATCTCTCAGGATAACAACAGCGAGCCTTCGGCAAATCAACACACGCGCCTTCAGACAAGGATAGCCTTCGGCAAAAATACTGCCACTCATTTCAGACCAGGGTTCCACCTTTCCGACTCATCATTGGGGGAATTCAGTGCACTCTTTTTCCCTCATTGGAATTTTTTCTCACATGGTTTTTTCCAATGAGGTTTTTAACGAGGCATCCCCCCAAAATGAAATGAAAAGCGTCACCCCTCGGCTTCATTTTGCAGGCAGGCACTATTCTACTCCTTTTCACCACTTTGCAAGTGCCTCAAGGAGTGGGGGACTGGAGGACCTCTTCGGGGAAAATCTCAAAATAAAAAAATATAGCAGAAAACTCCCACAACGACAAACATGATCCCTCAAGTCCCGGAATGTGGGTAACTGAGAAAATGCCCTCGGTTGAAACATGCACACAACGAACTACTCACGAACTTTACAAACTACGACAGAACAACGGTAGAGGACAAACACATTTACTCCTTTTCCCTCGAGTACCTTTCGGCAAAAGGAGTGAGGGACTCGTGATGGAGTATATGGCCCAGGGACCCCCAGCCCATAGACTCCTACTACTCTTATCAAGGCCCAATAGGCCCAGAAAACACAACATGGCCAAATCACAGCGCCCCAAGTACCAAGCAGCCAACAATGCACACAGGGGGTGCCTTCGGCCCCTTGGCCGAAGGCTCCAGATACTCACAGAACGGTTTTTTCAGGCATACGAGGACACTGGGAGAAGACAGTAAAAACAGCAGCCCTCGGCACCTAGAGCCCTCGGCAGCTAGGGTGCCCCCGGAAGGAAGAGCCTCCGGTCAATCATCTGAGGCCGAAGGCTTCTCCTCGACAGAATCTCCCACCCACATGCGCTGGATCAACGTACCAAGTACAGACGTCACATCCAACCACCACATTTAATGCGGCCACATGCGAGTGCCAATGCCACCCCGTTGAGGTGACCCCTCGACCACCAGAATGATGACACGTGTCCCTATCTGGCATTTATTACTACTATAAATACCCCCCATTTTCCCCATTTGTAATCCAAGCTAAAATCGCTCACTACATTCTCAGCAATATACTCTCTCTCTTACTTTTGCTCTGACTTCTCCCTAGTTACTCCCCACAGTAACCCTTCGGATACATACCCCCGGGTAGACTATCCATCAAATAATACTTCTCCCGTCCCAAAAAGGTTGGCGAAATTTATTTTTTTGGATATCCCAAAAAGATTTGTCATTTTCATTTAAAGTAAGAAATATATGGCTAAAATTAATTCTCCCTCCTCTACACAAATTTCAACCATACAATTTTTACTTTATTAATCCACGTGAAAGTCAACTTTGTCCAACCTTTTCGGGACGGATGAAGTAATATTAAATACTTAAATAACTAAACTAAACTAGTTAGTGTTGTATAAAAATAAATAAGCACATATACATTTATATATATATATATATATATATATATATATATATATATATATATATATATATATATATATAGTCATTCTCTTGTCCAGCAGCTATTTGTCCGAACGCCGTCTGAACACCGTCGTTCGGGGCGGTTCCCGTTGGAATTTTTTGATGAAATTTTTTGAGCATGTTCCTCATCAAGTCTAGTTTATCCAGACAACATTTCAGCTTAAAATTCGATCTGGAAAGAAGTCAAATAATTCGTTGAAGTTATAACTTTGTGCAGTTAACTTCATCAAATTATTTGACTGCCTTCCCGATCGAATTTTGACCTAAAATTTGGCATGGATAAACTAGATTTGATGAGGAACATGCTCAAAAAATTTCAGCAAAAAATTCCACCGGGAATCGCCCCAAACGGCGGTGTTTCGGATGGCGTTCGGACCGGAGACTGCTGGACCTGAGAATTTCTCTCTCTCTCTCTCTCTCTATATATATATATATATATATATATATATATATATAGTTATATACACACACACTAATAAGAAATACAATTTTTTTTAATTATTATATATAGATATTATTACCTCTGTCTCACTAACATTGGAACAAGAAGGTGTGACACGGTTATTAGGAAAAGTGAGTTTATGTTATTCATATTGAATTGATAAAATAAGAATAAAATAAATACAAAGTCGCACAAACTTTATCAAATTTGGTATGAGACAATTTTGATGGGATTTCTCGAAAAGCTAAAATTGGACAATCTTAATGAGACTCATGGAGTATTATATACTCCGTATAACGGTTCCTTCATGGTTGCATATACAATTTTTTTCAGAAACGGAGAATCGAACCATTAATACTTCGTAAGAAATACTCCATATGAACCTAACCATTAATAAGTCACTAATAAATGTTGGAACCTAACGGAACCAGATCATAAAGGTTTGGTCCAGTTAGATTCTCTGATTCTTAATTCTAAAATCTCAGCCCTAGAACACATATCCACTATTTGTATACATAGACATTTTGATATAAAATATTACTCCCTCCGTCCCAATTTGATGGTCTCATTTCTTTTGGGCACAAGTTTTAATAAAGTTATTGAAAAAGTAAAAGTTGTGGTTGAGATTTGAGTATAATAAAATGAAATGATATGAACCACATCTATCTTTCCAAAAAAGGAAACATGACCATCATTTTGGAACATCACAAAAAGAAAATACAAGACCATCATTTTGGGACGGGGTAGCATTAAGAAAAATTGCATTGGTACAGGGAAAATTAAATGAGTTGTAGGAGTATACCAATTGTGTATTAATTTAGAATTTTTCATTTGGCGAAAGTGGACAAAC
The DNA here is from genome assembly GCA_945859875.1 of Cuscuta europaea. Taxonomy (NCBI): domain Eukaryota; kingdom Viridiplantae; phylum Streptophyta; class Magnoliopsida; order Solanales; family Convolvulaceae; genus Cuscuta; species Cuscuta europaea. Next base: position 19,998,585 of record CAMAPE010000031.1, read on the forward strand.
AAAAGTAATTGATTGATGGATGGTGTTGGCTGGCCAAGCTTCCGAATCACGTGATGCAGTGTTGAGCCTTGACAGATCGATGATGCTAGCTGGAGCTAACGTGATAAATGCCAACTCCTCCTTTTTATCAGGTTTAACTTTCAAGTGCAACATTTATGCGGACGCGGACGTATAGACTGAAATAAACGGAGTATTTACACTTTTCCAAAAGATGGAATCTCCCACCCCAGGAGCCCCCACCCCGACCCGACATGATAGTACCCGATAGGATAGTGGAGAGGTTAGTCACGGTGACTCAGTCAGCAGAATGGCAGTAAGCCCATACATCCGTGCGCACCAGAGGCTCAGCCTTATTTCAGGTTCTGTGACCTCCACCCGGTCGCTACGGGGATTCGAACCTTGGTCCATTGTTCCAAATCTTCCACCACTCGACGAACTGAGCTACTCGTGCAGGTAACGGAGTATTTACACTATTGTATCAAGGGTCCTTTCCAAAAGGGTTACTCACATGAAAAATTCTAAAGGTACACACTTTTTTGTGTACACATTTTTTACACATGTCTGTGTAAGGTTTTTTTATGTCTGTACAGACATAAAAAAAACCTTACACAAACATGTGTAAAAAGTGTGTACACCAAAAATGTGCACCCCAAGTTCAACTCTACTCACATAAGGACTTCTCGTAACACCAAACAAGACAGTAAAGACGGTTTGGAATTATGCACTTTTTTTATACTCCCTCCGTCCCATAAAATAAGTCCACTTTCCTTTTTGAGACGTCCCAAAAAACTGTTCATATTTCCTTTTTTGAAAAGTTTTGTGTGATTAACAATCATTTACATTTTTTTACTCAACCACAACCATACATTTCCACTTTATTTTTACTTTCTTAAACTCCTATACAAATTGAAGTAAGACTTATTTTATGGAACAAATGTAGTACTTCTTTAGAGAAGAGCATAGGTAGGTATTGGATTGCTCGAGAGAAGTGCGGAAATACATAGTACTTACTAGTGTTTCAAATTGTTCCTAGAAGTAGATTCTTAGAAATCCGAAAAGACTGGCTTTTGAAAATCTGATTTGGATTTTGCTTATGTTTTAAAAAAAGAAGTAGAAGGAGAATCAATTCCAAACACCTCGAAAAAATGATGTCTTGCATCCAATTTTGTAAGATACATTTACCTTTTTAGGTTGTCAAAAAAATATGAACATTTTTCTTAGAAAAATACTTAGTGTACACATTATGTACACAAAGTGTACACGGTAAAATACACCGTACGGCCGGCTGTACGGTGCTCACCGTAAAATTGGGTTTTTTTGTAATTAAACCTCCGCGATTCAGCCCTGCAACTCGCGATTTAGCCCTGCAACTCACCAACGAAGACGATGAAGGACGACAGATTGAAAGTCTGGTGCAACTCACGAACGCAGATCGCCGATAGCCAAGCTTCCAAGTGCAACTCACGAGTCACGATTGAGATTCTTAGCCGACGCAGAGACGGCTCTACCCCTGCGAGCGATTCCTATTCTTCACACTCTGTTTTTCCGTCTCTGCTAATTACTGGTCTGCTACATGGGCTGCCACAGTGTATTTATACAAAATGAAATTATGAGCATAGTAGACATTTCGAATGAGTTTTATGATTGCTCATTTTGTAATTTATGTATACTCATTTGATATTTGCTTAATACTCATTTTAAATGAAATGAGTTTTATGTTAAACTCAAATGAGTATAACGCCTAAAAAGAATGAGCACACACAAATGAACCTTTTAGTTATTTGATACTAACTTGTAAGTTATGTATGCTCATTTTAAAATGTTGAACATTTCAAATGTATCGTACTAAACGAAAAAATAATAAACCAAAAGTGATATATAAGGTTTGAAGCAGAGATCACTGATTCTCACCATTAGGCTCCTAATACTCAAAAGAACATGATTGATGCTCATCAAAGTTGCATAAATGCTCATTTAGGAGAATCCGCGATTTTCACAAAAATTACAATTTTGCCACCGACTGTACAGTGATCACTGTACAGCCGGCTGTACAGTATACACGTTCAAGTGTACACCGTATAAAAGGCCCCAAAAAATTCCCATTACCCTCTTCCCTTTCTCTCTCTATTCTCTCTCCCCCTCTCCCTTCTCTCGGTCCTTTTTATTTCCCAACATTCGAATATCTCAAAAAAATGAGAGATCATCTTCTCTTCTTCATCTTCCTCATCCCTTCTTCATTCTCCTTTTCTCTACCTTTTTATATCAATTTCTTTCATTATTTGCACAAAATTAGCTTATTCATCTTATTTGTCTATTTTTGTAATTTTTTTTTCAAATTACATGTAAATTTATCACACATACAACTACATCATTCATTTCAATATATATAGACAATTAATTTTTTTGTTCACCCAGACAATTGAAATTGATCACACCGACAACTAAAGTTGATCACACCGACAACTAAAGTTGATCACACTGACAACTATTGTCTGTGAGACGCACAACTATTGTCTGTGTGGTAAATATTGTCTGTGCACACAGACAAATAATTGTCTGTGCAACATGAAAATATTGTCTGTGCACACAGTCATTGCACATATATTGATTGATTTGCAAGTCGGTGTCAGTGTCATGCGGCTGACGGTCTACTATTTACAAAAAAAGTAAATTTCTATGGACACAGACAAAAGTTGTCTGTGTACAAAGACAACTCTTGTCTGTGATCGACATTTTGTGCACAACTTGTGTATCCCAAGCATTTCTGTTTTTTTTAATAAACTCCACCAAATATTTACTTTCTCACAATATCTCTTACCTATCATTTCAAATTTTACTTTTTGTGGATCAATCATATTTTTTCTTACTTTTTAAGGTTAGAATAGCAAAACAATAACTTCCCTCCTTTATTTTCATAAAAATCGTGTCAAACCCAAATACTTCCTCCGTCTCTCAATAATTTGTCATGTTTGACTAACATGTGAAATAATAAAGTAAAAAATGTGTGATCGAGGTATGTGCAGAAGAGAGAGAAATAACAAGAACCACAAACTCATTGATTAAAATGGAAAGTTACAAAGTTTTTAGGACATCCAAAAAAAGAAAGATGACAAAGTTATAAGGGACGGAGGGAATATATCCTACACGATGAGACGAATGGAGTATTTGATTGTGTGAGTATTTTAGCGTTTATGTTTATACTTTTAATTACATGGTAGTTTTTACTGTGTGTTTCTGCAGTAATTGCAAATTTACAGCGCAACCTTATATTTTTGTAAATTAGTGTAATTTGATAATTTTTGAAAGACATCGAACAAGAATGAGTCGAGATCAACAAAGGATCATTGAAAAAATCCTACAAGATCAAATAAATATCCAAAAGAGAAAAATACCATACAAGAAATTTGATTTGATCAAATAACGCGACCCAAATGTCAAATATTATCGAAGGAGGAAAATTGATGTGCATGAATATGGGATATCTCATTTGGTCGTATACTCGATCAGGTATATTGACATACTCGATCTTGTATGACTAGATTTCAGCACTTTTCGAGTTATTGCCAATCAAGGATATTCGAATATCCAACCTTGTCTCAATATTTCTCCTATAAAAGCACTAAATTCCATCCCATTTTAGGTACCCATTCTTCCATATCATAAAGCTCACTTTGGGTTAGTATTTTCATCTATTTTCTTGTGTGTTTAAACTCCAACGATGATCTAAACTCCTTTACCTTAGTTTTGTTATTTTGAACCTTGTTGAATGTATAAAGTTGCGAGTTATTCGTTTAAACTTTTTTTAAACCCAAACTGTGTCTTCTTCTTCTCCTCCTCCTCCTTCTTCGTCTTCTTCTTCGTCTTCATCTTCCTCCTCCTCCTCCTCCTCCTCCTCCTCCTCCTCCTCTTCTTCTATTCCTCCTCCTCCTCCCACAGAATTCTCTTCCTCCTCCTCCTCCACAAAACCGGTACTTGAGTTCTATCCGCCCCATTTGGTCATAATCTTCAGCAATTGGACTTGTTCCTCACACTTAAACGTTGCTTGTCCTCAAGCGACAAATCGGTTGCAGACACACTAAAAAAGGTAAAACATGACCGTATTACAATCGAGGTTCTATTAAAGAAATAGAAACAAAAACCTATTCTTTTATTCTTAATTTTTAAACATTTTAGAAAAATCACCCAAAATACAAGAATTTAAAATTATTATTACTTAAAAAAACTATTGATTATGTTAAACCACCAATCAATTCTTTATCCCAAGGTTTTCATTATTCTAATTTGGACATTCATTTTGTTCATTAATTTTTTTTGCCTCTTTTTTTAAACTCTTGTTGACGGTGTTATCCCAGGGTAAATGCATATTTCATTCTCATAGACTATGATTAACGAATGAAACAGAGCCCTTTTTCGGAGATGGAATTGTCCTATAACAATGAGTTTTGAAGAGTTTTTTTAATAATAGCATTTTTGTTTTAATGAATAAAATGAATGTCCAATTAAAACAAATTTAGCCCTTCACATTTGCAACAAAAAACCCATAACAATTTCAAGTTTTCTAAAAATAATAATAAAAGTGAATTCTTATAATAAGAGTGATTCTCTAAGCTATTACGGGATTGATAACAAATTGAGAAATCAACGTTTCATATAAAAAATAGTAAAAAGATTGTTCTGAAACAAGGTTTTAACTTTTGAGTGGAAAACGCAACCTCCTCACACTTGAGTTGGACCTCACCCTTGAGGTCACTTTTTAATGCACATAGTTTTGAAATAAAGGCACATTGTTTTGGTTCTCTCCTCACACTTGAGTTTTGAAAAGATTTTGTGAAAAGGAATGATGAAAACAGGAATAAAATTGTTTTAGGGAAAACTGTCAAATAAGTCCTCGAACTTTCATAAAAAAGACAATTAAGTCCTTCTATAGAAGGGTCTGTCCGGGCGTCGCGATTTGGGGCAGTTCCCGGTAGAATTTTTTGATGAAATTTTTTGAGCATCTTATTCACCAAGTCTAGTTTACTCATACCAAATTTCAGCTAAAATTTCAATCGGGAACACATTCATATTAATTCGTGAAGATAACTGCGCATTTTTGAGTTCTCGAATTAATTTGAATGCGCTCCCGATTAAATTTTTAGCTGACATTTGGTATGAGTAAACTAGACTTGGCGAATAAGATACTCAAAAAAGTTCATCAAAAAATTCCACCGGGAACCGCCCTAAATCGCGACGACCGGATAGAGTGTCCTATAGAAGGACTTAATTGACTTTTTTATGAAAGTTCGAGGACCTATTTGACAGTATTCCCTTGTTTTAAAAATATCCTTACATCATCCATAGTCAGTTTTTTTGAAATCGGGTCAAAGCGTTCAACTCACAATTTATTTATTGACGCACAACCTGCAATCACACAAAACAAATAAACAAAGTTATGAAAAACATGGGTTGCCTTCCAAGAAGCGCTTCTTTAACGTCACTAGCTTGACGTTTGAGAGAGAACTCTCTGTAATGCAAATCAGTTGTGGAGCACTCATCACTAGTGTATCCATCTTATCCTCCAGGTATGCAGTCAGATAACGTAGACCTTTGAACTCTCGTGACCACTAAAATGTGACATAATCTTCAAAGAACACGTCGTTTGAACAAGGAATTAGCACATATCCTACATCACTCTCATTAGTAGAATCAACAAGTATTTCAGGATCAGGTGCCTCTGGTTTCTCCAACCGCTCAAATGGAGCCATCAAGGTAAAAGTAGCCCGACTAGGGTTTTCATACTCCTCTTGATGGGTTTTCTCTTCTTCATCTATGCCATCAACATGAAAATCACAAAGTTTAGACTCTGTGTCACTCTCTAAGAATTCATCCCAACTTCCTAACTCACTAACCCCACAAATATCATCTAGGCAAAAAGATCCTTACCTAGCACAACTATGTTTGTCATCATTGATTAGAGAGTCAAAGAAGGTGTCATCTGACAATGTTTTCTCAACATCACATGTTTCATCAACTACTTGATCAGGCACTTGGGCTCATGTAGGATCAACATCTTCATCAATGCTATCTTTCAAGGATTCCTTAAGTGAGAGGTCATCCATAGATGGTAGGGTAGAGTGGGTGTCACAGAGTATTTCCTCGTCTATGGTCTGTTCATCAACCTTAGTGGGCACTTTCAGATTGGGCTCTTCAGGACTAATTTCTACGAGGACAGGCTCTACCTCAGTAGCAATGAAAGGCTCAAAAGAAATAGGGGTGCAAAGAGTTTCAACCATCGTGCCCATAGTTACCGTAGCCTCCTCCTCTGGTGCAATTCCTTCCTCGTATGTCTCCTCTTGAACTTTGTGTTCATGATCATAAATGATTTGTTCAAACAACTCTTTGAGACTCTCGTCACGAGATGCTAGTTCAATCCTTGTCTTTTTTAATTCTTCAACACAATCGAGTAAGGATGATTTCAACTCTTCGAGCTCGTGTTGAGGATAAGGTGAAATTCCAAAGTCATTCTCGTAAGACTACTCGTTTGTGCCGGTGTAATGATTTTCTAGCCTTTCGTGGTAATTTTCTTGATAATTAAAATCATCATGATAATTACCTTGATAGGAAAAATCATCATAGCCTTCAAAGTTTTGCCCTTGGTGGAAATAATTATCTTGAAATTGGTAATCTCCATACCCCAAAGGTGGATTTTCGCACCATTGATGGTTATCCTCATAACCTTGCTCATAGTATCCTTCATTTTGATTATTCTGAAAACTTTGTTATTCATGGTATGGATAGTGATAAGGTGATTAAGAATGAAAGTGTTCATTTGAGTAATCCATGAGGAAACTTCAAGCAAACACGTGAGAACTGTTGGAAATATGATGAAATAAATTATTTTGAGTGGTCTCATTTTGACTCCTGAGATATATGTGTAATATAAATATAAGTAATGGGAGTGGCTTATTATCAAAGTACAACTTTCGTACTTGGATTTATTTCATTTGGTGATTAGAATCCATAGTTGTAAAAGTTGTAAAGTGAAATGTCAAAATGGTAAGTTATTGTCCTATATCATAAATAAATAGTCTATTAATAAAATATTACTAGTATGTGATAAGGAATATCATTCAAGTATCACATATGGTAGCTTGAAATATTATTCCATACGTTCAGGCCTGCTCGGGATGATCTAAAAGTATATGGAAAAATGTCTCAAGATAAAAGGCTATTTAATTTGTGTGTGGACAATAATTTTGAAATGGCTTATTATCTTAATCTTAATGATTAATGATAATAAAACCGATAACTATTAAGTTGCATCCCAACGTTTCAAAACTTGAATTTGAAGCTTGGTCAAGGGTTGTTTAAGGACCATTAAAGATGGATAATGGAACAACCGTTACTCCCATTCATATAGTTATGTTGATGTTCTGATTTCAAATGAGTATATAGCTGCTCATTATCATTTCTCCCTGGCATAACACGTACACATCCTAGAAGCATCAAGTGCTTTAGTTTCCTTCTCTACGTACAAAAGAAAGCATAGAAGCACTCACTCGTTTTCTAATATTTCATATGTGTGCTTCTTTTCAAGTCTTTTAAGTGTTTGGATTTGTCCATTAAAAAGAGAAGCTTCATCCGTTTCATAGTCGGTCAATTTTTCTCATTTTTCGGGGTCATCTCTTTTCAAGGCAATTTTGGCAACGGTCGAAGGTTTCAGTCAAGGTAGCTACACGCCTGAAACGTGGTAGGATTATCCTGGGAACGAGCTAGTCAGACCCGTCCGAATAGCTATCGGGATACGGGGGCTATCTTTCTTCAAGGCCAGTCCGTTATAACGGACGATCCTGCGATAAGTTTTTCTTATCTTTTCTCTTTATTTATTTTAATTTATTCTAATTAATATTATTATTTTTATTTATTCTTGCATTTGGTGGTTTGTCTGGTGATTTGTTTAAACTCGGGATTTTTATCTGGTTAAACTCGCATTTTAATATCATTTTTCTAACAATCTTGAAGAAAGATATTATTTCTCGAGTTTTGGAAAATCCAAAAATGGCAAACTTGGAAAATGCTGTTATTTCCGAAAATGTTGTTGAGAATGATGTGAATGATATCCCTCAAAATAATGTAAATTCTGTGTCTGTGACTAACTGTGGAGACACATCTGAATATGTTGCTACGGGCTCGCACAGGGTTGATTTAACCGGAATGCCGGAAAAAATTTTTGGGCATTTTTTCAAGCATTGGCAACAACGCATGAAAATTTGGTTAATCACCAAGGGCTTGCTCTCGACAATTATGACGGTGTGTCCCCCTGTTGTTCAATCGGATCCCAAAAGTCTTGAACGCCAAGCTTTATGGCGTGAGAGGGATGAAATTGCAAAAGGCATGATTTTGTTGGGTCTCTCCGACATGTTATTTGATGTCTATTGCACCCTCCACGGCACGGCTAAGGACATTTGGGATGAGTTGGATAGGAAATATAATACTGAGGACCACGGTCTTGAAAAATATATTGTTTCTAAATTCCTACGATTTGACATGAAAGAAGGTAAATCGGTGTTAGAACAGACACAAGAATTTGAGCTCATCTTACATTCTCTTCGTGAAGCGGATATGGAATTGCCTGAAAAATTTAAAGTGATGGCGGTCATAGAAAAATTTCCCAAATCTTGGGAAGATTTTGGTATGACTTTAAAACATAAAATGAAAAAGATCACTTGGAAATCTTTGATGCATTCCATAACTGTTGAGGAAGAGCATAAGAAAGCTGGCTACATTGCGCCTGTTGATTTTCAACCGAAGGCTCATTTTGTAACAGGGGAAAAACAGTCACAAAATTCTAAAAATAAACAATCATCATCTTTTAAACCCATAAAGGCCAAATTAAAAATTGCAAAGAAACCAAAGGCAAACCGACCATGCTGGAACTGTGGACAGATGGGGCATTGGGCCAAATTGTGTCCTAACAAAAAGGTCAAGGCTCAATCTGGGGGACCTCAAGTCAACACGGTGACTGGAGGGACTAGTTCTAATGGGTACGTTTCTATTAATCCTCAAATTTTCACTATTTACAATTCCAATGAGTGGCTAATAGATACATGAGCGAATGTGCATGTATGTGCTGATAAATCGCTCTTTGTTTCTTATCAGCCTGCGGTTGGAAGAACGGTGATGATGGGGAACACAAGTGCTGCAACTGTGCAAGGAATTGGAAAAGTAGAAATAAAATTTTCTTCGGGGAAAATTCTTTCTTTGCATGGGGTGCATCACGTTCCCGAAATTAGAAGGAACATTGTTAGTGGTTCCATTCTTGTTAAGGAGGGTTATGAGCTATCTTTTAAATTAAATAAAGTTGTAATTTTATTTGGTGGAATTTTTATTGGCAAGGGTTACTTGTCGGATGGACTTTTTAAGATTGTGGTTGATTATTTTGAATTGAATTATGTATCTGAGAATTGTGATTCTTCTTGTTTATGGCATTGTCGTTTGGGTCACGTTAATTTAGATTCTGTAAAAAGAATGATGAATTTAAATTTAATCCCTAAGCACTCTATTGATAAAACTAAGAAATGTATGGTATGTGCTACTACTAAACAAGTAAGAAAACCTTATCATTCAATTGATAGAAATTCAGAATTACTTGATTTAATTCATACCGACATTTGTGAGTTTAATGGAGTGCTTACTCGTGACCAAAAGAAATACTTTATCACTTTTATTGATGATTATTCTAAATATTGCTATGTGTATCTACTTAAGGGTAAAGATGAAGCTCTTGAAAAATTCTTAATTTTTAAGAATGAAATAGAGAATCAAACTGGAAAGAAAATTAAAAGGTTAAGGTCTGATAGGGGTGGAGAATATACTTCTAATTTAGTTCTACTAGAATGCCAAAAATATGGTATAGTACATGAAGAAACACCTCCTTATTCACCACAATCAAATGGAGTAGCTGAACGGAAAAATAGAACTTTTAAAGATATGATTAACAGTTTATTAGAGAATTCTGGATTACCTAAGTTTATGTGGGGGGAAGCCTTGAATACTGCATGCCATATTCTGAATAGAATTCCCATGAAACATAAAGATAAGTGTCCATTTGAACTCTTGACGGGGCGAAAACCAAGTTTGAAATATTTTAAAGTGTGGGGCTGTCTTGCAAAAGTTTTAGTCCCTGAACACAAAAGAAAGAAACTTGGACCTAAAACTGTTGATGCTATTTTTATTGGTTATGTTGAACATTCTTATGCATTGAGATTTTTGGTTATTAAATCTGAAATTTCTGGCATAGATGTCAATACTATTGTAGAACTTCGTGATGCTACTTTCTTTGAAGATGTTTTTCCAATGAAAACGGGTGTGCCCCAAAACACTTCTTTTAAAAATCAAGAAACCACATTTAATTCAATTCCTGATCAAGTGGAAAAGATGACAAATGTGGGGGTAGAATCTAGTAATTCTAGTCATGTTGATTTTGAATCAAATGATCTAGATGAGCCAAGACGGAGCAAACGTGCTAGGATCACTAAGGATTTTGGAAGTGATTTTATCACTTACAATATTGAGGGTGATCCAATTTCCTTTAGAGATGCAATGGCCACATCCGAGGCTATTTATTGGAAGGATGCCATTAAAAGTGAAATGGACTCGATTGTTCAAAATGGAACATGGGAGCTCCGTTGATCTTCCTCTTGGTTGTACCACTATTGGATGTAAATGGATTTTTAAAAAGAAGTTAAAACCAGATGGAACCATTGATAAATATAAGGCCAGATTAGTTGCTAAGGGTTATAAACAAAAAGAAGGTATTGATTTTTTCGATACATATGCTCCTGTTGCAAGAATGACCACGATAAGAATGCTCATAGCATTGGCCTCCGTATATGGTCTTAAAATTCATCAAATGGATGTTAAGACAGCATTTCTTCATGGTGACCTTGAAGAAGAAATTTATATGGATCAGCCTGAGGGATTTGTGGCAAAAGGCAATGAGAGAAAAGTTTGTAAATTGGTTAAGTCCTTATACGGACTTAAGCAAGCCCCTAAGCAAAGGAACGAAAAATTTGATAAAATAATTTTTTCGTTTGGATTTACTCTTATAGATGCTGATCAAAGTGTTTATTATAAATGTAAAGGTGATATAAGCATTATTTTATGCCTATATGTTGATGATATACTATTATTTGGCACTAACGACAATATTATTTTTGAGACTAAGTCATTTTTGAAAACTAAGTTTCAAATGAAGGATATGGGGGTGGCTGAAGTAATTCTTGGGCTAAAAATGACTAGATCAACTGAAGGCATTTCTATTTCTCAGTCACATTATATTGAAAAATTAATTGAGAAATTTGGATTTAAAAATAGTAGAATTGCTAAAACACCCTATGATCCTTCAGTAGCTTTGTATAAAAATGAAAGTGGTGTTCCTGTGTCTCAATTACGATATTCTCAGATGATTGGTAGCTTGGGTTACTTAGCTAACTGTACTAGACCTGATATTGCATATTCAGTGTCTAAACTGAGTCGGTACACTTGTTGTCCAAACAGAACTCATTGGGAGGCCTTAAATAGAGTATTTAGATACTTGAAAGGAACTATTTCCTTGTGTTTGCATTATGGTAATTATCCTCCCGTTCTTGAAGGATATAGTGATGCAAGCTGGATAGCTAAGAACTCCGGGAGTTATGGGTGTACGGGCTATGTGTTTACATTTGGTGGTGGGGCCGTTGCCTGGAAGTCCACTAAACAAACTGTACTTTCTCGGTCTACTTTTGAGGCTGAATTATGTGCGTTGGATACTACAGGAATTATGGCTGAATGGTTTATGTGACTAATGTCCGAGTTACCTATATTCAGCAAGCCAATTCCACCTATTTGTTTGCATTGTGATAGTATGAGTACAATTGCAAAAATTAGGAGTACCAAGTATAATCAAAAGACTAGGAGACACATTCAAGTTAGATTAAAAACTCTAAGGAAATTCGTGTCTCAAGGGGTGTTTGCTGTTGATTTTGTTGGATCCAAAGATAATACAGCAGACCCTTTAACAAAAGGACTTGATTTAATCAAGTGATAAAATCAAGGTTAGGAATGAGACTGAAACCCAATAACTATTCATCTACGGTGGCAACCCAACCTATCTGAGTGGAGATCCCATAAAGTAGGTTCAATGTGGTATAAACAAACTGTAGAATGAATTGTGCATCTCATTAAAATAATTTTATGAGTTCTATTCCTTGATAAGCCTTGGAGATGCTGAGGTTGCTAAGTTAGTAAGAGTTTAAGACTCTGAATGGGATCGAGCTTAATTGCAGAGTGTTAGCAATGCACTCTTGGAGATGCCCAACTATGAGAATGTTATTGTGTGGCCGCAATAAGAGAATGTGGGATTATTCTCGATGACATTCTTGAGACAAAATCGGACGCACGGCCGTAAAGCGTCACCCCTATAGATCGTTGCCATTGCCGTTAGTGTGTTGCTTTTATCCCACACCAACACAATCAAGGTTCGAGTTCAAGAACTCTGTTCACTCAGTTCCTGTGGGGGTTAGGGGTAAGAGCTTAGAATTTGGTTCAAACCGGAAGGTACCATATTCGAAAGCACACTATGTCTTCTAGAGTTGAGTCTACAACTATGGATTTGTGGGGGATTGTTGGAAATATGATGAAATAAATTATTTTGAGTGGTCTCATTTTGACTCCTGAGATATATGTGTAATATAAATATAAGTAATGGGAGTGGCTTATTATCAAAGTACAACTTTCGTACTTGGATTTATTTCATTTGGTGATTAGAATCCATAGTTGTAAAAGTTGTAAAGTGAAATGTCAAAATGGTAAGTTATTGTCCTATATCATAAATAAATAGTCTATTAATAAAATATTACTAGTATGTGATAAGGAATATCATTCAAGTATCACATATGGTAGCTTGAAATATTATTCCATACGTTCAGGCCTGCTCGGGATGATCTAAAAGTATATGGAAAAATGTCTCAAGATAAAAGGCTATTTAATTTGTGTGTGGACAATAATTTTGAAATGGCTTATTATCTTAATCTTAATGATTAATGATAATAAAACCGATAACTATTAAGTTGCATCCCAACGTTTCAAAACTTGAATTTGAAGCTTGGTCAAGGGTTGTTTAAGGACCATTAAAGATGGATAATGGAACAGCCGTTACTCCCATTCATATAGTTATGTTGATGTTCTGATTTCAAATGAGTATATAGCTGCTCATTATCATTTCTCCCTGGCATAACACGTACACATCCTAGAAGCATCAAGTGCTTTAGTTTCCTTCTCTACGTACAAAAGAAAGCATAGAAGCACTCACTCGTTTTCTAATATTTCATACGTGTGCTTCTTTTCAAGTCTTTTAAGTGTTTGGATTTGTTCATTAAAAAGAGAAGCTTCATCCGTTTCATAGTCGGTCAATTTTTCTCATTTTTCGGGGTCATCTCTTTTCAAGGCAATTTTGGCAACGGTCGAAGGTTTCAGTCAAGGTAGCTACACGCCTGAAACGTGGTAGGATTATCCTGGGAACGAGCTAGCCAGACCCGTCCGAATAGCTATCGGGATACGGGGGCTATCTTTCTTCAAGGCCAGTCCGTTATAACGGGCGATCCTGCGATAAGTTTTTCTTATCTTTTCTCTTTATTTATTTTAATTTATTCTAATTAATATTATTATTTTTATTTATTCTTGCATTTGGTGGTTTGTCTGGTGATTTGTTTAAACTCGGGATTTTTATCTGGTTAAACTCGCATTTTAATATCATTTTTCTAACAAGAACAAACCAAAAAAGAAAAAGAAAGTCTCCCTAACTTGAATTCGCCCATGCTAAAATTAAAATCAAGAATTCACCGTGCCATTCCCCGGCAACAACGCCATTTGATAACCCCTTACGCGGCGTTGTAGTAAAACGGAGTCTAACCTTTCGGTTATTCCCCGAGTATCGTGTCTCTTGAGGAATGGCGGAAGAGTTTCTTGATTTTAAGTCTAGTCACAGGTTGTCACAAATTATTGGAACCTTTCCAAATTAAAACTTTTGATTGATTTTCTAAACTACTTTTTGAAAAAGAAAGTAAATTAAATTATGCAAATACTAATGATGGCTCAAAACTAAACTAAATAATGAAAAATATAATATTAAACTCTAAATGGATTGATCAAAGAAGGGCAATGAATTGAATTATAAAATAGGGCTTTTGACCTGAATATTAGTAATAAAGAGTCAATTGACAAAAAAGTGACCATTTTTTTAAAATTCCAAAAATGTGACTAATAATTAACAAACTTACTTATTTGCCCATTGCTACAGTGAAACGCTACAGTTACATGAAATACAGTGACATCCACCACCACCACCCCACCACCACCCCACCACCTCCCACCGGTGACCGTCGCCGCCGGAGACCGTCGCCGGTCATAGTGACCATGACATAGTGACATGACAGTGACGTCGCCGCAGTGTCGCTGCCGCAGTGACGTCGCCGTCGCAGTGACGCCGTCGCAGTGACGTCGCCGCAGTGACGCCGCCGCAGTGACGCCGCCGCAGTGACGCCGCCAAAGTGACGCCGCCAAAGCGACACTGCTACAGTGATGTTGTTGCACCCTTGCTCAGCCCATCCGCCAGTCACCTCCAACCCCTGCCCCAACCCATCCCTGCCTTCAACCTCAAAACCTCCGACCACCACCGCCCCCGATGACCCACCAGTGCTTTGACCTGCCCCCATCCCTAGCCCCAATCCCCTCCCCTGCTCCGCCCTGTCCCACCCCAGCTCACTCCCCCATCTCTGATTCCCTGATTCCGAACAGTCCAACAACCCACCCCTTTTCAGCCCCACCTTCCACAGCCCAACCCAGCCCTAACCAACCGCCGCCGTCCCTAGATCTGATTTGGTCGCTTGCTGGTTGCCACAGATCTGGTAATCCGTAATCCATCCATCCGAGGCGAGGCAAGGTGGAGGCGACCTGTGAAACAAAGCTGTACGGCGGGGCTACGACGAAATCAGACAACCCGTGCGGTGAGGCAAGGCGGTCTGTGCGGCGAGGCAAAGGGTCTGTGCGGCGAGTCTGAAGTGCGACGAGGCTGAGGCGAGTCTGAGGAGAGGCAAAGACGAGGCCGGAGGTTTGGCACAACAAGGAAGATGCGCAGAGAAGTGGCGGACGATTTTGAGCAGAGAAGAGGCGGACGATTTTGCACAGAGAAGAAGTGCGCAGAGAAGAAATGCGCTGGGAAGGAAGAAACGGGAGAAGAAAAGACGAATCCGGTTACTTTTATGTCCAAACATATAATTGTCATATTTTTGTCCATCAGAACTCCCCTAATAACATTTTTGCAATTAAAATATGGGTACATCCTTTTAGCTCGAACCTAATAATTAGGAGTATTTATAACTAAGGATTGAACTAGTAATTTCTTTTCTCATTGACAAGATTTAAGTTACTTTCACTAATTTATCCTATTTCTAGGCTTCATTAATGTGTTTAAAATGGTTGGCTTAAATTATATTCTAATCTCATAGACAAGATAGATATAACTTTCCACATTTTAGCTAACAAAATGGTCAACTTCATTAATTAGTTAAATTTCTCATATTAAACAATTGAATTTATTCCTGGACAAAGATTAAATTCTATCCATTAATTTATCCTATCTCTAGGCTTCATTGATGTGCTCAATATGTTTGGCCTACATTATTTATAATCTCATAGACAAGTTATAAATAATCTTCCAAAGTTTAATTAATGAAATGACCAAATCTATTAAGTAATCAAATTAATCATTTTAAACAACTAGTCCATAACATTAGTTAAACTCCTAATTTTTAGTCAAACAAGGTCAACCCATATTTTTTTAATTCAACTCATTCCCAAGAATAAATTAACTACAACAACTCATTACTAGTTTTAACACTTTACATATAAAATAAGATATGATCATAAATCATAAGAACAAAATAAAATATTAAAGTGAATACTCCCAACATCAAAAATTTTGTTTCTGTCACAAATAAACATCATTTATACTAGATATTGAGCTTATCTAAGTAGGAGATTAATATAACAACAAGAACTATTTTTCTTGAATAAATATAGAAAATACGAAATTCTTAAAATTTATGCAGAGAATTTTTCACCAACATTTGGAAAATAAAAACAACATATTCAGAATCTACAGGACGAGAAGATGAATTTTCATATAAAGAACTTACAAATTGGAGCTAAAATGAGAAAGATATGAAAGATTGAAGTTGAAGGTCCAACAATGGTGGAAATCCGAGCTTTGAGAAGGAAGAAGACACCCTTTTTTATCTGAGTTGGGTGTGAGATGTTGTGTTTTGAGTTGGGGATGGAAGAGGGATTTTATATCCGGAGTTTCGTTGAAGGCGGTCAGAAGGGCGGCCGCCCTCCGTCCATGGCCGGCAGCCTTCGGTTACTTCCCCGACAAAGCTACGTGTACCCGTCAAATCCGCCGCAGGCGGCCATGGAGGGCGGCCGCCCTCCGTGGCCGCCTCCCGTCTTGTCTCAGAGACCGGTAGCTCAAACATCACATCCCGACGCAGGAGGCCATGGAGGGCGGCCGTCCTCCGTCCCCCATCAGCAGCCTTCCATCATTTTGTCGTTATGCAAAGTGTGGTGTGCTAAAAATGTCGAAAACTCGTAGGCTCCCAGAAAGGCGGCCGCCTTGTCGACCTCCTTAAATCAAATGGAAAAGTTGTCTTCACAAAAGTTGTAGATCCATCTCTTGTCTAACTATTGGAATTTGAATTACATTCACTGAATTTGTATTTTATGAGATATGACCAAAACGGTGAACACGTGTCACTTTCCATCGCAACTGCAAATGTGTGACTTCTTTGACCAATATGGCCATTATAAGATTGTTATTTGGTTAAGTGTTTTTCATAAGAGTTGTAGAGAAAGAAGATTTGAATGTAATGCAACTGGTATCACAAACTTTGGGCAATCATGCGCCACGTTATGATCAAAATACGAAAATGTGTCTTTATGCATCGCCCATTTTCATCAAAACTGGCCATATAGGCGACCCCTTATTGGTTTTTGAGCTTCCTTGCATGATTTCTTCCTCTCTTGGACTCTTCTCATTGAACAATTTGTTAATATATCTTGCAAACTTCCGTAGCAATTCATTTGTTGGCAAAAAATGTCACTTTCTTCACGCAATTGACCCGAAATTTCGCCAAACATGTTATGAATGTGATTTTTACCTGATTTCATGAAACTTGAACCAACATATATAAAACATGCTTTTTTTATATTGTCAATCCAAAAATCGCTTAAATTTGATAAGAAAAGTAAGTACAAAAATGAACTTATCACTTGTACGGTGAACAAATGCACTAAGAGAGGGTGGTGTTCAATGTTGCATAGGCATTAGATATTGTCACTATGCGCTTCTTCAATTCTCTTTCTTATTCTTTTTGTTATTTAAAGAAAGTGAGTAGTAACATCTGCATGAAGAGCAATGGCATCAGCAAATGACAATACACTGGTTGGAGTAGAAGTAAGGTCGGAGGTAGGGTTGTTAGCGAATTGAGGTTTTTCCCGAAGTATTTGAGCACAAGCTTGAATTTGAACTTAACGAGTTCGAGCTCAAATCCGAACACCACTATTACCGAATCGAGCCGAACTCGAGCTTTGGGTGTTTGAGTTCAGTCCAGCTCGTTAACAGCCCAATGATGTCGAGTAATAATGTCATTTTGAAATACAGAGACATCGTGAAATATGGTGTATATTAAATTGGATGAAAATAGGACAATTGAACCTTTTCCTTATAAAGATTAAGAGGCCGTTTGGCAACCCTCATTTTCGGCTTCTCAGGCTTATCAACCAACTTTTTACCAAACACGTAAATTTTGCTTTTGCGCGCTGAATTGTGTAATAAGTCGAAAAAGTAAGGTTGAAGTTACTTTTTTGGCTGTATTGGCTGAATTTACTGTAGATGATCATTTTAGCTATTTTTACATATAATTTTTTCTTTATTTTATTAATATAATATATTTTAAAAATATTTTTTTCTTGTATCAGCAGAATCAGCTAATGCAGCCACTTCAGCCAGAACTTCATAAATTTCAGCAGAATCAGTCAAAAAAACCGATTTTCGTGCTACCAAACAGGCTCTAAAGCTATTTTGATTCTTTCATCCTCTTGAATATGACATGGTTTTTTGTATGCTTTTCAATAATAGGAATGACTAAAAGGAAATGTAGTCATATTTTTAAAAATTAACTATATTTTAATCACATTACAGAAATTATCCAAATTTTATTTTACAAACTGCTTTTGATTGCTGATGGCCAGTATATATATAGAAAAATATATTTCCAATGATGATCATGAAACGTGAAACTGTTTAATTGCAGTCCGTAGACCGTGCAACCGGTGCATGGTGAGCATCGTACTCTCAGGGGTAAAATTCGCGTGAACAGTACCCTTGCATTTGTCTCAATTTTTTCGTGATGTAAATCCTTTGCTTTGGTATGTAACTCGCGCTACTTTTAAATGTAAATACAGTGCATTCAAATGTAATTCATTGTGGTGTAACTCGCATTATGAAAAATGTAAACAATAAAAAAAAGAGTCGAAACCCATAATTACTTTACTTAAATCGTGAATATGTTTTCTTTTTAATATCATAACCATCAAAAGGATTTTAAAAAAGATCATTTTTTTTGTTTTAATAGTACGGGTTGCTTTTTTTTATGTAACTCGTGTGTAAAGATATGTAACTCGCGTTATTGATCAATGTAACTCAAGCCCATAAAATATGTAACTTGTCAAATATTGATTTCAATGTAAACAATGAAAAAAAGAGTCTAATTGCACAATTGATTTAAGTAAAACGTGAATATGTTTTGTTTTTAATATCATGGCCATAAAAATTAATTTTTTAGGAAAGATCATTTGTTTTGTTTCAATAACAGGGGTTGATTTTTTAATGTAACTCGTGTTATTACAAATGTAACTCGCGTTGATGGCAAATGTAACTTGGTTGTATACAGAATGTAACTTGTTGGAAAATTGAACAATGATTTTTTTTGTGTGTTTGAGATATATTTCAATGTAAACAATGAAAAATTGATCCTAATAACTTAATTACTTTTTTATAAACAGTGAATATGTTTTGTTTTTAATATTAGGGCAATAAAATGATATAACTGAAGTTTATTCCGTGGTGCAACTCGCATATATTAAGATGTAACTCGTGTATATTAAGATGTAACTCGCGTACATTGATATGTAACTCGTGCAGAAGAATATGTAATTTCATGATATATTATCAAATGTAACTTCAAGAATCAAAATAAACAAACTCAATGTCTTAAAACCCTCTAAAAATTTATAAATTCGGTAGTAATTTCAATTGAAGAAAAAAGTAAAAAAAGTAGTGTATGATTATTTTTTTTGGCAAGTAATGTATGGTTATTAATGTATTGTACTTATTTTATGTGGATTAAGAAAAATTTGTAATAAATTTGTAATATTTAGCTGGAGAGAAAAAAGTTTATTTGATTACAATTTAATTAGTTAAAGATGAATACAAGGAAAATCAAAATTAATTTTTAATATTTAGCTGGAGAGAACAATTTATACCACGTATGCCGGTCACGTGGTATACCGTATAATTTGCGGTTTAATTGGATTAGGGAGTATTTGGGAGTGGTGCATAAAAGGAATGATCTCCATTAATTAATTATGCACATTGAATGAAATCAATGCATGGCAATGAAGGCTCCAATGACATCGCACGTGAAGCTCTTTAGGGTGGACTGCTGGATATAATCAAGGAGGAATTTGGTACCGAAAGATTTGATCACTTTAGTTTTTCACGTGGCTTTTTTTAGTCAACAATTTTGGGACAAGGAGCGGAGCCAAAACACTAGACCAGATGAGATAGGTATAAACAATATTTTAAAAAATAATATTTATATCAACATTCACTAAATTGCTATTCACAGTTTATTTAACTAAATACAGGGTAAAAAATAATTAAAGAAAAAATTCTAATATCTAAATCCTCCTATCTAAAACACGTTTGTGTACTACTTGGGCGTCCAATAAGTTTTTACTTTCTCGTGCTCGATCTATCTGGAGGAAGAGGCCTCGGAGATTTCCGGCGACAATGTTTCCAGTATTTCAAAATTATACGAGATGGGAGCTACAAACCTCTCTGGCTCGCTCAATGCCTAAGAATCACGTAAAAGAGTTTAATGATACCCCCCTCTATCTGAGCTTCTTGTAATTAAATAAATGGAAAGATCCGTCATTCTGGCTTTGCATATTGTTGGTAGAAAATATCCCGGGTAGAGAAACTAGCAGCATTTCAGTATAGTAAAATAGCGTAGAGAATACATGGGGGGTTGATGGCCTTTTTATAGGCATCCATCTCAGCGGATTATTGATTCGGTGAGTAAAAAACCTAGAGAGAGAAACTCTGGCGATCGGCGTATGATTGATTCGGCGACGGAAGGGGAGGCCGCTCCTCCTCCACCTACCAAGGCGTGGGGAGGTCGGTCTTTTGCGGCTGTTGTGTCTGGTAATGGCAAGGATCTGCCGTTATCAAAGAAGTGTCCAGATCGTTTCAAAGGGATGTCTTCCATCACCTTTCCAGAGGAGGAAATTAAATTGCTGGCATCCCAACATTCTAAAGACTTGGTCGGTTACTTTTTTGCTGGACGTCCTTCTATGTTGTCTTTACGTAAGGCTTTCGAACTAATTGGATTTAAGGGGAAGTTTCATTTGGGAATTCTGGAGAAAAAACACATTTTAATCAGATTTGATTTAGAGGATGATTATGTTAGATGTTGGAACCGTCAGGTTTGAGATATTTTTGGAAGTGCTATGCGAGTTACTAAATGGACGCCTGATTTTAAACCAAATGTTGAATCTGTTGTGGTTCCTGTTTGGTTAACCTTTGAGAATCTTCCGATTCATTTGCATGATAAAAGGGCATTGTTTGACATAGCAGGGATGATTGGTAGGCCTCTCAAACTTGATGCAGCAACTGCATCATTGGCGAGACCATCTATGGCTAGAGTTTACGTTGAGCTTGATCTTACTGGTGAAATGCCTAATAAGGTCTGGATTCAGTGTGGGTCACATGGTTTCGTTCAGCCAGTGATTTATGAGAACATGCCGTCATATTGTACTAAATGTTATCATTTGGGGTACTCAGGTGCCACGTGCCCCAAGAGAGCTGGGGGGATAACAATTGAGGCCAAGTTTCTAAGGAGAATTGGGTTGCTAAACCTAGTTACCAAAAGGATAAAAAACTTATTACAGACGGGAAGAAGGGGAATGGGAAAGCAATTGACATGGAGAAGGCTAAAGGCACACAACATATTGTCTCCATTACTAATGCTCTGGATCAGCCATCTACATCATATGTGAACCTGGAACCTCAAGACTCTAATCCTGCAAAGGCTATCCCTGATCCAGTGAGTAAATCATCCTTGGAGACATTCCACATATCTGAGAAGGCAAGCAGGGATCCCAACTTTTATGCTAGCAAGGATGATGTGTTTACCACAGCTTTGAGGAGCTACCTGAGGAAAGACAAAGAGCTGTTTCAAAAGACACATTTCAAAGATGGTGACATAGTTCTTCCACAAAGATGCAGTTTTATTCTAGACAATTGGCAGGAGATTAAAGCAAGGGTGGATATAATGTCTAAAAGGTTAGCTGCAGAGGAAGTTTCTCCTAAAGATAATATTAGCATACCTCAACAATGGGGGGAGTCTATTCAAAATATAAGCAATGGAGGTATTGCAGAAGGGGTTCAACAGGCACTTTCAGAATCAGAGAATGCTAGCATTGCAGAAGGGAATCAGAATGCACCTTCAGTTAATCCTAGTGACAAACACCTGCAGATTGAATATGCTATTGAATCATAGGATGCACCAGATACTCATATGGGGGTTCAGTCACACAACTCAGAAGAATCTAACAAACATAAGGGGGATGATAATGATGGTTTTACACAAGTGGCTTGGAAAGCTTCAAGAAAAACAAACTTTGCACAGGACAATAATCAGAAAAGGTTCACTAGAAGTGCAGCAAAAGATTTACCTCCACTACCCGTTTCTCAATGAATTGGCTGATATGGAATACTAGGGGCCTAGAATCCTCCAGTTCTAGACTCAATTCCCTAGTTAATCAATGGAGGTTAAATTTTTTAGTTTTGATTGAACCTATTGTTAGCAATTTAAGGGCAGATCATTTTAAGAAAATCTTGGGGATGAATGAGGTTATTGTTTCTCCCATTACCAAAATTTGGGTTTTTTGGGACAATGTCAATGTTACCATTTCAGATGTGACCTGGCACCCTCAGTTTGTTCACTTTAGAGTCCAGAGCAACATTTTCAAAGGGTGGTGTACTGCGATCTATGGTGGACATACCTACATTGTTAGAAGAGAATTATGGGAAGGAATAGTAAATATCTCAAGAAGTATGAATGAACCCTGGATGGTGGGGGGCGATTTCAATGAAATTGCTACTTTTAGTGATCACAAAGGTCATAGATTACCTGTCTCTTATGGTATGAATGATATTTGTAACTGTATTGCTGCATCTAACCTCTCCGAGCATTCTCAATCTGGCCATCACTATACCTGGACTGGAGTTAGAGCAAAGGGGAGAGTATGGAGAAAGATTTATAGGTGTCTCTTCAATCAACATTTCATAGACGGTTATGAACATATACAGGTTGATATGTTAAACAGATCTCCTTCTGATCATTGCCCTATGTTGATTCAAATTAAAAATACTTGTCTTTCTGGTCCTAAGCTCTTTAGATTTCAAAATATGTGGACATCTCATCATTCTTTTATGACTTTTGTGGAAAATAAATGGAAATCTTATGATACTGTTCAAGGTATGAGAGGGATGTGTTTTAAACTTCAATTGCTAAAAAAAGACCTCAAAGTCTCGAACAAGAATGTGTTTGGGGATATTTTTGCAAGTATTAAAGAATGTGAGCAGGAGGTTCTGGCTGCAGAAAAGGTCTTTGAGGAAGATCTAAGTGAAGGGAACAGGGTTGAATGGTCTTTCAAAAGAAGTCTGCTGCTCCAAAAGTATAAAGTAGAGAAGAAGTTTTGGAAACAAAAGGCAAATATCAGGTGGATTGTTGGATATATTTTAATTGTGAATCAAGTTTGTCATAGATTAGCTTTATTATTATTCCTTGTATTAAATTAGTGCATGAATTAGATAGAATGTGGGCCAAGTGTTAGGCCCATATAAACAGGCTAAAAGCCTTTCACGCCTAACCTAAACCTCGCCTATAAAAAGGGAGCCGAGGGTTTAGGATTAGGTTAACGTCGTACTTATTCATTATAGCCTTACGCGCATATCTTTCTGTGTACGAGTTCACGGTCTATCAAAGAGGGTTTTACACTGATTCAATCTGTGTTCATCTTTACGTTTAATCTTCTTTGTTAGATTGTTATTCATTGCTGTTACAGAAACAGGGACTATCAATTGGTATCAGAGCTGATCGAGAGCCGATCAGAAGAACGTCTGCAGAAGACTCTGTTTTTCTTTACGTTGTTCTTTCTGTCGATATTTTACTCTGTAATCTTGTTTCTTGTTCAAAAGTTGTAAAAGTTACACCCTTAGAATCGTCGTTTCAAAGCGATCAAGGGGTATACTTCAGATTTCGTTTTACGCATATTCTGTACTTGAGATATTTCGAGTAGCCCTTGTCGACATCTAGGTTTTAAGCAGGTTCTGCCAGATATTTCGAGCTGAAAACTTTACCTAAGGATCTCGACATCCTACTCTACAGGAAACTACCTTCAGATTTTGTTTATCCGATTTTTACAGATTGCAGGATTTCGACATTGAGGATTTCGACATCTATATCTCGAGATCAAAGATTTCGAGTTTTAGGTTTCGAAATCTGGTCTCGACATTTGATTTCTCAAATTAAGATTTCGAGTTTTAACTTCTCGACATTTCAAATCTCGAGATCCTCTTCTCGAAATTTGAAATCTCGAGATCCTTAACCTCGAGATCCCAATCTCGAGCTCAAATCTCGATACTGGGCCTCCTTTATCGAAATCCCAGATCTCGATATTCAGATCTCGACATCTGATTTTTCGACATTCTGCCTCTGAAAATCTTTTGATCAATTATCTCGAACGGTCAGTTTTTATACAGCAATGGCCTCAGAATTCAATGCGCAAGGGAACAGCAGTACCCCTCCCAGTCTCAGAAAAGGGGAATACCAAATGATGAGGAATCGATTCCTTAATTTCCTTGAGCACAAAGAGAACTCTGCTGCGATGCTTGAATCTTTGCTTGAAGGACCAGTTGAACTCATGATTTCAGTTGGTGGTGATCCAGAAAACAACCCTCCTATTCTTCCAGAAATAAGGAGGAAAGTGGCATCTGAATACACAGAAGCTGACAAGCTCAGGCTTCGTGGTGATCTCATGGCCAAAACATACCTTCTTCAAGCAATCCCCAATGAAGTATACGTTCTCATCGATAGCATGCAAACAGCTAAGGAAATGTGGGATGAGATAGAGAAACTGCTCCAAGGCACAAGCATTAGCCTTAAGACCAAGAAGAAAACAATTCTTATTGCTTATGACTCCTTCAAAGCAGGCCCGGGAGAACCTTTAAACGAGACTTACAACAGACTCGTTCAACTGGTCAATGAACTCAGAAAAATCAAAGTATTCAGGTCCAACTTGGAACTGAATATTAGATTTCTATCCAGCCTGCATCCTGCATGGGAAAAGACAGTGAAGGATGTTAGATCTCGGATTGACTTGGATGAAATTGACTTCTGCACTCTCTATGAACATCTGAAACAATTTGTCAATGAGGTTGCTTGTGCCGAGGATCATCACACCACAAATCCCCTTGCTCTTGTGATGGAAGCTCAACCCAGAAGGACAACCACACCGCTGAAGAAAAAGAAGAAGAAGGTGGTGATTGAATCAGACGATGATGAAAGTGAAGATGAAAAATCTGATCTAGAGGCTGAGCTTGCAGACTTACAGAAAAAGATGGCACTGCTTGCCAAGAGATTTGCAAAGAAGAACAGCTCCTCCAACAAGATGAGAACCTCCTCATCTAACTACAAACAGAAGAACCATGAACAAGGATCTTCTAGAAAGGCGCCATCAGCTGAAGATGCTCCAAAATGCTACAATTGTGGAAAGGCAGGACATGTCATCAAAGACTGCCGCCTCCCAAAGAAGAAGGATGCTAACTTCTACAAGCATAAGATGTTGTGGAATAAGCAGAAAATGCTGATGGTGCAGAAAGAAGAAGTAACTTCTGCAATGATTGCTGAGAATGATAATTGGGCAGAAGATTCTTCTGATGAGGAGGAGGAAGAAGATAACTATGCCCTGATGGCACGAGTGGAGGAAGAAGAAGAAAGAAAGGGTGATGCTGCGATCCCCGAAAGTGAATGCTCAACAAGCTCTGTAAGTACCTCTCAGACTCCTTTAAATAATCAAATACAGTCCTTACTTGAGAAGGACAATCTAATTAAAGAACTAAAGGAGAGACTAGACAATAATCACAGGGTACTGAAACAGAATCTAGACCAAAAGTCTTCTCTAAGCGTTCAACTTGAAATTGCGAAAGATGAGGTCAAAAAGGTGTCCTCAGATTTTGAAAGTTTTGAACTTAAGATAGCTGAATTAACTAGGAAATTTGAGGATAGTGAACGAGAAAAAAACACAGCAAAAGTTGAATGCGATTTTTTGCATAATAAGAGAAGAACACTTTTAAACAAAATAAAAGAACTAGAGGATCTAGCTGCTAGAAGAGGTCAGTCTGAACAGACAATCTTTCTTAATCGAATAAAGGATGACCGATTCTACAATCCTAGAATAGGGCTGGGCATAAAAAACCCATGTAATCTAAAGAAAGTTACCTGTCTACAAATTTATAACAAAGATTACATGGGACTAGGGTTTGGCGAGAATTAACTAGGAAATTTGAGGATAGTGAACGAGAAAAGAGCACAGCAAAAGCTGAATGCGATTTTTTGCATAATAAGAGAAGAACACTTTTAAAAAAAATAAAAGAACTAGAGGATCTAGCTGCTAGAAGAGGTCAGTCTGAACAGACAATCTTTCTTAATCGAATAAAGGATGACCGATTCTACAATCCTAGAATAGGACTGGGCATAAAAAACCCATGTAATCTAAAGAAAGTTACCTGTCTTCAAATTTATAACAAAGATTACATGGGAATAGGGTTTGGCGAGAAAATGTATTTCGAAGTGATGAAGAAAACGCTGAAGTAGAAGAAGAAAAGAGAAAGAACCCAAAATCTGCGATTTCTTGTGATTATCCCTCTGTTAATGAAAAACAACTTTCACAAGAAAAATATACTTCCTTCTTTAGTGAATGCCTTGACCCTTATGCTAAAGATATTCCTCACATAGGACATCCTCTAGACTCACCCCCAAGAGTAGGTATTTCTAAAACTGGAGAGGAACCTTGTATTTTTCCTATGGCTCAAAAACTCAAAAACCTCCAGAAAACTCTTGATAACGAGAGAGAGAGAGATTTGAAACTGAAAAGAAAGGTTTTGAGAGCAACTGGCAGGAACTTCTTCAAAAGTTCAATGAATTAAGTGAGAAATATCATGCTAAAACAGCCCCTTCTACTTCTAAGACTGACAGTTCACACACCTCACCTGAGAAAAACAAGGTTTTAAAAGGTTCGTCCACTCATCTCTCTTCTCCTTTGTTTACAGGAAATGAAGTGAAGAAGGAAGGAGAAGAGAAGAATGAGTGGAGGAAAAAGAGGAAGGAAATCGCAGAAGGCAAAAAGAAAGTTTTTGAGAATAGTACCAGTCCTAGATCTAGTTCTATTTTTTACTCTAAAGTTAATTGTAATTCTGTCTCTACAAAACAAACTTCTAGTAGTTCAGTCTTGAGTCCCAAGCTGAATATTTTTGAGACTTCTTCTAGACATCGTTCTATTCATAATACAAGTATTGCTTATGGTTATTCTGTTCCAAACCCCCATAATTATGAATGTGATGTGAATGTTGTTAAAGCAAAGCCTCACAGAAAGCTCAAACCAGAAAGAGAAACCAAGTAAAGAACCTCTAAGGGAACATTTTGTATTCCTGATATGAAATATGCTCTTCGAGTTCATTCAAGGAAACATCTTAATCGGCTTTCTAAAGAGGAAATTTTCAAAACCAAACTTAAGAAACAACCATTCAATCACAAAGCGCATGTCTACTCTCCTCCCAAAGCTAAAACTGAAAGGTGGGTCCCCAAGATAAGACCCACCAAAACTGACACGAAAAGGTGGGTCCCCAAGATGAGACCTACCAAACTTGAAACGGATAGGTGGGTCCACAATCGAAGACCCACCAAAACTGAAACAGAAAGGTGGGTCCCCAAATTCAGACCCACCAGAACTAAAACGGAAAGGTGGGTTCACAACATCAGACCCACCAAAATGGAAACTGCTAAGTGGGCTCCAAAAACTAGACCCACTGTAAATGCAGATCCGGCTATTGGAGAGCCCACAAGAGAAAGATCTTTTGTTGAAAGAGCTGCTGACCTTGGATCACAGCTAAAAGCAAGATTTAGAAAGGTGTTTTTTGATAATAAGGAAGGACCCACTCCAAGATGGGTACCTAAATCTGTTTGATTGTTTTGCAGGACGGTCATGTGTGGCACTTAGACTCAGGATGCTCAACCCACATGACCGGAATAAAGCACCTATTGAGCAACTACACCAACTGCTACGGAGGCAATGTCAGATTCGGGAACGACGCCTCATCTCCTATTCTTGGATATGGGGACGTCATCTGTGTCAGTGTCACTATAAAAGACGTTTCATTTGTCAAAGGGCTCAAACACAACTTACTGAGCATAGGACAATTCTGTGACAGCGGGATGGAAGTGAGGTTCTTTGCAAAACAATGCTGTGTTCTTGACAACACAGGGAATACATTATTAACGTGTTACAGAACATCAAATCTGTACACTATTGATCTGAAAAGCGTCCAATCCACCACTTCCATCTGTCTGCTGTCCAAAGCTTCAACTGAACAGAACAACCTATGGCACAGACGTCTCTCCCATCTGAACTTCAAATACCTATCAACCTTCTCCTCCAAGAAACTTGTCAAGGGGCTTCCTCTGCTAAAGTCTTCCGCTGAAAATCATTGTAGTGCCTGCAAAATGGGTAAAATGACGCGAAGCTCCCACAAGTCGAAAATAGAACCATCATCTACGTATCAGTTGCAGCTAATTCACATGGATCTGTGTGGACCTATGAGAGTCCAAAGCATCAACGGTCGCAAATACACTCTGGTGATCGTTGATGACTTCTCTAGGTACACATGGACAAAATTTCTCCGTTCAAAGGACGAGGCTGCAGAAAACATTATGACCTTTATCAGGACCATCCAGAAACTGCTACAGCACAGTGTTCGAGTTGTAAGAACTGACAATGGTACCGAGTTCAAAAATAAAGCTCTCACTGAGTTCTATGAATCACTCGGTATCACTCAGCAATTTGCAGCAGCTAAAACTCCCCAACAGAACGGAGTTGTTGAGAGAAAGAACAGAACCCTTGTTGAAGCAGCACGCACCATGTTAATCCAATCCAGACTGCCTCACTTCATGTGGGCAGAGGCAATCAATACTGCGTGCTTCACTTAGAACAGAACATCCATCCATAAACGCTTCAACAAGACTCCATATGAAATCCTCTTCAACAGAACTCCTGACATCTCTTTCTTCAAGGTTTTTGGCTGCAAGTGCTTCATACTAAATGATCGGACAGAGAGAAGTAAGCTGGACCCCAAAGCCAGAGAAGGCGTGTTTATTGGCTACTCACTGCAGTCCAAAGCTTACAGAGTCTATCTCAGAGACAAGCGCATTGTCATCGAGAGTGTAAATGTTACATTCTATGAAATGGCAGACTTCGCGATCGAACATCTACAGACTGATCCATCACATGCTGTACCAGTAGCTTCTGATAAAGCTGAACCAAACACCGAACACAAAGATGTGATTCTCGACTCTCTTTTCAGAAACTTCTACGAGAACTCACAACCTCCACCTCCTTCATGCACTCCAGCTTCAACATCAACTCCAACAGCAGAGATTCCGCTCCTCACAGGTCCAGACGATGTACCATCCACACCCTCAACCCCTCAATCCAATCTTAGAGGTGTGGATGATCACGGCTTTGCAACGAGTCCAGAATCATCTCCATTACACACCACGGCTGCTCCAGAGCCTTCAACCTCCTATCAGGACTCGGATCAACCAATAATTACTCCAACTCATCTAGCTCATGAGAGGAAGTGGACGAGAGCACATCCCGTTGAACAAATAATAGGTGATCCGAGTCAAGGTGTGCGCACAAGATCCGCAACGATGAATGAATGCCACTTCGCATGCTTCCTAAGCCAGTCAGAACCATCAAAGGTCTCCGAAGCACTACTTGATCCAGATTGGGTGATTGCTATGCAAGATGAACTCTATCAGTTTGACAAACTGGATGTATGGTCACTGGTACCCAGGCCTCAGAGAAAGACAATCATTGGCACGAAGTGGGTATTCAAAAATAAAAGAGATGAAGAAGGAACAGTTGTAAGGAACAAGGCAAGGCTGGTCGCAAAGGGATATAATCAACATGAAGGCATAGACTACGATGAAACATTTGCGCCCGTAGCTAGAATTGAAGCAATCCGCCTCTTTCTTGCATACGCGGCGCACAAAAACTTCACCGTCTTTCAGATGGACGTGAAAACAGCTTTTCTAAATGGGACTTTAGAAGAAGAAGTCTATGTTGCTTAACTAGAAGGATTTGTAGATCCAAAATTCCCAGACCATGTATACAAGCTCAAGAAAGCTCTCTATGGGTTGAAACAGGCACCCAGAGCTTGGTACGATGCCTTGACCAAATTTTTGATTGATTCAGGCTTCTCCAAAGGAAAGATTGATACTACTCTGTTTATCAAGCGACAGAAATCTGACATCATTCTGATTCAGATCTATGTTGATGACATCATCTTTGCCTCTTCAAATCCGCGCCTATGCCAACATTTTGAGAAACTGATGAAAACAAAGTTCGAGATGAGCATGATGGGTGAACTTAACTTCTTCTTAGGACTGCAAGTAAGACAACTCTCTGACGGCATTTTTATCAACCAGTCCAAATACATTCTGGATATGCTAAAGAGATTCAACATTGAAGGCAAATCCTCCATGACGACCCCCATGTCCCCAAACAATAAACTGGACTCAGACCCCTCCGGGAAGCCAGTTGATGCTACAAATTACAGGGCCATCATTGGATATTTACTATATCTCACATCAAGCAGGCCTGACATTGTCTTCTCCACATGCTTATGTGCTCGCTTTCAAGCCAATCCGAAGGAATCTCATCTGACCGCTGTACGACGAATTTTAAGATACCTCAAAGGCACGGTGAATCTAGGCCTTTGGTATCCCAAGCATTCAGGCTTTGATCTAGTCGGATACTCGGACGCTGACTTTGCTGGTTGCCGGATGGACCGCAAAATTACATCGGGAGCCGTCCAATTCTTGGGCGAGAAGCTAGTCTGCTGGTCTTCCAAAATGCAGAACTGTGTGTCAACATCTACAGCTGAGGCCGAATACGTCGCGGCTGCTAGTTGTTGTTCACAAATATTATGGATGAAGACTCAGCTCCAGGACTACGGTTACACATTCCGCCACATCCCGATCTACAGTGACTCTCAAAGTGCCATCGCCATCACAAGCAATCCTGTTCACCACTCCCGCACCAAACACATTGATCTGCGCTATCATTTCATCAAGGATCACGTGGAGAAAGGAGACATAGATATGTACTTTGTAAGCTCAGAGCTTCAATTGGCTGACTTGTTTACTAAGGCACTGGATGAAAAAAGATTCCAGTTCCTGGTCTCCAAGTTGGGCATGTTGAACCTCGAGCCTGTTTAATTTTTGTCTCCACTGGTCTGAAAAGTGTGTGTGTGCGGGACTTGTAAAAAGTGTGTGTGAGTGTGATCTGTAAATAGTGTGTGTGCGTTGCATGTGTTGAGGGGGAGAAAACCAGGAAAAGAACAAAAAATAGTGTGCGTGTGTTGCATGTGTTGAGGGGGAGAAAAATAAAAAAGAACAAAAAATAGTGTGTGTGCGTTGCATGTGTTGAGGGGGAGAAAAACCAGAAAAAGAACAAAAAATAGTGTGTGTGTGTTGCATGTGTTGAGGGGGAGAAAAATAAAAAAGAACAAAAAATAGTGTGTGTGCGTTGCATTTGTACATATTGTTTGTTGCATTTTTTTTTGGGGGGGGGGGGGGGGGAGAAAATTTTCACTGATTGAGGGGAGCTCTATTTTTTACTGGTATTGGGCCTCGAAAATCTTTTAAAAAAAGGCATTGTGAGCTAGCCCAATCATTCGGGCTCAACTGTTACGAAGGAGGTCCAAAAATTTTCTCGCGTATATAAGCCTCGCGAAAAACCCTTCTCTTCCCATTCTAATCTTTTCACGAAGGGGAAATGGATCAAGGTACTGGACAACAATTTCCAGCTAGACCTTATAGTGTTCAAGTGCCAGAATCCAGTAATTCCAGCAATCATGAAAGGTCACTATCTCTGGCCTGCACTTCACAACGCAAAACCAGTGCCAGAGATATACCTACAACAGTTTTGGGGTCACATGCATACGGAATCACCGAAGGATCGTTCCAAGATAAAGACCAAACTGAACGGCATGCGCGTGGTTCTGACACCATCTACACTGCGTACTACATTAGCGCTGCCAGTCTGAGATACGTATGATGCGCTGCCATCCATCCCCGATCTACTGAAAGACGTGGCATCCCTCGGCTACACCTCCTTACTGCCACAGCTCTCAAACTTCAACGGAGCATATCTTCATCATCCGTGGAAGAGCCTCTTCGGGCTGGTGAACAAGTGCCTGTCACCTAAGCATGCCGGATTCGAAAAGTGCAACAAGCAGATCCTGCTCATCTTTCATGGCATCGCATTCAACAAGAATTACGACATGGCACAGCTCTTCTTCTCAGAGCTAATGGACCTGGTCAAAGCCAAAGAGAAGAATAGGCCAGGTACCATCCCATATGTAAGGTGGCTTGGGCTGATCATCAACGACTGCATGGCAGAGCATTCTTCAATCCCAAAACGCAGCTCAGATCCACACTACACTGCACCGAAGCTGCAGTACTTCAAAGCAGACAAGAAACCTGTCTTCGGTCTGCGGATCCCTGGGTTTCTGCTCAACCTTGTCAAATCTTCAAATCCAGCAGTTCAGCAGTACAAGGAAGCCACTGAGAGAACTGTCCCTGTGGTTCAGCAAAACCCAGCTGGACCTACCCCGGGGACAAAGCCGAGTGTAGGTAAGGGTCCAAAGAAAACCCAAAAGCCACAGAAACCAGTGGCCGGTTCGCCCAATGAAGGAAAGTCTGACGACTCTCTAGAGACGAGTCAGGCGGCTGAGGGCACCGAAACAGACGCTGAGGAAACTGCCGATGAGTCGTCAAGTGATGCCCAACAAAACACTGACGATGAGGCATCCGAGAGCGTGGGCACGGATAGCGAGGAATCTGGCTCGGATGATGATGATGACGACAATGCCAGTGAAGACGTTGAGCACACATATGCTCTG
The DNA here is from genome assembly GCA_945859875.1 of Cuscuta europaea. Lineage (NCBI taxonomy): Eukaryota > Viridiplantae > Streptophyta > Magnoliopsida > Solanales > Convolvulaceae > Cuscuta > Cuscuta europaea. The sequence continues at coordinate 20,031,253 of CAMAPE010000031.1, forward strand.
ATCAGAAAAGGAAAGCTGCCTGTCGAATCTCCACAGAAAAAGAGGATCACTGCTGAAGACGCAACACCGATAATAGCAGGCAGACCCCAAGTCTTCACTATCACAGAGCTGGCTAAACCAAGAGCCGATCCCAGCGAAACAAACTGCTCCAAGGATGACTACGATGAAGCAGCTCATTCTATAAAATATTCCAAAGATGTCGTCATCCGGGAGAAAAGGGCCAAGGTTAAGAATGACAAGGCTGCTAAGTCAAAGCCCCAGCCCCGGGTCAGAAAGAGCCTAATTGATAAGGCAGACGAGCACATCTTCGCCGGCTGCGATACCTTTATCCAGATAAGCCGAGTTGAATCCTTAAGTACAGGAGCCAATCTTTTTGGTTCTCAGGTAGAAGTCGCAGCATCTGGCTCAACTGCGCAAGCACAGCCTTCACCCAGCCACTCGATAGCCTCTCAACGGGTTATTGTTTCAAAAGAACGGGACTCAACCCCCTCACTGGTTCCTTCCGAATCAGTTGAGCGTACAATTGACCTATCGCCCGAGGTCAAAACCCCTTCTTCAAGCACATTGAGTCTAGGTGTCACATTCCCTACATTTTCTTCTTTTTCTAGGACACCTACACTATTTACTGCACATACAGGTGCACACACCCTGAAAGCAACAACCAGAGCGCAAGCTATGACGGTTGGAAGCCCTGCTATGCCCTCAATGATCCCAACATTGCACGCAGGCCACACATCAGCTATCTTCACTGATGCGGTGACAACAGTTACAACCCCCGTAACTGGTCACCCAACCTTTGAAGACGTCAACGTTCTACTAAATCGCTTCCTAGATTCCACCATCAAACCATGGGTGCAAGAAGCAATGACCGCTCTAGCACAGGAATTTAGGACCACCCAAGCGGTTCAGTCTGAACAACCCCCACCCCAACCTTCACCCGAACCCTTCATCTCCCATACACAACCAGTATCCTCCACCCCCTATCTCACCAATCCATCAACCAAATACCCATTCCTTCACATTCTCGGGGAGCCCAGGATACAGAACTAGTATTCTCCCCACGCCCGACCACACCTTCCATCGATCTCTCCTCACTACCTTTCGAAACCCTGACATCGGCTTTGCTGGACCATCTCCTAAACATCCCAGAAGCCAAACTTACCCTCCACCAGCAAGCCATTCTTGAAGCCCTCCTTTCTTCCCCTGAAACCAAAAGCAAATGCAAGGACAGTCCTCGTGGTCGCAAACGTTCCCATGAGGACCCCGACGATTCGGATCCTCATGAGGGGGAGAACAAGCGGCCACGACCACTTGAGCAAAATGTTTTAGCTAGCCAAACTCCACAGCCCATTCAACCAGAAACCTCTACTAACCAACAGCCACCACCCGAAGCCAAAATCTCTAGCCTGGTCGAGCTAGACTCAACATCCCGAGGCGTATCTCCTAGAGATACCAACCGAGGAGGGGATGGAAGTCCTGATGATGCTACCACTGGTACATCTTTTACATCAGGCCATCAGTTAGAACCTAGTTCTAAACTGATGTTAATGGGCAATCCAAGTGAACCCGGTTGTGCTACCCAAGAACAATCACCGCTCCAACAGCAGCAAAGAGTTCCATAAATTCCCCTAGGCAAGGACATCCACGACGCACTGGAGGAGGCGGTGATACATGATAAATGGCCAAAACAATGGACAGAATGGGATGATCTCCGCAATGAGGCTGAGATAGATGACATGCAGAGAAATTGGTGGCTACGAGAGCTAATCAACAAATGTGCTGAAGATATTATCAGGCTTGAGGACGATGAACGAAAGGAAGGGGAGAACTACAAGGAATCTCAGAAAACTCTTAAATCCGTCGTCAGACAATCAGCGGGAAGACTTCCCAAGACAGAGAAACCTTGGGACAATGTTCGAATCAAAGCCCCCTTCCAAGAGGAAATCAGAGAGCATATTTGGCGTAGACCAGACAAAGTCAAACCGTTGAATGAACTGAAGCTACGAGGCCTTACTCATCTAAAAGGAAAGCAGGCTGGAGGTCATCTACATATGCTATTACAAAGGTCAACCGGTACTCAGAGAGAGATGATGGAACAAGACTTGAAGTCCAACATTCTCCCGATTCATTAAATTCTACAAGTGAAGGCCGAGGATTATCACGGAGTGACATTCTATTCTTACAGGCTTCAACGCACTGACGAGAGTGAATTTACTTGCCAAGAGAATGATTTCATCATGCTTAAACCAGACGACATCTATCAAATGTTCATGGCCTATCGATACCTTCCAGTCAGGCAGAGCAAAACATACAGCGAAGGTCTTGAAGCAATCAAGAGATTCATGCTCAGATAGATCAGAGTACATTCTTCACATGACCTACAGATGGCTATTGAGTGCAACTTGACAAAGACAAACCTTACAAAGCCAAGACTGTATGGTCCAGAACTCGAAGACTTCCCAGCTTACCACATCTTCTTCACACCGCCAGCAGTCACTTATCTCAACCACAAGAACGAAAAACGTGTGATGGTGGTCAATGAAATTGAGAAATACTGTGACGGAACGCTGAAGATAATCAAAGAATAGCTTCTAAAGATGAAGGCACAGCTAGAGGAAAATCTTCAGGAGGCATCGTCATATGTTCTAAAGGAACACTCTACAGTGGAGACAATTTTAAAGGCCATCGACGATCGCCTAGAAAAGAGAAATATGCTAAGGCAATACGAACATGCACTGAATATGAGGAAGCACTACTTCAAGTCACAGAAGCAATAACAAAGTGGCACTTGATCACAAAGGGGGAGATTGTTGGAGATATTTTAATTGTGAATCAAGTTTGTCATAGATTAGCTTTATTATTATTCCTTGTATTAAATTAGTGCATGAATTAGATAGAATGTGGGCCAAGTGTTAGGCCCATATAAACAGGCTAAAAGCCTTTCACGCCTAACCTAAACCTCGCCTATAAAAAGGGAGCCGAGGGTTTAGGATTAGGTTAACGTCGTACTTATTCATTATAGCCTTACACGCATATCTTTCTGTGTACGAGTTCACGGTCTATCAAAGAGGGTTTTACATTGATTCAATCTGTGTTCATCTTTACGTTTAATCTTCTTTGTTAGATTGTTATTCATTGCTGTTACAGAAACAGGGACTATCATGGATCAAGGAAGGGGACTCCAATACTAGGTTTTTTCATAATTATGTAAAGATCAGAAATAAGAAGTAGATAATTACCTCTATTGGAGACTCTGAAGGCAACATTTACACCACTCCTTCTGATATAGGAGATGCAGCAGTGAGCTACTTCTCTTCCTTATATTCTGCAGATCACCCCACTGGTAATAATCAAATTTTGGATATTATTCCTAACTTGATTACTCAAGAAAAAATGATTTTCTTACTAATCTCCCTACTATGGAAGAAGTTAAACAGGCTGTTTGGATTCTTAATCCTTATAGTGCTGCTGGTCCTGATGGATACAATCGGAAATTTTTCAGAAAATGTTGGTCTTTTTTGAGTTTAGATGTTTTGAAAGCAGTCCAAGAGTTTTTTATGGGTTTACCTATTCCAAAGGGTTTTGCAAGTGCTATGCCGGTGCTAATTCCTAAGAAGGATAACCCCAATACTTTTGCAGATTTCAGACCAATTTGTCTTTCAAGTTTCTTGAGTAAAATTTGCACTAAAGTTATTGTTACAAGGCTTGACAGTATTTTACCTAAGATCATATCTAAAGAACAGGCTGGTTTTATGAAACAAAGAGACATTGCTGATCAAGTTCTTATTGCTCAAGAGATGATTCATTGCATTGATAAAAAGGTCAGGGGCTCTAATCTGGTGGTAAAGCTTGACATGGCTAAAGCATTTGATAGACTATCTTGGCAGTTTCTTTCTGATACTCTGTTGAAGTTTGGTTTTACTCCTATGTTTGTCAAGCTGATTATGAATAATCTACAAGCTATTAGGCTCTCAGTTTTGATCAATGGCTCTCCTTATGGCTTCTTTAGGCCTAGTAGGGGGGTTAAACAAGGTGATTCTCTATCACCTTATCTCTTTATTATTGCTTCAGAGGCTTTCTCAAGGGGTATCTCTAAGTTACTTGAACAAGGGAAAGTTAAATCTTATTGGATTGGAAATTCTGGAGTTCCCATTTCTCACCTAGGTTATGTTGATGACTTATTGGTTTTTCTAAATGGAGACTCTAGATCTATTCTGAATTTTAACAAGTTCTTGCAGGATTACCAAAATAGCTCTGGGCAGACTGTTAATTTAGATAAAAGTCTCTTTTTGTGTGGAAAAACATCTCTCAGAAGAATCAATCAGATAAAAGAGCTCTTAGGGATGAAAGTTGCTTGCCTTCCTATCAGGTACTTGGGTGTTAACCTGCATAAAGGTGTAAACAGATTTGAGTATTGTGGACAGATTATTAATCAGTTTGATAAGAAGCTAAATACATGGAATCAGAAGAATTTATCACAAGGGGGGAGGCTGATTTTAATCAAACATGTATTAAATTCAATCCCCTTGCATGTTTTAGCTGTTGACAGTTTACCCAAGAGAGTTATTAAGATACTCAACAGCAAAATGGCTTCATTCTTTTGGGGTTACTCAAGTGATAAGAAAAATTTTCATTGGATCAAATGGGCAAATCTATGTTTCCCTACTGAGGAGGGTGGCCTAGGGATCAGGTCACTAACTGATATTGAAAAGGCTTTCACTCTCAAGCTTTGGTGGAAATGGAAAACAGGGAAGTCTATTTGGACTGATTTTATAAAAAATAGATATGATAGAGTTGAAATGATACCTAGAATTACTGATTCCTCAATATGGAGAAGGATATGTCATGTTCATGAATATGCTTCCTCATTATGTTCTCAAACCACCAATGGAATTATCACCTGGAATGAAGAGACAAACGGTCAATTTTCCATAAAATCTGCATACAATGAAGTGAGGAACAACATTCTGCCTACCTTTTCCTTTAAACATCTCTGGAGCCCTAAGCAGGAACTTAAGATCACCCTTTTGCAATGGAAGATTCTCAAAAATATTCTGCCGTTCCCTGAAAAGTTAAATCAGTTACATATCATATCAAATCCCTCTATCTGCTATTTTTGTAGGAATAGCATTTCATCCCTGGACCATGTTTTCTACAATTGTAATATTGTGAAACCTATTTGGGATTATTTCATGAGTATTTTGGGTATTAATATACCTAGGAGTACTACGTCTATTACTCAGGTGTTCAGAAATTGCTGGCTCAGTACTGGTTCTTTGGATATTTTCAGGCATAATATTTCGGGTATTATCTCCTGGCATATTTGGAAGGTGTTTTCAAATTTACAGTGGGGAGAAAGGAATTCCATTTCATCTACTACAGGTATCATTCAAGCTATTAAACTTTACACTCAGGCCTGGTCCCACTCTCTCAAAGGGGTTAAAACTCACTCGCTTGACAAGATTCTGTATGAGGAACATATAATTCCTATGGATTTCCGCAGCAAAATCTATACCTTCCAGATCTTAAAATGGGGAAAACCGAAAGGAATGATTAAACTGAATACGGACGCTCGTTACTTATCTGGATTGGCGGCGGGAGGTGCGATTCTAAGGAATCGTTGTGGTCAGCTTCTTCGAGCGGTCGGTTTTGAGGTGGAAGCTTCATCTGCGTTGGAGGCGGAATTGAAGACCATTTCCCAGGCGGTACAGTGGGCGATGGATGCAGGGTATAGTGACTTTGAGGTGGAAACGGATTCAGCTATGGCGGTGCAACTTCTTCTGGATCCTGAGGTGCGGAGATGGAGAGAGCTCATTCAGGAAACCATACAGGCAGTGAATAGGAAACGTCTATCCATTCGACATGCCTATCGAGAGATTAACGGTGCAGCTCATTTTTTGGCCCAAGCTCATTCAGGCCCAACACAAGAATTTTTAAGCCCAAATAATTTACCCCCAATGGTTAGATGGGCCTATTTTATGGATCTGTTTGGTATTGCCTCTTTTCGATTGCATTAATCATTTATTTTTTTCATTTTACTTTTTTACGAGGTTTTGGTCTAGTCCCCCACAGTTTTTTGTAATACCCTTTAATTTTAATAAAATTCTGGTATCTGACTCCCGGCATTTACCCCACTGATTTTGGTGGTTTGCCTTCCGGGATAAAAAAAATAGGCATCCATCATAAGTCCAAAGTCTAATCTACGTGGGCTTGACCCATATTAATAATACATCTCCAAGCTAATGGACGAATCGGCCCGATAAATAAGTAAATGAGCAAGGGGCGACTCCCGCTCGTGAGACTGTGTCCTGGACCTAGTTGGGCCAAAGCTCGGAGATAACGGACCGATGGCACTGGGCCTGGCCCATTATCCCAACACGAGTCCCCCACTCCCTTAGTCGAGTAGTAGACTCGGCTAAAAGGGAGTAGTTGAGCTGCTTTGAAATCGACCTGGTTGCCAGGCTAGCTAGTTAGTTACATAGATGTTCGTTGATAATGAAGATTTGTGGTGTGCCGGAAAGGTCAGTCATGTAACACTATGGTCCCTCCTTATCCGGGTAGCGGCCCGGGGTCTTGTTATATGATCAGCAGCCCGAGATCTTCTTTGTTCCTTCCGGGAAGACTTCTTCCTTTGTTTATGATGAGGGGATGCCTCGTTAAAACCTTACTAGGAAAAAGTCCGGTGGGAAAAAATCCTAGTGAAGGAAAAAGAGTACACCGGAATCTTAAAATAAAGCAAAGGAAGGCTAGTCCCCTCGGTTCTTGATTGAGTGTCTGCCTTACTGGTAAGCCGATACATGTTCAGGAAAGGCCAGTCGCACGGCTGTTTGCCAGTGGCGGCGGTCGAGCCAAGGTGTGGTCGGGAGAGACCACCCGCATAACTGTTTGCTGATGATGCCGAGCCAAGGCATGCCCATGAGAGGCCGGCCACAAAGTTTTCTGTTGATGATGCCAAGCCGAGGTATGCTCGGGAGAGGGTGGCTCCACAGCTGTGCACATTGATCCCCACAGCTTGCGAGAGGATAGGGTTTTCTTCATCTGGGTAGCTGTTCTAGGTCATGTTTGTCTGATTAGCCACCCGAGGTCTTGTTCTTCCGATTAACTTCCTGGGGTCTTGTTTGTCCGATTAGCAGCTCGAGGTCTTGTTTTTCCGACTAGCAGCCCGAGGTCTTGTTTGTTCGATTAGCAGTCCAGGGTCTTCTTCCAAGTTCAACAAAAAGGTGAGCCCTCTGGCCACTGTGCGCAGCTGCAACGGTAGCCATCTGCTAAGGCAATCGCAAAGACCGGTCTTCACTTGTGAACAATGCTTGTCTGACGTTATCGGGAGGATGCGGTGAGTAGTTCACCATGATAAGTAGTCCCTGTTGACTGCTATTATTACTTTTCACAGACATGGCAGGTAGAAGAGGTGCTCTCGCTGCTTTAGCTGCAGTGCAGGATGCTAAGTCTCGGCTTTCGACGTCTGATGAAGGTCTGTCTCATGCAGGGGAGAAGCCCAGAGCTTCTCCGTCTGATGCTGGGGAAAAGCGAGAAGCTTCCATGCTTTTTGAAGAACGACTTTCCAAGAAGAACAAAGGTATAAACTGCTCCTTAGGCCGGGTAAGGGGAGATAACCCAACTGGCAGAATCCTCGTTTACTCTGTTCGTTTCCTCGTAGGTATGGCACGTCAGAGAGACGCGCTTGCTTCCCTGCCCCAACCTTCGTTTCCTCGCAGGTATGGCTGGTTGGAGAAGCGCATTTGCTGCCCTGCCCTGACCTTCGTTTCCTCATAGGTATGGTAGGTTGGAGAAGTGCACTTGCTGCCCTTACCTGACCTTCGTCTCCTTGTAGGTGGATGGTTGGAGAAGCGCAATTGCTGCATTGGATGCGACGAAGGATGCTAAGTCTCGACCTTTGACATCTGATGCAAGTCCATCTAATGTCGGGGAGAAGCACACAACTTCTCTTCTTGATGCCGGGGAGAAGCACGCAATTTCCCTCCATAATGTAAGGGAGATGCTTAGAGCTTCTCTGCCTGATGCTGGGGACATGCACGCACCTTCCCTTCCTGATGTCGGGGAGAGGCACGCACCTCCCCCACCTTATGCTGGGGAGAGGCACACACCTTTCCCGCCTGATGCTAGGGAGAGGTACGCACCTTCCATGCCTGATGCTGAGGAGAGGCATGCACCTTCCCTGCCTAATGTCAGGAATGCTAAGAGTTTCTCCGCCTGATGTCGGGGAGATGCCCAACTTCTCTGACTGATGCTAGGGAGAAACATGCATCTTCCTTGCCTAATGTCGAGTACATGTTAATAGCTTCTTGCCTGATGTTAGGGAGAAGTACTCACCTTCCCTGCTCCATGAAGAATAATTTCGTCGAGAAGAGTAAGGGCATTAAGCTAAAAATAAGTAGACATGAGCAGACAAACAGAAGTCTGGCTCTCCCTGCATCCCATCTGAAGCATGTAAGATAGTGATGCAGGTCAAGGAAGCGATGCAAGGCAAGAGAGTGATGATTGGGCGACTCATTCCTTCTCGTTTGTTGAGTCAGTGAGAGAGCTCTTTTGCAGATTCGTTCATTCATTCCGGTGATCGGAGGGATGCACATACTTTTTCATACGACGAGGAGTCCAAGGTGGCCTGACCTGCTGCGATTTGAGGATGGTCGGAATGCTAGGCCAACCCGACACTCTCCAAATATCATGGAGAGCGAGCTTGGCGGGACCTCCACTTTACTTCATCTTAATGAACGGTTGTTGATGGGGATAGCATGTGATTGCATCCGATCTTCCAAGCTATGTGTTGATCCTTGCGTGAGCGTTACTCGATCGTAGGTGGTCTGGGAAGGATGGACAATCTCGCTCTTTGACACGAACTTGACATCGAGGTAGCCCTGCACGAATTTGGCGGAGAGAGCCCTGCACGAACTTGGGTTGGAGATGAGCTTTGCGTGACTCAGAATGAATGGTGATGTAATGATCATTGGCCTCGTCATGACCACGTACTTAGCTTGAATTTCGAAGCCTGTCAAAGAAGAGTTTGAACCAGCGCCAGGTAGTCTAGGCTCAGGAGTGGGCGAAGAAAGCACATGCTGCCTTGAAGGTATACGCGGCTGGTCATGGAGCAGATGATCAGAGCATGCCCAAACTTGGTATGATAGGTTGACATATCGTCTTCCCGGATTTTACTCTGAGAAGTTTGGTTCGTCCAGAATCATGTTTGACCCTGATGAGTTGGAAAAGGTGGGTCATGACGACGACCTCGATACTTGGTCTCCTAGACACTTCCAAGAGGTTCATGATGATCTGGATGGAGTCACTCACGAGCATGATTTGGGACTGTTTTCCATGTTGTCACAGAGAAGATGGTCGTGATCTTAGAACTTTTCTTCATGATTTTCTTCATTGCTTGAGCTTCTATGCGTGCTTCATTCATCTTTCAATTTACTTAGTCATTTTTCATTCAAGAATACTTGGATAACTTATCGGGGATTTGGCTCCCCACTTAGGCTGCGAGGGGTAGAAAGTCGACAAGGTTGACCTTGACCACGCCCTGCTGGTAAGGCGGGGCTGACCCGCACACTGTCGGTCTAGGACCAACGAGTTGTGCAAGCTGTTTGGCCAGCGATTAGACAACGGATGTACGAGAGGGGCTCGGGGCGCGACCTCTCGCATACCTTCGACCCAGAGGTCGGTCTTACACCGTCTTGACTTGTACAACTAGTTTCATACTTAGGAAATATTTTGGTTATTCCCTTTCTGAAAGTTGAACTGAAGTCGGCCAAACGTAAGGGCAAGGCCCTGCATGATCAGACCAGAACGGACCCGCACCGTTGATCCCGTCAAGCGCGTATGCAGGCTGCTAAGCGTAGCAACGTCAGACAACGGATGTACAAAAAAGGGCTCGGGGCACAACTTTTCGCATTCCTTCGGTTCGGAGACCGGTCATATAGTTGCCGCATCGTTGATTCGATCATACGTGCATGCGAGCTGTTTAGACAGCAATGCCAGACAACGGATGTACGAGAGGGGCTCGGGGTGCGACCTCTCATATACCGTTTTGACCCGGAAGCCGGTCTTACAATTGCCCTGACCGAGCAGCTAACCCCGAACTTAGAAAGTAGTTTGATCATTTTCTTGCCCGAGGGTCGAGCCGTGGTCGACTAAACACCGAGAGCGGGGTGTGATGTACTCTCTCTCTCTCTCTCTCTCTGTTTTTTTAGCCGCCGCCCGTTTAATCCAAGTGAGGTCGGACCTCATCAAATTCAAGATTGAAAAACGAAATATATACTTTTTTTAAGTAATGAAAGAATTTGAGAACTTGAGGAGTTTCTTCGGTTCTGCACTTGATCTACAATTTGTGATGAGACTCATAGAATGTGAGAGAGCTGATCTGCAATCCACTCTTCATCAACGAGCTTGTAGTACTCCGCTCTTAGGATTAGAAAAGGTTCCCGGCGCTCCGCACTTAATCTCCAAGCTTGTATTGCTCCGCTCATAGAATCTGACAAGGTGCCCTGTGCTCCACACTTGATCTAAAAGCTCGCAGTGTTCCGCTCATGGATTTTAACCAAGTGTCCTGCAATCTACACTTGATCTAGAATCTTCCTCGTTGTAGTCTTCAATTTGTAAGATCAATCGGGAGCACCGCGCCGAATTTGATCTCCCGTTCCTTCTCTCTTGGTTGACTTGGATTTCTTCGACTTCAAAGGTGGGTTCAATACAAAGCTAAGCCTCCATCGTACTTTGTATCTTTGTTGATGAAATGGGCTATGACGTCCTCTGCCTAAGCTGCTTACACGCCTTCGTGTAAAATCTTGTACCCCTTTGACAATGATTCTTCCACGCTACTGTGAATTTCTGCGTCACAGGGCGTCTTCGTATTATCCGGAGGATGTCTCCATGTCCACAAGAATGGTGTGACTTAAATTCTTATGCACCTTTTCCTGTAGTATCAACCTCAAGAACCCTTGAGCCAAAGCTTCTAGAACGCGGGTGGCTTCCCGGAACACATACAACACAGCATGAAGTTGTGTCAGCTTCATGCGCGGAGCACAATACGGCTCACCTCTTAGACGATCAGGGCAGATTGCCTGTTATGACAGTGACCCAATGTACCCCTCGAGACTGCAGGATTCAACAATTGATTCCAGAGATCTCCTGTCAGCATCATCACCTGGCTCCTCACGTGATGGTCGTTGTATTGTGCTCGGTGTGAATGAAAACTTCATGTCTGTGTTATCGTCTTCCGGGTCATCACGCTTCCATTTGTCTTCTTTCTTTCCTCCTCCTTTATCCTTCTTCCTCTACTTAGCATCTTCTTCCTCAGCCTGGCGGTCTGCATGCCCTAATGGAATGGCTTCGCGTTGCAAAGTCTGTAACCCCTTAGCAACGGTACTTCTGGACTTTCATGATCAGCTCCACGTTGCAAGGTCTGTATCCCTTTAACAACGAAGCTTCCAGGACTTCGAGTAACAACTCCGCGTTGCAAAGTCTGTACCCCTTTAGCAACGGTGCTTCCCTCCTTCCCGGGACGAGTGTTTCCGGGAGGGCCTCCTTCCTGGATGTCACTGCGTTGCAAGGTATGTACCCCTTTAGCAACAGTGCTTCCATGCCTTCGAGTAACAGCTCCGCATTGCAATGTATGTGCCCCTTTGACAACAGTGCTTCATCATGGTACCAGTGGATGGTTCTGGGACATGGAGGTCGGCACGCCCTTGTGGAATGGCCGTTGCAAGGTTTGTAACCCCTTAGCAACGGTACTTCTCGACTTTCATGATCAGCTCCACATTGCAAGGTCTATACCCCTTTAGCAACGATGCTTCCAGGACTTCGAGTAACAACTCCTTGTTGCAAGGTCTGTACCCCTTTAGCAACGATGCTTCCTTCCTTCCTGGGATGAGTGTTGCCGGGAGAGCCTCCTTCCCGGCTTCCGCTGCGTTGCAAGGTCTGTACCCCTTTAACAATGATGCTTCCATGCTTCGAGTAACAGCTCTACGTTGCAAGGTTTGTACCCCTTTATCCACGGTGCTTCCAGGACTTTGAGTAACAGCTCCGCGTTGCACGTTCTGTACCCCTTTAACAACGGTGCTTCCTTCCTTCCCAGGATGAGTGTTGCCGGGAGGGCCTCCTTCCTGGCTTCCGTTGCGTTACAAGGTTTGTACCCCTTTAGCAACGATGTTTCCATGCCTTCAAGTAACAGCTCTGCGTTGCAAGGTCTGTACCCCTTTATCAACGGTGCTTCCAGGACTTTGAGTAACAGCTCTGCGTTGCAAGATCTGTACCTCTTTAGCAACAGTCCTTCCTTCCTTCCCGGGACGAGTGTTGCCGGAGGGCCTCCTTCCTGGCTGCCGCTGCGTTGCAAGGTCTGTACCCCTTTAACAACGGTGCTTCCATGCCTTTGAGTAATAGCTCTATGTTGCAAAGTTTGTGCCCCTTTGTCAACAACGCTTCATCATGGTACCAGTGCATGGTTCTGGGACGTGGAGGTCAGCCACATATGGCTCTCCCCCGACGACCTTTCTCCTCAACTCGTGTAGCCTTAACCTCAGATCTTTCACCGCATCATGGGCAAATCCTGCTCGTGCGCGCCCAGCGCGGAGCTGAACATGCGCAAAAGACTCTGCAACCCTCTCGCGTACGTGAGGTCGAGATTTAGCATGACGTTCGTCCGGGAAGGCTGTCCGGCTGCCCGATCGATGAGAGTGATAAGATGAGTCGTCCTTCCTTGCTACCATGGCTACCCAACGTGTCAGGACATATACTCCCTTTGAGATCCATTTGTGCTGGTATATGTTTGTTGATATGTCTCCCGAGGTGTTCGTTGTCTACCCATTTGGCGGGAGTGATGAGATGAATCATTCTCTCTGATAGTCCTTGTTTCTGTAACAGTAATGAATAGCAGTATACCAAAGAAGATTAATCGTAAAGATGAACACAGATGAATCGATGTAAAACCCTCTTTGATATACCGTGAACTCGTACACAGAATGATTTGCGCTAAGGCTATTATGAATAAGTACGAAAGTTAACCTAATCCTGAATCCTCGGCTCCCTTTTTATAGGCGAGGTTCAGGTAGGCGTGAAAGGCTTTTAGCCTGTTGTATGGGCCTAACACTTGGCCCATATGCAATCTAATAAATGCACATATTAAATACAAGGAATAATAATAAAGCTAATCTATTACAAGAGAGGTGACAAACTTGATTCACAATTAAATGATCTTCAACAATCTCCCCCTTTGTGATCAAGTGCCACTTTGTTATTACTTCTGTGATTTGAAATAGTGCTTCCTCATATTCAGTGCACGCTCGTATTGCCTTAGCATGTTTCTCTTTTCTAGGCGATCGTCGATGGCTTTTAGAATGGTCTCCACTGTAGAGTGTTCCTTTTGAATGTATGACGATGCCTCCTGAAGATTTTGCTCTAGCTGTTCCTTCATCTTTAGTAGCTGTTCTTTGATTATCTTCAGCGTTCCGTCACAATATTTCTCAACTTCGCTTACCACCATCAGGCGTTTTTCATTCTTGTGGTTGAGATATGTGACTGCTGGCGGTGTAAGGAAGATGTGATATGCTGGGAAGTCTTCGAGCTCTGGACCATACAGTCTTGGCTTTGTAAGATTTGTTTTTGTCAAATTGCACTCAATAGCCATCTGTAGGTCGTGACATGAATGCACTCTGATTTGTCTGAGCATGAATCTTTTGATTGCTGCAAGGCCTTTGCTGTATATTTTGCTTTGTCTGACTGGAAGGTATCGATATGCCATAAACATTTGATAAATGTCGTCTAGTTTAAGCATGATGAAATCATTTTCTTGGCATGTAAATTCACTCCCATCGGTGCGTTGAAGCTTGTAAGAATAGAATCTCACTCCATGATAATCCTCGGCCTTAACCTGTAAGATTTGATGAATAGGGAGAATATTGGATTTCAAATCTTGTTCCATCAGCTCTCTTTGAGTACCGGTTGACCTTTGCAACAGCATATGTAGATGACCTCCAGCCTGCTTTCCTTTGAGATGGGTGAGACCTCGCAGCTTTAGTTCATTCAGAGGTTTAACTTTGTCTGGTCTACGCCAAATGCGCTCTCTGATTTCCTCTTGGAAGGGGGCTTTGATTCGTACATTGTCCCAAAGTTTCTCTGTTCTGGGAAGTCATCCTGCCGATTGTCGGACGACTGATTCAAGTACTTTCTGAGATTCCTTGTAGTTCTCCCCTTCCTTTCGTTCATCGTCCTCGAGCCTTATTATATCTTCTGCACATTTGTTGATGAGTTCTCGTAGGAACCAGTTCCTCTGCATATCTTCGCATTCTTCATCCTGCATGATTTGATCCATCTCCGTCCACTGTCTGGGCCATTTGTCGTGAATGATGATATCTTCTAGTTGATCATGCATTTCATCTGACGATAGAATGGTAGTGGCAGATTGATCTTTTGGAGACGGAGGCATGTTAATTGGAACACCGGGTTCACTAGGATTTCCCGTTGTCATCAGCTTTGAACGAGGTTCTAACTGATGGCCTGATGTAAAAGATGTACCAGTGGTAGCATCATCAGGACTTCCATCCCCTCCTCGGTTGGTATCTCTAGGAGATACGCCTCGGGATGTTTCATCTAGCTCGACCAGGCTAGAGATTTTGGTTTCGGGTGGTGGCTGTTGGTTAGTAGAGGTTTCTAGTTGAATGGGCTGTGGAGTTTGGCTAGCTAAAACAGTTTGCTCAAGTGGTCGTGGCCGCTTGTTCTCCCCCTCATGAGGATCCGAATCGTCGGGGTCCTCATGGGAACGTTTGCGACCACGAGGACTGTCCTTGCATTTGCTTTTGGTTTCAGGGGAAGAAAGGAGGGCTTCAAGAATGGCTTGCTGGTGGAGGGTAAGTTTTGCTTCTGGGATGTTTAGGAGATGGTCCAGCAAAGCCGATGCCAGGGTTTCGAAAGGTAGTGAGGAGAGATCGATGGAAGGTGTGGTCGGGCGTGGGGAGAATACTAGTTCTGTATCCTGGGTTCCCCGAGAATGTGAAGGAATGGGTATTTGGTTGATGGATTGGTGAGATAGGGGGGGTGGAGGATACTGGTTGTGTATGGGAGATGAAGGGTTCGGGTGAAGATTGGGGTGGGGGTTGTTCAGACTGAACCGCTTGGGTGGTTCTAAATTCCTGTGCTAGAGCGGTCATTTCTTTTTGCACCCATGGTTTGATGGTGGAATCTAGGAAGCGATTTAGCAGAACGTTGACGTCTTCAAAGGTTGGGTGTCCAGTTACGGGGGTTGTAACTGTTGTCACAACATCAGTGAAGATAGCTGATGTGTGGCCTGCGTGCAATGATGGAATCATTGAAGGCGTAGCAGGGCTTCCAACCGTCATAGCTTGCGCTCTGGTTGTTGCGTTCAGGGTGTGTGCACCTGTATGTGCTGTGAATAGTGTAGGTGTCCTAGAAAAAGAAGAAAATGTAGGAAATGTGACACCTAGACTCGATGTGTTCGAAGGAGGGGTTTTGACCTCGGGCGATAGGTCAATAGTACGCTCAACTGATTCGGAAGGAACCAGCGAGGGGGTGATTCCCGTGCTTTTGAAACGATAGCTTGTTGAGAGGCCATCGAGTGGCTAGGTGAGGGCTGTGCTTGCGCAGTTGAGCCAGATGCTGCGACTTCTACTCGGGAACCGAAAAGATCGGCTCCTGTACTTAGGGATTCGGCTCAGCTTATCTGGATAAATGGATCACAGCCGGCGAATATATGCTCGTCAGCCTTATCTATGAGGCTCTTTCTGACGCGAGGCTGAGACTTTGACTTAGCAGCTTTGTCATTTTTGATCTTAGCCCGTTTCTCCCGGATAACGGCATCTTTGGAGTTCTTGATGGCATGGACTGCTTCATCATAGTCATCCTTGGAGCTGTTTGTTTCTCGGTGAACGCTCTTTGATTTTTGCAGCTCTTTGATGGTGAAGACCTTGGGTCTGCCTGCGATTATTGGTGCTGCGTCTTCAGCAGTGATCTTCTTTGGAGATTCGACAGGCAGCTTTCCTTTTCGGATTAAAGCATAGGTGTGCTCAACGTCATCACTGTCATTGTCATCACCATAAGAGTCAGACTCCTCGCCATCCGTACCCACGCTCTCGGATGCCTCATCGTCAGTGTTAGTTTGGGCATCACTGGACGACTCATCGGCAGATTCCTCAGCGTCTGTTTCGGTGCCCTCAGCCGTCTGACTCATCTCTAGAGAGTCGTCAGACTTTCCTTCATGGGGCAAACCGGCCACTGGTTTCTGTGGCTTCTGGACATGTTTAGGACCCTTACCTGCACTCGGCTTTGTCCCCGGGGTAGGTCCAGCTGGGTTTTGCTGAACCATAGGGACAATTCTCTCAATGTTCTCTCGGTACTGTTTGACTGCCGGATTGGATGGATTGACAAGTTGGAGCAGAAACCCATGAATCCGCAGACTGATGACATGATTTTTGTCGGCTTTAAAGTACTGCAGCTTTGGGGCGGTGTAGTGTGGATCAGCACTGCGTCTTGGGATGGAGGTGTGCTCTGCCATGCAATTATGAATGATCAGCCCTAGCCACCTCGCGTATGGGATGGTACCTGGCCTGTTTTTCTCCTTTGCTTTGACCAGGTCCATGAGCTCTAAGAAGAAGAGCTGTGCCACGTCGTAATTTTTGTTGTATGCAATGCCGTGAAAGATTAGTAGGATCTGCTTAATGCACTTGTCAAACCCGGCATGCTTTGGCGACATGCATTTATTCACCAGCCCGAATAGGCTTTCCACGGGTGATGGAGATAGGCTCCGTTGAAATTTGATAGTTGTGGCAGAAGTGAGGTGTAGCCGAGAGCTGCTACATCTTTGAGGAGATCAGGAATGGATGGCAGCGCATCATACGTGTCGTGAACTGACAGCGCTAGTGTAGATCGCAGTGTAGATGGCGTTAGGATTACGCGCATGCCATTCAGTTTTGTCTTGAATTTGGAGCGATCCTTCGCTGATTCAGTATGCATGTGGCCCCAAAATTGTTGTAGGTATATCTCTGGCACTGGTTTGGCGTTGTGAAGTGCAGGCCAGAGATAGTGACCTTTCATTATGGCTGGAATGATTGGGTTCTGGCACTTGAAGACGGTGAGGTCTAGCTGGAAGTTGTTGTCCAGCACCTTGATCCACTTGCCCTTAGGGTAGATGACGTCGTCAATCTGTGTTTGAGGTGTTCCTGCCATTTTGAACTGTAAAAGCAGGGGGTCAGCATATTAATTTATTGGTTTGATGGCTCTGAGATTAGATTGAAAGAGTTTTGGTGTTTGCAGGTTTCAGACAAGTTGTGCAGGTGGATTTTTGAAAAAACATTGCAAGTCAAAATCTCGAGATCCAAATCTCGAGATCCAAATCTCGAGATCCAAATCTCGAGATATAAATCTCGAGATCAAGATTTCGAGATTCAAATCTCGAGATCAAGATTTCGAGATTCAAATCTCGAGATCAAGATTTCGAGATTCAAATCTCGAGATCTTGATTTCGAGATTAAAATCTCGAGATCAAGATTTCTAGATTCAAATCTCGAGATCAAGATATCGAGATTCAAATCTCGAGATCTCGCTCGAAGATGAATCGACGAACTCGAGATCTGGAGAACTGAATGTCGAGATCATAAATCTCGAAATGACGGTTCCACCTGCAAATTCATAAACAAGATATACGAGAAACGATATACAATGATTTCGACCTTGAAACAAACGAAAAACCCTTTTGAACTTTAGTTTGAGAAATTACGAACGTTTTGTGAGAAAGATTTTTCGTTTAAATCCGATCTTTAAGGATTTCGATGGAGAAGAGAGTGAAGTGACCCGTTTAACTACCTTCGTAGAGAGATTCGAAGATAGAAGAAAGATGGAGAAAAGACGAAGGAGTTTGGATAAGACGAAGGAGTTTGGGGAGCTCTGGTTCCGTGCTTGGTTTGCGAAAACTGTGAGAATGGGAAGGGAAGGGTTTTCGGAGGGTTTATATACGCGAGAAGTTTGGACCTTTTCGTAACAGTTGAGCCTGAATGTATGGGCTAGCACAAAATGCCTAAGGTCAGTAAAAAATAGAGCTCCCCCTCAAATAGTGAAATTTTTTGCCTTTTTCTCCCCCCCCCCCCCCCCAAAACAATGCAACAAACAATATGTACAAAATGCAACGCACACACACTATTTTTGTTCTTTTTCAGATTTTCTCCCCCTCAACACATGCAACACACGCACACTATTTTTGTTCTTTTCGGATTTTCTCCCCCTCAACACATGCAACTCACACACACTTTTTACAGATCACACTCACGCACGCTTTTTACAAGTCCCACACACACACACTTTTCAGACCAGTGGAGACGAAATTTAAACAGGCTCGAGGTTCAACATGCCCAACTTGGAGACCAGGAACTGGAATCTTTTTTCATCCAATGCCTTAGTAAACAAGTCAGCCAGTTGAAGCTCTGAGCTTACAAAGTACATATCAATGTCTCCTTTCTCCACATGATCCTTGATGAAACGATAACGCAGATCAATGTGTTTGGTGCGGGAGTGGTGAACAGGATTGCTTGTGATGGCGATGGCGCTTTGAGAGTCACTGTAGATCGGGATATGGCGGAATGTGTAACCGTAGTCCTTGTGCTGAGTCTTCATCCATAATATTTGTGAACAACAACTAGCAGCCGCGACGTATTCGGCCTCAGCTGTAGATGTTGACACACAATTCTGCTTTTTGGAAGACCAGCAGACTAGCTTCCCGCCCAAGAATTGGATGGCTCCCGATGTACTTTTGCGGTCCATCCGGCAACCTGCAAAATCAGCGTCCGAGTATCCGACTAGATCAAAGCCTGAATGCTTGGGCTACCAAAGGCCTAGATTCACCGTGCCTTTGAGGTATATTAAGATTCGACGTACAGCGGTCAGATGAGATTCCTTCGGATTGGCTTGAAACCGAGCACATAAGCATGTGGAGAAGACAATGTCAGGCCTGCTTGACGTGAGATACAGCAAAGATCCAATGATGGCCCTGTAATTCGTAGCATCAATTGGCTTCCCGGAGGGGTCTGAGTCCAGTTTATTGTTTGGGGACATAGGGGTCGTCATGGAAGATTTGCCTTCAATGTTGAATCTCTTTAGCATATCCAGAATGTATTTGGGCTGGTTGATGAAAATGCCATCAGAGAGTTGTCTTACTTGCAGGCCTAAGAAGAAGTTAAGTTCACCCATCATGCTCATCTCGAACTTTGTTTTCATCAGTTTCTCAAAATGTTGGCATATGCGCGGATTTGAAGAGGCAAAGATGATGTCATCAACATAGATCTGAATCAGAATGATGTCAGATTTCTGTCGCTTGATAAACAGAGTAGTATCAATCTTTCCTTTTGAGAAACCTGAATCAATCAGAAATTCGGTCAAGGCATCGTACCAAGCTCTGGGTGCTTGTTTCAGCCCATAGAGAGCTTTCTTGAGCTTGTATACATGGTCTGGGAATTTTGGATCTACAAATCCTTCAGGTTGAGCAACATAGACTTCTTCTTCTAAAGTCCCATTTAGAAAAGCTGTTTTCACGTCCATCTGAAAGACGGTGAAGTTTTTGTGCGCCGCGTACGCAAGAAAGAGGCGGATTGCTTCAATTCTAGCTACGGGCGCAAACGTTTCATCATAGTCTATGCCTTCCTGTTGATTATATCCCTTTGCGACCAGCCTTGCCTTGTTCCTTACAACTGTCCCTTCTTCATCTCTTTTATTTTTGAAGATCCACTTCGTGCCAATGATAGTCTTTCTCTGAGGCTTGGGTACCAGTGACCATACATCCAGTCTGTCAAATTGATTGAGTTCATCTTGCATCGCAATCACCCAATCTGGATCAAGTAGTGCATCAGAGACCTTTGATGGTTCTGACTGGCTTAGGAAGCAGGCGAAGTGGCATTCATTCATCGTTGTGGATCTTGTGCGCACATCTTGACTCGGATCACCTATTATCTGATCAACGGGATGTGCTCTCGTCCATTTTCTCTCATGAGCTAGAGGAGTTGGAGTAATGATTGGTTGATCCGAGTCCTGATAGGGGTTTGAGGGCTCTGGAGCTGCTGTAATGTGCAGTGGAGATGATTCTGGACTTGTAGCAAAACTGTGATCATCCACACCTCTGTGATTGGATTGAGGGGTTGAGGGTGTGGATGGTACATCGTCTGGACCTGTGAGGAGCGGAATCTCTGCTGTTGGAGTTGATGTTGAAGCTGGTGTGCATGGAGGAGGTGAAGATTGTGAGTTCTCGTAGAAGTTTCTGAAAAGAGAGTCGAGAATCACATCTTTGTGTTCGGTGTTTGGTTCAGCTTTATCAGAAGCTACTGGTACAGCATGTGATGGATCAGTCTGTAGATGTTCGATCGCGAAGTCTTCCATTTCATAGAATGTAACATTTACACTCTCGATGACAGTGCGCTTGTCTCTCAGATAGACTCTGTAAGCTTTGGACTGCAGTGAGTAGCCAATAAACACGCCTTCTCTGGCTTTGGGGTCCAACTTACTTCTCTCTGTCGGATCATTCAGTATGAAGCCCTTGCATCCAAAAATCTTGAAGAAAGAAATGTCGGGAGTTCTGTTGAAGAGAATTTCATACGGAGTCTTGTCGAAGCGTTTATGGATGGATGTTCTGTTCTGGGTGAAGCACGCCGTATTGATTGCCTCTGCCCACATGAAGTGAGGCAGTCTGGATTGGATTAACATGGTGCGTGCTTCTTCAACAAGAGTCTTGTTCTTTCTCTCAACAACTCCGTTCTGTTGGGGAGTTTTAGCTGCTGCAAATTGCTTAGTGATACCAAGTGATTCATAGAAATCTGTGAGAGTTTGATTTTTGAACTCGGTACCATTGTCAGTTCTAACTATTCGAACACTGTGATGTAGCAGTTTCTGGATGGTCCTGATAAAGGTCATAATGTTTTCTGCAGCCTCGTCCTTTGAACGGAGAAATTTTGTCCATGTGTACCTAGAGAAGTCATCAACGATCACCAGAGTGTATTTTCGGCCGTTGATGCTTTGGACTCTCATAGGTCCACACAGATCCATGTGAATTAACTGCAGCTGGTGTGTAGATGATGGTACTGTTTTTGACTTGTGGGAGCTTCGCGTCATTTTGCCCATTTTGCAGTCACTACAACGATTTTCAGCGGAAGACTTTAGCAGAGGAAGCCCCTTGACAAGTTTCTTGGAGAACAGGATTGATAGATGCTTGAAGTTCAGATGGGAGAGACGTCTGTGCCAAAGGTTGTTCTATTCTGTTGAAGCTTTGGACAACAGACAGATGGAAGTGGTGGATTGAACGCTTTTCAGATCAATAGTGTACAGATTTGATGTTCTGTAACACGTTAATAATGTATTCCCCATGCTGTCTAGAACACAACATTGTTTTGCAAAGAACCTCACTTCCATCCCGCTGTCACAGAATTGCCCTATGCTCAGTAAATTGTGTTTGAGCCCTTTGACAAAAGAAACATCTTTGATAGTGACACTGGCACAGATGACGTCCCCATACCCAAGAATAGGATATGAGGCGTCATTCCCAAATCTGACATTGCCTCCGTTACAGTTGGTGTAGTTGCTCAACAGGTGTTTTATTCCGGTCATGTGGGTTGAGCATCCTGAGTCTAAGTGCCACACATGACTGTCCTGCAAAACAATCAAACAGGTTTAGGTACCCATCTTGGAGTGGGTCCTTCCTTATTAACAAAAAACACATTTTTTCTAAATCTTGCTTTTAGCTGTGATCCAAGGTCAGCAGCTTTTTAAACAAAAGATCTTTCTTTTGTGGACTCTCTAATAGCCAGATCTGCTTTTGCAGTGGGTCTGGTTTTTGGAGCCCACTTAGCAGCTTCCATTTTGGTGGGTCTGATTTTGTGAACCCACCTTTCAGATTCAGTTTTGGTGGGTCTTAGTTTGGGGACCCACCTTTCAGATTCAGTTTTGGTGGGTCTCATCTTGGGGACCCACCTTTCAGTTTCAGCTTTGATGGGTCTAATTTTGGGGACCCACCTTTCAGTTTTAGTTTTGGGAGGAGAGTAGACATGTGCTTTGTGATTGAATGGTGTTTTCTTAAGGTTTGTTTTGAAAATTTCCTCTTTAGAAAGCCGATTAAGATGTTTCCTTAAATGAACTCGGAGGGGATATTTCATATCAGGTATACAAAATATTCCCTTAGAAGTTCTGCTCTCGGTTTCCCTTTTTGGTTTGAGCTTCCTGTGAGGCTTAGTTTTAACAACATTCACATCACATTCATAATTATGAGGATCTGGAACAGAATAACCATAAGCAATACTTGAATTATGAATTGAACAATGTCTAGAAGATGTCTCAGAAATATTCAGCTTGGGACTCAAGACTGAACTACTAGAAGTTTGTTTCTCAGAGACAGAATTACAATTAACTTTAGAATAAAAAATAGAACTGGATCTAGGGTTGGCATTATTCTCAAAAACTTTCTTTTTGCCTTCTGCGATTTCCTTCCTCTTCTTCCTCCACTCACTCTTCTCTTCTCCTTCCTTCTTCACTTCTTTACCTGTAAGCAAAGGAGAAGAGAGATGAGTGGACGAACCTTTTAAAAGCTTTGTTTTCCTAGGTGAGGTGTGTGAACTGTCAGACTTATTATTAGAAGTAGAAGGGGATGTTTTAGCATGATACTGCTCACTTAATTCATTGATTTTTTGAAGAAGTTCCTGCCAGTTGCTCTCAAAACCTCTCTTTTCAGTTTCAAATCTCTCTCTCTCGTTATCAAGAGTTTTCTGGAGGTTTTTGAGTTTTTGAGCCATAGGAAAAATACAAGGTTCCTCTCCAATTTTAGAGATACCTACTCTTGGGGGTGGGTCTAGAGGATGTCCTATGTGTGGAATATCTTTTGCATAAGGGTCAAGACATTAACTAAAGCAGGAACTAGATTCTTCTTGTGAAAGTTGTTTTTCATTAACAGAAGGATAATCATAAGAAATCACAGCTTTAGGATTCTTTCTCTTTTCTTCTTCTGCTTCTGCGTTTTCTTCATCACTTCTAAAATACATTTTCTCACCAAACCCTAATCCCATGTAATCTTTGTTATAAATCTGAAGACAGTTAACTTTCTTTAGATTACATGGGTTGGTTATGCCCAGTCATATTTTAGGATTGTAAAATCGGTCATCCTTTATTCGATTAAGAAAAATTGTTTGTTCAGACTGACCTCTCTTAGCAGCTAGATCCTCTAGTTCTTTTATTTTGTTTAAAAGTGTTCTTCTCTTATTATGCAAAAAATCGCATTGAGCCTTTGCAGTGCTTTTTTCTCTTTCACTATCCTCAAATTTCTTAGTTAATTCAGCTATCTTAAGTTCAAAACTTTCAAAATCTGAGGACACCTTTTTGACCTGATCTTTCGCAATTTCAAGTTGAACACTTAGAGAAGACTTTTGGTCTAGATTCTGTTTCAGTACCCTGTGATTATTGTCTAATCTCTCCTTTAGTTCTTTAATTAGATTGTCCTTCTCAAGTAAGGGCTGATTTTGATTATTTCAAGGAATATGAGAGGTACTTACAGAGCTTGTTGAGCATTCACTGTCGGGGATCGCAGCATCACCCTTTCTTTCATCTTCTTCCTCCACTCGTGCCATCAAGGCATAGTTTTGTTCCTCCTCCTCCTCATCAGAAGTATCTTCTGCCCATTGATCATTTCCAGCAAGCATTGCAGAAGTTTCTTCTTCTTTCTGCACCATTAACATCTTCTGCTTATTCCACAACATCTTTTGCTTGTAGAAGTTTGCATCCTTTTTCTTTGGGAGACGGCAGTCTTTGATGACATGTCCAGCCTTTCCACAATTGTAGCATTTGGGAGCATCTTCAGCTGATGGCGCCTTCCTAGAAGATCCTTGTTCATGGTTCTTCTGTTTGTAGTTTGAGGAGGAGGTTCTAAGCTTGTTGGAGGAGCTATTCTTCTTTGCAAATCTCTTGGCAAGCAGTGTCATCTTCTTCTGTAAGTCTGCAAGCTCAACCTCCAGATCAGATTTGTCATCGTCACTTTCATCATCATCTGATTCAACCACCACCTTCTTCTTCTTCTTCAGTGGTGTGGTTGTCCTTCGGGGCTGAGCTTCCATCACTAGAGCCAGGGGATTTGTGCTGTGATGATCCTCGGCACAAGCAACCTCATTGACAAATTGCTTCAAATGTTCATAAAGAGTGCAGAGGTCAATTTCATCCAAGTCAATGCGAGATCTAACATCCTTCACTGTCTTTTCCCATGCAGGATGTAAGCTGGATAGAAACCTTATATTCAGTTCCAAGTTGGACCTGAATACTTTAATTTTTCTTAGTTCATTGACCAGTTGAATGAGTCTGTTGTAAGTCTCGTTCAATGGTTCTCCCTGGCCAGCTTTGAAGGAGTCATAAGCAATAAGGATTGTTGTCTTCTTGGTTTTAAGGTTGATGCTTGTGCCTTGGAGCAGTTTCTCGAACTCATCCCACATTTCCTTTGTCGTTTGCATGCTGTCGATGAGAACATATACTTCATTAGGGATTGCTTGAAGGAGGTACGTCTTGGCCATGAGATCACCTCGAAGCCTGAGCCTGTCAGCTTCGGTATATTCAGATGCCATTTTTCGTCTCCTTTCTGGAAGAATAGGTGGGTTGTTTTCTGGATCTCCACCAACTGAAATCATCAGTTCAGCTGGTCCTTCAAGCAACGATTCAAGCATCGCAGCGGAGTTTTCTTTGTGCTCAAGGAAATTAAGGAATCGATTTCTCCACATTTGGTATTCTCCTTTCCTGAGACTGGGAGGAGTACTGCTGTTCCCTTGGGCATTGAATTCTGAGGCCATTGCTGTATAAAACTGACCGTTCGAGATAATTGATCAAAAGATTTTCATAGGCAGAATGTCGAAAATCAGATGTCGAGATCTGAATATCGAGATCTGGGATTTCGATAAAGGAGGCCCGGTTTCGAGATTTGATATCGAGATTAGGATGTCGAGTTTTGAAATCTCGATATTTCAAATGTCGAGAAGTAGATCTCGAGACGTGAGATGTCGAGAAGTTAAACTCGAAATATTATTTCGAGAAGTCAAATGTCGAGACCAGATGTCGAGACCAGATGTTGAGACCTTAAAATCGAAATCTTGATCTCGAGATTTAGATGTCGAAATCCTCAATGTCGAAATCCTACAAACTGTAAATATCAGATAAGCAAAATCTGAAGGTAGTTTCTTGTAGAGTATGATGTCGAGATCCTCAGGTAAAGTTTTCAGCTCGAAATACTTGGCAGAACCTGTTTAAAACCTAGATGTCAACATATGCTACTCGAAATATCTCAAGTACAGAATTTTCAGAAAACGAAATCTGAAGTATACCCCTTGATCGCTTCGAAACGACGATTCTAAGGGTGTAACTTTTACAACTTTTTAACAAGAAACAAGATTACAGAGTAAAAAATCGACAGAAAGAACAACGTAAAGAAAAACAGAGGTCTTCTGCAGGCGTCCTTCTGATCGGCTCTCGATCGGCTCTGATACCAATTGATAGTCCCTGTTTCTTTAACGGCAATGAATAGCAGTATAACAAAGAAGATTAATCTTAAAGATGAACACATATGAATCGATGTAAAACCCTCTTTGATATACCGTGAACTCGTACACAGAATGATTTGCGGTAAGGCTATTATGAATAAGTACGAAAGTTAACCTAATCCTGAATCCTCAGCTCCCTTTTTATAGGCGAGGTTCAGGTAAGCGTGAAAGGCTTTTAGCCTGTTGTATGGGTCTAACACTTGGCCCATATTCAATCTAATAAATGCACATATTAAATACAAGGAATAATAATAAAGCTAATCTATTACAAGAGAGGTGACAAACTTGATTCACAATTAAATGATCTTCAACACTCTCCTTCCAGGAACGAATGTTCCCGGGAAGGCCTCCTTCCTGGATGTCGTGGCTAACTTGAAGGGACACATAGTTTATTCGGGATCCGTCCGTGCTGGTACGTCTGTGCTGGTTCGTGCTGGTACGTCTGTGCCGGTACGTCCCTTTAGGGCCCATCTTTGCTGGTACATCTGTGCTGATATGTCTCCCGGGGTAGCCATACCTTCTACTTGGTTGACGGGGGTGATGAGATGAATCGTTCCCTCCTTCCCGGAATGAGTGTTCCAGGGAAGGCCTCCTTCCTAGCTGTCGTGGCTAACTTGCCGGCACACGTACTCTATTCAGGATCCGTCCGTTCCAGTAGGTCTGTGGTTGTCCGTGCTGGCACGTCTATGCAGGTACGTCCCTTCAGGGACCATCTTTGGTGGTATGTCTGTGCTGATACGTCTCCCGGGGTAGCCAGCCCTCCAACCTGGTCGACGGGGGTGATGAGACGAATCATTCCTTCCTTCCCGGGACGAGTGTTGCTGGGAGGGCCTTCTTCTTGGCTGCTCAACTTGCCAGGACAACCTTCGAGATCCATCATGCCCTGAGTGTACGTGCATGGTGTATGTCACCGAGCATACAAGCGTCTAGGTGATAGCTCCTAGTGTGCTCGACCTCTTGGTTGTGCTTCGGAACCACGACCACTTGACACACACAATGAACCTACAAATTCAGAAAATTTTGTAGAAATCTCAAATTTATATTTTTATTGTTTAAGGGTTGTCCTTTGTTGAGTGGGTGAGGTCCGTGCCCATCTTTGGATGAGGCTTCGAACTGAAAAGTGTGCTGCTCGTGAGGGAGACCCTCGACCGCCGCTGTCGCTCGTGCTGCCTCCATCCATGGCCGTCCCCGGACGGAGTTGAAGGTGAAGCCCTCGCCGCCGCGTTGCTGCCCTGGAGTTGATGGATCCCTATCGCTGAGGTCGGCCGAAAAGAGCTTGTGCAATCCTCGATTCGTACGGACAGGGGAGATAGAGAGCGATGGCAAGGCTTCGTCTGCGTCACGTGTGAGACCCGCTCGTCAATCTGAGGAACCTCAAACGGCCATTAATGGCGGAAATTGGACGGGATGGCAGAACTTCCGGTAGTATGTGAGGCAAGGTCTGCGTCCTCAGTTCTCCTGGTCGTTCGTCGCTCGGGTTCTCCTTGGTTTGGCCTTGGTGGCTGCGTATCCTTGGGACCTAATCTGGAAAATTTGATATCTGATTTTTGCTCGAATCTCTACCGGTTCCTACCGAAAAATGAGTTCAGCTCTCAATGAAAGCACCAATGTTGGTAGAAAATATCCCGGGTAGAGAAACTAGCATCATTTTAGTATAGCAAAATAGCGTAGAGAATACATGGGGGGTTGATGGTCTATTTATAGGCATCCATCATAAGTCCAAAGTCTAATCTACGTGGGCTTGGCCCATATTAATAATACATCTCCAAGCTAATGGGTGAATCGGCCCGATAAATAAGTAAATGAGCAAGGGGTGACTCCCGCTAATGAGACTACGTCCTGGGCCTAGTTGAGCCTAAGCTCGGAGATAACGGGCCGGTGGAACTGGGCCTGGCCCATTATCCCAACACATATATTTGAAGACCAGGTGCGATCGATTACAAGCATTACTTTAGAATTAGTTTTTTTGCAAAGTTTTCTAACTTATTATTATAATATATGTTCTATGTTAAAGTCAATATTCTTGAATTGAGATGAGATTCGAGAACATGTGATCTTCTCTTTGGAAGTGTTATTGATGCCATCAGACCACAAAATACTTGGCACAATTAGTTGAATTGATATTCTATTGATATATCTTAATATATCTTCAAGCATAATCTATCTAATGTACAAATTAAAGCAATTCAAAAAAAATCAGCCAAGATCAGAATTTTCTTATGGAAGTTGTGGCATCATTGGTTACCTTTTCCAGAAAATCTGGCCAGGTTCCTTAGTACATTCCTGTCTATTTTTCCTTTGTGTAAGGGAGCAGATGCATCTCAAGATCATGTGCTTTTAAGATGCCCTTTCTCATCTTACATTTGGAGACATTTCTCAGGTGTATTGCTGAACCATCATAAACTAGCCCGTTCAATCTCTCGAAATTGCATATTATGGTGGTTAGCTCCAACAAAAGACCGCTTGGATGGTAGTTTGATAAGTTGGTATTACAACATGAATTTTATGCGTGTTGCAATCGGTTTTTTATGGTTTTCCTAACTTTAAGGTGTTATAAGTCTCAATTTTAGCTTAAGTTATGTTTATCAGGCGTTGGTTCGAGTTTTGTGTTGTTTGGAGTCAAAATCAGGAAATTAGAGTTCGACACCGGTGCTTGAGAAGCAATTGGGGTGATTTGATGATACATTCGAGAGAGAATTGAGAACTTTGGAAGTCATCGGGAGGTTCACGACGAAGATTTGAAGATAAAAGAGCTCTAGGATTGGCTACGGGATCAAAAGAAGACGAATAGAGCTTGAAAACGGTGTTCAGGATGATCTTCTGTCAATCGTTCAAGCATACCCTTTTGTACAAGAATCCAATGTACACTATTCAAGTTCCATATGCAAGCTGACTTCAAGGTATACAAATCATATGAAGACACCATTACGAGAATCTGAGAGTAGCAAGGTGAAAATAGACGATGAAGTCAAATAATCTCTGTTGAGATTTCAGGATGCGACCTTCCACCAGTTTGTTCATATCTTTTGATTGGAGGATCAAAATCCAGCTTTTCAAGATGTGATGGATAGAGGACTTCATTAGCTACAACTTTCATGAAGGACACAAAGTTGGAGCTACTTTAAAGTAGGCATGCCGTGCGTGTAGAAGAAACAAGCACCCAACCACTGGAGGCCAGGCACGGTCGTGTCTGACCAATAGGAACACCGAGCCTCGGAGCCTGAGTCTGGAAATCCTAGTTTGAGGGTGATTTTATCTGTTTTCTATAAATAAGGCCTCCATACTCCATTTTGAGGAATAGGAGCTTAGAGGGAGGCCTATGGACAAAATTTCTTCTACTTTTCGATCTTGTTCTTCAATTCCCTTGGATTATTTGTAAGTTACTTATTTTTAATTAATGACAATTAATTCTGTTCATCCCAATTCTATTGATTCTTCAATTATGAGTTGTGAGTAGTCTTAGTTAGGAATTTGGGGCTGATGAAGGGGTTAATTATGACGTATGGCTAATTTCATGATGGATTAATTGCATGAATGTATTTAATTTGTGTTTGAATGATTAAATTGTTCTCTTGTAACCTAGAACGGCCGCTAGAATTACAATTGTTTGTAGAATAAATTAAGAGAGATATAATTTATTCTATGACACCTTCACACACACTTAATCGTTTGCTAAGAGATTAGTAACGATTAAGGGGTCATACACTCGCTCGTTTTGGAAATAATTTTAGGATCCTGTCGCATGAGAGATCAGCCTGGTCCCCTAAATTATTGTATTCTACGCCGCGAGAACGGTAAGAACTTAGTAATGATTAGCGAGTCTTATTTATATTAATTTCATGTAATTAAGCCTGATTAGCTAGAAATCTGATTGCCTCGGATTCAATCCTTGTTCCCTTCGTCTTTAATTAGAAAGCCCCACACTTTGTTTTCATTCGTTTGTTGCATTTTAATTTTCCAAACCAACCAATCTCGCACAATTTATTTTATTTTATTTGTTTTTAATCGCTAAATTTATTTAATTCTTAATTCGCTTTTGTCCGTCCCTGTGGAGTCGATAATCATACATCTACACTTTACTACGATCTACTTTAAGTGCGAGAAAACTCACATCAGTTTTTTGCGCCGTTGCCGGGGACGTTGTCGGTTTTTAGGGTTAATTAATTTCGGCAATTTATGTTTTTGGTTTTTAGTAGGATTTCTTCTGTGCATAACTTTCAGGTATATTAAAGAGGCATGAGATGAACCCATTCAGCTCAATTCCTGGATGAACATCATTCCCTCAAACCTCCACGGAATATTCACCATATACGCTCTACCTTCTTTACATTCCCTATCACTATTACACTCCTCATCAATATTACTCTCCCATAGAACAAAATTGCCAGTCTTCTTATTCTTACACTCCTCCAAATGCGCAACATCCTCAATCTCAATCCCCTCATCATTATGCGTATTCACAATATTCAAGGGCAAAACGAGGCTCCATTCTTGAATATCTTGTTCAAACTAAAAGCCCCGAGGAATTGGCTGATTGCTTTCCTAAAATTAGCATTTGTTCCTTCTCTGGAGGAGGTCACCATTTATGTCTTTGCCCCATTCCTCCATACGACCATCCTTACTAGGCAACTACATACCCCACTTCTTCTTCCCCACACTTTATGAACACAAATGTTTCAGCTATTCCTACATCTTTGCTGAATAATGAGCCACAGAATCAAGTTAAGAAGACACTTTAAGAGAGTCTGTCTGAGTTCGAAGAGATTATCATGCAGAGTACTTCAGCCATCATGCGGGATATCAATAGCCTAATGAGTCAGCTGGCAGAAGATCAATCTGGGGAGTCTAAGAGATCCCATCCTAGCGACACTGAAAACAATCTGAGTGAACACGTTGAGGCTGTCACGCATACAGATGGGAAACACCTTGAGGCAGTTGATCACAATAAAGAAGCATCTATCCCTATGAAAGAAGAACTGTCATGTACATATTTAGATGTTCACTCGTGCATTGTCTTAGATTTGGATTTGTTTGATTCACCGCTGAAGGATGGTGATCCTTTTATCAATGACGACCACATCATCCGAGAAGACATTGATAAAAACGGTGTTAACGAGAGTTGGGATGCTCACATGGGGAGTTATACAGAGTCCAGAGGAGATGTTGTGAATTTTCATGATATTTGTGAGGAAGAAAAAGACTTTTCTATGCTGCAGTTCGACTACGATGTTGCTCCAGATCTTTTCTTTGAAGCATCTTTTGAGCTTCCATTGATGCCTGGAGTAATCAAAGTGTTCACTCGTGTTTTATGTCCACTCAAGGAGGATGTGAGGTTGATCCTTCACTTCTGTGCTGATAAGGTTTTTGAAGACCATGTGATTCCTACGTGGTTCCAAGAGTTTAAGAATCTGCACCACTTATGGGCATTTGTTGAGGGAAAGCTGGATAAATTGAAAATCAGTGCCCCACTACAGTCTTTGCTATTTGAGAGGATATGATGTATCATCGGGCAAACAACGATAAAAATAGCGCTTCTTGGGAGGCAACCCAAGCTTATTTTTGCACTTTTGTTTTAGCTTATTTCTTTGTCTTTGTGTGTTTTTGTGTTTGTATGCTTTGTTTTTGCAGCTCGGAGTGTACTTTCGGGATGATATGCCGAGGATTACTTGACTCAGTTTAGTTCTGCATCGAACAACGCCCCAAGGGAAGTATCCATGACCTTTATGTTTGTCTGCGTTAATTGTTGTCTTGAGTTGGGTTGAGCACGCGTTACCCTTTCCTCTTTACCCCCTTGTGCATAGTGCATTTTTTGACCATCGAGGGCGATGCCAAAGTTTAAGTGTGGGGGAGTGAATTGGGCATTCGGGCAACATTTATTAAACGAGATTATTAGAGTTAGCATGCGCAGGTGTTTGTTGTATATTCACAGAAATTTCATGTCAAATTTTGGAAAATTTTTCTTTAAACTATGTATTTGTGAGTTGGCTAGCATTTTGACTGTGCTTTTAGAACATCTTTGAAGTGTTTAGGCTTAAACTGCTTGCACTATAACCTACTTATTGAGAAGATGAAGGCATTAGTCACCCATTGAATTCATTAATCTTCCATTTTATCTGGATAAGTCCTTTAGGAGAAACCACTTTGAGCTTGACCATTTTGTTCTTTACCATGTAATCTCAGAAAATAGAAGAGTAAGATTATATATATATATATATATATATATATATATATATATATATATATATATATATATATTTTATTTGTTTTTTTATGAGATAAAATAAAAAGAAAAATCATTGTCTTTCCCCGTCAACAGCGCCAAATTTGACGCGCACTTTGTCACGGTGCGTCAAAATAATATTCAGTACTAACACTTATATGTAGTATAGCGTAGTAGAGTTCGTATCCACAGGGAAAGGAATAATTCTCTTTTTAATAAAACTAGTAAATAAGGGGGGTTTTGGGATTGAGTGATTTAATTTAATTAAATACGAAGAGGAACGACTTATATGATATTTAATTCAAAGATAAAAGGACTTGGCATTGCTACTTTCCACTTGATGATATATTTTAGTCAATCATTGTTATATCGATAACTTATTCCCTCTTGAATACTCAATCGAGGAGTATATCCAATTCACCGAGAGTAGTTATTAACAACGACCGTTCATTAATAACCCTTACTATTAGTTAAGTACAGAACACCGCCATATACCGACTTAATAGTAACATTTAATCTCTTAACTCCTTGACGAAATTAATTGAGATTGATAACCTCAACACAACGGTTTCGGTTTAACCAACAAAATTAATCGCTCTTAAGTTTATTAACCGTGATCGTGCATTTATAAACCGAAGTTACTTACTTGTGAAACCATCAACGATTAACCATCGGTTCGTTGATCGTTTGTAGTAGTAATTAATGTTGAGATGTTAACTAATTGTCAGATTTATCAGCACTCCCAACATTAATATAGAGATAGATTAAGGGAAGAATTAATATTCAAGGAAGAAGATTAAAGATGAATAATCCTACTATAACTAATGTCAAGATGTTAACTAATTGTCATCTTAGCAACACTCCCCAACATTAATATAGAGGAAGTAAATAAATACTACTATAATTAATGTCGAGATGTTAACTAATTGTCATCTTAGTAACACTTCCCAACATTAATGTATAGATAGATTAAGGGAATGATTAATATTCAAGGGAAGAAATTAAGAAAATAACTCACAACTTCAATAATCAACAAGCTTCAAGAGCAACACCAAGAAATGGGAGTTTAGCTCCTCATTTGGAGACGAAACATAGCTAAAAATATATAAAGAAATGCTATTCTATATTGAGTTTAAGAGTATGGAAGAAGAGATGATTCTTTGTGAAGGAAAAGTGTGCTATTTATAGGTGTTTTTCAACACCTTGGGCCAAGTACCCGACCGGGTCAAGTGCTTACCCGACCGGGTCCGGTCAAAATCAGATAATCTTCCACGTTCTAGTGTTCTCATACCATATTTGGTAATATTTGGGTGTTCTAAATATATATATATATACACACACACTAGTTTAATAACGCGCGTTGCACGTTCGTGGTAATGCCCAATGCCAATGTAGGGACAACAATATCTGAGTTAAGGTTTAATGAAAATATGACTAATTTGAGCACAACAGTTGAATACATAATTTGTTATTTGTGGATAAAGATTCATAAACAATAAAGCATTTAGAGGATAGAATATATGTGGGAAAATAAAATAGTCAAGATGATTGTAGTAAACATAATACTAGTGAGATTCACATGAAACCGTAGCATGTATTTGTGTTTTATATGAAAACACACATAATAAACACAAAAATGTTTTAATCGGAGAAATAGTCAAATATTTATTGGGCTATAGAGCTTGAAGAAAATTAAAGCATAAATTCTAAGAAAATAGTTCGAGTAATAGAAGTAGTGGGAAATAGCGATAAGCAATCAAGCTTTTTTCTTGCGCTTGAGATCAACAGGGGAGTCCTCTACTCCCGAGTGTGGGAGCTTCATCTTTGACGAAGGTGGGGTTGCTGGATCAATGTTGGTTGTAACAATGTAATGAGATGCATCATGCAAGGATGTTATGGTGTAGGAGGGTCCTGGCTTGCTTTGACAGGTACTTTGTTGTGACCTCAACTCTACAATATATTCTTCTTTATCCAAGCGCTTATTTGCATATTGAAATGATGCCTTCTTTCCCTTCATAATTTATAAAGAGGGGTCAACATATTGTGCAATGCGAAATTATAGTAGTTCATATATTTTATTTTAAAATATTAAATTATTGTGGGTTGGTAAGTGGTCAACCTGTAACTCTACCTCCATAATCTGTTTGCTAGTCATAAGCAGAAGTTTCTCGACGCATTGCCCAAAAACCGAGACATCAATTGTTGAAGTAGCATCGGTGATTGAGACATTAACTTTAGATCTAACAACTTCATAAAAAATCCAAGAATTATCATTAGAGTTTTGTTTAACTTTTTTGACTCAGAATTGGTTGACCATATATTTAATGAGTAAATTTGATATCTGACCTTGGAGTACCCATTGCATCCTCCTCACCACAATGCAATGGAATGTGGAAAATCATCTTACCTCCAGATGAAACACGTTGAGGTCGAACTACAAACAATCTCTCAAGCCTAAAAGATGTTACAAAGCACGTAGAAGATGAAATTAGTCTTTGAAATAAGCAAAAACCCAAAACACTTTAAATAAACCAATAAACGCACTGCTATCGCTTAAGATAAATACTTTTTAACTATCTTTATATTTCTAAAACATGATTTTTGCAAAATAAAAGTGATATTAGCATATCTGGGAAAAAAAATCAAAGAGGACCCCAATATCATCTGCTAAGTATCCTATGATCCATTAAACCATTCTTTTCAAACAAAATTACTACAACACACACTAACTATCACATCTACACAAACATATTAATTCAGAGCTGAAATTGCATAGGGATTTAAGAAGGTTTTTATTTAAGAGGACTTTAAAGACACTAAATTCCTAGAAATATAAATGAGACATCTTCTGATTTTTTTAAGGTATTAGATACTTATTTGAAAACTTAGACAAATATTGTAAAAACAAACACACAACAACTTTGTATGCACAAATGGAAATGGAAAATTCACCGGTGCGTATGGATGCTTCCACCTTTTCTGCTATGGAATCAATAATGGTCTTTTATACTTTCATTGAAACAGAATTCATCAAATCAAAGTTGATTGAAATAAGACCACACATACACACGTGCCCAAAGACTAACATATAAAAAAAACTAACAGCAGGAGTTTTAAAAAATAGTCAAAGATTGATCCAAAAGATGAAGGTTTAAAGAGAAACCTTCTAACAAAGTTAAGTTTTTAAACAAAACCAAGTTTTGTTTACGATAAACGTTGACTTTTGCAAAATAAAATTAATAATCTAGAACGAAATCAAAGGCTTAGAGTTGATTCTTTTTCTGATATCATTTTCTTTTCATGTGATACTAATCCCAGGCTTTTGAACATGCTTCAGCCACCAAAACCATGAATATCACAAAAAATGATATGGAGTATGATCTGATTCTTTAAGTTGCTGCTCTATTTTCTTCGTTTGAAAATGCATTCTCTCAAGCTACATATAAAGTTTTCTGTTCATGGGTCATTCAAACTAATGCCACACAGGAGAACGAACAGTATACAAAACTATATACAAAACTATTTCCTCATTGCTTGCATTCCGGAACATTAAATTTCAAGACATCTCACATAGAGAAACTGGTGGGAAAAAATTAAGGAACTGAGTGATGGTTTAGAATTCTTTCCCTAGAACTCGTTTTAGCAAAGTGGAATTTGTTCGAGTAATATTTGAATGAGTCTAAGTATGTTCTACAATCCTAAGGGCAATAAGTTTTTAACAAAATTAAGTTTTTTAAATGAAACCAAGTTTTGTTTACGATAAGAGAAGATTTTTGCAAAATAAAAGTAATATTAGCAAATCTGGAACGGATATGAAATAGGATCCCAATAAGAAATAACCCATTACCCAAGAAGCATCCCAAAACCATAATTAATATATTCCAGTTCAAGGAAAACATAAATCTGAACAAATAGATCATTATTGAACCGTGTTAGAGGGTGTAATTATAAAAAACATTTTATGCGTTGACATTACGTAAAAATGGATAAAATGAATAAAACTTGTAGCGTTATTTTGTAGATTGCATTCATCAATTTAATCAAATTTTTTATTACACTTTGACATAACGCGGTTGGCATAACACACTTTAAAAAACAGTGCTAATTTGAGTCTATTAGCCTATAATCAAAAAACAGTTTAAGTTGATGATGAAGAAAAAAAAGTATCGAATATAAACCTATCTATTTGGGGTTTTAAAAACAGTGCTAATTTGAGTCTATTAGCCTATAATCAAAAAACAGTTTTAAGTTGATAATAAAGTAAGAAAAAGTATCTAATATAAATCCATCTGTTCAAGAATATTTCTTTTCTTAAGTTAAAAAATGAACTGAAATTTGGAGCTCGGAATGACATCTTCTTTTAAACTTTAGTGTAGAAATGAATGTATACGACATACATGCTACATTCCACGATATCACACTTTCTAGACCATACATTTATGGGAGTGCACCCACTGTACTTCATGGAGACATTTAATCAAACACATAGAGGACATATATAGTAAAGGGAAACCACACAATTGGAAGATGGAACAATCAACCTAAACCACCCAAACTACTGCTGTAGACATTTCTACAAGCACGAACACTACAAGGACAGAGGAGTTACGGAGCCAGTAAAATTGAAAAAAGGGAAGCACAAAATAATCATCACAGACAGGGAAGCAAGTACAAGAAGGCGCATGTATTATTGAGAATAGATGCGCAGAACAATGTAATCGCTTGAATAAGGGAAAAACTTACCGGAGTAGACCATCCATGAATCCGAAAATCTCCTGAACAGCTGGGACGGATTATTTATAATGGACAACCGGACCTTTGAGTAAGTAAATGGATGTACCGACGCCATTACTATGAGGGTAAAATGTAGGGAGGCTGAAACGGAAGAGGGGAGGTGAGGGGTTTCATTGGAAGAGGTGATAGGTTTCATCCAGGAATATGTATTCTCTCTGGGGAGATGGACGACACCAGTGAACTTTTTTCCTCCGTAAGTATACGCTGAAACCCGCTGTTAGTAACCTAAGCCGGGATAGGTTAATATAGTACAACACAATAAATATAAAGTACAACCACATCATACATGAAGAGACACTAACATTTTTTTTATGCCTGTTAAACCCCTGACAAAATTCTCTCTTATAATATGGTGTGTATATATATATATATATATATATATATATATATATATATATATATATATATATATATATATATATATATATATATATATATATATTGTGTTTTTTTATGAGATAAAATAAAAAGAAAAATAATTGTCTTTCCTCGGCAACGGCGCCAATTTTGACGTGCACTTTGTCACGGTGCGTCAAAATAATATTCAGTACTAACACTTATACGTAGTATAGCATAGTAGAGTTCGTATCCACAGGGAAAGGAATAATTCTCTTTTTAGTAAAACTAGTAACTAAGGGGGGTTTTGGGATTGAGTGATTTAATTTAATTAAATACAAAGATGAACGACTTATATGAGATTTAATTCAAAGATAAAAAGGACTTGGCATTGCTACTTTCCAGTTGTTGATATATTTTAGTCGATCATTGTTATATCTATAACTTATTCCCTCTTGAATACTCAATCGAGGAGTATATCCAATTCATCGAGAGTAGTTATTAACAACGACCGTTCATTAATAACCCTTACTATTAGTCAAGTATAGAACACCGTCATATACCGACTTAATAGTAACATTTAATCTCTTAACTCCTTGATGAAATAAATTGAGATTGGTAACCTCAACACATCGGTTTCGGTTTAACCAACCAAATTAATCTCTCTTAAGTTTATTAACCACGACCGTGCATTAATAAACCGAAGTTACTTACTTGTGAAACCATCAACGATTAACCATTGGTTCGTTGATCGTTTCTAGTAGTAATTAATGTCAAGATGTTAACAAATTGTCATCTTATCAACACTCCCCAACATTAATATAGAGATAGATTAAGTGAAGAATTAATATTCAAGGAAGAAGATTAAAGATGAATAATCCTACTATAACTAATGTCAAGATGTTAACTAATTGTCATCTTAGCAACACTCCCCAACATTAATATAGAGGAAGTAAATAAATACTACTATAATTAATGTCGAGATGTTAACTAATTGTCATCTTAGTAACACTCCCCAACATGAATGTATAGATAGATTAAGGGAATGATTAATATTCAAGGGAAGAAATTAAGAAAATAACTCACAACTTTAATAATTAACAAGCTTCAAGAGCAACGTCAAGAAATGAGAGTTTAGCTCCTCATTTGGAGACTAAACATAGCTAAAAAAATATAAAGAAATGTTATTCTAAACTGAGCTTAAGAGTATGGAAGAAGGGATGATTCTTTGTGAAAGGAAAGTGTGCTATTTATAGGTGTTTTTCAACACCTTGGGCCGGATACCCGACCGGGTCAAGTGCTCACCTGACCGGGTCTAGTCAAAATCAGATAATCTTCCACGTTCTGGTGTTCCGGGTCAAGTCTGACCCGACCGGGTGGAATAGGGGACCGGACCGGGTCCAGTGATTTTCCAGGCACCTTCGTCTGTTAAATCTTACCCGACCGGGTCAAGTGTTATACCCGGTCGGGTTTCAGCTTCTGGACAGTCCAATCTCCTTTTTCTTCACTTCAAAGTCCTCCTTTTCAACATTATACATCCTAAGTCTACTTTACAACTTACAAATGAGAACTAAAATACAATTACAAACCAAATAAAACAAATGTTTACAAACTAATAAAAATGGTAAACAATACACACAAATCAAACATAAAAATATACATTTATGCACTACTAATTAGTGCATATCACCCTGCATCATTCCTTACATTGTCCTTATTAAGCATTCGTAATAAATTAGACAATCAACTGTAAAATATGCATTTGTGGCTACATAATTTTATAAAAGAAAACCATATCTGACGTTAGGTTACTTACATAGATGACATAGATGGTGTATATTATTAGTACAGCATTTATAAATTTCGTACCTAATATAATTAATCACTAAATTTGCTTTTCATTAATTCCCTATCTTGCTCATATTTTAGGTGAGATTTTCCCCTCCAATTGTTGCTCTAATCTGTTTACTACTTATAGGTTGCTAAGTAACAAAGCTCAACAACTTCAAGATGCTTCACCAAATTTGCGAAGTCTTTAAAATATCACATGTGCAGCAAGTTTTATTGGATAAAGAGAAAAATAAGTTTTTTTCTCTAAATTTTGGTTTGAGACTTTAAGCTTTGTGGTCTTTCATGATTTTTGACTCTGAGTAGCTATGCTATATATTTGGAACTCATTCGAATTTCTTTGCATGCACAAAGAGGTGAAGAAAGGTGAAAGAAATTATGTGTTTAAGTTTTCTTTTTTAATTTATAGTTCACAGAAAAAACTTCTAAAATGTCACAAAGATTTCCTAGAAGTACGATATTTCACAAAGAATACATAAAGAAATGTATTTTCACTTGCAAAGAATGCCACACAAATATGGTCACAACGGCTTTGTTGAAAGTATTTCATAGAGAATACATAAAGAACTACTCCTTCATCCCACTATAATTGTCTCATTTTTTTCTTTTCCGTCCGTCCATCCTACTGAATTTGTCTCATACCATATTTGGTAATATTTGGGTGTTCTAATTCAATTTACTTTATTCAAATTTTATCAATTCATCATAAACCACATAAGTATACTTATCTTAGAAACCTCACTACTCTCCTTTGTGCCAATATTACTTCATAGTTGGTAGTCTAATATCCCGGTTGCATATTTACACTATTCTGATTTTTAGTTTAATTTGTTATATACACTTTTTATATATAGCAGGTTAGAATTTCTTCTGATACATGGTTTACCTCTCGGTGGTTATGAATTCATTCCCATGTATAATTTCTAAGCAATAAATGTATTAAATGCTAAGTAATTATAATGAATGCTCCATCATACTATACATTCGTAGTTTCATACGTGTATTATTTGATCATGATTTCTAGGCAGTGCATGATCTAACTTACCATACAAAAAGCATACGTGTCACGTGTGTAGTAAATGGTTTCTTCTCATGGGCAGGATTTCACTTATATGTTCTACAATAACTTCCAAATATCCTCCTAATTTGGGCGGAACTTTTCCCTCTAATTGTGATGCAAACATTGTTACTTTATATTATATAAAGATAAAGATGTCATCATGCGATAATGATCATGTCATCATGCGATAATGATCATGTATGTTAAAATTTGACAATTAGAACGATATTTGAATAAAATAAAATGGAAATTCCAATCTCAGATAAATTTGTCTCCATAAGATCAACACTAAAAAGGAAAATCCCTAAAATGAATCGAAAAAATACAGTAACTTGAAAAAAAATAACAAATAAATAAAAAACTATAATAAACAAGATCAAAAGCATATAATTCATTCACATATAGCCATCTATATATACAAGGAGAAGGGAGCTAGTGTTACACTTGATATGGGCCAGAACATATGGGCTTGGGGGTTAATGGACATCCACATATTACATAACACTCCCCCTTGGATGTACATTGCTAAATAAAATACATTACAAGAAAAATTTACATTATTATCTCTATACGCTATGGTAATACTGCCTCGTTAAAAACCTTGCCGAGGAAAACCCAGTGGGACAAAACCTTGATCAAGGGAAAAAGAGTGCAGCGCATAAGCCGCGTATATACTCCCCCTGTTGACTGCATCACTTCAAAACTTCTTGTAGAATCCAATATAATCTGATGATCAACTCCTTGTAGCGAAAATTCAACTATGAGTATGCCTCATTAAAAACCTTGTTGGAAAAACCCTTTGGGAAAAAACCAATCAAGGATAAGAGTACATAATATATGTAAACCGATGTGTTGGATTGACTGCCTCATTAAAAACCTTTAGCTAAGAAAACCATGTGGGAAAAACTTAGTAAAGGAAAAGAGTACAGTCACTGGCCTTCGGGGCATAATCTTCTGGATTGCATTTGAATTTACTCTTATAGAAGAAAAATAATACTCCGAATTTTATGTATCATAATATGTTATTTCAAAGTCACAAACTGCCTCGTTAAAACCTTTGACCAAGAAAACCCTATGGGACAAAACTTGGTTAAGGAAAAAGAGTACAGTTGCAAATGATCTTCCGGACCAATAAATTGTTCGATCTCACAAGGATCAATTAAGACCTTCAGGGTACTATCTTTCGAACTAATATTAGAATCACTCTTTTAGAGGATAATAGTCTTCTGGATGTTATGAATCTTTCTGATTCTTTACAAATCACAAAATATCTTAAAACCTTTGGCCAAGAAAAACCCTTTGGGACAAAAACTTGGCTAAGGAAGGAAAAAGAATAGCACATGGTCTTCTGGACCAATTAATTGTTCCACTTCAACAACAACTCAATATGTTTAGGTGAAAGTATACGATAAGCGGAAGCAATTGTCTAACTTCATGATTCTGCAATGTGTATTTCAAGACCATCAAGTTTATTGTTATTATGCATGTCAAATATTCAATAATTGAGTATTCTCAAATATTGGTCCATAAAACTTAAATGTGACATGTTTTGATCTTCCTAGGATCTCAAATTAGTATACAAACACTTCAGGTGTTTACAATATAATGACTAGATATTTTATTTATTATGTAATCAAACACCATTCCAATCCAAAGATTTTAATTCATGTGTTGTTTCTAGGTTTGTCTAGATGCTTAAAAGCATCCAACACCTTTATTTATACAATTTGGTTCATAGAATAATATATGTTTACTTCAGGTAAACAAATATAAGATTTATGAGTAATTGTAAATTCATTGCATAATGATTTCCTCATTCAACTCTTTCTGCAGGAAAGGTTGAGAAGTAGTATGAATATAGTTCACTTTAAATTAGTTTAAATTCTAGTACAGTCATGATATCATGTGAAAACACATAAGAAAATTGTTCACATTA
This sequence comes from Cuscuta europaea, assembly GCA_945859875.1. Taxonomy (NCBI): domain Eukaryota; kingdom Viridiplantae; phylum Streptophyta; class Magnoliopsida; order Solanales; family Convolvulaceae; genus Cuscuta; species Cuscuta europaea. The sequence goes on from CAMAPE010000031.1 coordinate 20,073,000, forward strand.
GATCCTCTCAGGAGGCACTCACTACAAGTGATATTTTGACATGATGCAAAAACCTTGTTCAATTACATAATATAATTTGCACCATGATATTCAAGCATAGTTCTTCTACAAAATAAATCATTTCGTCAAGACTTATTGTAGTCACCCAGGTTGTAATTAGGCACAAGCGTCCATTTTATATGTTTTTTCAGCTATGCTTAGTATTTACAGCATTATTTATCACTACAGTTATTCAATCAAATTCAAATTCCTTTTCAAGAATAATTCCAAATATATTTACCATAACTTAACACACAATCACCTTATCAAATTATTATAAACATAAAATAATTTATATTCATGTTGCATGTTGTGTGCACATATTTCTTTTCACTATTGTCCTTCAGGGACACAATTGATATTATATTATAGCAATGACATCCAATTTTCTAATCAACTGCCACATTTACAGAACTTTAAACAATAACAGGAGTGCAGTCTCAAAATCATTCAATCTCAAGTATTGTCACCCCACGTACACAATATCTTGATTTATGGGACTTCAGGCCCAATATAAAATATTTTCTCATCCATAAACATCGATCATAATTCACAAAATTTTAGGACTACAGGTCCAGCATATTTCGTCTGGCCAGACTTTATTATTACGGATTATGAATCGATAGTCTTGGAAAAATAAATCATTGACGTCAATATAATAACCATGATTCCTGTTTCATCAAAGTCCTCTATATGAGCCATAAAAGAGGAACTCATGTTCTGTATCATAAAGTTTCTATAACTTATCAGCTGCACCATTTAACTTATATCATCCTCTTGTAGAGGCATACATGACTTCCTAAAATAAAAACCAATTTTATTTGTATACACATAATTAATGACCGTCTAACCATGCTTCATGCATTGGTTGAGCTCAATCTTTATAATCATTTCTTTCAGTCACTTTGGCAGTTTACTTATCATATTTTACACGTTTCTGTTTTAATATCAATCGATCCTTCTGGGATATTTTCCCGACATTCCAAAATATAATTATGCTTATGCCTTTATATCTCCCCCTAATGTCGGAAAATGTGCCATGATATTTTTGAACAAGGATTTACGTACATATGGAGCCACTTATGGGGTCCGAGTACATCATTTCTGTAGTGGGGTTTCAATGTTGGCACAATTTGGCTCATTTTAACGTGTAGACTTTGGGAGTTAGTTGTTAATTATAACAAATGCCGAATTAATATAATCTAGATTTTCTTCATATATTTAAGCAACTTTCCAGCAGTTTATCTCAAGCGTAACATTCATCTTATAATGCTAGATATATTTTGTGGGTTACCTTATGCTCTTCACTGTATTTCATTGAAGCCGGCAAAATGGTCTTATACCACTCATTAAATGTAGACATTTCAGGAGAGCATATCTTGAGACCAAACTTGATATTAACCCACATTGTGAAACTTCAAGTTCACTTAACACCCATGGATCCACTTTCAAAATATTTGGGAGAATAGACGGTCTTGTCATTTTCTTATTTAAGAAGTATTTATATATTGGATGTCTTATACGGCATTTGGTTTAAACCTGGGTTGACCTTAAATTGGTCATTTATTCAAAAATTTAAACTTCATGCAACACATGTTTAAATTTTCAAGTATATATAGTATGGTGTGAGGAGAATTCTGCTACAGGCAGATATTATGAAAACACAATTTACACTGTGTTGGTATGGTCTCAAACTATCACCCAATAAGTATGATATCACTTTTCAAATTATTACTTCTCAGTGTTTAAGTAGCTTCTTTGAGCTTACACTCAATGCCTGAGATTTTATCATTATTATTTGTGTGCACAACTTGTTTATAAATATAATTTGTGCTTCCATTACTTTATATCCCTAATGTGTATGACTCTATCAAAAGTTAATATATTTCGGACTCTATGCCACAAGTGTATACATGCTTCAAGCATTATATCATCCCTAAACAAAAATAATGTATCTAGAATAATCATTTATATAGTGATTTCTTTCTTACTTTTATAGAAACAATACGAATCACTCACCTAGAAATGTCTAAAGATTCGATAATGTTACCTTTGGAGTAACATAAAAATTATCAGATAATCAAATTTGTTAAGGAATACTATACTACTTGTCTCAAAGTATTCACTTTAATGAATTTCTTAAAATTTACCTTGACATATAATAACATATTGTCTACTTTGGTACTTCAGGACCTCACGGCTTTAAAACACGCCCATAAGTAAGGGCTTCGGGCCATGCTTGTAAACACACATCATCTCGTGTGTAAGCGATGTGGGAACTTCATGTTCACAACACAGCCAATTGTATATCAAATTTATACTCTTATAGTGACTTCTAGCACTTTATTATAATTTCATATTTTCCTTTCTGAAATTTTATTTGTTATTTCCCTCTCTCACGTAGATGAACTAGAGCTAATCATTATACATAATTGCATTAATTTGTGATTATTTTGCATATCGATAGTAATATTTAACTATATTTCGAATATAGTTGAAGTCTATATCATGTTTTCTAATCATGCATTTTCTTAAAGTATATCACTTGCTTGAGTGCTTTATAAGACATTTAAGTTATATGAGTCACATTAACTTATCGATGAATATTCAACAATCAAGTTTCTCATTTAAATAAATATATATGTAATCATATTATGTTCCAAAATGACCAAATTATAAATAGGGATATGTGGAACGTACTGTAATCTTCAATGCACTTTTCTTAATGCTTTCATTAACTCATAGTAGATGAAGTAATTTTCATAAGGATTAAAAAAATTGAAATTTTTACGAACTAATAAAGATTTCCATCGTACATAATCAACGCAATGAAAGGTTATTAAGAGCACATTAAACAATAAATTTCAAAAGAAGTTTAGAGAATTGCTACTTCAGGTCTTCAGGAGCAAAACTAAATTATATCTCATATAAGAAAAGATTAATGAAATTATTATATCAAATACTGGTGATCTTTAAGCATCAATATTTGTGCAGCTTTAGAGAATCATTTTTGAAATTACCTCTCAATTCATATCTACAAAATATGCAATTTCACATTTTTCACCTATGCCCCTAAGATCTCACACAACAACATTTCTCACTTGAATTATGGCTCTATCACACTATAAATTATTACATTTGCTATATAGTATATCATGTAATATATAGCTTGTACATTGAAATCGTTAATAGCGTATCACATGTATTTCTGTATTTTAATAAGGTGAAGATATCATGTAATGGCACATTAGCAAATCCTGCAACTGGATTGAAAATGCCATAAATAATAGTAGAGTGAATATATATGTTAATTGAATTTAATTTATGTCATTAATTGAGAGTGTAACCGATATTTACTAATAAATAGAATGGAATTGTATGTTTGAATTGACTAGTAAATGTCATCAAATTATCTATTTAATGATAGAAATCAGTTTTCTTCTTACTCTTGAGTCATTTGGACAGATCATCATTGTTCACTATCCCTTCATATTAAGCAGATTGAGTTCCTAACCTCTTTTCTTACACTTCATATGATTTCACTATTTTTTACCGATTTGCTTTTACAAAATAGTGATAGTAATGGAATAGAAAAATATCTTGTTTCATATAAAATACGAGATTTAAGTCTATTTGACCAACTTTAAATTTTCCGTACATACCAAATGCAGACTTAATATGCCATATCTTTTTTTTGTCAACCCAAGCTCTATTAGATTCAATTGGATGAATACAATTTTTAGTTTAAAAAATAATATCCAAAAATAAAATGAAAGGAATATCATATTTGTTTTCAGCAAACTGCATTTGGAATGAAATTGACAAAGTGATTTAATTATTTCACTTTTCAATCAGCTCTTTTTATCAACGAAAGAAAAACAACATTAATAACAACGCATGTCATAATAATCGCATCACATATGTATATATCCATTTACTTCATCACATCCCTTTTAATTACATTATTTTCATATGTAAACTCAGATCAAGGTATACAAGTAGTTAAAACTTAAAAGAATTGGTAAGCCTTCTCTGTTTATCCTGCTATTTTCTTATCTTACCCACGTGTAGCAATCAAACCATTCTTATCACTATTGATTGTTCAAAGCATCACTACATGTTTTGTTTTCAATCCATTTTGTCTAGAATTTATCTAGTATTTCTCTAGAACTTATGTCTAATTACCCAAATGTTAAAAGTTGCATCCGGGAATGGATATTCAAGACATTAAATTGGCAATCGATTATAGATGAATTTCCGAAATATACCTTGAAATCAAGAATAATGCAGCAGCGGCCGATCGTATTGTCTACTACACTGAATAGGATATTTAGCAGGAGAAGATAATCCCGGTTGTCGGCGACAAAAGGGGGTCGACGCAGCCATCAGTGTGTGGGTTGAGAAACATAGTTGCTAGAATGAAGGATTTTCAATTTCTCAATAAACCAATCAGATCAAGATCGAGAAGATAATCGATGGAAAAACTGTTACACTGTTCAATGGAGAAGAAGATACAGTGAAGCAAAATTCGGCCGGCTGAGACGGAAATCAAGAGAATTTTTTTTTAGGTCAGAGCATTACGTGCTGATAACGTGTAATAAACAAGATCAAAAGCATATAATTCATTCACATATAACCATCTATATATACAAGGAGAAGGGAGCTAGGGTTACACTTGATACGGGCCAGAACATATGGGCTTGGGGGTTAATGGACATCCACATATTACATAACAAAAACAAAAAAGTCAAAAGTTTCGTAGTAGAGAGGCAGACGGCAAAAACAAAAGAAGAGGCTAGCAACCAGATGTGAGATCGGCGGAAGAAAAGTTGCCAGACCGACACAAGAAACAGGAAAGAAGAGAAGAACAAAAAGAAAAAGAAGAAGGAGAAGAAGGGATGTCTGCCGCCGCCCACCGACGCTGACGACGAGCAGCCATTGCCGTGTAACCGACAAACCTGATATTCATGTAATTTCCATATTTATTTCTGTGTTTTTAATTAGTTTTGATTGATTATTACTTTGGAAATTACACACTTTTGGTGTAATAGTTTAGTTTGTAAAATACTTGTAAATTATTTAGATTAGCTTTATTCTGAGCTCAAACAGGTCCATGATCACTCAAAGGACCGTTGATGAACCCCAAAAATGGAAGAAATGTGCAAAATCACAAGACAAAATAGAAGATCCTGATTTTTTGGTCTATACCCGGTCGGGTATGACCTATACCCGATCGGGTATCTTGTTAAAATTTCAAATCGGATCGGATCCGGGACAAGGCAACATGCAGGAAGATATTTGACCACGTTCGAATGTCATACCCGATCGGGTGACCGACATACCTGATCAGGTATGCCCCACTTTTCCTGCTTCCGGGAAGCCTCTGAAGGTACCCGATCGGGTACCCTGTATGCCTGATCGGGTACACACCCTTGCATGCTCCAAAAGCCTATAAATACCCCCCTTTCCTTCCCAAAGAAAATCACCAATTCACATATACTTCTTAGCTCAGTTTAGACAAGTTCTTTCTTTATATTTTCTTTATGTTTAGTCTACAAATGAGGAGCGAAACTCTTCCATCTTGGTTTTGCTACTTTGAAGCTTAATGAATTTGTAAGTTGTGAGTTATTCTCTTTAATTTTCTTCCTTGAATATTATTGCTTCCTTTAAATACTATTTTTATATCAATGTTGGGGAGTGTTACTAAGATGACAATTAGTTGACATCTTGACATTAGTTATAGTAATAGTTATTTCTTCCTCTATGTTAATATTGGGGAGTGTTATTAAAATGACAATTAGTTAACATCTCGATATTAACTATTTCTTCCTTGAGTATTAATTAATTCCTATTCATATTTCATATTAAAATTGTGAACATTACTTAAAGGATCAACTAGTTTTGTTTCATATATTAATTATTACTAGAATTGATCGATTAATACGCTTGTTATTAATTCGGTTCATTCACGGTAGTAAACTTGGATTATTAATGCATGTGTCTCATGGTTAATAATCTAAGTGGAATTAATTATGTTGATTAAACCAATAAACCGCTTGTGTTGAGGTTATCAATCTCAATCGTTTTCATCTTGATTTTATTGCTACTATCGGGTTGATATACATCGCGTGTTCTATATTAACTCGGTAGTAAATTTTATTAATGAACGCGTCTCGTTATTAATAACTACCCTCGATGAACTGGATATACTCCTCGATTAAGTATTCGAGAGGAAGATAGTTAAAGATATAACCGAGATCGACGAACATTTCATTAAGTGGATAAAAGCAAAACCAAGTCTTCATTTCTATTAAAGTTCATCTTAGTGCTTAAATACATTTTAAATTCATTACCCAATCAAAACCCCCCTTGTTACTATTCATATAAAAGAAAAGTATTCATTTCCCTGTGGATACGAACCTTACTTCAATATACTACGTATATTTGTTGTATTGTATTTATTTTGAGTGCACCTCACGACAAAGTGCACGTCAAAACCTGAAGCCACTTCCTCCCACGTCATCGTTCTCTCCATCTTCTCCATTGTGTCTCATCGCTATCTGGACACCATGGTCTCTTCTCAGGATGAAAGAGAATGTCGTTGGGATTTGGAAAAGAGCGGATAATGCAACACCGAAAGACTCTAGGGTAAATTTGGAAGATAAGGAAAAATATGGTCCTATTTAGGAGTAAACGCATTCTAGGTCCTATTTAAGTATATACGGATATTTTTAGTCCTATTCTTAACCATTTCTCTTTATTAAATGTGTATTCCATATGTATTTGAGTAGTCTAATTTTCATATGCATAGAAAATACATTAAAAGCATCTTGAGTACCCAAAACCAAAAGAAAAAATGTTGAGTCCCCAAAAGCAAAATTAAAGGAAACTTTAGTCCTCAAATTTATACCTAAAAATTAAGATTCAATTCCCCAATGCAGATTCAATTGGATTCGATTCGAGTCCCCCAAAGGCATAAGACCTGTTTTGGGGGAGAAAAAAAGAAGATTCAATTTGATTCTAGGATTTTTATTCTTACTCCTATTGAATAATGTATTTTATACTTTTATAATTGTAGTGTCTACTATGTGATTAGCTAGTGGATATATGTATAATAAATAGATTTTCAAATTACATAATAATCCCTTCAATTATGAAGAGTATAGAATACATTATAACAGTTGAGGGAATAAAACAATAAAGTTTTATGAACCCACCAATGCAAACACTTATTTATAATAATTGTTCAATATAATAATGGGGAATTTTGACATTGCACATCACTTTATAAGTGATACTGAACTTTGCACCCCATTTTCAAAACGTTTGACTTTGCACCTCATTCAGAAGTATTTCTTCAAAAAATGTTATATGTAAGGGTGTGAAGTTACAGTTTTTTTTAAAATGAGGTAAAATGTCTAATATCACCCAAAAAGTAAGACGTAAAGTCAAAATTCTCCGTAATACATAATATATGATGTTGCATGTCGTGCAGACAAACTAGCTAGTCTTGGCCATTATGTTTCTATAATTGGTTTTGCATTCCTTTGAGCCCAATCATGAGAACGTGTCGGATGATATGGTATACTACAAATGCATAACTTCGCAAAACTGCAAAAGCACCTTGGATCAAAACAATCCGAATCTTTTTCACAAGGATAGGTGACATTCCGTGCATGCATTTGTAACAAGTAATGTATCTGCAGATTATGATACCACAATTTACATTACATACTCACATACACATGATAAAACTTTTTACATAATTGAACGTCATAAATTACCAACAATAAAGTTTAATTTAATACACCCGTCCGGTTCACAGTTCACACCTACTTCTGAATACATGCATTAATTGAAATACAATATTTTTTAATAAGAAAAACACGAAATGAATACAAGTTATTGCCTCAGTCTAACAATATAATGACTTAGAAGTTTGTTTTTGTCAACACCGGTAATGGAGTTAGAAGTTTCGTATTAAGAGAGTTGTGAAGGTTAACCATATACTATTAGAAGGGACGTGGTTCATACGTAGTTTTTACTTATATTTATTTTTATAATTTATTAAAAGTATACTTTTTTATAATTTATATGTATTTTTACTTATACACACACATGCATATTTTTGGAGGGCTGGGGCCTTCTCCAGCCCATGTCTGACTTAACCATTGATCAACGTAGTTTGATTTTTTTCTCTTATTTAGGAAATCGTTTTTTATCGATTGTATTTTGCAAATCTATAAAACTTCTAGTGTAGTTTCTTAATATGTAACTTTAATTATTAAAATATAGTATATTTAACAATTATATTTGCAAGAATATTTATTTTTATTTCAGTCAATCTTAAAACCCTCCAACTGCAGATCGATTTAGAACGGAGAGAGTATTATAGAATATAAATGAGAATATATGTTTCGATCAATCCAAACAATTAATTGATACATAGTATAATTGTTAATTTGTTGAAGAGTAGTAGCTGACTTACGAAATCCGACCACCATGAGAATCAAGAGTGAGAGAGGAGATAGCATTTTTGGAGCCATGGAGAACGATTTTTCTGGCAAGAGTGTTTCTCTTCAAAGAAAATAGTATAATATGTTTTTTCAATTATTTGAGTTGATTACTTATAGCATTGATGATCGATAAATAAAGTAAACGTTATCCCATTATTAGAAAGTATTTGAACTATTGGATATAAATATTTTAAGATTTAAAGTACATTCCATATTTGGAAATGCGGAAATGATAAGATCACATACGTTGTACTTTATTGTGCATTACTAGATTTGTTTAAGAAATAAATCATTCCACATGTCGTCTTCAAATTTTACCGTAAGACGATTATACCATGCATGTGCATGATATACCTGTCTCAATACAGTACCATATTTTTAATCTATAATTAAAAATAATTCAAACCTTCTTCCCTTGTCCAAAAAGTTTTTCTTCTTTTTCGTCAATATCTCTAGTCATCCCTTTCCTAGATTTTGTCTCCCCTTTTCCTTTTCTTCTTCAATTATCTTTTTCACTCATCAAAGTATTAAGAATCTGACCACAATTTCATTTTTCTTCGTCTTCAAAATTCTAATATTGTTTTCCTTTTTATTTTCTTTTTCAATTATCTTCTTCTCCTTCATCAAAATATTAATAATCTAACCACAATTTCGTTTTTTCATCTTCAAGATAAATCTGGGATTTTTATCCATAAATCAATTCCAAACTAAAATTTTATTAATATAAAATAAAAATTTATATTTGTATTTTAAGACCTGCAACATTGCTTCAAGTTATGTAGTATGTATCTTATAATATTAGATATAATTTACATTTCGACTTGTCTCAAGTTACATTTCACCTAAAGTGATTTACATTTTGACTTGTCTGAAGTTACATTTTCATTAACGTCATTTGCAATTGAACTTGCCTCGAGTTATATTTTCGTTATCGCTACTTACCTTTGAACTTTCCTCAAGTTACATTTCAATTAATGCAATTTACATTTCGACTTGCGTAATCAGCAAGTTACATTTCAATTAATGTGATTTACATTTTGGCTTGTATGAAGTTACATTTGGACACACACGGTGTACATTGCATATATGAAATGTGAGAGAATAACTATTGGAGTGAGTAATGAGTTATGCGGCTTACACTCTAGTGCACAAGTTATATTTACCGCTAATTTATTAGCCTATTGTTCTGACCAAAATATGACTTTTGTATTGATCTATGAATTAAGGAAATACTACGTATTAAATTAAAGGGAACATGCAAGAATATAAGTTAATCTAAACGATAAGAGCAACTTCAATAAATAAAGGTATTTGATGTGGACAGAGTATTCAAGGATAGTGCTTGATTGCTATTAAGCGATCGTAAATGATCGTAAAACTAAAAGATGGAGTCCCCATAGTTGAAGCAGTAAAGGCTCGTGGTGGTTTTTTAGGACAGTACTAGAGGTCTGGAAGGTGTATATGAGTAATTACGAGGCTAGGGTGTTACAAATTGGTATTAGAGTCTATGATTTTCAAATTGGGGATTTTCGAATCAAAGTTTCCCTTCAGTGACTATGGTTTTCAAAAAGGAGTTCCTAACAGTTTCTGAGATTTACTAAAACTCCAATCAGTGATACCAACAAGTTGGTTTCAGAGATTTTGTTTTCTAAAATCTTTTGAAATTGTGTCTAAAAATTTTCTCAAATGTTTTCTATGAGCTGATACAGGTTTTCTAAAAGATTTTCAAAGATACAAACTTAGAAATGATAATCAGACTTAGGAAATAATAAATTTAGGATCGTGGTGAGCTTGTAAGATTTTTATGTTATGCTTGCATGGAATTTTGTGAATTATTATAATTACTTGAAATAGGCTTATGTGCATATTGCACGTATGTGTTTTACTTTGAAGAATGTAGTATAGGAATGTCCTAATAAAATTTTAGTGTTATGCGTCTGGGACGAATTATTCTTTTATGGAGGGTAGAATGTGACACTCCTTAAATTTAAAAAAAGAATTTAATATTAACTAACATGTGATACCTACTAATTGTATTGTGGATGATGGAGTATATAGACTCGGACCCCCGGGTCTCACGATTATTGGGTCTGGACAGCGGCCCACGTACACTCAGCTGATAGCATTTTCATTATTGTACATTATTATTCTGGTGTTCTAGATTAGCCTTTTATATTATCAGTCCATTTATGTAACCGGATCTGTCAGGCCCATATTAGAGGCCAGACCCGAATATTCTTCTATATATACTCCCTTAGGGAGTTTTTGTAAACCTAATTTACAACTCATTCATACATTACTATTCATTCATCTTCTTCCTCACATTAGCTCAAATCTCTCCATTTTATTATAATTTGGATATCCCTATAATCCATAAATGGTGCTTTCATTGAGAGTTTTGAGCAAAAATCAAGTGAGAAATCCTCCCAAAAAATATCCAAAGAATATTTCATTCACAAAAAAATCCAGAACAAAATGATCTCGAAAATGCAAAAAAAGGAGGAAGAATTTGCAATTTCAGATCTGAGAAGTCCCAGATCTGACCGCAAACGGGCCGTCAGTCGCAGCTCCCCTCTAGTCTGGTGAGCCCTTGCAAGTTTCTGCCATTAAATGGCCACAAGATATTGCCATTTTGCCAGTAGGGAGCCCTTGCTCCTTGCAGAGTGCTGGTCAAGATATCGTCGGGCGAGAGTAATTTCGCACAGAGCAGCAGTAGATCTGACGACCGAACCTACACTTTCCGGCGACATCCATGGAAGAGGATCGATCATATCTCCAGGCGCCCAGCGGAAAGCCATCGACTGTAGTTCTCGACTAGCAAAATGGTTGCCAAGCTGGCAAGCTCCTCTCCTGCAACGCCATCTGCAGTAGCTAGCCGTCGCGGCTCGCTTCCTCTTCCCAAGAAAGCCAGGCAGGGATGATTTGGTCAAAGAGGAGTGATTACCCCATAATCCATTTCCGGTGGCATGGATTTCTACCAGCTGGATGGACAAGGCTTGGATTAAAATTGATGGGCCAAGACTACACGCAGTCCACGACTTCAACATCACAGTGCATTTATCCAGCTCATTCAAAGCTAAGTACTCCTAATTTCCCTCCATGGAATTGATATGTGAACTTATTTGATAAGATGATTATAAAAAAAATCATAAATGAAATATTTTAATAATATAGCATCAAACTTCAATCTCGAGGGGTGAGTCATCCGTGAAAAGACCCGTAAATAGTGTCTAGCGGATCCCAGCTAAGAACTTGGGTGACGAGTTGAGCTAGATTATTAATTTATTATCATTATTTTTTAAATAGTGTGTATTTTTTGACATTGAAAAAATGGACTTATGAAATTCCGAGCACTCGCGTACACCGGGCGAGCACACACACTCGCGCCACCGGGTCACGTCAAACGAGTGTGGATAGTAAGCTCTCAATCCAAATGTTATCTAATGCATACTTTAGTTTCTATGTTTTGTATGAGTTATGTGTGCCCTCTAGCTATCGGAAATGAACTGCAATCCCTCAGCGGTAGGTTCAGTCCTTTATGCGTGCCACGCTCCAACTAAGTATAGAAACCTAGCTTGAGTTGCAGCTTGGAAATTTGCGGCAACTTGATTTAGGCCCAAATCCAATAGCAAATTATAAGCTCAAGAAATTATAACAATTTTATTTGAATGCATAGGTGCAACTATATGATGACATCATACCGGCCACTTAGCCGTCTCTCATGGTCATCTTTATTTGATGGCTTGGACTTCTTATAGACCTCTCGGCCACACGTCTCGGTCACTTTATTTGATGACCCGGACATCATATTATGGACGGCCACTCGACCTATCTCTTAGTCATCTTTATTTGATGACTAGGACTACTTATCATGCCGAGCTACTCACATCTAGAGACTGGTCTCGGCCATCCCCTCAGGAGACGGACACCGTTGCAGCTCCACACCTAGGTCGAAGGGCTCAACCCTTTTGCTTCATTTTGGGGGCATCCGGTGTACTCTTTTCCCCCTCATTAGGATTTTTTCCCACAGGGTTTTTTCTTAATGATGTTTTTAATGAGGCATCTCCCCATTGTGGATCAAAAGGTGTCAGCCCTCGGCCCCCTGTTGAAGACATCACGCGACACGCATTACTCTACTCCTCTTCACCTCACTACATTCACCTCAAGGAGTGGGGGACTGGAAGAGCGGGGGACTTAGCGCCTCCGTTAACCAAAGAAGCAGAAATTCAAAAATTTTCACGAAGTTTACTCATCAGATGATATGTTGAAGATCATTAAATTGTGAATCAAGTTTGTCACCTATCTTGTTATAGATTAGCTTTATATTATCCGTGTACTCAATATTTGTGTTTATTAGGTTAAAGAATATGGGACCAAGTGTCAGGCCCATATTAGGCTGAAAGCCTTTTCCGCCAACCCTATACCTGCGCATATAAAAAGGCGCTTCAGGTTTAGGGTTGCGTTAACTTTCGTACTCGTTCCAAATAGCCTTAGCGCAAATTCTTCTATGTACGAGTTCACGGTATATCAAGGAAGGTTTACATAGATCTATCTGTGTTCATCTTTACTGTTAATCTTCTACTTGTTATACTGTTATTCTTTGCTGTAATAGAAAACAGGGACTAATAAATGGTATCAGAGCCGATCGAGAGCTGATCAGAAGAACGTCTGAAGAAAAACTCTGTTTTTCTTTACGCTTTTGTTTCTGTCGAGTTCTTACTCTGTAATCTTGTTTCCTGTCGAAAAGTTGTAAAAGTTATACCTTTAGAATCGTCGTTTCGAAGCGATCAAGGTGTATACTTCAGATTTGTACTTCTGTAATTTTTGTACTCGAGATATCTCGAGATCTAGTTGTCGCCATCTCTATTTTGAACAGGTTCTGTCTAGTTTTTCGAGCTGAAAACTTCACCTGAGGATCTCGACATCATACTCTACCAGGAACTACCCTCAGATTTTGCTTACCTGAGTTTTTCACTTTGTAGGATTTCGACATTGAGGATCTGGACATCCAAATCTCGAGATCGAGGTTTCGATTTTAAGGTCTCGACTTCTGGTCCTCGACTTTTGATTTCTCGAAATCATATCTCGAGTTTCATTTCTCGACATCTCAAATCTTGAGATTTGCTTCTCGACATTTGAAATCTCGAGATTTCAAAACTCGACATTTGATATCTCGATATCAAATCTCGATATCGGGCCTCCTTTATTGAAATCTTGGATCTCGATATTCAGATCTTGACATCTGAATTTCGATATTCTGCCTTTGAAAATCTTTTGATCAAATATCTCGAACGGTCAGTTTTCTACAGCAATGGCTTCTGAATACAATGCCCAAGGGAACAGCAGTACTCCTCCCAGTCTAAGGAAAGGAGAATATCAGATGTGGAGGAATCGATTCCTAAATTTCCTCGAACACAAAGAAAATTCCGCTGCAATGCTTGAATCACTGCTTGAAGGACCAGCTGAGCTGATGATTTCAGTTGGAGGAGATCCAAAAAACAACCCACTTATCCCTCCAGAAAGGAGACAGAATGTGGCATCTGAATACACCGAAGCTGACAAGCTCAGACTTAGAGGTGATCTTATGGCCAAGACGTACCTCCTTCAAGCAATTCCAAACGAAGTATATGTGCTCATCGACAGCATGCAAACTGCAAAGGAGATGTGGGATGAGATTGAGAAACTGCTCCAAGGCACAAGCGTCAGCCTTAAAACCAAGAAAACAACCATCCTTATTGCCTATGACTCCTTCAAAGCTGCCCCGGGAGAACCATTGAACGAGACATACAACAGACTCGTCCAACTGGTCAATGAACTAAGGAAAATCAAAGTATTCAGGACCAACTTGGAACTGAATATAAGATTTCTATCCAGCTTACATCCTGCATGGGAAAAGACAGTAAAGGATGTCAGATCACGCATTGACTTGGATGAAATTGATCTCTGTACTTTATATGAACACCTAAAGCAATTTGTCAATGAGGTTGCTTGTGCCGAGGATAAACACAACACAAATTTCCTGGCTCTAGTGATGGAAGCTCAGCCCCGAAGGACAACCACACCACTGAAAAAGAAAAAGAAGAAGGTGGTGGTTGAATCAGATGAAGATGAGAGTGATGATGACAAATCTGACCTGGAGACTGAACTTGCAGACCTACAGAAGAAAATGGCACTGCTTGCCAAGAGATTTGCTAAGAAGAATAGCTCCTCCAACAAGTTGAGAACCTCCACCTCAAACTACAAATAGAAGAACCATGATCAAGGATCTTCTAGGAAGGCACCAGCAGCTGAAGATGCCCCCAAATGCTACAACTGTGGAAAGGCTGGACATGTCATCAAAGACTGTCGCCTGCCAAAGAAGAGGGATGCAAACTTCTACAAGCAGAAGATGTTGTGGAATAAGCAAAAGATGCTGATGGTACAGAAAGAAGAAGAACATTCTGCAGTGCTTGCTGAAAATGATCATTGGGCAGAAGACACTTCTGATGAGGAGGAGGAGGAAGAAAACTATGCCTTGATGGCTCGAGTGGAGGAAGAAGATGAAAGAAAGGGTGATGTTGCGATCCCCGGAAGTGAATGCTCTACAAGCTCTGTAAGTACCTCTTATCTCCCTTGCAATAATCAAAATCAGTCCTTACTTGATAAGGACAATCTTATTAAAGAACTAAAGGAGAGATTAGACAATAATCATAGGGTACTGAAACAGAATCTAGACCAAAAGTCTTCTCTAAGTGTTCAACTTGAAATTGCGAAAGAACAGGTCAAAAAGGTGTCCTCAGATTTTGAAAGTTTTGAACTTAAGATAGCTGAATTGACTAAGAAATTTGAGGATAGTGAACGAGAAACAAGCACAGCAAAGGCTGAATGCGAATTTTTGAAAAATAAAAGAAGAACACTTTTAAACAAAGTAAAAGAACTAGAGGATCTAGCTGCTAGGAGAGGTCAATCTGAACAGACAATTTTTCTAAATCAAATAAAGGATGACCGGTTCTACAATCCTAGAATAGGACTGGGCATAACCAACCCATGTAATCTAAAGAAAGTTAACTGTCTTCAGATTTATAACAAAGATTACATGGGACTAGGGTTTGGTGAGAAAATGTATTTTAGAAGTGATGAAGAAAACGCTGAAGAAGAAGAAGAAGAAGAAGAAAAGAGAAAGAACCCTAAAGCTGTGATTTCTTGTGATTATCCTTCTGTAAATGAAAAACAACTCACACGCGAAGAACCTAGTTCCTGCTTTAGTGAATGTCTTGACCCTTATGCAAAGGATATTCCACACATAGGACATCCTTTAGACCCACCCCCAAGAGTTGGTATCTCAAAAACTGGAGAGGAACCCTGTATTTTTCCAATGGCACAAAAACTCAAAAACCTCCAGAAAACTCTAGACAACGAGAGAGAGAGATTTGAAACAGAAAGGAGAGGTTTTGAGAGTAACTGGCAGGAACTTCTTCATAAGTTCAATGAATTAAGTGAGCAATATCATGCTAAAACAACCTCTCAACCTTCTTCTAATAATAAGCCTGAAAATTCTCACACCTCACCTGAGAAAACTAAGCTTTCAAAAGGTTCGTCCACTCATCACTCTTCTCCTTTGCACACAGGACAAGAAGTGAAGAAGGAAGAAGAAGAGAAGGTAGAGTGGAGGAAGAAAAGGAAGGAAATTGCTGAAGGGAAAAAGAAAGTTTTTGAAAATAAGACCAGCACTAGATCCAGTTCTATTTTGTACTTTAAAGTTAAATGTAATTCTGTCTCTGTCAAACAAACTCCTAGTAATTCAGAGAAACTCCTAGTATTTTGTATACCTTATATGAAATATCCCCTCCGAGTTCATTCAAGGAAACATCTTAATCGGCTTTCTAAGGAGGAAATATTTAAAACCCAACTTAAGAAACAACCATTCAATCACAAAGCACGTGTCTACTCTCCTCCCACAACAAATCACAGGTGGGTCTCCAAAAACAGACCCACCAAAACTGAAACTGAAAGGTGGGTCCCCAAGATCAGACCTACCAAGCCTGAAACTAAAAGGTGGGTCCCCAAATTCAGACCCACCAACACTAAAACTGAAAGGTGGGTTCCCATGAACAGACCCACCAAGACTAAAACGGAAAGGTGGGTTCCCAAAAACAGACCCACCAAAATGGAAACTGCTAAGTGGGCTCCAAAAACCAGACCCACTGCAAAAGCAGATCTGGCTATTAGAGAGCCCGCGAGAGAAAGATCTTTTGTTGAGAGAGCTGCTGACCTTGGATCACAGCTAAAAGCAAGATTTAAAAAGGTGTTTTTTGTTGATAAGGAAGGACCCATTCCAAGATGGGTACCTAAACCTGTTTAATTGTTTTGCAGGACGGTCATGTGTGGAACTTAGATTCTGGATGCTCAACCCACATGACCGGAATAAAACATCTGTTGAGCAACTACACCAACTGTTACGGAGGCAATGTCAGATTTGGGAATGACGCCTCATCTCCTATTCTTGGATATGGGGACGTCATCTGTGCCAGTGTCACCATCAAAGATGATTCTTTTGTCAAAGGGCTCAAACACAATTTACTGAGCATAGGGCAATTCTGTGACAGCGGGATGGAAGTGAGGTTCTTTGCAAGACAATGTTGTGTACTAGACAGCATGGGTAACACATTATTAACGTTCTATAGAACTTCAAATCTGTACACGATTGATCTGAAAAGCGTACAATCCACCACTTCCATCTGTTTGTTGTCCAAAGCTTCCACAGAACAGAACAACCTTTGGCACAGACGTCTTTCCCATCTGAACTTCAAGCATCTATCAATCCTGTCCTCCAAGAAACTTGTGAAGGGGCTTCCTCTGTTAAAGTCTTCCGCTAATAATCATTGTAGTGCCTGCAAAATGGGCAAAATGACGCGAAGCTCCCACAAGTCAAAAACAGTACCATCATCTACTCACCAGCTGCAGTTAATTCACATGGATCTGTGTGGACCTATGAGAGTCCAAAGCATCAATGGTCGCAAATACACTCTGGTGATCGTTGATGACTTCTCAAGGTACACATGGAAAAAAATTCTCCGTTCAAAGGACGAGGCAGCAGAAAACATTGTGACCTTTATCAGAACCATCCAGAAACTGCTACAGCACAGTGTTCGAATAGTAAGAACTGACAATGGTACCGAGTTCAAAAATCAAACTCTCACTGATTTCTATGAATCTCTCGGTATCACTCAGCAATTTGTAGCAGCTAAAACTCCCCAACAGAACGGAGTTGTTGAGAGAAAGAACATGACTCTTGTTGAAGCAGCACGCACCATGTTAATCCAATCCAGACTGCCTCACTTCATGTGGGCAGAGGCAATCAATACTGCGTGCTTCACCCAGAACAGAACATCCATTCATAAACTCTTCGACAAGACTCCTTATGAAATTCTCTTCAACAGAACTCCCAACATCTCTTTTTTCAAGATATTTGACCGCAAGTGCTTCATACTGAACGATCGAACAGAAAGAAGTAAGCTGGACCCCAAAGCCAGAGAAGGCGTGTTTATCGGCTACTCACTGCAGTCCAAAGCTTACAGAGTCTATCTAAG
The DNA here is from genome assembly GCA_945859875.1 of Cuscuta europaea. Lineage (NCBI taxonomy): Eukaryota > Viridiplantae > Streptophyta > Magnoliopsida > Solanales > Convolvulaceae > Cuscuta > Cuscuta europaea. Next base: position 20,091,124 of record CAMAPE010000031.1, read on the forward strand.
AGACAAGTGAACTGTCATCGAGAGTGTAAATGTTACATTCTATGAAGTGGCAGACTTCGCGATTGAACATTTACAGGCTGATCCATCACATGTTGTGCCAGTGGCTTCTGATAAAGCTGATTCGAACTCAGAAATGAAGATGTGATTCTTAATTCTCTCTTCAGAAACTTCTACGAGAATTCACAACCTTCGTCTCCTCCATGCACACCAGCTTCAACATCAACTCCAATAGCTCAGATTCCACTCCTTACAGGTCCAGGTGATGTACCATCCACGCCTTCAACCCCTCAATCCAATCACAGAGGAGTGGATGATCATGGCTTTGCTACAACTCCAGAAACATCTCCACTGCACACCACAGCTGCTCAAGAGCCCTCAAACACCTATCAGATCTCGGATCAACCAATCATCACTCCAACTCCTCTGGCTCATGAGAGGAAATGGACGAAAGCACATCCCGTTGATCAAATAATAGGTGATTTGAGTCAAGGTGTGCGCACAAGATCCGCCATGATGAATGAATGCCACTTCGCCTGCTTCCTAAGCCAGTCTGAACCATCAAAGGTTTCCGACGCACTACTTGATCCAGATTGGGTGATTGCGATGCAAGATGAACTCAATCAATTTGACATACTGGATATATGGACACTGGTACCTAAGCCACAGAAAAAGAACATCATTGGCACGAAGTGGATATTCAAAAATAAAAGGGATGAAGAAGGGACAGTTGTACGAAACAAGGCAAGGCTGGTCTCAAAGGGATATAATCAGCAGGAAGGCATAGACTATGATGAAACGTTCGCGCCCGTAGCTAGAATTGAAGCAATCCGCCTCTTTCTTGCGTACGCGGCGCACAAGAACTTCACCGTCTTTCAGATGGACGTGAAGACAGCTTTCCTAAATGGAACTTTAGAAGAAGAAGTCTATGTTGCTAAACCTGAAGGATTTGTAGATCCAAGATTCCAAGATCATGTATACAAGCTCAAGAAAGCTCTCTATGGGCTGAAACAGGCACCCAGAGCTTGGTACGATGCCTTGACCGAATTTCTGGTTGATTCTGGTTTCTCCAAAGGCAAGATTGATACTACACTGTTCATCAAGCGACAGAAATCTGATATTATTCTGATTCAGATCTATGTCGGTGACATCATCTTTGCCTCATCCAATTCGCGTCTATGCAAACATTTCGAGAAACTGATGAAAACAAAGTTCGAGATGAGCATGATGGGTGAACTGAACTTTTTCCTAGGCCTGCAAGTACGACAACTCTCTGATGGCATTTTCATCAACCAGTCAAAATATATTATTGAAATGCTAAAGAGATTCAACATTGACGGCAAATCTTCCATGACGACCCCTATGTCCCCGAATAATAAACTGGACTCAGACCCCTCCGGGAAGCCAGTTGATGCTACAAATTACAGGGCCATCATTGGATCTTTGCTGTATCTCACGTCAAGCAGGCCTGACATTGTCTTCTCCACATGCTTATGTGCTTGATTTCAAGCTAATCCGAAAGAATCCAATCTTACTGCTGTGCGTCGAATCTTACGATACCTTAAAGGCACTGTGAATCTAGGCCTTTGGTATCCCAAGCATTCAGGCTTTGACCTAGTCGGATATTCGGACGCTGATTTTGCAGGTTGCCGGATGGACCGCCAAAGTACATCGGGAGCTGTCCAGTTCTTGGGCGAGAAGTTAGTTTGCTGGTCTTCCAAAAAGCAGAATTATGTGTCAACATCTACAGCTGAGGCCGAATACGTCGCGTCTGCTAGTTGTTGTTCACACATATTATGGATGAAGACTCAGCTCAAAGACTACGGTTACACATTCCGCTATATCTCGATCTGCAGTGACTCACAGAGCACTATCGCCATCACCAGCAACCCAGTTCACCACTCCCGCACCAAACACATTGATTTGCGCTATCACTTCATCAAGGATCACGTGGAGAAAGGAGATATTGATATGTACTTTGTAAGCTCAGAGCTTCAAGTGGCTGACTTGTTTACTAAGGCATTGGATGAAAAAAGATTCCAGTTCCTAGTCTCCAAGTTGGGCATGTTGAACCTCGAGCCTGTTTAAATTTCGTCTCCACTGGTCTGAAAAGTGTGTGTGTGGGACTTGTAAAAAGCGTGTGTGGGTGTGATCTGTAAATAGTGTGTGTGTGTGTTGCATGTGTCAAGGGGGAGAAAACCCAAAAAGAACAAAAAATAGTGTGTGTGTTGCATGTGTCAAGGGGGAGAAAACCCAAAAAGAACAAAAATAGTGTGCGTGCATTGCATCTGTACATAGTGTTTGTTGCATTTTTTTGGGGGGAGAATAGGGAAAAAAAATTCACTGTTTGAGGGGGAGCTCTAATTTTTACTGATATTGGGCCTCAAAAATCTTTTTAAATAGGCATTTTGTGCTAGCCCATACATTCGGGCTCAACTGTTACGGAAAGGCCCAAACTTCTCGCGTATATAAGCCCTCGTGAAACCCTTCATCCTTCCCATTCTTAAAGTTTTTCGCAAACCAGAGGCCTCGGAACACATTTCGAAACCAGAGCTCCCTCAGTTTTCGTTCGTCTTCTTCCCGAAATTTCTCTATCTCCCGATTCTCACTACGATTCTCACTACAAAGGTAGTTAAATGGGAGCATCTGATCTTCTCGCTTCTGTTCTCCATCACCATCGCCATCCGCTCTGTATTCAAACGAAAACCTTTTTTGAAAATCGTTCGTAAAATCTCAAAAACAATAGAACAAAGGGTTTTTCTACGATTGTTTGGAGGTCGAAATCTTTTTGCACATCGTTTTGACGTGTCTGTTGTATATGATTTTGCAGGTGGGTTCGTCGTTTCGAGTTCCATGATCTCGAGATTTGGTTCTCCAGATCTCGATATCGTCGGTTCGTCTTCGAGAAGAGATCTCGAGATGTAGCTCTCGACATCTGGATGTCGAGCTTCAAAACTCGAAATCTTGATTTCGAGATCTACATCTCGATATCTTGATCTCGAGATTTGAATCTCGATATCTTGATCTCGAGATTTGAATCTCGATATCTTGATCTCGAGATTTGAATCTCGATATCTTGATCTCGAGATTTGAATCTCGATATCTTGATCTCGAGATTTGAATCTCGATATCTTGATCTCGAGATTCTAATCTCGATATCTTGATCTCGAGATTTGAATCTCGAGATCTCGAATCTCGAGGTTTGGACTTAGTTTTTTTTATATAGCCCACCTGCACCCAAATGTCTGAAACTTCAAAAATCAAAATTTTTTCAATCTAATCTCAAAGCAAACAAACAACGGATTAATATGCTGACCCCCTGCTTTTACAGTTCATTATGGCAGGAACACATCAAACTCAGATTGACGACACCATCTACCCAAAAGGGAAGTGGATCAAGGTGCTGGATAACAACTTCCAGCTAGACCTCACCGTGTTCAAATGCCAGAACCCGGTCATTCCCGCCATCATGAAAGGTCACTATCTCTGCGCCGCACTCCACAATGCCAAACCAGTGCCAGAGATATACCTACAACAATTCTGGGGCCATATGCATACATAGTCAGTGAAGGATCGCTCCAAGATTAAGACTAAGCTGAATGGTATGCGCGTAATCCTGACGCTGTCTACAATGCGATCCACTCTAGCGCTTCCGGTCCACGACACATATGATCCTCTGCCGTCCATTCCTGACCTTCTCAAGGACGTTGCAGCTCTAGGCTACACATCTCTTCTTCCCCAGCTGTCAAATTTCAATGGAGCCTATCTCCATCACCCGTGGAAGAGCCTGTTCGGGTTGGTGAACAAATACCTGTCACCGAAGCATGCCGGGTTTGACAAATGCAACAAGCAGATTCTACTCATCTTCCACAGCATTGCATACAACAAGAACTACGACATGGCTCAGCTCTTCTACTCAGAGTTCATGGACCTGGTAAAAGCAAAGGAGAAAACAAGTCAGGCACCATCCCATACGCCAGGTGGCTGGGGTTGATTATCCATGACTGCATGGCAGAGCACACCTCCATTCCTAAACGCAGTGCCGATCCACACTTCACAGCCCTAAAGCTCCAATATTTCAAAGCTGACAAGAACGCGGCTCAGGGCTTGCGGATTCCTGGGTTCCTACTAAATCTCGCCAATCCGTCCAATCCTGCAGTCCAACAGTACCGCGAAAGTGTTGACAGAACTGTCCATATGGTTCAGCAAAACCCAGCTGGACCTACCCTAGGGACAAAGCTGAGTGCACGTGAGGGTCCCAAAAGAGCCCAAAAGCCACAGAAACCAGTGGCCGGTTTGCCCCATGAAGGAAAGTCCAACGACTCTCTCGAGACGAGTCGGACAGCTGAGGGCACCAAAACGGACGCTGAGGAATCTGCTGATGAATCGTCCAGTGATGCCCAAACTAACACTGACGACGAGGCATCCGATACCGTGGGCACGAATGGCGATGAGTCAGACTCTGATGACAATGGTGATGACAGCGACGACGTTGAGCACACCTATGCTCTGATCAGAAAGGGTAAGCTGCCTGCCGAATCTCCAAAGAAGATAACCGCTGAAGACGCAGCACCCATTATCTCCGGCAGACCCAAGATCTTCACCATCAAGGAATTACAAAATTCCAAAAGCGTACACAGAGAAACCAACAGCTCCAAGGCTGGCTATGATGAAGCAGCCCACGCCATCAAGAACTCTAAGGATGCCATCATTCGTGAGAAACGGGCTAAAATAAAGAATGACAAATCTGCTAAGCCAAAGCCTCAGCCTCGCATCAGAAAGAGCCTCATAGATAAGGATGACGAGCACATCTTCGCTGGCCGTGACCCTTTTATCCAGATAAGCCGAGTTGAATCCCTAAGTACAAGAGCCGACCTTTTCGGTTCCCAAGTAGAAGCCGCAGCATCTGGCTCAACTGCGCATGCACAACCCTCATCCAGCCACTCGTTAGCCTCCCAACAGGCTATCGTTTCAACAACACGCGACTCACCCACCTCTCTGGTTCCTTCCGAATCAGTTGAGCGAACTATTGACCAATCGCCCGAGGTCAAAATCCCTCCTTCAAACACATCGAGTCTAGGTGTCACATTTCCCACATTTTCTTCATTTTCTAGGACACCTACACTATTCACATCACATACAGGTGCACCCACTCTGAACGCAACGACCAGAGCGCAAGCTATGACGGTCGGAAGTCCTGCTATGCCTACAATGATTCCATCATTGAACGCAGGCCACACATCAGCTATCTTCACTGATGCTGTGACAACAGTTACAACCCCCGTAACTGGCTACCCCACCTTTGAAGATGTCAACGTTCTCCTGAATCGCTTCCTGGACTCCACCATAAAACCATGGGTGCAAGAAGCAATGACCGCTCTTGCACAGGAATTTTGGACCACCCAAGCGGTTCAGCCTGAACAGCCCACACCCCAACCTGCACCCGAACCCTTCATATCCTATACCCAACCAATATCTTCCACCGCCCTCTCTCACCACTCCATCAACCAAATACCCATCCCTTCACCTTCTTGGGGCACCCATGATACAGAACCAGTATTATCCCCACACCCGACCACACCTTCCATCGATCTCCTCTCGCCACCCTTCGATACCTTGGCATCGGCTTTGCTGGACCATCTCCTCAACATCTCAGAAACCAACCTCACCCCCTACTAGCTAGCCATCCTCGATGCCCTCCTCTCTTCCCCTGAAACCAAGAGCAAATGCCATGACAGTTGTTGGTCCCGGTTGTACTGGATACAGTCTAGAGGGGGGGGGGTGAATAGACTGTATTGGTTTTTAACTTTTTCAAGCTTAGTACCAGATTTAACAGACTAACATGTTCTGTTGGCAGAACAGACTGGAAGCGGATGGGGTTCTGGTAGGGGGTTCTGTTAGTTTAGCCTCAGAGAAGCAAAGGCAGTAGGCCTTCTGTTAACTCACAAGACAAGTTCTGCTGAACACAGATACCAAGTCTTTGGAGTTAAACAGTTCAAATAAAAACTATAAGTAAAATGCAGTAAGTAAATGACATCAGGGCTTTTTATAGTGGTTCAAGGAACAACTTGTTCCTCTAGTCTACTGTTCCACTAAGCTTGTAAAAACGACCGTTTACAATGCCTTAGCCCTATCACTTAAGAAGCTATCCACGTCTTCTTCAAGTGTAGATGTCTCCTTGGATGCACTTCTGGCTTCCTTAAGACTGGTCCTTTCACTGAGCTTTCCCGGAAGTATCACCACTTCACTGCTCCAGGTACTTGGATGTCCTTCTTGTGAAAGAAGAGTTTCTGTTAAAAACATGGGTTCCTCCAACTTGCTTCGTTACAAAACATTTGTATATGAAGAGCTTGAAGAGTTGAAGAACGATTAGAACTTTGCTTGAGTTGGAAGTAGGAAGCTTTCCAACGTCTGCCTTCTCTTGTAAAAGATAATGAAGATTTTATCTCAAGGAGGCTTTTTGCGTTTTTAGCGTTTGAATGTTTTGTATGCGCACTGTTGTAGCAAAGTTATCCGGTTGTTCTTCGTAGTGTATCTTTTATACTGAGGTTGTCTTCCCGTTGGAGGAGAAGGAGGACAACTGCATTAAATGAGCAGGCAGTTGACTTGACCAGTAGGACCCAGCAAAGTTGGCGGGTTACTATTTTGGGATAAAGCTATCCTGACATTGCGGCCAATCATCTGCATTTACTCTACAGAGTATGGGAGGCATTAAATGTGCATTTAATGCGCGTACTGTAGCTTTTCCGTTCAAGACTCCTAGCCGTTGAGGGAATCTTCAGTTGGTTTACCGGCTTGGTGAAATTCTTCTAAGTGTCAGGCCTTCTGGTGTCTTCAGCAGAGAGTCGATCAGAGAAGGTCTAGATCACTTCTGTTGGAGAAAGCTATCAGAGATTCTTGAGGGTTTCTGTTGAAGATTTGTCCAACAGAAAACCAATAGGGTTTCTGTCCGTGTAAAGGCTAACAGAGACCCAGAGGTCTTCTGTTCTGAAGCAGAGAGCCAAAGGTCTTCTGTTGAAACAAAGCCTATCAACGGTCTTCTGTCTGGAGGTCTTCTGTTCTGTAGGCCTTCTGTTCTGGAGGCCTTCTGCCAGTCGACTATACTAAAGAACTTTACAAGGAAAAATTCTAATACATTAAATCTAAAGAGGGGTACTCTAAAGTCCTAATTAATATAGCATCGTCAAAATCTAATTACAAATATTCCTTACAATTTCCCCCTTTTTGATGATGCCAAAACCCTTTAACTATTTCCAGAGAAGTGCCTTCACCATAAAGAATTAAAGTTTAAAACTTTCATTAAAATCTTGGTGGGCAACTTGGCATAGGAAAATAGTAAGAGTACAGTACATTCAGATAGCAGATAATAAATCATAGGTATCAGAGCAAGATAAGAAACACAGAAAGCAAACAAACACACAAAAGAGACAAATGAGAAGGAATTTCCTTACAAAAAGAGAGGTAGAGATATGATTTTATTAGAGACAGTTTACAGAAAGGATTCCTTACACATTCTCCCTAGTAGCTGTGGCCAGAGCTTCATCTTCCAGTCTTTGAAGCCTTAGCAATTCTTCATTGATTTCTTCTCTAATATGAGATAGGTTACCAGAACTTTGATAAGATGCCCAGATAGGAGATAGCTTGCAATCCAAGTAGCTAAGAACTCCTTCATGAATTGTCTTGCCAGGGACAATGTTCTTCTGGTACCCATCCTCTGCTTCTTCTAGGGATCCCCCATGTCTGACTCGTACATACCCATCCTTATCTAAGAAGAGATTATGTTGCTGTGTGAGAGTCATTTTCATTTTCATCTCTTCGAATTGAACTCTGTCAATTTTCTGGGATCCACCCAATCTCCAATCAGTAAAACTAAGAATCTTCTTCTTCTTGGTGCCCTTCTTAACTGGAGATGGGGGTCTGGATATAGCGGCTGCTCTCTTCTTTTGTATAGCCGCTTCAAAGTAGGGTGCAGGATCAACAGTTGGTTCAGTAGAGGGGGATGCTCTTGCAGAGGCTCTAGTGGACCGAGGCTTAGTCTGTTGAGGACCCTCTTCCCCTTTTTTGGCATCATGGAGGTCCTCTAGCATGAGGTTGATCTTCTGGAACTCTGAGGTCTGTGAGGTGGCTATCTACTCAAGGGCATCTAGTAGAGTCTGAGTGACAGAAGTGAGTCCTTCTATCAGCCCTTGCTGCTTCTGGATGGCAGAGAAGATATCTTTGTTGTTGGCTTCCACCAATACCATCTTCTGGTATCTGTCTCTGTCAGCAGAGAGGAGATGTTGAGCTTGATCTTGGTGGACTTTGCACATTTCTTCAATGGTTAGCAATTGCTTCTTAGTCCTGTGATCAGATCGTTGAAGAGTCTCAAGGTTCTCAGATATGGTGCTGATGGCCTTACCTTGAACCAACAAAGTCTGGTGAAATGTGAAGAGAGTCTTGTGAATACTGTCCACTTCTGTTGAGAGTGCATCTGTTATGGCAGTGGATGAATCCATGAAATAATTGAGGGATTCTGTGAGATTGGCAAAGCGATCTGAAATGAACTACATTCCAGAGTTGAGGTTATCATTCACATGTGAGAGGTGTTCGAAGTGTTTGTCATTGATCTGGATAAGCTTGTCCATTCCTTCTTGAACTTGACCACCAAACTCTTCTGTAGTCTGAACAAACCTATTGAAAGGAATTTGTGGCTCTGATTCTTCAAAACTAGGCATCCCCAGTCCCCTTGATTTGGGCATGGGAGCCCTTCTAGAAATGTTGTCTTCAGCAGATGAGGCTTGTTGTTGCTGAACTTCATACTCAAGTTGTGTCAAAGGAGGGGTCTTCTGTCTCTTGGATGAGGCTTCATGAGGTTTGCTGACAATGAATCCACCCATGCTTAAGGAGTCCTCATAGGATGAGTAGATGGGTATTGTGTTTCTGACAACACGTGTCTTTTTGTTGAAGGAAGGATTGGAGGCTGTGGAATTTCTGGAGTAGCCTTGAGGTGCTGGAACAGGAGACACAGTAGGTGGATCTTGAGACTGAAGAGTGGCAGTCTGTATATGAATTGGGTTCTGCTGGGGAGAGGGTGATTTGGATTTCTGTTGGGAGGAGGTTTTCTGGTGAGGAGAGGCATTCTGTTGTAAAGGTGTGATCTGATGAGGAGGAGGGGGTGGAGGAGAAGGGGATCGGTTTCTGATAGGGGTGAGCTCTTTGCAGGTTGATGGTGATTTGGTTTTCTTAGTTGAAGAGTGAGGAAAGGTTGAGGTTTTCTGTTCTGAGGTTTTCGGTTGAAGGTTCTCTGTAGGAAGGGTTTCTGTTGGGATGGTTTCAGTTGGAATGAGAAGAGAGGGAATTTGGGGTTCTGTTGAGATATGAGCAGAGTGGGTTGGGGAGATTACCTCAAGTACAGTTTCTTCGATCAGGGATGCCCTCCATTCTCTGATAAGCTCCATCATAGCATGTGTTGGTCCCGTTTGTAATGAGAACAGTCTAGAGGGGGGGTGAATAGACTGTTCAGGAATTTAAACTTTTCTCTAAGTCAAAACTGACTTATCAGAGATGGTCGAAATCTGGTGACAGAGATGGTCAGGTTCTGATGGCAGAACTAGACGAGGCAGCGGATAAGTTTCTGTCCGGGTAGCCTCTAGAAGAATGCTAAGGCAAAGTGCCTTTCTGATAACTCTGAAAAAAGATCTGCTGGACACAGAGTCCAACTTTAAGAGTTAATCAGTAGAATCTTAAGTGCGGGAATTAAAAGCTTAAAGTAAATGACACCGGAGTTTTTATAGTGGTTCAAGGAACAACTTGTTCCTCTAGTCCACTGTTCCACTAAGCTTGCAAAGACAATAGTTTACAACGCCTTAGTCCCTATAACTTAAGAAGCACTCCTCGTCTTCTTCAAGTCTAGTTGCCACCCGGGATGCAGTCCTGCTTCCTGATGGCGGGTCTCGTTTCACTGAGTCTCTTGAAGTATCCCCACTTCACTTACTCCAGTTAGTTTGAGACGTCCCTTCTTTTTCAAGAAGTGTTTGATTCAAAATCAGTTTTCTCCAACGTTGCTTCTTCACAAAGGATGAGTAGATGAAGTTTTCGAAGTGTTGAAGAACTGAGGAACTTTGCAACTTGCTTGTTGGATGAAGGATTAGAAAATATATCTTCCAACTGAAGCCTTTTCTTGTTTAGAATGAAGTTTGAATCTCAAGAAGGCTTTGAGGTATTTGAGTTAGAGTAGAATAATCTGAGCAAGTTCGTTTGGTAGATGTTGTAGCAAAGTTATTCTCTTAGTTCTTCAGAGTGTATCTTATATACTGGGAGCAGTCTTCCCGTTGGAGTGTAGAAGACAGCTTCATTAAATGTTTGTACTGTTGACTTGACCGGTTGGACCTTCGACTTGCTATTTTGGGGGCGTAAAGATACTCGCATGGTCAATCATCAGCTTTAAATATCTCTTCGTACGTACAACATTAAATGTGCATTTAATGCGTGTACAGTACCATGTTTCCGTTGAAAGATTCGTAACCGTTAGGGGATTTCCCGTTAGTTTAACGACCGTTGGTAAGTGTTTTCGGAATCTGGTGTGTGAGACAGAGTCTTATGAGACTCTCTGGTTCAATCTCTGAAGTCCGCCTCTGTTGCCAACTCTGGTATCAACACAGATAACCAGTTCTGATTGCTTCTCTGGTGAGCAACTCTGGGAGCAACTCTGGTAGAAGCAAGGTGGATCTCTGGCAAGCAGACTAAGCTAAAACTTACAAAATAAATTCTAATACAAAATTTCTAAAGGGGTACTTTCAAATTCTAATTAACCTAGCATCATCAAAATCTAAATACATTTATTCCTTACAGCATGCCTTTCTGTCTTGGGTACAGAAGGTTCTCCTGGTGTAGAGTGAGGTTGCACAAATTGTTTTGCCTTCTTGGCAAATAGCCATTCTTCAAAGACTTCTATTTCTTCATCTTCAAGGGGCTTGACTATCTCCTCTGAAGAGGTGGATATGAGAACAACCTTTCCCTTGTAATTTGCCTTCTTCTTCTCGAGGACAGAGTGCAGGAAGTTGAGGGCAAAGCACTTTGAGACATCATCAGTGCCCACCCACTTCAGTATGGCCTCTTCTTCAGACTCATAGTGGTTAAAGTATTGGATGATCTTTTGGAGGGGTCCCATCCTCCATCTTCTCCATTCCAGCACTCGATCAAACTGTCTATCCAGTAAAGATAGATACCCTTCTTTGTCTGTATTGGGGTGTTCTGGTGATGTTGGCACTCGGTTCTATTCTGGGGTGGCAACAGAAGTGGGGTTCTCTGGTTCCACCTGAGTGTCTGCTACCTTCTCAGACACTGAGATTACAGGTTTGATGACCTTCTTCTTAGTTCTGGTGGTTCTCTTCCTCTTAAGTGCAACCTTCTTGGGTTGAGGAGGTGCAACTTATTTGGTTTTCTTCTCCCTTTTCTTCTTCTTCTCCTCAGTGGGTGCATCAGAGAGGGGTTTCTGAACCTTGTCTCCTTGTTGTCTCTTGTTATCAAGCTGAAGCTGTCGCTTTAGTTCTGCCTTGATAGCAATTTCTCTATTCGGAGATGCAGACAGAAAGATTACCTTAGTGTGATCCAGAGGTGTGATCTTCCTCAAGGTGACACCTTGTGTGAGTAGCAATTCAGAGATGATCAATCCATGGCCTAACTTCCCAGAATATAGGCCTGTCTTGGGGTTCTTTTATTTTGATGAATTCAATGAGGGACCGCACCATAACTTGTCCCCAGTTGACATTTACTCCATGATGTACTGCATAGAGGGCCTTTGCATTTGCAGTAGTGACATCATCAGTGGAGGTATACTTTCACCATAAACATTTGTGGAAAATGTTAATGAGGAGCTCAAAATCCTTCTTGAGCAGGTGTTTCTTGATGTTCACTTTTTCTACTTCTTCTCCTTTTCTGAAGTAGTTCCTTTTGAATTCAGGAACAATGACGTCAGCTTCTTCTAAATCAAATAGAGAGGCCCTGCCTTCTTCTAGTTGAATGTCAAAAATTTTGTTGATGACGTCATCATCAACCAGTATGTCCTCTCCTTGGACTTTAGAAGTGATGGATTCATCTTTGTAGGAGGCGTTGAGGTAGAATTCAACGGTATATATGTTGCTGTAGACTTCATATGTGAAGGAGATGACCTTGCTCAGTTGACATTCTGTCAGTCCTTCAATGATGTTTGCCATCCTTTCTTCTTTTTCTGCAAATCTGGGTAGTACTTCCAATTCGCACTTCGTCCCTGTCAACACATTCTTGAGCAGTGTAGCTTTTTGCTCCTTAGAGAGGTCGGTGAAGTTCAAGAAAGCCTTAGCTGGATTGAGAGGTTGGAGAGTTTTTAGAGAGATAAAGATTTGAATGCTTGAGAGTAATGAAAGAAGTAGCGGTTTAGGTTGGAACGAAGAGAATATATGGGTACGGGTTAGTGGACGTTTGAGATTATTGGCGGTTCCAAGGTACCAATAAATGAAAATGGGGGCGCAGTAAATATTTTGCGGCTGTAATACCGTTTAAGGGTAGAAGGGTAAAAGACCTTCATTAATTTACTAGTGTAAGGAATATTTGTAATTAGATTTTGATGATGCTATATTAATTAGGACTTTAGAGTACCCCTCTTTAGACTTAATGTATTAGAATTTTCCTTTGTAAAGTTCTTAGTATAATCGATTACCAGAAGGCCTCCAGAGCAGAAGACCTCCTGACAGAAGATCTTTGGTTCTCTGCCTTAGAACAGAAGACCTCAGGGTCTCTGTTAACCTTTACTCTGACAGAAACCCTCCTGGTTCTCTGTTGGATATCTTCTCAACAGAAGTGCTCAAGACATTCTCTGATCAACTCTCTGTTAAAGACACCAGAAGGCCTGGCACTTAGAAGAATTCCACCAAGCCGGAAAACCAACTGAAAGATTCCTTCAACGGCTAGGAGTCTTGAACGGAAAAGCTACAGTGCGCGCATTAAATGCACATTTAATGCTCCCCATACTCCGTAGAGTAATTGCAGATGATTGGCCGCAATGTCAGGATAACTTTATCCCAAAATAGTAACCCGCCAAGTTTACCGGGTCCTACTGGTCAAGTCAACTGCTCGCTCATTTAATGCAGTTGTCCTCCTTCTCCTCCAACGGGAAGACAACCTCAGTATAAAAGATACACTACGAAGAACAACCGGATAACTTTGCTAACTTTTGCTACAACTCTCAATACAAGATATTAAAACGCCAAAAACGCAAAAAGCCTCCTTGAGATTAAATCTTCATCATCCTCTACAAGAGAAGGCAGAAGTTGGAAAAATCCTTATTTCCAACTCAAGCAAAGTTCAAGTGTTCTTCAACTCTTCAAGCTCATCACTTACAAATCCTTTGTAACGAATCAAGTTGGAGGAGCCTCTGTTCTAAATAGAACCTCCTCTTTCACAAGAAGGACGTCCAAGTACCTGGAGCAGTGAAGTGGTGATACTTCTGAAAAGCTCAGTGAAAGGACCAGTCTTAGGGAAGCCGAAAGTGCATCCAAGAAGACATCTACACTTGAAGAAGACGTGGAGAGCTTCTTAAGTGATAGGGCTAAGGCATTGTAAACGGAAGTTTTTACGAGCTTAGTGGAACAGTGGACTAGAGGAACAAGTTGTTCCTTGAACCACTATAAAAAGCCCTGGTGTCATTTACTTACTGCTTTACATTCATTGTATTTATTTAAACTGTTTAACTCCAAAGACTTGGTATCTGTGTTCAGCAGAACTTGTCTTGTGAGTTAACAGAAGGCCTACTGTCTTTGTTTCTCTGAGGCTACTAACAGAACTCCCTACCAGAACCCCATCCGCTGCCAGTCTGTTCTGCCAACAGAACAGGCTATTCTGTTAAATCTGGTACTTAGCTTGAAAACGTTAAAAACCAATACAGTCTATTCACCCCCCCTCTAGACTGTATCCAGTACAACCGGGACCAACAAGTGGTATCAGAGCCTCCTTGTTCTAATAATCTCTTAGGTTATTTGCTGAACAAAGATCCACTTGTTTTTCTGTTTTTCCTCATTTTTATCTGATATAATGGATCACTCTCTGTCCAAGAATCTTATGTTCTCAGATCTCAAATTTGATGACTGGAGGATCCGGATGAAGGCACATCTCTGTGCTCTGCATGATGAGATGTAGGAAGTGCTTGACATTGGGCCCTTCACAAGCTTCCAGAAGGTCAACCCTGAACATGCTATTGACAACACTAGACCTCAGATGATCAATAAGGCCAAATCTGAGTGGACGACAGAAGAAAGAAGGAAGTACAATCTGGACAACATTGCTAAGGACATTCTTTACAAGTCCATCGATGATAGGTACTTCAACAGAATAAAGAAGTGCAAGACTGCAAAGGAAATCTGGGATACTCTTGAGCTCATTGGAGCTGGTGCTGAGCAAGAGAAGGACAACAAGCTGACAATAGCCAACAAGAAGTTTGATGACTTCAAACTTCTTCCTGGTGAAAGCATCTCCAAGATGTATGACAGGCTCCTTACTCTCACTGGAGAGATCTCGGAGCTTGGCAAGGAACTCACCACCAAGGAGATCAACCTTAAGGTGTTGAGGGGACTGCCCTCAGCATGGAAGATGAAGGTGGTTGTTGTCCAAGCCAGCAAGGATGTGAAGACTTATCCCACTGATAAGCTCATTTTAGATCTCAAAGCTCATGAGTTTGAAATGATTGAAGAAAAAGAAGATGTACCAGAAGAGAGGACCACTACAGCCCTCACTGCCAGCACATCAAAGGTAAATGATTTTGACCCTTCAGTACTTTTATCTGACGAATATATGGCTGCTTTTGCTAGATGATTCAAGAAGTTCATGAAGAATCCTAAAGATGGAAGAAGTCCATCATTCAGTAGAAAGCCATTCCAGAAGGTCAAAACAACAGAAAGCAGTGGTGAGCTTCTCTGTTACAACTGCAGACAACCTGGACATTTCAAGGCAGAATGTCCACATCCAAGAGTGTCCAAGAAACAAGGGCATGATGGAGAAAAGAAGAAATATGAAGATAACTCCAGAAGAAGGAAAGCACTCGTGACAGAACAGTTCGAGAAAGACCCTCTGTCAGAGACAGAATCCAGTTCTCACTCTGACTCTGATGAGGCCTTCTGTTGCCTTGATACTGAGACAGAAGACCTATGCCTCATGGCTCATTCTGATGATGAGGTAACCTGTACTTCTACATCTAGTTTTTCTTCGGTAGGCTTAGCTTTTGATTCTGATTCAATGTCAGAATTTTGGGAAGAGTTTAAGGCCATCCAAGCCACTTATTCTTCTGTAACAGAAGAAAACAGTAAGTTGAAAGCTGAAATTCTTGACTTGAAAAAGGAGGTTGAGATCAAAATCAATCTTCTAATTAAGGAAAGAGATCAGCTGGAGACTGAAAATGTTTCTCTTCTCAAGAGAATAAGAGAAATAGAGCCTCTCGAGATTAAGTACAAAGCTTACCAGAAGGCCCAGTCTTCCATGGAAAAGATTCTACTTGATCAACAGATTGGCACTAGTTTTGGTCTTAGTTATGGCTCAACAGAATCAGGTGAGCCTTCTGTAATGCCTAGCACCAGTGTTGCTAAGGCAGATAAGGTCATAGTGCCACTGATCTCTAGCCCCATCTGTCAAGCTGGTGTATCCGGCACCAAGGTTGTTCATGAGGAAGTTAGACCAGAAAAGGGAAAGATAAAGGTTCAACAGAAACCCTTTTTGAAAAATAATGAACCTGGCAGAAAACCTAACAACAGAAAAGGTTTTCAGGATAACAAAAATAAAAGACCATTCATTGACAGACAACCTCATGACAATCGTGCCAGAAATGACCACCAGAAGGGCAAATAACAAGAGAGAGTTAACTTTAGGCAGAAGAGGTTGGCTGGTCAACTTCAGAAGCCCAAAGCTAACCGTCCATCTGCTCTTGATAGTATATGGGACTTCTTTCCAACAAAGAAAGCTATGCAAAAGTATGTAAACAGGAAGCATGACCCTCACAAGCATCTGCCCAAAGTGAATCAGACTTCAGTTTACTATAACTACCAGGTGGACAATGGGTACCACCCACCAAGGTTTCACCTGATGAGACCAAAATGGTACCAACTACCCAGACTCCATGACCCCCCAGGACCTAACATTGCTTGGGTACCTAAATCTTTCTTTTGATCTTGTAGAAACTGTGTGCTGGAGCTATCTCAGAGCAAGAATGCTTTATTGATAGTGGATGCTCCAGGCACATGACAGGTGACAGAAGTTGTCTAACTGAGTTCCAGAAATGCAAAGGACCTAGAGTTACCTTTGGAGGTAATGACAAAGAAGGTCAAACAAAAGGAAGAGGAAAGCTGATCAAGAACCAGATAGTCATTGATGATGTCTCATATGTCAAAGGACTGAAGTTCAACTTGCTGAGTGCTAGCCAATTCTGTGACAAAGGCTACACTGTTGAATTCACAAAGGACTTCTGTTATGTGAAGCATGAGACAACAAAAGAAGTGGTTCTTACAGCATCAAGGAAGAAGAACATCTATGTGGTTGATTGGAACACTGCAAAGGATGGAGTTTGCCTGATAGCCAAGGGAGATTCAAAACTAAGCTGGGACTGGCACAAGAAGCTTAGCCATTTGAACTTCAAAACAATCAACAAACTGGCAAGAGAACACATAGTTGATGGACTGCCAGACATAGTCTACAAGAAAGAGACCCTCTGCAGTGCATGCCAGAAGGGAAAGCAATAGAAGAACTCTTTCAAACCCATTGCTGGAGATCTTTCTACAAGTCCTTTAAATCTGATCCACATGGATTTATTTGGACCTGTTGAAACTCCAAGCGTTGGTGGCAAGAAATACACCCTAGTCATGATTGATGACTATTCCAGATATACATGGACTATCTTTCTGTCAAAGAAAAATGAAACTCTTCAGAAGTTGCCATCTCTGTTAAAGCAACTTCAGACTGAGAAGAACTCTAATGTTAAGACAATCAGGTCTGACAGAGGAACTGAATTTGTCAACCAAGTCATAAAGGATTTCTGTGATCAAAATGGAACCTTTCATCAACTCTCTGCCGCCAGAACCCCTCAACAGAATGGCGTAGCAGAAAGGAGGAACAAAACTTTAAAAGAAGCTGCAAGAACAATGATTGCAGAATCTGGACTACCTATGAGATATTAGGCTGAAGCAATCAATACTGCATGCTATACTCAGAACAGAAGCATGATCAACAAGAATCACCAGAAGACCCCTTATGAACTCGGGAAAGGAAGAAAACCCAACATCAATTACTTTCATGTGTTTGGATGCAAATGCTACATCCTTAACAATGGAAAGGAGAATCTGAAAGTCTTTCAAGAGAAAGCTCATGAAGGTGTCTTTATAGGCTATTCAAACACCAGTAAAGCCTATAGAGTACTCAACAGAAGGACTCTACATGTTGAAGAGTCTATACATGTGAAGTTTGATGATAGCACCTCTGTTAAAGAAGTAACATAGATCCTCAAGGAAGTAAGCATAGAAGACAGAACACCAGACCCAACAGAAGAGGTAGCAGATAACCCTGCATTTCCAACACCTGCACCAAACCCCCTTCTGCTGAATAAAGATGAAGACTCAGAAGATGAAGAACAAGAAAGACCCAGACAACAACTGACAGAACCTAACCTGACATGGTTAAGAGACCATCCCCCTAATCAAGTTATTGGGCATATCAGAAGTGGTGTGCAGACAAGATCAGCATCAACAAGGAGAGAAGCAATGCTTGCCTGCTATATATCTCAGATGGAACCCATGACTGTGGAAGAAGCTCTTGCAGACTCAGATTGGATCAATGCAATGCAAGAAGAGCTGACTCAATTTGAAAGGAACAAAGTATGGGAACTTGTTCCTAGGCCAAAGCACCAGAATGTCATTGGAACAAAATGGGTATTCAAGAACAAAGCTGATGAAGATGGCAACATTGTAAGGAATAAAGCAAGGCTGGTAGCTAAAGGCTATTGCCAAGAAGAAGGAATATGTAACACCCAAAAAAAAACTCTTAAAATAAAATCAGATATAAATTATCTGATAAATTATTAAAAGTGAAACAAGTTATTGATAAAATAATTAATACGAGTAAGTAATAATAGTACTAGCTTAACTCATACGTATACATCACTTAAATAAGATGCAATGCACTACGTAGCATAACTAACACACCATACCCTGATGATGATGCACATGACTCGCATACATATACATACACACGTAATACATACATGTATTACATACATACATACTTGATGCAAGTAACGTATATGCATGCATACATGCATCATTATTGTTATAAACATAAACTTACAGTTTGATTAGTATAGACAGTAACGGGCAACTAAAACGGATCAGATTAATGATATGCATTAATCAATCTTATTAAGTTATCAAGTAAATAGCATTAAGCCTCAAACGGCTGGAGGGAATTGAACGGTCAGGACCTCTATACATTCGTCGAGCACATGGCAGAAACACGTGAAACTAGAGAACCTATATATACATAAATACTTTGTAGGATAAAACAAAACTAAAGCTATAGCTAAGCAGACGATCTCTCAAATTTTCGGTATAAATCGAAAGAAGATAGTGAGGATGCTCCACGTCGGAAAATCGCTATAGGGCTTCCGGGCTGATTCTACGCCGGACTGTCGGAGTAGCATAACAGGTTTGCCGCAAAGAGAAGGAGTTAGCGCCGGAGAAGAAGAAGTTGGTGCCGCCGGACCAAATTGCTGCTGCCGCTGTTGCTCGACCGGAAAGCCATCGGGTGCCTCCATCTCCATCAGAAAGGAAGCCATCCCGCCGCCGTCTGAGCCGGCTGGTCACCGCCGGAAGCTAGAGCCTTGCGTCGCCGCCGGTACCGCATTAAGAAGAACGAAGTACGTAGTTGATGAACTCTCCTGTATTCCCTTCTTTTAGTTGATAGACTGGGTTGGGTTATTTCGCTGGGCTGATTATTTTATACGGGCCGTAAGATTTACAACAACAACAACAACAACAACAACAACAATAATAATAATAATAATAATAATAATAATAAGATTCTGCAAAATTAATACATTAGAGACAAGAAATATTAATGGTGAAATTTGCTTGATTAACTGATAGTAATCACTTGGATAAATTCGTTAATTGTTATTTAGTACATAATGTAAATAATAAAAATGGTTTAATTAATAAAAAAAACTGATAATCGAATATTGTATTAAAATAATAATTACTTATTTGGACTTAGTAACATGAGTAGATTAAATAAAATTTGATAGATAGTATTGTCACTAATTATGGGATTAATTGAAATAGAGTAATAAAATTAACATAATTACGGACTCGGAAATATCAAGTGTTTGGGTAAGTAATAAAATCAGATTAAGTTAATGATGATTAGTCAATTTAACTAAGATCTACTAATTGTAACAGTGTTGATTAATTTAAATTAAGGTAATTATTAAATTTGAATATTAAATAGAATTCAGATTTTAATTTTTGGGCTAATATAGGTGTTAGAATTAAAGAGATTGTGACGAACTGAGATTTGTTAATTATTTAATACCTTTTATTATCGGACGCGATTAAAATTAATAAAGGATTATTATATTAATTACCGAATTAGATTAGAATAGCTTAAATAATAAGAGACAATTATTAAGTACGAAAATATTCGTAGTAATCTATAATTTAAGTAATTTGTGTATGATTTATAAGTAGAGTAAATTAATGATGCTAGTCAAACTAAAAATTGGATGTTGTAGTTAATTATATTCAGATATTTTATTTTAATATTAAAATTCAAATATTGTAATTATGGCTAGAATAATGGGGTAATTTTATTATAAAAAGTGATTAACTCGAATTGTTAATTAATTAAATTAATAAATTCGAATAATAAAATAAAAGGGAAAAATTGGATAAATTATTAATAATAGTATAAGTGACTAATTATATCATCTTAATTAAAAAGGTGATTATTTAGAGACCGGAGTAGAAGAAGAGAATTAGGAGCACCCGGACTAGAGGTAAGTTTCTCTGCCAATCCAAAAATCGTTTCCTCGTATTATATATGTATTATGTGATACGTGATTTTTAAGTGTGAAGTATGACTTTTATGCATGTGATTCTGAGATGATTCGTGAAACTAAGTGCTTTTAGGGGGTGCACACACTTAAGGTAGTCGTTTCGTTTCCAATAGAGTAGTTGTGGTACCGGCACTTGTCCGGGGTGGCCGTCCGTAACCACGGTCCACCGGGCTCTACCGAAAGGTTGAGCACCGCCCTTCTAAATTACTAGGAAGTTAGAGAAGAAGTGATTTTTGAGGAAATCAAGGAGAAGAGTTATTATGAAGTTTTAAAGAGAAGTTGAGGATTTTCGTGAAGAAGTAGTTTTGAGAAAAATCAAAGTGAAAAGAATTTCGATGGTGTGAGTATTTTTATATATTATTATATAAAGATCTATTTTAGTCAAACACGATTATTTTACGGGGTTGGGTAGTACTTACTTAGCTCTAAAGCTAATTTTTGTTTTCTTTTCCTTGTTTTGTTTCTGCACTTTATTTGTGCAGTTGAGGATGATTTTGTCGATTGATGATTGCTTGCATGGCCCGAGAGCGAATTAGAAGTCGCCTTAGTTATACTAGTCATGAAATAAACATTTACTTTACAAACACTTTATTTTTATTAAATTAGTTGTTATGTTTTAGTTGCCTGTGCATCCGGTTGAGAGATGACCGGATGTGGCGGTAACACCCATTTCCCTTATTAAGACTTCCGCTGTACTTTCTTTAAATTTTCATTATCAATAAATAAAAGTTTTATTTCAATTATATCAACGTTTTGGGTGGGAAATTTGGGGGTGTTACAAATTGGTATCAAAGCCTTTAGTTTTCCCGAAAGGACTAGAACACGAGGTAATAGGTCGTAGGGAGAAAATCTGTCACAAAGACGATAACAGTCTAAGCTGGTTGGTGCATAATTGAGCCTCCGCGCTCGTCCAACTAACTGGGAATTTCTCCTTGTGCTGAAACTTCGTTGTTTGAAATTTTTGACGAAAACTATGGGTTTGATGAGGGATTTTCAAAAATGTTTTCCTAAAATTTGGAGAATGAATATACTAGGAAAGAGGCCTTTTAGGAACGCGGTGAGAGGGAGAAACCTTGCGAAATTATTGAGTTATGAAATGCATGGGATTCATGCCTCTGTGAAGTATGTGGAATATGTGATACACTATGTGTACTATTTGTTCTAAGAATCTGAAGTTAGTAGAGAATTTGTATAGAATCCTTATGTATGCATTAATACTTAGTACGGGTTTTTCTTTATTAAGAAACATGCCGCCAAGAAGAAACCCCCATGCAACCCCAACTGTTGAGGAGTTGGCTCAAACTATTCAGCAGATGGCGCAACACATTGGAGCAGCTCAAACCCATAACCAAGGGGTTGACTATGCGACGCGCGTAGCCGGAAGGAACCCCCCAAAATACCTGGGGGAGGAGGATCATCTGATTTTAGAAGACTGGATCCGAACCTTCGACAAGCTCTTTGATTCGCTCAACTGCCCGTTGGAGCAGCGAGTAAACATAGCGGTGTACTACTTGCACCAAGAGGCGGATCATTGGTGGGCTGCCACCGGATCCACCCTGCTCGAGCAACCGGGATTTTGTTGGGAAGACTTCAAGATAGCCCTACGCGACCGTTTCTATCCGGACCATGTGAAAGAGGCAAACTATGATGAGTTTGTCAACTTCAAGCAAGGAGATTTAACTGTCCAAGAGTACCACACGAAGTTTGTCCAACAGGCCCGCTTCGCCAAAGAGCTGGTATCCACTGAGGCCAGCATGACCCGAAGGTTTGTGAATGGGCTGAACTTTGGCGCCCAAAAGTCCGTAACCGTGACAGAGCCGCGGAACATGAATGAGGCGTACCGGAAGGCTGGGAAGTACTACATGATACATCAGAAGGAGAGGGAAGCGCAGAAGAGAGACCGGAAGATTGTCGAGGTAGAACAGCAGCAAAAGAAGGCCCGAACTGACCGCCCAGAGCCAAGACAAAACAACCAAAACGGTAGAACCGTCCAAGGCCAGGGTCAGGGAAGGAATCAGCCCGCTCAGGTACGGCACTACAAATGCAAACTGTGCCCAAACAACCATCCCGGGAAGGATTGTGCGGGAAATGCGGTGAGATGTTACAACTGTAATCTCATGGGACATCGGGCATATGAGTGCCGGAAACCTCCGAGCCAGGGTCAAAACCAAGGGAACAACCAAACTGGGGGCGGGAATAATCACGCTAACACCAACCGTGGTAATCCCGGTAATCGCCCAGCGGAGGCTAACCGAAACCAAGGCCCGGGAGGGCAAACAACACTCAAGGCCGCATCTACGTCATGAACCAGGCTCAAGCAAATGCACACGATGTGGTGTCAGGTACCTTTCTTGTAAACTCCAAACCTGCTTATGTGCTGTTTGATTCAGGTGCATCCCACAGCTTCATAGCATCAAAATTCGTGGAAAGGACGAAGCTAGAACCTACCACTAAGCTTAGTCTTAATGTAAAAACGGCCTCCAACCAAGTGGTGGCATGTGGGAGTGTTTTCTCTAACGTTCCCATAGTCATATCCGATACCGAACTACCCGGAGATCTAATCCAATTTGACCTGGAGGATATCGACGTGGTGTTGGGTATGGACTGGCTAGGGAAATATAAAGCCAAAATCCTATGCGACGAGCAGAAAGTGGTCTTGAGAGGACCCAACAAAAAACGTGTATCCTACAAAGCAGTTACATCTAAACCGGGAGTGAAGCTAGCAACCATGCAACAAGTCAAACGATATGTCCGAAAAGGGTATGAAGTTTTCTTGTGCAGGATCAAAGACTTGACCTCCGTGGATCCGACCATTGATCAAATCCCGGTGGTCAATGAGTTTCCGGATGTATTTCCAAAAGAGATTCTGGGGATGCCACCAGAGAGGGAAGTCGAGTTTTCAATCGACCTTCTGCCGGGCACCGCACCCATCTCAAAGGCACCATACCGAATGGCACCGAAGGAAATGCAAGAACTGAAGGAACAACTCGAAGAATTATTGGAGAAAGGCTACATCAAACCGAGTATCTCACCTTGGGGTGCTCCGGTCTTGTTTGTGAAGAAGAAGGATGGGAGTCTGAGACTCTGCATTGACTATAGAGAGCTGAACAAAGCAACCATCAAGAACAAATACATGCTGCCTCGCATTGATGACCTCTTTGATCAACTGAGGGGAGCTAGCACGTTTTCCAAAGTTGATTTGAGATCCGGGTACCATCAAGTGAGGATTTCTGAGAAAGATATCCCGAAGACGGCCTTTCGAACGAGGTACGGACACTATGAGTTCACCGTAATGCCGTTTGGCCTCACCAATGCACCTGCGGTATTTATGGATCTCATGAACCGTGTGTTCCGACCCTACCTCGATCTGTTCATTGTGGTGTTCATTGACGACATCCTGGTGTACTCCAAGACACCAACCGAGCATGAAGAACATATGAGGATAGCACTGCAAACTTTGAGAGAGAATCAGCTATATGCCAAACTCTCAAAGTGTGATTTCTGGAGGGATCAGGTAGCATTCTTGGGCCACATCATCACCCGAGAAGGGGTATCCGTTGACCCGTCAAAGATCGAAGCGGTGACTGACTGGCCTGCACCCAAAACCGTGATGGAGGTCCGGAGCTTTTTAGGTTTGGCGGGCTATTATCGTAGATTCGTGAAGGATTTCTCAAAGATAGCAAAGCCTTTGACTAATCTCACGAAGAAGACAACGAAGTTCATATGGAGTGACGAATGCAAACAAGCTTTCCAAGAGCTGAAGCAAAGGTTAACAACAGTGCCTGTCTTGACCCTACCGTCCGGTACTGAGGGGTTCGAGATTTACACTGATGCTTGTCTGAGGGGGTTGGGGTGTGTATTGATGCAAAACGACAAAGTGGTGGCCTACGCATCAAGACAACTAAAGACCCATGAGGTCAACTACCCGACTCATGACCTGGAACTGGCAGCGGTTATCTTTGCTTTGAAGCTATGGAGACACTATCTCTACGGGGCACAATGTAAAGTCTACACTGATCACAAGAGCCTGAAGTACATTTTCACCCAAAAGGATCTTAACATGAGACAAAGACGCTGGCTAGAACTCGTCAAGGACTATGACTTGGAGATCCAATACCATGAAGGCAAAGCAAACGTAGTTGCCGATGCGGTGAGCCGAAAATCAACCCACTCCTTCAAAGCAGCATGGATACTATCTGATGAACTTTACCGGGACTTTCAAAAGCTAGACTTGGATGTTCGGGATTTCGGAGAGGTAGAGCGGGAAACACGGTTACTCACCTTGACCGTTACCCCATCTATCTTCGACGAAATTCGTGAAGGGCAGCCTGGAGACATAAAGCTAAACCGAATCCGAGCAGGTATGACAAATGGCGTGAACGGTCCGTTCAAACTGCACGAAGACGGGAGCATTCGACACAAAGGAAGGTGGTGTGTCCCGATGAAATGTGAAGAACTTAAAAGGAAAATTCTGGAGGAAGGGCACAACACGCCTTACTCGGTACACCCTGGGGGCGATAAACTCTACAAATACATCAAAAAGAATTTTTGGTGGCCAAAGATGAAGAAAGAGGTAGCCGAGTTCGTGGTCCGATGCTTAAACTGTCAGAAGGTGAAAGCCGAACGTTGCAAGCCCAAGGGACTCGTACAATCCTTGGAAGTACCAAAGTGGAAGTGGGATTCCATCTCCATGGACTTTGTTGGGGGCTTACCCCTAACCAAGTCTGGCAAAGACAAGGTTTGGGTCATAGTTGATCGGTTAACAAAGACCACTCGCTTTATCCCAATGAACGAAACTTGGAGCATGGAGAAATTAGCCCGAGCTTACATCAAACACGTGGTTAAGTACCATGGAGTTCCACAAGACATCGTTTCTGACCGTGATTCTAGATTTCTATCTCAATTCTGGAAGGAATTGCAAGCCACCATGGGGACGAAGCTGAAGCTGAGTACTGCCTTTCACCCAACCACCGATGGGCAAACGGAGCGGACCATCCAAACACTCGAGGACATGCTGAGAGCATGTATACTGGACCTGCAAGGGTCATGGGACGAACAGTTAGACTTAATAGAGTTCTCGTACAACAATAGCTACCACACCAGTATCAAGATGGCCCCGTACGAAGCTCTATATGGTCAAAAGTGTAGAAGCCCAATATGCTGGGGTGACATGGTGGATAAAGTGGTGTTAGGGCCGGATTACCTCCAAGACACCATTGAGAAAGTAAAGATGATTCAAGCGAGGATGAAGGCAGCTCAAGACCGTCAGAAATCTTATGCAGACTTGGGAAGGAAGCCTGCCGAATTCGAAGCGGGAGAGAAAGTCCTACTCAGAGTCTCCCCGACCAAGGGGGTAATGAGATTTGGGAAAAAGGGAAAGCTAAGCCCGAGGTTCATAGGCCCTTATGATATCCTCGAATGAGTGGGAAGAGTAGCATATCGGCTAGCTCTACCCACCGAGTTGGCTAAGGTACACCACACTATAACCCGCTCATTAAGTAGTGATTACCTGATTACAAATCTCTGTAGTGTGCATTTCGCGTAGGTACACAATGTTTTCCATATCTCCCAATTGAAGAAGTATGTCCACGACGAATCCCATATTCTTAGCCCCGAGGTACGAATCGTAACCTTATGATAATTAGATCAAAGTATCACATCTAACCTCGACTCTCTTAGGTGGTCGAGTTGGATGAATCGTTGACCTATGAGGAGAAGCCGATCCAGATTTTGGACACTAAGACTCGTGAGACTAAGAGGAAAGCGGTTAAGATGGTGAAAGTGTTATGGTCTAACCACTTGGCCGAAAACGCCACCTGGGAAACTGAGGATGATATGCGCAAACGCTACCCTGAACTATTTGATTAAGGTAATGCTTAACTGCAGGGACGGAACATCTCTTCTAGGGGTAGCCTATAATACTTGGTAATTCATACTTATGTCTTAGCCTTGCTTCGGGGACGAAGCAACCCTTTAAGGAGGGTGGAATGTAATACTTAAGAATTTTATCATTTGACTTAAGTTTAAGCTTTGGGACTACGCACCTCTTAAAGGGGTATAGATTAAAAACACTGGTATTAATAAAACCGTTGTAGCTTATGCTTCGAGGGCGAAGCATTCTTTAAGGGGGATGGAATGTAACACCCAAAAAAAAACTCTTAAAATAAAATCAGATATAAATTATCTGATAAATTATTAAAAGTGAAACAAGTTATTGATAAAATAATTAATACGAGTAAGTAATAATAGTACTAGCTTAACTCATACGTATACATCACTTAAATAAGATGCAATGCACTACGTAGCATAACTAACACACCATACCCTGATGATGATGCACATGACTCACATACATATACATACATACGTAATACATACATGTATTACATACATACATACTTGATGCAAGTAACGTATATGCATGCATACATGCATCATTATTGTTATAAACATAAACTTACAGTTTGATTAGTATAGACAGTAACGGGCAACTAAAACGGATCAGATTAATGATATGCATTAATCAATCTTATTAAGTTATCAAGTAAATAGCATTAAGCCTCAAACGGCTGGAGGGAATTGAACGGTCAGGACCTCTATACATTCGTCGAGCACATGGCAGAAACACGTGAAACTAGAGAACCTATATATACATAAATACTTTGTAGGATAAAACAAAACTAAAGCTATAGCTAAGCAGACGATCTCTCAAATTTTCGGTATAAATCGAAAGAAGATAGTGAGGATGCTCCACGTCGGAAAATCGCTATAGGGCTTCCGGGCTGATTCTACGCCGGACTGTCGGAGTAGCATAACAGGTTTGCCGCAAAGAGAAGGAGTTAGCGCCGGAGAAGAAGAAGTTGGTGCCGCCGGACCAAATTGCTGCTGCCGCTGTTGCTCGACCGGAAAGCCATCGGGTGCCTCCATCTCCATCAGAAAGGAAGCCATCCCGCCGCCGTCTGAGCCGGCTGGTCACCGCCGGAAGCTAGAGCCTTGCGTCGCCGCCGGTACCGCATTAAGAAGAATGAAGTACGTAGTTGATGAACTCTCCTGTATTCCCTTCTTTTAGTTGATAGACTGGGTTGGGTTATTTCGCTGGGCTGATTATTTTATACGGGCCGTAAGATTTACAACAACAACAACAACAACAACAACAACAATAATAATAATAATAATAATAATAATAAGATTCTGCAAAATTAATACATTAGAGACAAGAAATATTAATGGTGAAATTTGCTTGATTAACTGATAGTAATCACTTGGATAAATTCGTTAATTGTTATTTAGTACATAATGTAAATAATAAAAATGGTTTAATTAATAAAAAAAACTGATAATCGAATATTGTATTAAAATAATAATTACTTATTTGGACTTAGTAACATGAGTAGATTAAATAAAATTTGATAGATAGTATTGTCACTAATTATGGGATTAATTGAAATAGAGTAATAAAATTAACATAATTACGGACTCGGAAATATCAAGTGTTTGGGTAAGTAATAAAATCAGATTAAGTTAATGATGATTAGTCAATTTAACTCAGATCTACTAATTGTAACAGTGTCGATTAATATAAATTAAGGTAATTATTAAATTTGAATATTAAATAGAATTCAGATTTTAATTTTTGGGTTAATATAGGTGTTAGAATTAAAGAGATTGTGATGAACTGAGATTTGTTAATTATTTAATACCTTTTATTATCGGACGCGATTAAAATTAATAAAGGATTATTATATTAATTACCAAATTAGATTAGAATAGCTTAAATAATAAGAGACAATTATTAAGTACGAAAATATTCGTAGTAATCTATAATTTAAGTAATTTGTGTATGATTTATAAGTAGAGTAAATTAATGATGCTAGTCAAATTAAAAATTGGATGTTGTAGTTAATTATATTCAGATATTTTATTTTAATATTAAAATTCAAATATTGTAATTATGGCTAGAATAATGGGGTAATTTTATTATAAAAAGTGATTAACTCGAATTGTTAATTAATTAAATTAATAAATTCGAATAATAAAATAAAAGAGAAAAATTGGATGAATTATTAATAATAGAATAAGTGACTAATTATATCATCTTAATTAAAAAGGTGATTATTTAGAGACCGGAGTAGAAGAAGAGAATTAGGAGCACCTGGACTAGAGGTAAGTTTCTCTGCCAATCCAAAAATCGTTTCCTCGTATTATATATGTATTATGTGATACGTGATTTTTAAGTGTGAAGTATGACTTTTATGCATGTGATTCTGAGATGATTCGTGAAACTAAGTGCTTTTAGGGGGTGCACACACTTAAGGTAGTCGTTTCGTTTCCAATAGAGCAGTTGTGGTACCGGCATTTATCCGGGGTGGCCGTCCGTAACCACGGTCCACCGGGCTCTACCGAAAGGTTGAGCACCGCCCTTCTAAATTACTAGGAAGTTAGAGAAGAAGTGATTTTTGAGGAAATCAAGGAGAAGAGTTATTATGAAGTTTTAAAGAGAAGTTGAGGATTTTCGTGAAGAAGTAGTTTTGAGAAAAATCAAAGTGAAAAGAATTTCGATGGTGTGAGTATTTTTATATATTATTATATAAAGATCTATTTTAGTCAAACATGATTATTTTACGGGGTTGGGTAGTACTTACTTAGCTCTAAAGCTAATTTTTGTTTTCTTTTCCTTGTTTTGTTTCTGCACTTTATTTGTGCAGGTGAGGATGATTTTGTCGATTGATGATTGCTTGCATGGCCCGAGAGCGAATTAGAAGTCGCCTTAGTTATACTAGTCATGAAATAAACATTTACTTTACAAACACTTTATTTTTATTAAATTAGTTGTTATGTTTTAGTTGTCTGTGCATCCGGTTGAGAGATGACCGGATGTGGCGGTAACACTCATTTCCTTTATTAAGACTTCCGTTGTACTTTCTTTAAATTTTCATTATCAATAAATTAAAGTTTTATTTCAATTATATCAACGTTTTGGGTGGGAAATTTGGGGGTGTTACAGAATAGATTTTGATGAGACTTTTGCACCAGTTGCCAGACTGGAAGCCATCAGAATATTTCTAGCCTATGCTGCCTACAACAACATCAAGGTCTACCAGATGGATGTCAAAAGTGCATTTCTGAATGGAAATCTTGAAGAAGAAGTTTATGTGGAACAACCACCAGGTTTTGTCATTCCTACTCACTCCTCTTGTGTCTACAAGCTTAAAAAGGACCTCTATGGTCTTAAGCAAGCTCCCAGAGCATGGTATGACACATTGTCTCTTTTCCTAGTGAACCATGGGTTTACTAAAGGAAAGGTTGACAAAACTCTATTTCAAATCTCTGTTGCTAATCATATTCTGTTAGTACAAATATATGTTGATGATATTATATTTGGTAGTACTAATCTAGAACTGTGCAAGAAATTTTCTCAAGTGATGCAGAGTCAATTTGAAATGAGTATGATGGGAGAACTCAGCTACTTCCTAGGACTACAAGTCAAACAAGTTCCAGAAGGAATCTTTATCAATCAAGGGAAGTATACCAGAGACCTGATCATGAAGTTTGGAGTGGAAGGCAAATCCTCAGTGAAGATTCCCATGAACACCTCACAAGGAATTGGTCCATGTTGATACAGAGGAATCATAGGATCTCTTCTCTATCTAACTGCAAGCAGACTAGATATCTCATTCTCTGTTGGAATCTGTGCTAGATACCAATCAAAGCCCAAGGAGAGCCATCTTATTGCTGCAAAAGGGAATCATCAGATATATCAAAGGAAATCCAAATGCAGGCCTATGGTATCCAAAGGGAGGTAACTTTGAACTAATTGGTTACTCTGACTCAGATTTAGCAGGTTGCAGATTAGACAGGAAAAGCACCTCTGGTCACTGCCAAATGCTAGGAGGAAGGCTTGTTTCCTGGTTTAGCAAGAAGCAGAACTCTATCTCAACAAGTACAGCAGAAGCTGAATACATTGCAGCTGGGAGTTGCTGTGCTCAGCTACTCTGGATGAAGCAACAGCTGAAGGACTATGGCATTCAAGCAAAGGAGATCAAATTGCTGTGTGACAACACCAGTGCCATTGCCATCACTCAGAATCCAGTTCTTCACTCCAGGACAAAGCACATTGAGATCAGACATCACTTCATCAGAGATCATATTGAAAAGAAGCACATATGCATGGAGCATGTGCCAACAGAAGACCAGCTTGCAGACATTCTGACAAAGCCTCTTCCTGAGGCTAGATTCAACAAACTGAGAGGAATTGGGAATGATGGATGAAATTCCAAGAGAAAGTTGAAAAGGAAGGCCATTTGTTGCAAAATCTCTGCTAACAGATTACCTGTTGCAGAACCCCTTCTGTTAACCCCCTTCTGTTCTTTATCCTGGCAGAACACCTCAACAACAGAAACCCTCCCTTCCTTCCTACAGAAAACCTCCTCTTATATCTAACAGAAGGATGTGGACTTTGAAAATTTTGAGAAACCGGGTGATCTAGTAACTTAATGAAGGTCTTTTACCTCTTTACCCTTAAAATGGTATACAGCCACAAAATATTTACTGCGCCCCTTTTTACATTTATTGGTACCTCGGAACCGTAAATAATCTAAAGCGTCCACTAACCCGAACCCATATATTCCCCTTTCGCAAACCTAAACCGTTACTGCTTTCATTACTCTCAAATTCTCAAACCTCCATAGCTCTCAAGCTCTCTGAAACTTTTCTCTGTTCTAATGGCTTTCATCAACATCAACGACCTCACCAAGGAAGAAATCAACATCCTGGTCTCTAACATCTATACTGGGATGAACTGCGACCTTTCCGCACTCCCTGAACTTGCACCAAATCATGAAACGATGATGAAAATCATCAAGGGAATGGTGGACTCGCAACTGAACAAGGTGGTAGGATATCATTTTGATTCCTACAGCACGAGGGATGTGGCAGAGTTTTATCTCAATGCTACGTATGAAGGGGAGACCATCAGGTCAAATGTCAATGGTGATGACATAACCCTCACTCCTGAAGTGATCAACGCTCTGTTTGGCGTAGTGGAAGATCCTCAAGAAGAAGACACTGAAGGCTTCTTATCCCAGGACAGTGTCAAGGTCACTGTGGACAACTTTGTCCAACTCTACTGCCGACCTGAAGTGGCTAGAGTTCCCAAACTGTACATGAAGAAGAACCTCCTTCAAAGTGACTATGAGAAGCTGGTCAACATTTTCCATAGGTGTGTCTGGAGCAAGAGCACCTCCACTGACGACATGACTGTACTCAATGCAAAAGCTGTTTTTGCAGTTCATCATGGGATGAACATCAACTGGGGACAGGTAATCATCAAATCCTTAGTTGAATTCATAAAAAAGAAGGACAAGGAAACCGGACTTTTCAAAAACCCCATGGGTTATGGCCTCCTAATCTCTGAAACCCTGCTCAAGGCAAGGATAGGGCTGAGAAACCCTATTGAGGCAGATTACACAAAACTGCTTTTTCTCAATACCTCTGGTGACCGAAAGATTGCCCTCAAGGCTGAACAGAAGAGGCTGAGGACTCTGGAGTTTAACCGATAGAAGCTCCAACAGAAGGTCATCAAACCCAAGAAGACTGTGAAGAAACAGCAGAAACCCTCTACCCCTTCAGAATCTGAAGAAGAAGAAGTTCTGATCAGAAAACCTGTGAAGAATGTTGTTCTGCAGAAGGCTGCCCCAGCCAAGGTTCAGAAGCTGGTGGCAAAGAAATCTGTCATAAAGAGAAAGGCACCTTCCCCTATCTCTACAGAAAGCACCCCCTCTGCCTCCCCCATTGCAAAGAAGGCAAAGATTCTGACCCCTGCAGTACAAGAGGAGCTGGAGGATTATGTCACCTCTGCCCCAGCCAACAGAAATGCTTGGCAAGGCAAGAGGATTGTTTTTGAGTCTAGTGACTCTGAAGAAGAAGTAGCAGTACTGGATGCTACTGTTCAGGTGGAATCTCACAGATCTCCCTCTGCAACCATGCCTGATCAACCCATGATGCTTTCCTCACCAGAACATCATGAAGTAGACAAAACCCCTGAGCCCACAGAACCCCAGGAGAATATCCCCTCTGATCTTGACAAAGAATTTATCAGGGTTCTGGCTTGGAGGAAGTGGAGAGTGGGATCTCTCTCTGAACTACTCAGAATGCTCCCCAACTTTATCACTGAGGAAGCTGAAGCTCTGAAGTGGGCTGGTACTGAAGATGTTGAGTTATGCCTCAACAAGGACTTCCTTCTCTCTATTCTTGCAGAGAAGAAATGGAAGGAATGCAAAGGCAAAAGCAAGCACACTCATGACATTGAAGAAGAGCATGTCAAGGCTCTGACATATGATGAGATGGCAGCCTTTGATGAATGGCTGATTGAAAAGAAGAGGAAGGAATCTGTGATCAAATTTCGCCATAGTGCTCATGGAGAAGGGGAACCCTCCACTGCCAATGATTTGCCTCTGGTCATGGAGAAGCTGGTCAAGGAATGGAGGGATTCACAATTCACAGAGACTCTGCTTGAGGTAATTCCTGAACCTCCACTCTCACCCAGAATGCCAACTCCCTTTACTACTCCACCCCAATCTCCTCACCAGAAATCCCCATCCCCACAGAATATCACCTCACCCTCACCCCAGAAATCTCCTTCTGTCAAATCCAAACCCTCTTCTTGTAAACCAACACCTTCTACCAGAAATCGTTCTCCTTCACCTCCACCATCTCCTCCTCAACAAAAAATTCCCTCTCCCCACCCTACACCCCTGCACCAGAAAACCTCTTCAACTCAGAAATCCCCTCCTAAATCTCAACAGAAACCACCCTCTCCTGCTGCATCTGCTCCCAGAACCTCTCTGCACTCAGCTGCATCTGCTCCCAGAACCTCTCTGCACTCGGCTGCATCTGCTCCCAGGAGACAGCCTCTACACCGCATCCTCTCATCTGACAGTGAGAATGATGGTTTCCTTCCATCCTCTCTTGCTGGAGATCTCACCTCCAAACGCCAACCAACTCCTACCAGAGAACCTTCTCCTCAGAAACCCTCTCTGCAACAAACTAGAAGGCCTCCTATGCACAGGTCTAGAGGATTGGGAAAGCCAGAACAAGCAAGAACAGAACCCCAAATGCCCTTCAATCAGTTTGTTGAAGCTGCAGAAGAATTTGGTGGACAAATTTTGGATGGCATGAACAAGCTCATTCAAATCAACGACAAACACTTTGAGCACTTGTCCCACGTTAATGACAATCTCAACTCTGGTATGGACTTCATCTCATCCCGCTTCTCTGCCCTAACAGAATCTTTACACAACTTCATGGACTCATCCTCTGCTAAGACTGAAGCTCTGACAACTGAAGTAGAAGGTATTCATAAGACCCTTTTCACCTTTCACCAAACCCTGATGGCTCAAGGTAAAGCAATTGAGACCATCTCCACCAATCTTGAAGATCTTCAATGGGCTGATACCAAAACAAAAGAACAGCTGTTGGACATAGAGGAACTCTGCAAAGTCCACCGTGATCAAACCAGAACTCTGTTTGCTGAAGACAAAGAGAGATACCAGAAATTGGTTCTTCTTGAAGCAAGTTCCAAGGACATTGCCTCAGCTGTCCATAAACAACAAGGTCTGATAGAAGGTCTCACCTCTGTAACACAGACACTGCCAGAAACCTTAGAGCAGATTGCCACATCCCAAGCAACAGAGTTTCTAAGACTTGCAATGATGATCTCTGACCTGGATGATGCCAAAAAGCGGGAAGAGGACCCTCACCCTAAAAAGAAGCAACTCACCAGAACCTCAGCTGGCCCCTCTGTTGATCCAGCCCCCTACTTTCAGGCTTCCATGCAAAAGAAGAAAGAATCTGGAGTTTCTAGACCCTCATCTCCCCACAGAACCTCATCTAAAAAGAGGAAAGCTCTAAACTTCAGGGAATGGAGACTAAATGGTTCTCAGAGGATAGGCAGAGCTCAGTTCGAGGAAATCCAGCAGAAAATGACTCCTACACAGCAGCAGAACCTCTACCTTGACAGAGAAGGTCATATAAGAGTCAAGCATGGCGGATCTCTGGAAGAAGCTGAGTACTGGTACCTTAACAGAATCCTTCCAGGGAAGGACATCCATGAAGGTGTCCTTAACTATCTTGACTGCAAGCTCTCACCCATTTGGGCATCCTATCAAAGAGCTGGGAACCTCACAGCAATTAGAGAAGAAGTCAATGCTGAGCTGAAAAGACTAAAGGAACTGGATGATCAAGCCATAGCTCATGCTGCAAGGAAAACTTGTAAAGGAACACCCCTACTCTTTCTCTTAATAAAAGATCATCTCTGCCTCCTTTTGAGTAAGGCAATTCCTTCTAATCTGTCTCTTGTGCATGTTTGTTTGCTTTCTGAGTTCTTTATCTTGCTCTGTTTTATTTGATTTATCTGCTATCTGAATGTACTGTACTCTTACTATTTTCCTATGCCAAGTTGCCCACAAAGATTTAAATGAAAGTGTTAAACTTTAACTCTTTATGGTGAAGGCACTTCTCTGGAAATAGTTAAAGGGTTTTGGCATCATCAAAAAGGGGGAAATTGTAAGGAATATTTGTAATTAGATTTTGATGATGCTATATTAATTAGGACTTTAGAGTACCCCTCTTTAGACTTAATGTATTAGAATTTTCCTTTGTAAAGTTCTTAGTATAATCGACTACCAGAAGGCCTCCAGAGCAGAAGACCTCCTGACAGAAGATCTTTGGTTCTCTGCCTTAGAACAGAAGACCTCAGGGTCTCTGTTAACCTTTACTCTGACAGAAACCCTCATGGTTCTCTGTTGGATATCTTCTCAACAGAAGTGCTCAAGACCTTCTCTGATCAACTCTCTGTTAAAGACACCAGAAGGCCTGACACTTAGAAGAATTCCACCAAGCCGGGAAACCAACTGAAAGATTCCTTCAACAGCTAGGAGTCTTGAACGGAAAAGCTACAGTGCACACATTAAATGCACATTTAATGCTCCCCATACTCCGTAGAGTAATTGCAGATGATTGGCCGCAATGTCAGGATAACTTTATCCCAAAATAGTAACCCGCCAACTTTACCGGGTCCTACTGGTCAAGTCAACTGCTCGCTCATTTAATGCAGTTGTCCTCCTTCTCCTCCAACGGGAAGACAACCTCAGTATAAAAGATACACTACGAAGAACAACTGGATAACTTTGCTAACTTTTTCTACAACTCTGCATACAAGATATTAAAATGCCAAAAACGCAAAAAGCCTCCTTGAGATTAAATCTTCATCATCCTCTACAAGAGAAGGCAGAAGTTGGAAAAATCCTTATTTCCAACTCAAGCAAAGTTCAAGTGTTCTTCAACTCTTAAAGCTCATCACTTACAAATCCTTTGTAATGAAGCAAGTTGGAGGAACCTCTGTTCTAAATAGAACCTCCTCTTTCACAAGAAGGACGTCCAAGTACCTGGAGCAGTGAAGTGGTGATACTTCTGAAAAGCTCAGTGAAAGGACCAGTCTTAGGGAAGCCGGAAGTGTATCCAAGAAGACATCTACACTTGAAGAAGACGTGGAGAGCTTCTTAAGTGATAGGGCTAAGGCATTGTAAACAGAAGTTTTTACGAGCTTAGTGGAACAGTGGACTAGAGGAACAAGTTGTTCCTTGAACCACTATAAAAAGCCCTGGTGTCATTTACTTACTGCTTTACATTCATTGTATTTATTTAAATTGTTTAACTCCAAAGACTTGGTATCTGTGTTCAGCAGAACCTGTCTTGTGAGTTAACAGAAGGCCTACTGCCTTTGCTTCTCTGAGGCTACTAACAGAACTCCCTACCAGAACCCCATCCGCTGCCAGTCTGTTCTGCCAACAGAACAGGCTATTCAATTAAATCTGGTACTTAGCTTGAAAAAGTTAAAAACCAATACAGTCTATTCACCCCCCCTCTAGACTGTATCCAGTACAACCGGGACCAACAACTAGGTCTCCCGGTTTTTCTCAAAATATTTCTAAGTCCACAACCTTCTGTTAAAGATAAGAGGAGGATTTCTGATGCTGAGGTGTTCTGTCAGGAACGGATGTCCTCTGTTCAGGATAGAGAACAGAAGGGGTCAGCAGCATGTGTTCTGTTCAGTGTAGAGAACATAAGGGGTTCTGCAACAGGTATTCTGTTAGCAGAGAGTATGCAACAGAAGGCCTTCCTTTTCAACTTTCTCTTGGAATTTCATCCATCATTCCCAATTCCTCTCTCAGATTGTTGAATCTAGCCTCAAGCAGAGGCTTTGTCAGAATATCTGCAAGCTGGTCTTCTGTTGACACATGCTCCATGCATATGTGCTTCTTTTCAACATGATCTCTGATGAAGTGATGTCTGATCTCAATATGATTTGTCCTTGAGTGAAGAACAAGATTCTGAGTGATGGCAATGGCACTGGTGTTGTCACATAGCAGTTTGATCTCCTTTGCTTGAATGCCATAATCCTTCAACTGTTGCTTCATCCAGAGTAGCTGAGC
The DNA here is from genome assembly GCA_945859875.1 of Cuscuta europaea. Classification (NCBI taxonomy): domain Eukaryota; kingdom Viridiplantae; phylum Streptophyta; class Magnoliopsida; order Solanales; family Convolvulaceae; genus Cuscuta; species Cuscuta europaea. Next base: position 20,127,709 of record CAMAPE010000031.1, read on the forward strand.
ACAACAACTCCCAGCTGCAATGTATTCAGCTTCTGCTGTACTGGTTGAGATTGAGTTCTGCTTCTGCAGTGACCAGAGGTGCTCTTCTTGTCCAATCTGCAACCTGCAAAATCTGAGTCAGAGTAACCAATTAGTTCAAAGTTACCTCCCTTTGGATACCATAGGCCTGCATTTGGATTTCCTTTGATATATCTGATGATTCTCTTTGCAGCACTAAGATGGCTCTCCTTGGGCTTTGATTGGTATCTGGCACCAATTCCAACAGAGAATGAGATATCTGGTCTGCTTGCAGTCAGATACAGTAGAGATCCTATGATTCCTCTGTAGGTAGTTGCATCAACATCTTTGCCTTCATCATCCGGACCAATTCCTTGTGAGGTGTTCATGGGGATCTTCACTGAGGATTTGCCTTCCACTCCAAATTTCTTGATCAGGTCTCTGGTGTACTTTCCTTGATTGATAAAGATTCCTTCTGGAACCTGTTTGACTTGTAGTCCTAGGAAGTAGTTGAGTTCTCCCATCATACTCATTTCAAATTGACTCTGCATCACTTGAGAAAATTTCTTGCATAGTTCTGAATTAGTACTACCAATTATAATATCATCAACATATATTTGTACTAACAGAATATGATTACCAACAGAGATGTGAAATAGAGTTTTGTCAACCTTTCCTTTAGTAAACCCATGGTTCACTAGGAATAGGGACAGTGTGTCATACCATGCTCTGGGAGCTTGGTTAAGACCATAAAGGGCCTTTTTAAGCTTATAGACACAGGAGGAGTGAGTAGGAATGACAAAACCTGGTGGTTGTTCCACATAAACCTCTTCTTCAAGATCTCCATTCAGAAATGCACTCTTGACATCCATCTGGTAGACCTTGATGTTGTTGTAGGAAACATAGGCTAGAAATATTCTGATGGCTTCCAGTCTGGCAACTGGTGTGAAAGTCTCATCAAAATCTATTCCTTCTTCTTGGCAGTAACCCTTAGCTACCAGCCTTGCTTTATTCCTTACAATGTTGCCATCTTCATCAGCTTTGTTCTTGAATACCCATTTTGTTCCAATGACATTCTGGTGTTTTGGCCTAGGAACAAGTTCCCATACTTTGTTCCTTTCAAATTGAGTCAGTTCTTCTTGCATTGCATTGATCCAATCTGAATCTGCAAGAGCTTCCTCTATAGTCATGGGTTCCATCTGAGATATATAGCAGGCAAGCATTGCTTCTCTCCTTGTTGATGCTGATCTGGTCTGCACACCACTTCTGATATGTCCAATTACTTGGTTAGGGGGATGGTCTCTTAACCATGTCAGATCAGGTTCTGTCAGTTGCTGTCTGGGTCTTTCTGGTTCTTCATCTTCTGAATCTTCATCTTCATTCAATAGAAGGGGGTTTGGTGCAGATGTTGGAAATGCAGGGCTATCTGCTACCTCTTCTGTTGGTTCAGGTGTTCTGTCTTCTATGTTGACTTCTTTGAGGGTCTCTGTTACTTCTTTAACAGAGATGTTATCATCAAACTTCACATGTATAGACTTTTCAACATGTAGAGTCCTTCTGTTGAGTACTCTATAGGCTTTACTGGTGTTTGAATACCCTATGAATACACCTTCATCAGCTTTCTCTTGAAAGACTTTCAGATGTTCCTTTCCATTGTTAAGAATGTAGCATTTGCACCCAAATACATGAAAGTAACTGATGTTAGGTTTTCTTCCTTTCCAAAGTTCATAAGGGGTCTTCTGGTGATTCTTATTGATCATACTTCTGTTCTGGGTATAGCATGCAGTGTTGATTGCTTCAGCCCAGTATCTCATAGGTAGTCTAGATTCTGCAATCATTGTCCTTGCAGCTTCTTTTAATGTTCTGTTCCTACTTTCTGCTACGCCATTCTGTTGAGGGGTTCTGGCGGCAGAGAGTTGATGAAAGGTTCCATTTTGATCACAGAAGTCCTTTATGACTTGGTTGACAAATTCAGTTCCTCTGTCAGACCTGATTGTCTTAACCTTCAAATTCTTCTCAGTCTGAAGTTGCTTTAACAGATATGGCAACTTCTGAAGAGTTTCATTCTTCTTTGACAGGTAGATAGTCCATGTATATCTGGAGTAGTCATCAACCATGACTAGGGTGTATTTCTTTCCACCAACACTTGGAGTCTCAATAGGTCCAAATAAACCCATGTGTATCGGATTTAAAGGACTTGTGGAAAGATCTCCATCAATGGGTTTGAAAGAGTTCTTTTGTTGCTTTCCCTTCTGGCATGCACCGTAGAGGGTCTCTTTCTTGTAAACTATGTCTGGCAGTCCATCAACAATGTGTTCTCTTGCCAGTTTGTTGATTGTTTTGAAGTTCAAATGGCTAAGCTTCTTGTGCCAGTCCCAGTTTAGTTTTGAATCTCCCTTGGCTATCAGGCAAACTCCATCCTTTGCAGTTTTCCAATCAACCACATAGATGTTCTTCTTCCTTGATGCTGTAACAACCACTTCCTTTGTTGTCTCATGCTTCACATAGCAGAAGTCCTTTGTGAATTCAACAGTGTAGCCTTTGTCACAGAATTGGCTAGCACTCAGCAAGTTGAACTTCAGGCCTTTGACATATGAGACATCATCAATGACTATCTGGTTCTTATCAACTTCCCTCTTCCTTTTGTTTGACCTTCCTTGTCATTACCTCCAAAGGTAACTCTAGGTCCTTTGCATTTCTGGAACTCTGTTAGGCAACTTCTGTCACCTGTCATGTGCCTGGAGCATCCACTATCAATAAACCATTCTTGCTCTGAGATAGCTCCAGCACACAGTTCCTGCAAGATCAAAAGAAGGATTTAGGTACCCAAGAAATGTTGGGTCCTGGGGGGTCATGGAGTCTGGGTAGTTGATACCATTTTGGTCTCATCAGGTGAAACCTTGGTAGATGGTACCCATTGTCCACCTGGTAGTTATAGTAAACTGAAGTGTGATTCACTTTGGGCAGATGCTTGTGAGGGTCATGCTTCCTGTTTACGTACTTTTGCATAGCTTTCTTAGTTGGAAAGAAGTCCCATATACTATCAAGAGCAGAGAGACGGTTAGCTTTGGGCTTCTAAAGTTGACCAGCCAACCTCTTCTGCCTAAAGTTAACTCTCTCTTGATATCTACCCTTCTGGTGGTCATTTCTGGCATGGTTATCATGAGGTTGTCTGTTAATGAATGGTCTTTTATTTTTGTTATTCTGAAAACCTTTTCTGTTGTTAGGTTTTCTGCCAGGTTCATTAATTTTTAAAAAGGGTTTCTATTGAACCTTTATCTTCCCTTTTTCTGGTCTGACTTCCTCATGAACAACCTTGGTGCCAGATACACCAGCTTGGCCGACGGGGCTCGAGATCAGTGGCACTATGACCTTGTCCGCCTTAGCAACACTGGTGCTAGGCATTACAGAAGGCTCACCTGATTCTGTTGAGCCATAACCAAGACCAAAGCCAATGCCAATTTGTTGATTAAGCAAAATCTTTTCTATGGAAGACTGGGCCTTCTTGTATGCCATTGAATCAGAATCAAAAGCTAAGCCTACCGAAGAGAAACTAGATGTAGAAGTAGAGGTTATCTCATCATCAGAATGAGCCATGAGGCATAGGTCTTCTGTCTCAGTATCAAGGCAACAGAAGGCCTCATCAGAGTCAGAGTCAGAACTGGATTCTGTCTCAGACAGAGGATCTTTCTCGAGTTATTCTGTCACGAGTGCTTTCCTTCTTCTGGTATTGTCTTCATATTTCTTCTTTTCTCCATCATGCCCTTTCTCTTGGACACTATTGGATGTGGACACTCTGCCTTGAAGTGTCCAGGTTGTCTGCAGTTGTAACAGAGAAGCTCACCACTGCTCTCTGTAGCTTTGACCTTCTGGAAGGGCTTTCTGCTGAATGATGGACTTCTTCCATCTTTGGGATTCTTCATAAACTTCTTGAATCTCCTAGCAAAAGCAGCCATATATTCGTCAGATAAAAGTGCTGAGGGGTAAAAATCATTTACCTTTGATGTACTGGAAGTGAGGGCTGTGGTGGTCTTTTCTTCTAGTGCATCTTCCCTCTCTTCAATCATTTCAAACTCATGAGCTTTGAGATCTGAAATGAGCTTATCAGTGGGATAAGTCTTCACATCCTTGCTGGCTTGAACAACAACCACCTTCATCTTCCATGCTGAGGGCAGTCCTCTCAACACTTTGAGGTTGATCTCCTTGGTGGTAAGTTCCTTGCCAAGCTCAGAGATCTCTCCAGTGAGAGTGAGGAGCGTTTCATACATCTTGGAGATGCTTTCACCAGGAAGAAGCTTGAAGTCATCAAACTTCTTGTTAGCTATTGTCAGCTTGTTGTCCTTCTCTTGCTCATCACCAGCTCCAATGAGCTCAAGAGTATCCCAGATTTCCTTGGCAGTCTTGCACTTCTTTATCCTGTTGAAGTACCTATCATCGATGGACTTGTAAAGAATGTCTTTAGCAATGTTGTCCAGATTGTATTTCCTTTCTTCTGTAGTCCACTCAGATTTGGCCTTATTGATCATCTGAGGTCTGGTGTTGTCAATAGCATGCTCTGGGTTGACCTTCTGGAAGCTTGTGAACGGCCCAATGTCAAGTACTTCCCACATCTCATCATGCAGAGCACAGAGATGTGCCTTCATTCGGATCCTCCAGTCATCAAACTTGAGATCTGAGAACATAAGATTCTTGGAAAGGGAGTGATCCATTATATCAGATTAAAAAAGAGGTAAACAGAAAAACAAGTGGATCTTTGTTCTGCAAATAACCTAAGAGATTATTAGAACAAGGAGGCTCTGATACCACTTGTTGGTCCCGGTTGTACTGGATACAGTCTAGAGGGGGGGGGGGGTGAATAGACTGTATTGGTTTTTAACTTTTTCAAGCTTAGTACCAGATTTAACAGACTAGCCTGTTCTGTTGGCAGAACAGACTGGCAGCGGATGGGGTTCTGGTAGGGGGTTCTGTTAGTTTAGCCTCAGAGAAGCAACGGCAGTAGGCCTTCTGTTAACTCACAAGACAAGTTCTGCTGAACACAGATACCAAGTCTTTGGAGTTAAACAGTTCAAATAAAAACTATAAGTAAAATGCAGTAAGTAAATGACACCAGAACTTTTTATAGTGGTTCAAGGAACAACTTGTTCCTCTAGTTCACTGTTCCACTAAGCTTGTAAAAACGACCGTTTACAACGCCTTAGCCCTATCACTTAAGAAGCTCTCCACGTCTTCTTCAAGTGTAGATGTCTCCTTGGATGCACTTCTGGCTTCCTTAAGACTGGTCCTTTCACTGAGCTTTCCCGGAAGTATCACTACTTCACTGCTCCAGGTACTTGGACGTCCTTCTTGTGAAAGAAGAGTTTCTGTTAAAAACAGGGGTTCCTCCAACTTGTTTCGTTACAAAAGATTTGTATATGAAGAGCTTGAAGATTTGAAGAACGATTAGAACTTTGCTTGAGTTGGAAGTAGGAAGCTTTCCAACGTCTGCCTTCTCTTGTAGAAGATAATGAAGATTTTATCTCAAGGAGGCTTTTTGCGTTTTTAGCGTTTGAATGTTTTGTATGCGCACTGTTGTAGCAAAGTTATCCGGTTGTTCTTCGTAGTGTATCTTTTATACTGAGGTTGTCTTCCCGTTGGAGGAGAAGGAGGACAACTGCATTAAATGAGCGGGCAGTTGACTTGACCAGTAGGACCTAGCAAAGTTGGCGGGTTACTATTTTGGGATAAAGCTATCCTGACATTGCGGCCAATCATCTGCATTTACTCTATAGAGTACGGGAGGCATTAAATGTGTATTTAATGCGCGTACTATAGCTTTTCCGTTCAAGACTCCTAGCCGTTGAGGGAATCTTCAGTTGGTTTACCGGCTTGGTGAAATTCTTCTAAGTGTCAGGCCTTCTGGTGTCTTCAGCAGAGAGTCGATCACAGAAGGTCTAGAGCACTTCTGTTGGAGAAAGCTATCAGAGATTCTTGAGGGTTTCTGTTGAAGATTTGTCCAACAGAAAACCAAGAGGGTTTCTGTCCGTGTAAAGGCTAACAGAGACCCAGAGGTCTTCTGTTCTGAAGCAGAGAGCCAAAGGTCTTCTATTGAAACAAAGCCTATCAACGGTCTTCTGTCTGGAGGTCTTCTGTTCTGGAGGCCTTCTACCAGTCGACTACACTAAAGAACTTTACAAGGAAAAATTCTAATACATTAAATCTAAAGAGGGGTACTCTAAAGTCCTAATTAATATAGCATAATCAAAATCTAATTACAAATATTCCTTACAACAGTCCTCGTGGTCGTAAACGTTCCCATGAGGACTCCGACGATTCGGATCCTCATGAGGGGGAGAACAAGTGGCCACGAACACTCAAGCAAACTGCTTTAGCCAGCCACACTCCACAGCCCGTTCAACCTGAAACCCCTACCAACCAACAGCCACCCGTAACCAAACTTTCTAGCCTGGTCGAGCTAGATGAAACATCCTGAGGCGTATCTCCTAAAGATACCAACCGAGGAGGGGATGGAAGTCCTGATGATGCTACTACTGGTACATCTTATAAGTCAGGCCATCAGTTAGAACCTCGTTCGAAGATGATGACAACGGGAAATCCTAATGACCCCGGTGTCCCAGTTAACAGGTCTCCGTCACTACAAGATCAACCAGCTACTACCATTCTGTCATCAGATAAAATGCACGATCAACTTGAGGATATCATCATTCACGAAAAATGGCCCAGACAGTGGACAGAGATGGATCAAATCATGCAGGATGAAGAATGTGAAGATATGCAAAGGAACTGGTTCTTACGAGAACTCATAAACAAATGTGCAGAGGACATAATCAGGCTCGAGGATGATGAACGAAAGGAAGGGGAAAACTACAAGGAAACTCAGAAAGAACTTGAATCTGTTGTCAGACAAACGGCGGGACGACTTCCCAAGACAGAGAAACCTTGGGAAAATGTACGCATCAAAGTCCCCTTGCAAGAGGAAATCAGAGAGCGTATATGGCGTAGACCAGAGAAAGTCAGACCTCTGAATGAACTAAAGCTGCGTGGACTCACCCATCTCAAAGGAAAGCAGGCAGGAGGTCATCTTCATATGCTGATGCAACGGTCAACCGGGACTCAACGAGAACTGATGGAACAGGATATGAAATCCAACATTCTCCCAATTCATCAAATCCTACAGGTCAAGGCTGAGGATTATCATGGAGTGAGATTCTACTCTTACAAACTTCAACGCACCGATGGGAGTGAATTCACATGCCAGGAAAACGATTTCATCATGCTCAAACCAGACGACATCTATCAAATGTTTATGGCATACATATATCTCCCAGTCAGACAAAGCAGAATATACAGTGAAGGCCTCGCAGCAATCAAGAGGTTCATGCTCAGACAAGTCAGAGTTCACTCATCTCACGACCTACAGATGGCTATCGAGTGCAACATGAAAAAAACAAATCTAACAAAGCCAAGATTGTATGGTCCAGAGCTCGAGGACTTCCCTGCATACCACATCTTCTTCACACCGCCAGCAGTCACATATCTCAACCACAAGAATGAAAAACGCCTGATGATGGTTAGCGAAGTTGAGAAATACTGTGATGGAACGCTCAAGATCATCAGAGAACAGCTGCTGAAGATGAAGGAACAGCTAGAACAAAAACTTGAGGAGGCATCGTCATACATTCAAAAGGAACATTCAACACTGGAAATCATTCTAAAAGCCATCGACGATCATCTGGACAAGAGAAACATGCTGAGAATATATGAGCACACACTAAATATGAGGAAGCACTACTTCAAAGCTCAGAAGCAATAACAAGGTGGCACTTGATCACAAAGGGGGAGATTGTTGAAGATCATTTAATTGTGAATCAAGTTTTTCACCTATCTTGTAATAGATTAGCTTTATATTATCCGTGTATTCATTATTTTTATTTATTAGGTTAAAGAATATGGGACCAAGTGTCAGGCCCATATCAGGCTGAAAGCCTTTTCCGCCAACCCTATACCTGTGCATATAAAAAGGTGTTTCAGGTTTAGGGTTGTGTTAACTTTCGTACTCGTTCCAAATAGCCTTAGCGCAAATTCTTCTCTGTACGAGTTCACGATATATCAAGGAAGGTTTACATCGATCTATCTGTGTTCATCTTTACTGTTAATCTTCTACTTGTTATACTGTTATTCTTTGCTGTAATAGAAAACAGAGACTAACTTGATAGATCAGCACACAGTTCTACTCCCTTTCGCCTCGAGTAGTCTCGACTCAGGGAGTGGGGGACTCCCGATGGAGTATATAGACTCGGACCCCCGGGTCTCACGACTATTGGGCCCGGACAGCGGCCCACGTACACTCAGCTGATATCATTTTCATTATTGTACATTATTATTATTATTCTGGTGTTCTAGATTAGCCTTTTATATTATCAGTTCATTTATGTAACCGGGTCTGTTAGACCCATATTAGAGGCCCAGACCTGGAAATTCTTCTATATATACTCCCTTAGGGAGTTCTTGTAAACCTAATTTACAACTCATTCATACATTACTATTCATTCATCTTCTTCCTCACATTAGCTCAAATCTCTCCATTTTATTATAGTTTGGATATCCCTATAATCCATCAGTGGATATTTTCTTAGCTTATGCTTCTGGACGAAGCATCTTTTAAGGAGGGTAGATTGTGACATTCTAAAAAATTAAATAAATAAATAATTTTATTAGTCTGATGAAATGCTACGAATGTGACATTTTAATAATCAAGTGTAGCAGATAAAATTTTAACATTGGTGCCATTTTTAGTGAGGAAAAAATGTTTCAATAATAAAAGTGACATTTTTATAATAATTAAGTTGACCAGGACTTTGACTTAAATGAAAAGCGTTGTCTTTGTAACAACCAATAAATATACATATGACATAAATAATAATAGTGACATTTTAACAATTTCAATCAATCAATAATTGGTTTACGGAAATATACAAAATAAAGAATAACAAAGTTAAAAGAAGTAGTACACATGATACAAATAATACGAAGTAGCATATTGATACACCGCTGCCACGTCATAGCACACGTGAACGCATGATGAATCCCACGTTTTATGACACCAACACTTACGTTAATGCCCTGCTATTTTAATATTATTTTATTGTGTTCAAATTAATTGTAATTTAATTAATGAGTCTTTGTATATTAATTAGATTAGCTGAGAGAGAATTAGGCCCATTTAATCTGGCTCAAATAAGCCCACACGCCTAAATCTGTTATTTCCTAATTGTAATAGGGCTGGCCGAACTACTCCCTATAAATTCAGAAGGAGTTAGTCGAAATCAGCTCTAAGTCTCTACACATTCTATTCTGCATATTATTCTCTATAGAGCCAGTAGATTAGAATTCTCTCTCTAGCTTATTCATTCGAGTACTTTGTATTGTTCTTCATGGAATCATCATTATATATACACGGTATACGTTATTTGTGAGATTTCTCTTCTACTGTTTAAATTCTTCATAAGATTTATAGATTAATTGACTTTTAAATCTGGGCATACTTCACACACCTGCACACTTGGACTGAGGGAGCTGGAAGCTACTGCACGTGAAAGGAGCTCCTGCAAATTATTAATTACTATTTAATTACTTATTACTATATGTCTTTTGTAATTGTTGGTTATTGTCCTTTTAGTATGGCTACAAATAAGGGGAGTATGTGAGTGGTTTTATCCATCTCCACCACACACTAAGCCAGTAGATTAGAAGTTAGAAGCTGTATAAGAACGGTGTCATGTTCTGAAAAAAGGGCATGAAATGAGTATCAACCTTCTTGCCATCCTTTATCTCTTCTTCACAATATTTCTCTTCTTCATACTGTCCTGGGTTATCACATATACACACAATAATATTAATAATAATGATATACATATGTACTTACACTAATATAGATAACACTAGCATCGGCACACGCATTGCGCGAGATTTCTTGCCCAATGAGGAAATGAAGCTGAAAGAAACGGGCATAGATAATAAACAAAATAACCAAAACAAATCATCTAGCAATGTACATTACAAACATGGGCTGGACAGTAACAATTGGTAGCTCAAGGCCATGAACCTCTGCCAATCAAGGAAAATTAAACATGATACCGCAAATCTAGATAGCAATTGCCATATGTTCAGACGGAAAGCCCCAGAAAGCTACCATCCGTTCAGATCCACCTAAATGTGGTTGCTCACATCACTTATGGATGTGTTTGGGATCTTTTGCACTGCCATGGAACCACACATAGGATCACCATGAGTTGCTACTCTCAACTCAAGTTAAATAGCTATCAAACTTGAAGGACAAGAAATCATATTTGTTAGATAATTGCACAATATCTAATTTAAAGAATGGGAAATTATATTGGATACATTGTTATGAAGATATACAAAACTATATCAGAAGAAATTTACTGCACGTTATTAATGCTTTTTCGAGATTTGATTTAAAGTTGTAATAAGAATGTCCACATATAAAGGATATTAATTATATTGCGAAAAGGTGATAAAACTTACTCATGTAACTAAACTGGGTGGGACCAGATATTGGCTTGTGGCGTCTGGCATTGTGATCTGAAAGTCTACCGCGGCAGCTGCGTTTCTTTTCATCAAATTCAGAAAAGCCATGGAACCTTTCATCGATCAAGTGAGAACAAAGCATATTACTGAAATTTACAATGAGAAGCACATTATGTTTTATGTCACATGATTAGACAGAGTTTGGTGGTTGTTCAACAACACTATTAAACACCCTGTGGTGGTTGTTAGATAGGCTGAAATGGTTGAATTAGCTGAGTTGGTTGAACAGAAAGTTGTTTGGTTGTCTATTTGGCTAAAATAATTGATGGTATCTAAAGTTGGCTCAATCAGATCAATAACAAGAGCACCAGTAACACTCACTTCATTCAGTGATGCTGATACATTGCAAGTAACATGATCAAACAATCTCCTCTTCTATCCATGTGTTATCCATGAAATTCTAAAGACCAATTAGGTGAGCTACTTAGGCTCTACGCTGTTTGACAGATCACGATCATCAAAACAAGTTGTATATTTCATAAAGCTGAATTGAGGAGGCATTTGAATAAAGTTTCATGAGGAAGTGTGCAAACAAAATATTCTACGACATTAATTTCAAGTCAAAATCACCAAAGGTTCCGTCTAGAGTGAAATATTTTTGCTTTCTATTTCTTTGGTTTAAATACCCTTCATTGATTTATAGTGTCTACCAGGAATGCCTCACTTGACAGTTTGAAATAAATCTATCATTTATTATGTTGAAGTCCCACACTAGAAAATTGTGAAATAATAAAGTGTTATATTAAAATATGGGCTACTCGTTTATCATGTTGACGTTTTAGGATGAAATCGTATATCTTAACATGGTATCACATCCAAGTTCGATTGTGATTTGACTGCTTATTTAACACCCATGATAAAGGGTAGATTGCTAAGAGTCTGTTTGACCCATTTACACAACCCGATATTGTCCAACCCGGTTGGGCCTGAGCGAGCGTGTTAAAGTATTTATCCCACCAGAAAATGATAAACAAAAAACACTACATAAGATTTTGGATTACTACTCCTATCGAGTTGATATTTTAGGATCAAATCCTAGATTTTAACACTACTTCAATTGCTTCACCACCTTGACCATGCTTACAAGTATTATATCATGTTTACATGAAAGGATGATAGTATAGTAATATTGGACACACCATTTCGCGCCTTGCATGAGTAGAGGGTTAGTGTACACACACACTTCTGTACATGAGTGTTTGTGCGTCTATATATGTATATGGTTATTTTGAACATTTAAATGTTAAACGGTGTTTTAAATCTTGTAAACTAACATTAGCTTATAGCACTGCATGCATGCTTATTTCATGAGCCGCTTATTAATAATAGAATTATTATAGGATCAGTATTGTACTTTACATTAAACTCTCTTTATTATAAATATATCTGCCATGGCTCCTTAGAGAGCATCCTGTTCCATTATTTCACATGGTGTGACGTTTTCATCCACCTTCGCTTCTCCCAGCCGGACCGCCGTACCTCACTCTCTTTTTCCGACCATGCATCCGGCGTTTCCTTGGCCGACACCTACTCCAGTGCAGCGGATGTCCTTAGATCCGCCACCCCTCTCGGCCGGGCCTTTTTCTGGACCCACGTTTGTTGGATCACCGGGTGTCTCCTCTACCCTACCCCCTCCTCGGACCACCGTGGACAGTGCAGTCGGTTCCCCCTTGGCAGACCTTGTACACAACATCTCTCATGTCGCTACTAATGTCACCAATATTGTTACCACAAAGCTCCTAGCAGTGGAAGACTATACTACTTGGCGTACCCAGTTTGAGTCCTTTCTTGTCTCACAAGGTCTTCTTGGCATGGTTGACGGCTCCATTCAGGTACCATCTGCTTATTCCATAGATATGCTCAACCGTCAAATTCCCAATCCCGAATTTTCTACTTGGTTACGTATTGATCAAACAATTCGCTCATGGTTATTTGCCACTCTTTCTCATGATGTTCTCATTGATGTTCGGGATTTAAAACATTCTTGTGAAATTTGGGAACAGTTAGAGTCTAGATTTATGTCAGCCAGTTTGGCCAGATCTATGGAATTAAAGCGTTTATTTTCTCAAATTAAAAAGAAACCTGATCAATCTATGGATAATTATTTACGGGAGATTGAAATTTTGGTTGATGATCTTGCTACGATTAATTGCCCTGTCCCTCCTCGCGAAGTGCTCAAAACTACTATTATGGGCTTGAGACCTGAGTATGAGTCCTTGTTCACCACTGTCTCCCTTTTTCCTCAAAATTTTCCTTTTGAGACCCTACACAATCATCTTTTTGAACTAGAGCAGCGGGTTCTCTATCTTCGCTCCCAGGAGTCGTCATCCGTGCACCAGGCCTCCAGAGCTATTACGGCAGGGTCCCATCCGGCGGGACAGCAGCATCAGCAGCATCCGCAGGGGCCTCACCAATCGGGAACACAGCAGCAGCATCCACACGGCCAACCGCAACGCGGCCGCGGTCGCGGTCGTGGCAGGGGATGCGGTGGCTGAGGGCGCGGAAGAGGACATCAGGGGGTCAAAATGGGCAGCCCATATATTGGTATCCGCAGCAGGGGCAGCCGGGCTATGCTCCGGCAGGGGGTGCTCCTTCATTTCCAGCCGGGTCTGCTCCACATGCAGGGGGTGTGCCAACTACGGGTACTGTTGTTTGTAATTCGGCTTTGTCACATTTAAATATTAATGCATTACATGTTGGTGTTACTAATTCTAGTTTTGCAGGCTTGCCATCAGACGGGGGTATTCTTGGTTCTGTTCCCCATCCCGTTGTATGCCAAATTTGCTTTTCTGCAGGTCACTCTGCTGTTACTTGTCCCTCTCGCTTCACCCAACCATCTAGTCCTGCTCTGTTTACTAGTCCTGGAGAGTCTAATTCCGCTTTATGGTATCCTGATTCAGGAGCCTCGGCTCACATGACTGCACCAGAAGGTATTATACAAAATAAATCTGTTTACACTGGCTATAATTATGTCAGTGTTGCTAATGGTGCCCATTTACCCATTTGTCATATTGGTGATGTTGCATTACCTTCCTCTGGTCGTTCTCTCACCTTAAAATCTGTTTATCATGCGCGTCAGTTAAAATATAATTTAATTTCAATTCAAAGACTTTGCGCAGATAAAAACTGTACTGTCATTTCTGATAAAAATTCTTTTTTTATTAATGACAAAGCCTCGGGGGCAATTCTTCTGCAAGCTTCCAGTAGTGGGCCACTCTATCCTCTGCGTCTTCCATCATCTCCATCCGTAGTTTTAGCTTCCGTTTTAGCTTCTGGCCCTGTATGGCACCGTAGATTAGGTCACTGTGGTGATAATATTTTGTAATTTCTTAAACGTCGATAGTTCTTATGTAGTCATTCTCCTTTTACCCATGAGTGTGTTGCCTGTCGATTAAGAAAATCACAACGATTGCCTTTTATGGATGCTAGTCATAATTCTTCTTTTCCTTTACAAATTATTCACTCTGATGTGTGGCAGTCTCCAATTTATTCTAATTTGGGATTCAAGTACTATGTTTGTTTCAATGATGATTATTCTCGATTTACTTGGATTTATCCCATGCATCACAAAAGTGAAGTTTTTATGCACTTTAAAAATTTTAAAGCTTTGGTTGAAAATATTTTTAATCATAAAATTAAAATTTTTCAAAGTGATGGGGGCGGTGAATTTGTTAATCATAATATGCAGCAATTTTTCTTAGCTAATGGAATTTATTTTCAAAAATCTTGTCCTGACACACCTCAACAAAATGGGGTGGCTAAGAGAAAACATCGTCATCTTCTTGAATTAACTCGAACTATGCTTCTTGAAGCCTCCGTTCCGAGTCAATATTGGGTTGATGCAATTTTTGCAGCTGCATATATCATTAACAGACTACCCTCTCCTACATTAAAGGGACTTTCTCCATACCAAATACTTTTTAACTGAGTTCCTGACTACTCTTTTATGCGTGTATTTGGGTCAGCCTGCTATCCCAATTTTTCGGCCACATCAGCTAATAAACTATCACCTAGGTCTGTTCAATGTGTTTTTCTTGGCTATGCACCGGGGTACAAGGGCTATCGTTGTTTGGATCCTACTACAGGTCGTGTGTATGTCAGTCGTCATGTGAGGTTTCACGAGGATACATATCCCTTTCAAACCATTAGGCAGCCTATTCCCTCTCCTTCCCCTAACCGACCGTCCCCTATGGCTCTTACCGACACATCACTCACGTCATATGCTCCATCTCCACTCGTTTCCCAGCCTTCAGCCGCAGGAAAAAAATTCACCAGCTCTCCACCATCCTTCTTGCAGTCTGCAGCCAACACTCCGTCCCTATCCAACTCGTTGTCGTCCTCTTCTCCTTCCCAGTCCGTAGGCTCCACCCCAACGTCCTTGAGATCGAGTCCACCTCCTTCTGGTTCCGAATATCGCACTAGGATCACTACTCCCAACTCCTACTCCCAGACCGAGTCTTCCCACACCACGACCAGCCCTGCTTCCTCCCCTTCCATTGCGCCTCCTAAGGTCCTTAATCAGCACCCCATGCAAACCCATGCCAAAGCGGGAATTTTCAAACCTAAAACTATTTTTAATCTCAGTACAGTTGTCATTCCTGCGGATCCCACTTGTTTTACTGAGGCTAATAAACAGTTAAAATGGCGGGAAGCAATGGCTGATGAATTTACTGCACTCATTAATAATAATACTCGGGATCTGGTGCCCTTTGACAATACTAAGAATTTTTTTGGATGTAAGTGGATTTATAAAACGAAATATCATTCTGATGGGTCCGTGGAACGTCATAAAGCTAGGTTAGTTGCTCAGGGATTTAATCAACAGGCTGGTATTGATTTTTCTGAAACTTTTAGTCCTGTTATTAAACCCACCACAGTTCGTATCGTACTCACTTTAGCTGTATCTTTTGGTTGGGTTATTCGTCAGCTTGATGTTAAAAATGCCTTTTTACATGGTCATCTGACAGAGGAAGTCTACATGCGTCAGCCCCGTGGATTTATTCATCCTCAATTTCCTAACCATATGTGTTGTTTGCGCAAGGCCATTTATGGTCTTAAGCAAGCCCCACGGGCATGGCTTCATAGGTTTAGTAGCTTTCTACTGCAGCATAATTTTTCCTGTAGTAAATCTGATAATTCATTATATATTTATCGCCATAATAATTCTATCATTTACTTATTATTATATGTAGATGATATTATTATTACTGGCAATTCTGTGTCTACCGTTACCCAGTTTATCTCTATTATTTCTAATCACTTTGCCATGAAGGATCTGGGTAACTTACATTATTTCTTGGGTCTTGAGGCGACTCGTTCGTCTAAAGGTTTGTTTCTTTCTCAAAATAAATATGTTTCTGATCTTCTAGCTCGTTTTCATCTTCATACGGTTAAACCTGTTCGCACACCGTTAGCGTCTTGCACTACTTTATCTCTTTCTGATGGTGAGTTACTTGTGGACTCTACCGAGTATCGCAGCATGGTCGGTGCATTACAATATTTAACTTTGACACGGCCAGATATTACTTATGCAGTACACTTAGTTTCTCAGTTCATGCATGCCCCTCGTACTACTCATCTAGTTGCAGTCAAAAGAATTTTCAGGTACTTGCAGGGAAGACGTGATCATGGGTTATGGCTCCAGCATTCTGATCGACCCACATGTGTTGTTGCCTACTCAGATGCAGATTGGTCCGGATGTCCTGATAGCTCACGGTCCACTACAGGTTTTGCTGTCTTTTTGGGTCCTAATTTAGTTTCCTGGAAGTCCAAAAAGAAGCCCACAGTATCCAAGTCATCCACAGAGGCCGAGTATCGTGCTATTGCCTACACAGTTCAGGATACACTACACATAAGATCTGTTCTCTTTGAGCTCGGCTATCCCATCACCGAACCTGTGCATCTGCTGTGTGATAATATTTCGGCTTCCTATTTGACTGCAAATCATATTCAGCATGCTCACAACAAACATATTCAGATTGACTATCATTTTGTTCGGGAACATGTTGCCCATGGAGATCTGATTGTACAACATGTTCCTACTCATCTACAGTTGGCAGATATTTTTACCAAGAGTCTACCTACTCAGCGTTTTCATTTTTTAAAGGACAACCTGCGCGTTGTTTCTCCCGCACTGCTTGAGGGGGTGTAATAGAATTATTATAGGATCAGTATTGTACTTTACATTAAACTCTCTTTATTATAAATATATCTGCCAGGGCTCCTTAGTGAGCATCCTGTTTCATTATTTCACAATTAACACATGTCTTAATAAGCACCGCTTAATAAGTATGAAGTAAATGTTTCCTTAAAGTGGAAGATAACTTCACTCTTCATCATGTTTTCGTAATATGGTTTGCTCATCTGCTCTAATCTGGTTCCGTCCTGTCCTATATCATTGTTTAATAGCAAAAGGTTAAAAAAACTATATAGGTCATATGCCAATAGTACGGTCCTGTTAACAAGTATAGGTTTTGAGGAAAATTAAATCAAAGTTTGAATTTTACTTGCAAAAACCCAACAATGGATACTGCACACACATTCTGCAGAAAATCAATCTTGTTACATTATAAAAAACTACTAAGGTGGAGGAGTACGCTTTATATTGATAGGGAGAATTATATGTGCTTGCACTCACTACTAAATGATCATATACTTCTTCAATTTAATTCCTCTTGATTTAGTTGATCCAAATAACAGTAAAAGTAATAATATAACTGTTGGGATATTGATCCAGAGGCCCAATACCCGGATCAAAAGAGTCCAAGATATCCGGCCCAAACAACAAGCCCATCACTCTATGATGAGTAGATCCAGTGAAGAATTCATACCGAACGAGGTTCGATCCCAGTAAAGGCCGGCCCAGAAAGAAGGTATACCGAACGGAGTTCGGACTATATATCTTACTTGGGCTAATTTGGCAGCATCTTCAGCATGGTCCAACATCCCGTTCGAGCAACGGACAACCAGCAAGTGGCCATGTGCAATTAATGCCATATTGTGACATCAGCAAGTGGAAACATGAATGACCAAGTCGGTGGAACAACAGCCAATCGGCACAGAACAACCCATGCTCTCCATTAGTATAAATAGAAGGTTTAAAATCATTGTAAGGGTTAGCATTTCAATACTCAGGCTCTAGAATAACGTTATTACTCTTGTTTCTTGTATTAAAGCATTATTCCGAGTTACCGGTCGAGAATTTCCTTGTAATCAGACAGGTTAATTAATACAAGTGGGCTTTTGAGTATTTGTGAGTTCATATTTTATATTTGGTTATACACTTTGATTCAGGACCATTCCTGATATATCCAAAGTTCGTGTTGGGCTTTCGGATCTACGAGACTTAGAGGCTGACATCCGGGATGGCGTTATTGCCGTCCTAAAAAGGTTTCAGGTATTATTCGCCCGGGGGCCAGAAGATATGCCAGGTATTGACCCGGAGATAATCTGTCACAAGCTTGTCGTTCGGCCTGATGCAAAACCAGTCCAGCAAAAGAAACGGTATCAAGCTACCGAACGGCGGGAATTTACAAAGCAGGAAGTGGCCACCTTGCTGAGAATAAAACACATCCGTCCAGTAATCCACGTCGAATGGCTATCCAATGTGGTCCTAGCTCCAAAACAATCTACTTGGAGGATGTGCGTGGATTACTCGGATCTGAATAAAGCTTGTCCCATGGACCCTTATCCAGTGCCGAGGATCGATCTGTTAGTAGATGAAATGGCCGGTTGTGAATTGTTGAGCTTCATTGATGCATTCCGGGGATACCATCAGATCTTCATGCACCCAGCTGATGCAGAGAAAACAACGTTCGTTACTTCGGATGGTGTGTTTTGCTATATTGTCATGCCATTCGGATTAAAGAACGCAATGGCAACTTTTCAGAGGATGATTGGGATGCTGTTCAAAGAAGTGTTGGGAGTCATAATGGAGGCTTACGTTGATGATATCCTGATCAAAAGCCGGAAGAAGGAGAATCATGTCCTGGACATAGAAAAGGTGTTCGGGATAATGCAGAAAGCTAATATGAGGCTGAATCCCAAAAAATATGCTTTTGCCGTAAGAGGGGGCAAATTTTTGGGATATATGATGAGCGAGAAGGGGATTGAGCCCAATCCTGAAAAGGTAAAGGCAATTGTGGATATGGAGGCTCCTAGAAACCTCAAAGAAGTGCAGAGATTGACCGGTCGGTTAGCAGCTCTGAGCAGATTCCTATCCAAGCTAGCCGATCGAGCTATTCCATTCTTCCAGATCATGAAAAAAGCCAACCCCTTTGAATGGACAGCCGAATGTCAAACGGCTTTTGAAGATTTCAAGGCATATCTGTCTTCTCCCCTGGTCTTGACAAAACCCGATCCAGGGGAACACCTGTATATGTACCTTGTTGTAGTTGACCTGGCCGTGAGCACGGTATTGTTGAAAGAAGAAGATGCCATTCAACGGCCAATATATTTTGTAAGCAAGGCTTTGAACGGCCCGGAAACAGGTACACCTTGCTAGAAAAATCAGTACTGGCCCTGATAGCTGCTATTAAATGTCTAGCTCCATATTTCCAGACCCACCCGGTAACTGTGTATACTACTCAGCCACTCGCCACCATCTTGAGAAACCCGATGGCAAGTGGACGCATTACTAAGTGGAGCCTCCTGATCAGGCAATATGAGGTGGATTTCAAGCCTCGACCTACTACCAAAGGGCAGGCCCTTGCAGATTTCATTGCAGAATGTACCACTCGGCCCTCGGAAATAGATTCATAGAAAAATGGGCTGGATAACTGGTGGGAAATGTATGTGGATGGTGCAGCTAGTGCCAAGGGTTGTGGAGCCGGAGCTGTGATCACATCGCCCGAAGGGTTCAAAGCATATTATTCCATCCATTTTGACTTCAAAGTAACCAACAATGAGGCTGAGTATGAGACCCTTATTGCGGGTTTAAAATATGCGAAGGCCTTGGGCGTCGATCGGTTAAAAGTCCGATCGGACAGTCAATTGGTGGTGCATCAAGTAAATGGCACACCTGAGGCTAAAGAAGAGAGAATGAAGGCTTACAAAGAGATAGTTGAGGAGCAGATAAGCAAATTTGAATAGGTGGTGCTCGACCAAATATCCAGAATAGAGAATACTGAAGCAGATATCTTATCCAAATTAGAAAATGCAGCGTTCGACGATCGGGCACAGGAGATTCCGGCTCATATCCAACGGTTTGCCCATTGAGAAACATTGGCAACCCCAGCAATCATGGTGCTCCAGATCGAGGCCATATCTTATGTCGTCCCTAGCTGGGTCATAGATATGACCAACTACCTGAAAGACGGAACCCTCCCACTAGATAAAAATCCTGCTTATCAGATAAAATGCATCCAGAGGAGGGCTTCCATGTTCGAATTGGTGGACGGACAGCTGTACAAAAAGACATTTGGTGGGCCGTATTTGAAATGCCTCCCACCCGATCTAGCGGCGGCCGTGATGGAAGAAATTCATGAGGGTATCTGCTCCAGCCACCAAGGGCCCAAGACACTGGCCAGAAAAATCATCCTGCAAAGGTATTATTGGCCAACTATCCAACAAGACTGCTTTGCACATACTAGAAAATGTAAAGTATGCCAACTATACGCACCGGTCCCCGGACGGCCAACCACTTTCTACACTCCAATTACGGTGGCTCTTCCGTTCGCAAGATGGGGGATCGACCTGTTAGGTCCTCTACCTACGGCCTCTGGGAACAAAAAGTATATCATCGTGGGGATAGATTACTTTACCAAATGGGTAGAGGCCGAGCCACTAGCCAGCATCACAGATGTCAAATGTCAAAAGTTTGTCTGGAAGAATATCATTTGCCGTTTCGGAATCCCTGAACAGATTGTAACTGATAATGGAAGACAGTTCGTAAGCCGGAATTTTGAGAACTACCTGATCAAATGGGGAATCAAGCATTCCAGAGCATCCGTGGCATACCCTCAGGCGAATGGCCAAGTAGAGAATATGAACCGTACTATCATGGACGGTATGAAGAAGAAGCTGGAAGAATATTCCTCATCGTGGCCTGATCAGTTAAATTATATCTTGTGGACTTACAGGACTACACCCCGAACGGCCACAGGAGAAACTCCATTTTCCCTTGCTTACGGTTTCCAGGCCAAAGTACCAACGGATATCCTAGTTCCCACACACCGAACGGTGCATTACAGCCCAGAGCAGAATGAGGACAACCTACGGGCCGAATTGCACTTCATAGAAGAAAGAAGGGATCTGGCAGCTGCACGAATGGAAGAGTATCACAGATCCACGAGAAGATACTTTGATAAACAAGTAAAAATTCGTTCAATCGAAGTAGGGGACCTGGTGCTAAGGAAGCGAGAAAAAAGAAAACCTCTCGAAGGTGGGAAAATGGCACAAAATTGGGATGGCCCCCATCAAATATGTAAGAAGTATGCTTCATGAACGTTTGGCCTACAATGTACCGAAGGTCGACCGGCAGGCACATGGAATACGGAACATCTGAGGAAATTTTATCAGTAAAAACGGCTGTTGCCACCTCTAAAAAATGTGTATAGATAGGGAGACATAACTTCCAGAAAATCTCAGCCCATGGTTAACACGATCATTCCGGATGACCGAATGATGAACGGGTTAACAACATGGAAGGAAAATCATTCTCAGCTAAGAAAGTTTTGACCCTAGATTTATGAACGGATAAAGGGATCAAAACGGCTTGAAGAATCGATGCTCAGAAAATCTCAGCCCATGGTTAACACGGTCATTCCAGATGACCGAATGACGAACGGGTTAACAGCATGGAAGGAAAGTCATTCTCAGCCAACGGCTTGGAGTTTGACACTCAAATAGTCTCATCTCAGCGGTTAACATGGGAATCGTTCTGGACAACCGAATGAGGAACATATTAGCAGTTTGGAGGGAGCCATTATCTCAGCTAATAGAGTTTGACCCTGTAATTACGCATTGTTAAAGGGATCAAAATGGCCTGGAGTTTGATGTCAGTGATTCTCACCTCAGCTTTTTAACACGCAGAATCATTCCGGATGACCGAATGAGGAACGGGTTAACAGTTTGGAGGGAGCTGAGTCATCCACTTAGCTAAATTCGACCCTGTAATTACGTACGGGCAAAGGGATCAAAACGGCTTGGAGATGGTGTCAAGACTATAAGATATGGACGAACCGAGCGACGTTCGGATAAGGTACGGATTATCGTCCGGGGATTCGGAACTATGGTTTTGAAAAATCTCGCCTGAGTCATTAACTTGATTTGGAAGCGAGTCGCCCTTTTAGCTATAAATAAGGAATGACCCGATCCGGTGACCTTGCTTACAGTTTGAAAAGGGTTACCTCAGGCCCCTAATATGGATGATACGAGCCAGAGAGAATAGTTCGGAATGCATCGGAATCATGAGTTTGGAAGGGAAATAGTCTCACCTCAGCTTGTTAACACGTGGGATCATTCCGGATGACCGAATGACGAACGGGTTAACAGTTTGGAGGGAGCCCCTGTCCCAGCTGAGAGTTTGACCCTGTGGTCACGATCAAAATGGCTTGGAGGAATTCACCTCAGCTAAAAGAATTTTGACCCCGTGAATCACGAACGATAAAGGGATCAAAACGTGCTTGGGAAAGGTGTCAGAACAAATTTGGAAGGGAGATAGTCTCACCTCAGCTTGTTAACACGTGGGATCATTCCGGATGACCGAATGACGAACGGGTTAACAGTTTGGTGGGAGCCCCTGTCCCAGCTGAGAGTTTGACCCTGTGGTCACGATCAAAACGGCTTGGAGGAATTCACCTCAGCTAAAAGAGTTTTGACCCCGTCGATCACGAACGGTAAAGGGGATCAAAACGGGCTTGGGAAAGGTGTCAGAACAAATATGGAAAAAACGAATGATGTTCGGTAACCTAGATTGTCATCCGCAGAATCAGAATTCGCAGTAGATGACCAAAGGACGAATGGTTTAGAGGAAGATGTTTCAGCCCAAATATGTTGACCCTGGCTTTATGACCGAACAGAGGGATCAAAACAGCTTGGAAACAACGTCAGAAATGTCAAGATAAATGAGCCGAATGATGTTCGGCAACACAGAAAAGATGAGCGAGAGAAATCAAAGAAAAAACAGAAGAGAAACATCAACGGTTAAAGAAAAATATCCAGTTTATTCTTCAACGTTACTAGCCGGAATATACAAGAGAAAAAGACAAGAAAGCAAAATATTTTACAAGGCTATGCTACTGGAGGACTGCCGTTCGGGGAAGGTGGAGGTTGGGAGCTCCCTTCCTGCGCTGCATCTCAACCTAGAGTAGATTCCGTTCTACGCTCCCACGCTGAATCTCTGCGTATGGGAGGAACCTGAAGTCTTTGGGGTTTTATTACCACTTCTAACATGCTATCTGCCGGGATTGGTAAGTGTAACAGGGCTTTAACCCGATCGTCATTCCTTCTTTCAATTTAGCTTCTTATCTCTTATTCCCTTTGTTGTAGGCCCGAACGGCTATCAACATATGAAGGAAGCCAAATGCGGTAAAACTGAAGGAAACGTCTGAGGCCTAAAATATGAACAGAAGCCCGAACGGCTATCAACACAAAAGGTAGGGGGCTAGTCCCTGATAAATTGTCAGGACTATCTACTGCCCGAGCGGCAAACATACGGTGTTAGGAGTGTTGAGTAAAAAATAGTCAGAAAACCGTTAAGTCCTACAAAACGGACCGAATCCCGAATGGTGAGCAAATCATTTAATAAAGGCAAGAAATATAGTATATAGAGCTTTATGCAAAAGAGATATATATATATATATTCATCGGCTCTATCGGACGGGAAATACAGGTAAGGTTTGCAAGAAAAGAGGAAAAAGGGGGAAGGGATTACAGATGCTAAAAATATTAGATTCTAAATCTACTGTTCTGCCCTATTGTCTTCTTCATCACCCTCCTCCTCATCTGAGTCAGTAGGGGGATCAGGCTCCTTCCCCGCTTCACGGCCAGTAGCCCGTTGCAAGTCCCGTTGATACGTCTCGTATTGGGCTTCAACTATGGGCGTTTGGGGAAGATCAGCCAGCTCGACCGGCCTCCCGAGCAATTCTTGGAGTTTGGTGACGAAGGGGGCCATGATGTGCTGACAGCCCATGACGTACAGAGATCGGGCCAGGGAATCATTGAACTTTTTCCCCCTTGGGTCCTGGTCGAGCAGTTTGACCCCCTCGCTCCAGCGGGCATCACCCGTGGAGAAACGCTCGAGATAATCACCAAAGGTGACTGGGAGTTCCTGTTGCGCATAGTCTTTCTTCAGGATAGCGAACTCCTCAGACCCTTTGAACGATTCCTTGACGTCAGACAGGTCAACCTTTACTTCAGCAGGGTCGTCCGGGATACGAGGGGCATGCTCTTCAAACTTAACCAAGGCAGCTTCGGCAGCATGAACCTTGGATTGAGAGGCCCCGATCTGAACCCGGAGTTCACCAAGCTCCGACTCGAGGCGTTCTTCTCCTCCATAGAGGCCTTCCGTTCGGCCTCCAGAGCAGCAAAAGCAACGGCGGCATTCTGCTCCGCAGAAGTCTGAGCAACGATCAGCTCCCGCTCCTTAGCCAGACGAGCCTCCTTCAGCTGCAAACTGTAAAGCCCAACCTGCAGAATGTCATTCGGGAAATGAGATGGTGTGAAAGAAAATTTTAAACTATAAGAAATTTAAACTATGAAATGGTAAGGTACCTTCAGAGCTGCTAAGGCCAAGCATTCCTCAGATTGCTCGACCGAAAACTTAGGAACGGTGAAATTGTTGAAGAAGGCGGAGGTAGACCAAATCTGGCTTGCTGAGCAGCCGCCCCTTTCTACAACATCATGAACCAGATCCGCCAGTGAGATCCGGTCAACCTGGCTAGACAGCTCGACGGTGGGTATATCACCCACACCCTGACCGGTCTCTTGAGCAGCTTGGAAGTGCTCAGGAAATTGTTGCATTTGATCAGAACCAAACCGATCATCGACCAGCATGGCATCGAATTGGTCCTGATGGACTTGTTGTATCGGTTGTGGCTCTGGAACTGGTTGAGAAGACCCAGCATCCTGAGCAGTAACAGTAGAGGGAATGGGTTGGGGGTTCTTCCTGGCTTTCTTATGCTTGCCAACCCCACCAGCTGCCAAAACTCTGCTATTATCCATGGGTAAGTCTGGATTTGGTGCTGAAAAATGAAAAAGGAAAATGTTAGTACCGAGCGGTCTTGACATGTGAGAAACTAAAAAACAGATGAGAACGTTTCTCGCACGGGAAGGACCGCCCGGACCATGGCACTTGATTTCTCAAAACAAGTAAACCCAAGAGAACGGGCAGTACCTATCCCGGCTTCGATTAGCCGATCGGGAGTCAGATAACTCATGATATCCATGCATTTATCCTTCTCCACAGCAAGCACATCCTTGTAAATTTCTTCAGTGAGGACTGGATCAAGAGTTTTGCGGGGAAAGGCATTCCATTTGTGAGGAACTAGGCCGTCCGGGACAGATACGAAGAAGAACCGATCTTTCCACCCCTTGATCGAAGTCGGATTGCCCTTGAACAAGATATGTCCCGTTCGGGCACTAGTGGCCAGATAGCCGTGTGTTTGTTGAGGGGCTACCTTAAAAAATTGATGGAAGAGATCTAAGGTCGGTCGGGCACCGGCATCTTTACAACGGCAAATAAAGCCCGCCATTGCACGATAGGAATTCGGCATAATTTGGGCCGGTACAATTTCATAGAATTTAAAAAATGAAACGAAAAAAGAATGTAGCGGAAACCTAAGCCCGACCCTAATTGAGTCAAAATGAACTACAACCATCCTGGGCCTATGACGCATTGGGTGAAGCCCAGCTCGCAGTCGGAAATTCACTGGGTCTGGGATTAGGGCCGGAATTTCGGCCCTATTGTGGGAGGTCAGTTTTTGCCGCCTCTCCCTAATCAGTTTTAGGTCAAGGGTATGGCGAGGGAAATCGTTGGGACGTCCGGCCGCCATGGAAATTAATTCATCCTCGGACTTGGTATCGTCGGAATCTTCACTGGAGGAAGAAGAGCTGTCGGAGGAGTCATCCGTCTCCGCCCTAACCTCCGCCGTCGCTGCCTTGGAACCTTCATCAAAAGGGACGGTGATAATCTCCGCATCACTGTCCTCCCCTTGAGAAGCCATTTCCGAATCAGAACACCGTTGGGAATTCATCTCGACTGAGTCAGGGATGAGGCGAGAAAGCAAGGGAGGGAGAGTACCTAAGCGACGAAAGCTGGAAGAAATTTCAGAGAGCAGCAAGGCGAAGAAAATTGCAGAATCGAAATCTGGATTTGAAAAGTTAAAGGCTAATTTATAGCCTTTGAACCGCCGTGTAAAGAACCAATCAGGGAGTGACACGTCACTAGAAGCATTTAAGCTAAACGCGTTTCTAATGAAAAGACTAAACGACGGTTATCATGATGAATATGGGGAAATAAAACGACATCCGTCAAATCACAGTATGGGGAACTGATTATTTCTGTACCCCGATCGCCATTCGGCAAATTGCAACATTGGTATTCATACTTCCTAATGCACTCACTATCATTCGAGACATTGGAAGTGGGGGACTTGTGTTGGGATATTGATCCAGAGGCCCAATACCCGGATCAAAAGAGCCCAAGATACCCGGCCCAAACAACGAGCCCATCACTCTATGATGAGTAGATCCAGTGAAGAATTCATACCGAACGAGGTTTGATCCCAGTAAAGGCCGGCCCAGAAAGAAGGTATACCGAACGGAGTTCGGACTATATATCTTACTTGGGCCAATTTGGCAGCGTCTTCAGCATGGTCCAACATCCCGTTCGAGCAACGGACAACCAGCAAGTGGCCAGGTGCAATTAATGCCAGATTGTGACATCAGCAAGTGGAAACATGGATGACCAAGTCGGTGGAACAACAGCCAATCAGCACAGAGCAGCCCATGCTCTCCATTAGTATAAAGAGAAGGTTTAAAATCATTGTAAGGGTTAGCATTTCAATACTCAGGCTCTAGAATAGCGTTATTACTCTTGTTTCTTGTATTAAAGCATTATTCCGAGTTACCGATCGGGAATTTCCTTGTAATCAGACAGGTTAATTAATACAAGTGGGCTTTTGAGTATTAGTGAGTTCATATTTTATATTTGGTTATACACTTTGATTCTGGACCATTCCTGATATATCCAAAGTTCGTGTTGGGCTTTCGGATCTACGGGACTTACCTTCAACAATAACAATAATAATAAAAAATAATAATGATAAATGTAATAATAATAAAATCCATATTAAGAATGCACTACGAATAAAACATTATCCAAATACTTTGTACTATTTACGTTTACGATTATAATGAAATAGTTATGTGTACTTCCCAAAGTTTAAAAAATCTATTATTGTAATTCAGCATCTGTAAAGTCTAATGAATTACTCCCTCCGTCCCGATCATTTTTCAAACTTTCCTTTTTGGGTCGTTCCAATTCATTCTTCCAACTTCCACTTTTGGAAAAAATATGTGGTTCACATTCATTCACCTTTTTCTTACACAACTACAATCATACATTTCCACTTTATTCTCACTTTCTAAATTTACGAGCCAAGTCAAACTTGGAAGAAATGAACGGGACGGAGGGAGTAACTTTTATGCTTTTGTTACCAGATACTAATAGATATATTTAGGAAAGATTTCTGAAATATGAGTAAAAACAATGTAAAATTTTAAAATATGAGTATTATGTTTTTCCTTAAATAGGACTGTGTTATTGTCATACTAAAAATTTACTACCATACTTTGCATTTTGAATCATTAATTATGGCACCAAATTGGGATAAATAGAAATTTAATCTAAATTTACATAATAAAAACACAATACTCCAATTTCAAAATTTCTAAATACTTTTATTCCAATCCTAGTTAAAATAATTTCTTAAAGATATACTCACCATAGTTTTTCTTTGAAAATTCTAATACATGTTCATTTAGACATATAATAATACATGTTTTCGTTAAAACTAATTCATAGCACACAATAATGAAAATGAAATTATTAATCATGTCATACACATTACTCATAAATATTTGTGAACTGTGAATTAGACAACATACAATTATTATACCATTGGAGCGGCCTATGATAAGGATCATGCTGCCACAGCAAAACCCATGCCAGACTGATGCCACATCATATGATTCAAGTGTTAACTAAAATATGCGTTATGAACAATAATTATGTTTTTTGTCTTAGTATTTTTTGTGATGTAAATCCCTTGTAATAAAATATAACGCGTGTTGCTACAAATGTAATCTTAGTTAGCGGTAAATATAACTCATGCACTAGAGTGTAAGCCGCGTAACTCATTACTCACTCCAATAGTTATTATCTCACATTTCATATATGCAATGTAAATCATGTGTGTCCAAATGTAACTTCATACAAGCCAAAATGTAAATCACATTAATTGAAATGTAACTTGAGGAAAGTCCAAAGGTATGTAGTGATAATGAAAATGTTACTTGAGGCAAGTTGTTCAATTGTAAATGGCGTTAATGTAAATTATATCTAATATTATAAGATACATAGTAGATAACTTGAAGCAATGTTGCGGGTCTTAAAATACAAATATAAATTTTTATTTTATATTACTAAAAATTTTGTTTTGACTTGATTTATGGATAAACATCACAAATATATCGTGAAGATGAAGAAAAACGAAATTGCGGTTAGATTATTAATATTTTGATGAAGGAGAAGAAGACAATTGAAAAAGGAAATAAAAATGAAAAAAAAATATTATAATTTTGAAGACAAAGAAAAACGAAATTGTGGTAGGATTCTTAATATTTTGATGAATGAAAAAGATAATTGAAGAAGAAAAGGAAAAGGGGAGACAAAATCTGAGAAAGGGATGACTGGAGAGATTGAATTATAGAAGAAGAATAACTGTCTGGACAAGGGAAGAAGGTTTGAATTATTTTTAATTATACATTTAAAATTCGGTACTTGTAACACCCCGACCCCGCAGACCCCGATGTAGTTACTCGAGACTTCTATGTACTGTCCTCACAAACCACCACGAGCCTTTAATGCACACTTTGTCCTCACTCGTGCGCACCCTGAGAAACTTCCCAGGGGATCACTGATGGATAAGTGTACCCGGAGGGTAGCTTATCCGAGAGGTTACTGCGGGGAGTAACTAGAGAGAAGTCAGAGCAAATAAGTAAGAGAGATAAGGAGTTCGAATGTGGAATGTGTATTCAAGTTGTGTGTTACAAAGGGAAAAGGGGGAGCTATTTATAGTAGTAATAAATGCTAGATAGGGACACATGTCAGCATTCTGGTGGTCGAGGGGTCACCTCAACCGGGGTGGCACTGGCACCCGCATGTGGCCGCATTAAATGCGGTGGTTGGATGTGACATTTGTACTTGGTACGGTGATCCAGGCGCATGTGAAGAGGATATTCTGTCGAGGTGGATGCCTTCGGATGAAGGGTGTTGGGCCGA
The DNA here is from genome assembly GCA_945859875.1 of Cuscuta europaea. Taxonomy (NCBI): domain Eukaryota; kingdom Viridiplantae; phylum Streptophyta; class Magnoliopsida; order Solanales; family Convolvulaceae; genus Cuscuta; species Cuscuta europaea. The sequence goes on from CAMAPE010000031.1 coordinate 20,156,819, forward strand.
AGGCTCTTCTAACTGAGGGCTCCTACCTGCCGAGGGTTGCAGGTGCCGAAGGCTTGGTTTTCAAGCCTTGTTCTCCTGTGATGCCTCTTCTAACCAAGGGCTCCTACCTGCCGAGGGCTGCAGTTGTCGAAGGCTTGGTTTTCAAGCCTTGTTCTCCTGTGATGTTTCTGAGCTCGATTCCGTCACTAGTAGCCTTCGGCCATGGGGCCGAAGGCACCCCTTTGTGTATTGTGGGCTGCTTAGAGCTCCATTTTGCTGGGCTTGGCCCGTTTGGGCCTGTTGGGCCTGATTGTAGTAGAGGAAGTATGTGGGCCGGGGGTACCTGGGCCATATACTCCATCAGGAGGCCCCCACTCCTTTTGCCAAAAGGTACTTGAGGGAAAAGGAGTAGCTGTGGTGATTGCCTCGAAGGCTTCCCTGTTCTGTTGGGTGCCTCATTTTCTCAATTCCCCCATATGTCGAGGGCTGAGAGCTTCCTGAAGGGAGTGTAAGTGTGTTGCTCGTATGTATTTCTGTGTTGTAGTTTGTAAAGTAATGAGAGATCTGCATTTGTGTGCTTTGCCGAGGGCATTTGTTGACTGAAGGCTTTGTGTGGCTGAAAGCATCATGTGGCCGAAGGCATCATGTGGCCGAAGGCATCATGTGGCCGAAGGCATTGTGTGGCCGGAGACATCATGTGGCCGAAGGCATTGTGTGGCCGAAGGCATTCTGTAAGCCGAAGACATCATTTCGAGGGGAGTAGATTGCCGTTGTGATCTTGCCTCAGCTTGCTGTAGCTGAGAAATAGAAAATTTTTAACATTTGCGTGTTTTGCCGAGGGGAGTCCCCCACTCCTTTTGCCGAGAGTTTCTCGAGGGAAACATGAGTAGAGTGATGCATGCCTTCAGTAGGAGCCGCCGAGGGGTGACGCCTTTTGTTCCACAATGGGGAGATGCCTCGTTAAAAACCTCATTAGGAAAAACCCCTGTGGGAAAAAATCCTAATGAGGGAAAAAGAGTACACCGGATGCCCTCAGAATGAAGCAAAAGGAGTGCATGCACCCTTCGGCCTTGATTGTTGAGCGGCGGTTGTGCCCGTCTGCTGAGGGGATATCCAAGATCAGCCTTAGATCCTGCATGAAAAAAGCTAAGGAGCATGTAAGGACCTCCCCCCCCCCCCGTTATCAAATAAAGGTGACGGAGGGGTGCAAGGCCAGGTGGGCTTATGTGAGAGCCCCTGGCATCAAATACAGATGCCGGAAAGATGGAGACCGAGGGGTCTTCGTGATGGCCCCGACATCAAATAAAGATGTCGGAGGGATGAAGGCCGAGGGGCCTGTATGATAGCTCCTGGCATCAAATAAAGATGTCGGAGGGCTGAAGGCCGATGGCCTGTGTGATGGCCCTCGACATCAAATAAAGATGTCGGAGGGATGAAGGCCAATGGGCCTGTATGATAGCCCCTGGCATCAAATAAAGATGCCGGAGGGATGAAGGCCGAGGGACCTGTGTTATTGCCCCCGACATCAAATAAAGATGCCAGAGGGATGAAGGCCGATGGGCCTGTATGATAGCCCTCGGCATCAAATAAAGATGTCGGAGGGATGAAGGCCGAGGGGCCTGTATAATGGCCCTCGACATCAAATAAAGATGCCGGAGGGATGAAGGCCGATGGGCCTGTATGATAGCCCCTGACATCAAATAAATATGCCGGAGGGATGAAGGCCGAGGGACCTGTGTGATTGCCCCCGACATCAAATAAAGATGTCGGAGGGATGAAGGCCGATGGGCCTGTATGTTAGCCCTCGTCATCAAATAAAGATGTCGGAGGGATGAAGGCCGGGGGAGCTGTATGATAGCTCCCGGCATCAAATAAAGATGCCGGAGGGCTGAAGGCCAATGGCCTGTGTATGGCCCCCGACATCAAATAAAGATGCTGGAGGGATGAAGGTCGATGGGCCTATATGATAGCCCCCAACATCAAATAAAATGTCGGAGGGATGAAGGCCGAGGGTTGCTGTGATGTGGAATCACGTTAAGGCCGAGGGCCGTTGTGATGTTGAGGTCGAGGGCCGTTCTGATGTTGAGGCCGAGGGCCGTTGTGACGTGGAATCACGCTGAAGCCGAGAGCCATTGTTGATGTAGAATCACGTTGAGGCCGGGGGCCTTTGGTGATGTGAAATCATGTAAGGCAAAAACCGTTATGACATAATGTCATGTTGAGGCCGAGGGCCGTCTGATGTTGAAGCCGAGGGCCATTGTGATGTCCTCACGCTGAGGCCGAGGGCCGTTGTTGATGTTGAGGCCGAGGGCCGTTCTGATGCTGAGGTCGAAGGCCGTTGTTGATGTTGAGGCCGAGGGCCGTTCTGATGTTGAGGCCGAGGGCCGTTGTGATGTGGAATCAAGCTGAGGCCGAGGGCCGTTGTTGATGTTGAATCACGTTAAGGCCGAGGGCCTTTGGTGATGTGAAATCATGTAAGGCAAAAACCGTTATGACATAGTCATGTTGAGGCCGAGGGCCGTCTCATGTTGAGGCCGAGGGCCATTGTGATGTCCTCACGCTGAGGCCGAGGGCCGTTGTTGATGTTGAGGCCGAGGGCCGTTCTGATGCTGAGGTCGAGGGCCATTGTTGATTTTGAGGCCGAGGGCCGTTCTGATGTTGAGGCCGAGGGCCGTTGTGATGTGGAATCACGCTGAGGCCGAGGGCTGTTGTTGATGTTGAATCACGTTGAGGCTGAGGGCCTTTGGTGATGTGAAATCATGTAAGGAAAAAACCATTATGACATAGAGTCATGTTGAGGCCGAGGGCCGTCTGATGTTGAGGCCGAGGGCCATTGTGATGTAGAATCACGCTGAGGCCGAGGGCCGTTGTTGATGTTGAGGCCGAGGGCCATTCTGATGTTGAGGCCGAGGGCCGTTGTTGATTTTGAGACCGAGGGCCGTTCTGATGCTGAGGTCGAGGACCGTTGTGATGTTAAGGCCGAGGGCCGTTGTGATGTGGAATCACGCTGAGGCCGAGGGACGTTGTTGATGTTGAATCACGTTGAGGCCGGGGGCCTTTGATGATGTGAAATCATGCCAAGGCCGAGGGCCATTTGTGATGTAGAATCGAATTGAGGCCGAGGGCCTTTCCTTGATAGTTCCAGGAGTCCTCTGGGTGTATGTTCCTTCTTTCAGGCATCGACCGAGGGGTTGATTCCCCGCCTCGGCCGAAAGGGGGTCCAAGTGATCCGTCCAGGGGTTCGTCTGTTAGTCCCCCGGCGCTGGGCCGTCCCTTGATTGTGCCAGGAGGTTGTATGTTAGTCCTCTTGATGTGTGTTCCTTCTTCCAGGCTTCGGCCGAGGGGGTTGCTTCCCCGCCTCGGCCGGAAGGGGGTCCAAGTGATCCGTCCGGGGCTTCGTCTGTTAGTCCCCCGGTGCTGAACCATCCCTTGACCTTGGAGGGTCCCGTCGTCTATTTACGGCGCGGGCTAGGCTTGGTCGGTTTCCGAAGACTGTTGTTTCACCCCCAAGTTTGGGGATTTCGTCACCTCAGCCATTCTTTCAGACCTGTCGCCGTGCGTTGCGCGCCGGCGATGCGGCGAGCGTCCTGCTCCAAAAACGCGGGCCTTTTGCAGGCCCCTTGTCTTTAGAAACCATCGGCCATACCTGGGAATTTGGCCTCGAAGGGGCCGATAAGATGTCTGGATTGTGTTGTAGTTTACTTAAATTCATAGAAATAAGCGGAATACAAGGGGTGCGTTGTTTGACAGCGGCTTTGTTAAGATTCACCGCTCAAGGCCGAGGGCTCTAGGCAGAGGGGATGATAATGTGCCTCGAGGTCGAGGGCCCAAGGCTGAGACTAACGCTGAAGGCGAGGAACATGATTAGCGGAGGTGGCGCTTCTTCGGCTGGGGCTCCTCGAACTCCTCGCCGTCGCTGAGCCTCCCGATTTCATGTTTCTTCGTTGCGATGTCCCCTTCTTCTTTATCGGTGTTATCCCCGGTGTTTTTCCTAGGGGCATTTTTTGATGAATTGGTGGAGCTCACCCCGTTGAATTAAGAGTTCAATAGCCTTCTTTAACGAGACACAATCGTCTGTATTGTGGGAGGTGCTTTTGTGGTAACGGCAATAAGTGCCACCTTGGTGGATGGCATAGATCTCCCTTGCCGACCGAGGGTCCTTGGGGAAAAGGTCCTGCTCTTCCGCATAGTTGAGGATAGTGCTCACCGGGTGCGTGAGGGGAGTCCTCGGCATGTCCAGCCAAGGGCGCCATTGGCGTTCGTTACGGCCCTGTTGGGGAGAATGGCGTTCTCCCCGACCTGCGGCTGAAGGGGTACCAGCGTGCCGAAGGCACCTGGGTTTTGAGTGAGAGTTTGGATGAAGGCGGAGAACGTTGATTGTACGTCAATGGTGAGAACCGGAGGGTTCATTTGTTCCAACCTAGCAAGGGCGCCGCCCTCGGGAGCCATGTTAGAGGCTTCGGGGGCGTCGACGTCGCCGAGGGCCAGGTTCCTGTCCTCATGGGTCTTGGACTGGGCACGAGTGTTTCTTCCCATTTTGATAGGTGTTTTTAGCTGAAGGGGAGGGTTTCTTACTTGATTGTTCGAACTCTCAATGACAGCACCAAATGATGGATAAGTGTACCTGGGGGGTAGCTTATCCGAGGGGTTACTGCGGGGAGTAACTAGAGAGAAGTCAAAGCAAATAAGTAAGAGAGATAAGGAGTTCGAATGTGGAATGTGTATTCAAGTTGTGTGTTACAAAGGGAAAAGGGGGAGCTATTTATAGTAGTAATAAATGCTAGATAGGGACACGTGTCAGCATTCTGGTGGTCGAGAGGTCACCTCAACCGGGGTGGCACTGGCACTCGCATGTGGCCGCATTAAACGCGGTGGTTGGATGTGACGTTTGTACTTGGTACGGTGATCCAGGCGCATGTGAAGAGGATATTCTGTCGAGGTGGATGCCTTCGGATGAAGGGTGCTGGGCCGAAGGCTCTTCTAACCGAGGGCTCCTACATGCCGAGGGCTGCAGGTGCCGAAGGCTAGGTTTTCAAGCCTTGTTCTCCTGTGATGCCTCTTCTAACCGAGGGCTCCTACCTGCCGAGGGCTGCAGTTGCCGAAGGCTTGGTTTTCAAGCCTTGTTCTGCTGTGATGTTTCTGAGCTTGATTCCGTTACTAGTAGCCTTCGGCCATGGGGCCGAAGGCACCCCTTTGCGTATTGTGGGCTGCTTAGAGCTCCCTTTTGCTGGGCTTGGCCCGTTTGGGCCTGTTGGGCCTGATTGTAGTAGAGGAAGTATGTGGGTCGGGGGTCCCTGGTCCATATACTCCATCAGTCACCTATTCCAAGACTACTCCCGTGCAAGCACGCTTAACTTGGAGTTCTTAAGAGATGAACTCCCTTAAAAGGAGATATATCTTGTTGGTATGAGTAGTACTATAAATACGTTTAAATTAAATCTCAAGCGTTATTGTATTTTACTACTGTATTGAGACAGGTATATCATGCAGGTATAATCATCTTACGGTAAAATTTGCAGACGACATGTGGAATGATTTATTTCTTAAACATATCTAGTAATGTAGAATGAAGTACAACGTATGTGATTTTATCATTTCCGCATTTCCAAATATGGAATGTACTTTAAATTTTAAAACATTTATATCCAATAATTCAAATACTTTCTAATAATGGGATAACATTTACTTTATTTATCGATCATCAGTGCTATAAGTAATCAACTCAAATAATTGAAAAAAACATATTATACTATTTTCTTTGAAGAGAAACACTCTTGCCAGATAAATCATTCTCCATGGCTCCAAAAATGCTATCTCCTCTCTCACTCTTGATTCTCATGGTGGTCGGATTTCGTAAGTCAACTACTACTCTCAAACAAATCAACAATTATACTATGTATCAATTAATTGTTTGGATTGATCGAAACATATATTCTCATTTATATTCTATAATACTCTCCGTTCTAAATTGATTTGCACTTCTAGGGTTTTAAGATTGACTGAAATAAAAATAAATTATCCGTCAAATGTAATTGTTAAATATATATTTTAATAGATAAAGTTACATATTAAGAAACTACGCTATAAGTTTTATAGATTTGCAAAATGCAACCAAGATATGAAAAAAATTGATTTCCTAAATAAGAGAATAAAATCAAACTACCTTGATCAATGGTTAAGTCAGACATGGGCTGGAAAAAGGCCCCAACCCTCCAAAAAAATGAACTATAAAAATATATATATTATAAAAAGTAAACTTTTAATAAATAATACAAATAAATATTAGTAAAAACTACGTATGAACCACGGCCCTTAGCTTCTAATAATATATGGTTAAACAAATTGGTTAACCTTTACAACTCTTTTAATACAAAACTTCTAACTCCGTTACTGGTGTTGACAAAAACAAACTTTAAAGTCATTATATTGTTAGAGTGAGGCAAAATCTTTTATTTATTTTGTGTTTTTTCTATTAAAAAGATTACATTTCAATTTTAATGCACATATTCAGAAGTAGGTGTGAACTGTGAAACGGCCGGGTGTATTAATTAAACTTTATTGTTGATAATTTATGTAAAAAGTTTTATCATGTGTATGTGAGTATGTAATGTAAATTCTATCATAATCTGCAGATATATTACTTGTTGCGAATGCACGGAATGTCGCCTATCCTTGTGAAAAAGATTCGGATTGTTATGATCCAAGGTGTTTTTGTAGTTTTGCGAAGTTATGCATTTGTAGTATACCATATCCTCCGGCACGTTCTCATGATTGGGCTCAAAGGAATGCAAAACCAACTATAGAAACATAATGGCGAAGACTAGTTTGTCCGCACGACAACATCATATATTATGTATTACGGAGTATTATGATATGAGAATTTTGACTTTGCACCTCACTTTTTAGGTTATATTAGACCTTTTACCTCATTTAAAAAAAACTTTGACTTCACACCCTTTCATGTAACATTTCTTCAAGAAATATTTCTGAATGAGGTGCAAAGTCATTTTTTTGAAAATGGGGTACAAAGTTCAATATCACTCATAAAGTGATTTTTTGCAATGTCTAAATTACCCATTATTATATTGAACAATTATTATAAATAAGTGTTTGCATTGAGATATCTGGGTTCAATTCATAAAACTTTAATTTTTTTATTCCCTCAATCATTATAACTTATTCTATACTCTCCATAATTGAAGGGATTATTATGTATTTCGAAAATCTATTTATTATCCGGCTAATCACATAGTAGACCATGCAATTATAAAAGTATAAAATACATTATTCAATAGGAGTAAGAATAAAAATCCTAGAATCAATTTGAATCTTCTTTTTTTCTCCCCCAAAACAGGTCTCATGCCTTTGGGGGACTCGAATCGAATCCAATTGAATCTGCATTGGGGAATTGAATATTAATTGTTAGGTATAAATTTGAGGACTAAAGTTTCCTTTAATTTTGCTTTTGGGGACTCAACATTTTTTCTTTTGGTTTTGGGTACTCAAGATGCTTTTAATATATTTTATATGCATATGAAAATAATACTACTCAAATACATATAGAATACACATTTAATAAATACAGAGATACAAATGCAAAAGTAACTTGCTCAAATTTGCAAATTAACAAGGAAATTAAATTTCACCGTACAACAAATCATTCAAGAAACACACAAAACGCATATGGAACTCCTGCAACTTAGAAATTAGTAGACTCACTGTCTCACTTGAGCCCTACTATAGAAGAAATCAATCAACTCCCAAATAGAGTCCTACTACAGAAGAAATCAATCACTGTCTCACTTGAGCCCTACTATAGAAGAAATCAATCAATCAACTCCCAAATAGAAAAAATATCAGTAGCTAGACTCCATGAGCACTGTTTTGATCTACTTTTTAAAAATGCTTTTACTGCTTTATGAAGCAGAATTAGATATTGGAATGTTTTAGATGAAAGAGTAAAAGTACTTTTGTGGCATCCAAAATGATTCTGAGTTTCACTCCTAGAAACAGTGTTTTAGAAGCTGGGAGACTAGCTTGTGAAAATTTATTCTTATTCTATTTCTGTTTTTAAAGAAGCAGAAGCATAATCAATTTCAGACACCCATAAGTCGAAAAAAGAGACATAGGCCAATATAAAAAATTGAGGAATGCAAGAAGATACACGGTCCAATCCTTAAGAAGCTTCAATCATTAAGAAGCTTCAATGAATTTTCGGCAATCATTCGTAAATCTAGATCGACTAATTGTTCTCGGACAACACAGGCCCCCAAAGAAATTTCTCGATTTCGAAATGTATTGAAACCTTTAGTAGTGAAGAAAAGTGGAATGCTATATTTCCACGATTGGATTTCAAATTTGAATAAACCCCGTAATCGTAAGAAAGTGGGTTTTTTAGTTATGGGCCTAGCCAAAGAAAAATTGGGATAGGATTCAATAGGAGTTCTCCCTTCAAAATCGGACGTGAATGTTTCCTTTCATCCGGCTCAAGTAGGTACAATCATCCATTGTACCCACCGTTATACACACCTTATACCTACCATGTCTGTGAATATTGTTGTCTGTGAACGGAATTCATAAGTCAAAAAAGTATTTCACAGACATGGTGGTATATGTAAATGTGGCTATAAAGATGGGTACAAATATTTTTTTGTGACAAATAACAAAGCCAAAAATTAAATATAAAACCGAGAGTGGTACTCAACTACTCACTCGGTTCCCTACATTCAAGTTGAGCTCAAGCTCTCACCTAGCCTTCAGAAAATCTCTTAGTGAACTGTTTGCAAAAGACTAACTAGGACAAAGACTATGTTTTATCCGGGATCTCCGAACTCCCATTTTGAATCATTATTTTCCTAATTAAAATATATTTGCTCAATGAAGTTTGGAACCCCAAAAGCTCTGATTAACTTGCTCAAATTTAATGTGTTAGCCCTCGGCTTCGAATATAAGGTACGAGATATATTGAGTGTTTTATTATGGATAAATCATCATCGGAAACCATGATTGCACTCACTTCCAAAAATTACAATATGTGGAAGCCTCGGATGGAGGATTTTCTAAATTTGAGGGATTTAGCCGATCTTCTCGATAATAATGGCATGAAACCGGATAAAAAGACGGATGAAGAATGGACAAAAATAAATCGAAAAATTGTCGCACAAATTCGACAGTGGATAGATCATAGTGTGTTCCACCATGTTGCGCAAGAACAAATTGCTTACACACTATGGGAGAAGCTTGGTAGCATGTATCAAGCAAAAACCGCTCAAAATAAGACGTTACTAATGAGGCGATTAGTAAACCATAAATTGCGAGGTGGTATTTCGGTTTCAGAACACACTAGTCAATTTCAGGATCTTGTGAATCAGTTGAGCACCACCGGATGGGTTCTCAAAGATGAAGAGCAGGCGATATTACTGTTGAGCTCTCTACCTGACAGCTGGGAGACTCTTGTTGTCACTCTCAGCAATTCTGCTCCCAATGGCAAGGTGACTATGCAGATGGTCACATATGCCCTTATGAATGAAGAAGCCCGAAGGAAGGAAGCCGGGACTGAACAATCATATGCCCTCATATCAGAAACTAACAGACGAGGGAGAGGCAAAAATGGAGGAAGAAGTCAGGGTCGAGGTAGAGGCCAAGGTCAAAATAGAGGAAACTCTCAAGTTCGCGGCAGATCACAAGAAAGAGGTATGTCCTTTGAAAACAATACTTGGTTTAAAGGATATTGCAATTACTGTAGTAATTATGGGCATAGAAAAAGAGATTGTAGAAAGTATCTACGAGAACAGCCACAGACGAGTCAAAATACTAGCCAAGAAGATGGTGCGACCATGGTTAGTTTGTCATGAGACGTGTTACTTGTTACACATGGTGAACAAGAATGTTTACACGTAGGTACTCATGATGTTGAGTGGGTGGTTGATACAGCCGCATCATTTCACGCCACTCCACACCAGAACTTATTCACATCTTATAAGTCCGGAGACTTTGGAGCTGTGATGATGGGAAACACCAGTTTCTCAAAGATTGTTGGCATTGGTGATGCGCACATAACAACCAGTGTCGGATGCGCACTTGTGTTGAAAGATGTTCGACACGTTCCGGATCTTAGATTGAATCTTATCTCCGGTACAGCTCTGGATCAGCAAGGATATCTTAACGGCTTCAAAGAAGGTACGTGGAAGCTATCTAAAGGTTTATTGATTGTTGCAAGAGGCCATATTTGTGTTACTCTTTATAAAACCCATGCAAAGCTATGTCATCCAAGTCTCAATGCTGTTGAAGATGAGACATCACCAAACTTGTGGCACCGGAGGTTAGGCCACTTGAGTGTGAAGGGATTGACAACTCTTGCAAAGAAGGAAGCCATTTCCTTGGGCAGAGGTGTTGCCCTAGATCCATGCAAGCACTGTCTATTTGGGAAACAACACAGAGTATCCTTCAGTTCTACCAGGAAGAACCATTCACAGTTACTGAGTCTTGTCCACTCAGATGTATGTGGACCATTTGAAGAGGAGTCACTTGGAGGAAGCAGATATTTCGTGACATTCATTGATGATGCATCACGAAAGGTATGGGCTTATTGTCTAAAGAGTAAGGCTGAATTGTTTGATCGTTTCAAATCATTTCATACCATGGTAGAAAGAGAAACAGGGAAGAAGCCGAAGTGTCTACGTTCAGACAATGGAGGAGAGTACACTTCCAGGGAATTCTCAGCATATTGCACCGCATATGGAATCAGACATGAGAAGACGGTTCCACAAACTCCACAACACAATGGTGTAGCCGAAAGAATGAACAGAACCATTGTGAAGAAAGTTCGTTGCATGTTGAGTATGGCTAAACTACCGAAGCCATTCTGGGGTGAAGCTGTGCTGACAGCTTGTTATCTTATAAATAGGTCACCTTCTGTTCCTTTAAACTTTGAAGTGCCAGAGAAGAAATGGTCAGGAAGAGATGTTTCTTACTCTCACTTGAAAGTGTTCAGGTGCAAGGCATTTGCACATGTGTCCAAGGAGTTGAGACAGAAGCTTGATCTCAAATAAAACCATGCATTTTCATCGGCTATGGAGATGAAGAATTCAGATACTGGTTGTGGGATCCCGAAGTGAAGAAAGTTATACGAAGCAGAGATGTTGTATTTCATGAAAACGAGTTTCATGAGTGTGCTCCAATAATCCGCAAACAACATACTCCAGAAGATGAAGTCCCTGTATCATCAAACATTCCTCTCAGCGACGAGGAGATGTATGATACTACTGAGCAAGAGAGTGATGGTTCAGTAGGTAATGATGATGATCACAGTGATGATATTCCTCAACAGGGGGAGCCTTCATCTGAAGACGAAGCTGAAGGTACTCATGTTCGACGTTTTATGCGAGGCATAGTTCCACATAGAAAGTATTCCACATCCGAATGGATACTTGTTGCCAGCGAGGGGGAGCCAGCGAGCACCGCAGGAACGAGAGAAATAAAGAAAAATGTGGAGGGGGAGATGTTGGAAATATTAACAGTATTTCAAATGAATATACTATATATTACAATTAACTTATGTATACGTAGCTTTACTTTGGCTTCATGGTTGGAAATCATTAGCTTTATTATTTATGATTAATATGCTAACGTTAACTTTTATTTTACTCAAACGTTAATTCGGAAGTATGAAACGTTTTTTCTTCTTTTCAATACTTCAACTTTAAAGCATATACAAAGCAAAACGTTACTGTGGCTTCATGGTTGCCCACTTGCTCAACGTTTAGTTTTATTCATGGAGCATTCATTATATGAACGGTTTATATTTGAAAGCAACGTTCAACATTTTCAAGTGTATATATATGTGTGTTCGGCTAGCTATGAAAAATATAATTTTGAGCTAAAACATCCCCTTATAGATTACAACTCTGCTGGATTAATTTTACTCTACTCTCGTTGTTCTGTTACCGGCTTACGCCGAAGAGCTCGTTATATCTTGGGGAAAGGTTTTCGCTAGTCGGAAATACTTTCTTGAGGACAGCGTCTGACGCGTCTCGAGCTATATTATTATTTCTAACACTTTTTTGCAGGTTTATCCGACCAATTCCATCAACAATCTCAAGAAAGTAGTTGGCGTCGGATATGCCAGCACACATGATCTTACAAGCTGTCGCACTCATCGCGGCTATGTTATCTTTGCACGTGTGTTGTGATTTAGACTGGTATTTGGATATATCTCTACGTATAATGATTACTCTCTTCACTTTCCTACTTACAATAAGCCATACTTTAACACCATTTTTTAAGAGAAAAGTTATTCTTTTATTTAGTGGTAAAATGACAACTATGAAAAACAAAAACCCACCAAAATCAAGTTTAAACTTGGTTTGTAGTGAAGATAATTTCATTGCGGTTGTTTCTCAAAGTTGTAAAACTAATGATGTGAATGAGTGGGTGGTAGACTCCGGGGCTACCAAGCATATTTGTAAAAACAAAAATGCTTTTACCTCCTATACTATTATAGGAGATGGTGAAGAGCTCGTGTACCTAGCGGACTCTAAAACCGTTAAGGTGCATGGAAAAGGGAAAGTTCTTCTGAAGCTCACATCGGGGAAAACTTTATCACTAAATGATGTGTTGCATGTGCCCGAGATTCGGACTAATTTGGTTTCTGTTTCCCTCTTGGGAAAAGTTGGGGTTAAAGTTTCTTTTGGTTGTGACAATTTTGTTATGACAAAAAATGACGTTCTTGTGGGAAATGGCTATTGTAGAAATGGACTTTTTGTGCTTAGTATTTCTGAAATATTGTATGATAATGCTTCGGTTTATTTAATTGATTCTTACGATGTGTGGCATGCTAGACTAGGACATGCAAGTAACTCTTATGTTAAAATGCTAAGTGATTGTGGTTTGATTTCTTTTAACAATAATATGGCACTAGAAAAATGTGATGTTTGTGTTCAATCTAAACTAACCAAAAAATCTTGTCCCTCCATATATAGGGAATCGGAATTGCTTAGTTTAATTCACACGGATTTAGGTGATTTAAAAAATATCATGACTAGAGGTGGTAAAAAATATTATGTCACCTTTATAGATGATTTTTCCAGATACACTAAAGTTTATTTGCTTAAAAATAAAGACGAGGTTTTTGATAAATTTTCAGTGTATAAATCTGAGGTAGAAAATCAATTAAATAAAAAGATCAAGAGAGTTAGATCGGATAGAGGGGGTGAGTATATTTTATTTAATGATTTTTGTGAAAAAGAAGGGATTATTCATGAGGTTACTCCGCCATATTCACCCCAATCTAATGGAATAGCTGAAAGAAAAAATAGGACACTAAAAGATATGATGAATGCTCTTTTAGTTAGTTCTGGTGCACCTGATAATCTTTGGGGGGAGGCTATTCTTTCTGCATGTCACTTACAAAATAGGATTCCTTATAAGCACAATAAGAAAACTCCTTATGAATTGTGGAAAGGTTTTGCGCCTAATTTGAAATATTTGAAAGTGTGGGGGTGTTTAGCTAAGGTTTTATTGCCTGATCCTAAGAAGAGGAAAATTGGTTCTAAGACTTCTGATTGCATGTTTATCGGTTATGCTGAATCTAGTGCTGCTTATAGATTCCTTGTTTTGCAAAGTGATGTGCTTGAATGTGATACAATTGTTGAAACAAAAAATGCTGAATTTTTTGAAAATGTGTTTCCTTTGAAACGTGAACACAAGACCATTGCACCATATGGTGAGTATGAACCCTCTAGTGATAATGAACCATTAAAAGAAAATGATCCTTTTAGTGATGAACCTTCTTTTTTGAGAAGAAGTAAGAGGCCAAGGATAGAAAAATCTTTTGGAAATGATTTTTATACATATCTTGTTGATGACGAGCCTTTAACTTATTCACAAGCTATTTCTTCAAAAGAAGCTCCGTTTTGGCTTGAGGCCATACAAAACGAAATTGAGTCAATCAAACAAAATAAAACTTGGGCTTTAACCGATTTACCAAAAGGTTGTAAACCAATCGGATGCAAATGGATTTTTAAAAGGAAATTAAATCCGGATGGTTCAATTGATAAATATAAGGCGAGGCTTGTGGCGAAAGGTTTTTCTCAAAAACAAGATGTTGATTATTTTGATACATTTGCACCGGTAACACGTATCTCTTCCATTCGAACTTTAATTGCCTTGGCTTCTATTCACAAACTTTTTGTCCATCAAATGGATGTTAAAACTGCGTTTTTAAATGGTAAGCTAGAGGAAGAAATTTATATGGTGCAACCGGAGGGTCATGTAGTTGTTGGTCAGGAACACAAAGTGTGTAAGTTGATCAAATCTTTATATGGTTTGAAACAAGCTCCAAAACAATGGAATGAAAAATTTGATGAAGTGTTATTAGCTCATGGTTTTACCTCACTTGAAGTAGATAAGTGTGTATACACTAAATGTGAAAATGGTGTGTGCATTATTATTTGCTTATATGTGGATGATATGTTAATTTTTAGTAGCAACCTTGAGTTAATAAATGAGACAAAATCTTTTCTTGCTTCAAAATTTGTGATGAAAGACTTGGGGGAAGCAAAATTGATTTTGGGTATGAAAGTCATAAGGAAGGATGATGGTATTATACTATCTCAAGAGCACTATGCTGAAAAACTTCTGAAGAGGTTTGGACATTTCGATGTCACCCCCGTGAGTATCCCTTATGACTCTCATATGCATTTGAAAAAACATAGAGGTGATCCCGAGGCTCAATATGAGTATTCCCAAATTATTGGAAGTTTATTACACTTGATGAATTATACGAGGCCCGACATAGCTTATGCAGTCGGAAGATTGAGTCGATATACTCATAATCCAAGTGGGGATCATTGGACCGCGTTGAGGCGGTTACTCAGATATTTGAGAGGTACCATTAATTATGGTATATTTTATAGTGGGTTACCCGCTGTACTAGAGGGATACAGCGATGCTAACTGGGTCTCTGACTCAGATGAGATAAAATCCAACACTGGATATATATTCACCCTTGGAGGTGGTGCCATTACGTGGAAATCAACCAAACAAAGTATAATCTCTAGATCCACTATGGAGTCTGAGCTTATTGCTTTGGAAGTGGCTAGTAGTGAAGCGGAGTGGTTGAGAAATTTCTTAGCAGAAATTCCGGTTGGTACAAAACCAACACCATCTGTGTCTATTCATTGTGATTGTAGAAGTGCAATAGATATTGCTAAGAAAATGTGTTATAATGGGAAGAATAGACACATTCGTTTAAGACATAAAGTCATTAAACGATTATTGAAGAATGGAATTGTGTCCATTAATTTTGTGAGGTCACAAGGAAATTTAGCGGATCCTTTGACAAAAGCCCTAGGACGAAAATTGATAACCGAAACATCGAAGGATATGGGACTAGTGTCACTTTGAAACAAATGGGGATGGGAACCCAACTTGTGTGATTGGAGATCCCATGAAGCAAGTTCATATGGGTAATAAAAAGTCTTCCATTTAGTTTTGCTAGCCTAACTAAAATTGCCCATTTTCCATGATGTGAGATATAGGCTAGAAACCGTATTCTTTGAGAGGCTGAGCTAAAAGCTCTTAATGATTATCATAGCCCTTAACTTAAGGGTGGTGTGCAAAAGCGGTACACACTTGATGATATCACTTATATGAGTGTGAGGTGGGGCCGCCTCTATGAAGCATGACAAAACTTCTAGAGCACTCATGAACACCAAGCACGCGCATGGCCTTACGGCGCACAACGGCGTAATAACGAGAAATTGTGCAGGGTGAGACACGACCGTTAAGACCCTGATTTACCAATAGTAGCTTATTGGTTCATAGAAACTATATGTTTCACCAAAAGCTCGGTTTATTAAGACTTAATCGTCTCGGTTTGGTTCATAGTCTATGGACACCAAACTAAAAGTCTTATTCCTTTAATCCAGCAGAAATTTTCTAAACTATTTTAACATCTTAAAATATTCATTTGAAATATGTGGGGGATTGTTGGAAATATTAACAGTATTTCAAATGAATATACTATATATTACAATTAAGTTATGTATACGTAGCTTTACTTTGGCTTCATGGTTGGAAATCATTAGCTTTATTATTTATGATTAATATGCTAACGTTAACTTTTATTTTACTCAAACGTTAATTCGGAAGTATGAAACGTTTTTTCTTCTTTTCAATACTTCA
This sequence comes from Cuscuta europaea, assembly GCA_945859875.1. Taxonomy (NCBI): domain Eukaryota; kingdom Viridiplantae; phylum Streptophyta; class Magnoliopsida; order Solanales; family Convolvulaceae; genus Cuscuta; species Cuscuta europaea. Next base: position 20,172,983 of record CAMAPE010000031.1, read on the forward strand.
GCTTTAAAGCATATACAAAGCAAAACGTTACTGTGGCTTCATGGTTGCCCACTTGCTCAACGTTTAGTTTTATTCATGGAGCATTCATTATATGAACGGTTTATATTTGAAAGCAACGTTCAACATTTTCAAGTGTATATATATGTGTGTTCGGCTAGCTATGAAAAATATAATTTTGAGCTAAAACATCCCCTTATAGATTACAACTCTGCTGGATTAATTTTACTCTACTCTCGTTGTTCTGTTACCGGCTTACGCCGAAGAGCTCGTTATATCTTGGGGAAAGGTTTTCGCTAGTCGGAAATACTTTCTTGAGGACAGCGTCTGACGCGTCTCGAGCTATATTATTATTTCTAACACTTTTTTGCAGGTTTATCCGACCAATTCCATCAACAGGAGATTTGTAGGATTCTTCCACCTTGTTTCTTGGAAGTTGCCAAGAGACATATAACACATTCTAGGAAGGAGCCATCCAACATTGAGGTACTTCCACATCCCTTCATGGAAGGTACTTGGAGATAGCTAGGAAACTCCCTAGCAATGGGAATGGAAGCTTAGATGCAACTTCCTCATGTCTCCCATATACACCTATAAATAGGGAGTGTATTGTTGTTCATAATCATCAGTTTTAGAAAGTGAGAAAAGTGTGTGAAGAGTGAAATACACTTAGAGTAGAAGTGTATTGGTGATGATTGATTTTTTGTAATAGTTGAGTGTGAGAGTTTGCTCCTCCTATTGTAATTCTGTTCTTGATATTGGATAGAAGAATTTTCCAATCCCAACAAGGCGAGGTCAGACCGAGGCTCGGTACCTAAGAGAAGACAAAACTCTTCATTCAACAAGATAGATTCAATGGTCATTGTTATGAAGTCATTAATAGGAAATAGATAGACTAATTTGTATGATCATATTTAAATAATAATAATAATAATAAATGATTTCTCATTTATTAGCCTATCGTTCCGACCCAAATATGACTTTCGTATTGATCTATGAACTAAGGAAATACTACGTATTAAATTGAAGGGAACATGCAAGAATATAAGTTAATCTAAATAATAAGAGCAAATTCAATAAATAAAGGTATTTGATGTGGACAGATGACTCAAGGATAGTGCTTGATTGCTATTGAGTGATCGTAAAACTAAAAGATGGAGTCCCCATAGTCGAAGCTCCTCCCCCTCTTTATACCCATGCGAATATGATCTTCTCCTTAGATGGTTAAACAGTCCGGCGACTTCGCTCCTTTTCCCATGAATATGTTCCTTAAGGCCATTTAATACTTCGATTATTTCGTGGCCTAACACCTATTAAATTGTAACTATGAGTGCTTTTATGCATATAATAATTTTATGAATTTATGAACCTAACCTCTTAACCTATAACAGAGGCAACCTGCTCCCATTTGAAGGAAACTTCAGTACTTCACCATGAGTGACATCCCCACTCCCTCGTATCTTGTACTACAAAATCATATATGAATTAAAAGAAAACATTACTCCGTATACCTTTTGTATTCTCAATTTTCATATATTTTACAATTTTATATATATATTATGGATTTTATGTTGGGTCACCCACTAAAACTCAACATATATCACACCATAATCAGGGGCGGATCTAGCTATGGTCCAGGGAGGGCCTAGGCCCATGCTAAAAAAAATAGTGTATATATATATATTTATATTTATATATTTAGTGTTGTGTAGAAATGGTATAATAATATCAAAAGTCAGAGAGTTAACAAGAACTAAAATGTTTAGATGGTAGTAGACCATATGCATGTTGTTGGAGAAGCTTAACGTCTTGGGTTCAATTCCCATTAAGAACAATTTTTTTTGAGTTCTACATTTTTACAATGGAGAACATATGTTTAAAATTTTCAATTCACTTTTCCCAAATATCTTTAACACACACCGTGGGAATGCTTTGGCCTTTTGAATATTTCTATGAAAAATTAATTAGTTCAACTCATTTGGTTTGGAAGTGAAAATTAGTTCAATACTTATTGAATTGCAACCGGGGTTGAGGAAAATATTTGAACAACCCACGAGCTATTTTGACCAACCTGCCAGAAATAGCGGGAATAATTGGGAGAAACTTTCTGCACCCAAGTGGGGTTTTTCCCACATGTCTTGAGACTCTAAACTATTGAAGTGGGGTAAAGGGGGGATGGGTTGTGCGGACAAACCAAGGAGGAAACCCCCTAGAGACAAAGTCTACACACAAATGACCCCATGCATGTCAATTTGAGAGTAAGTTGATAGGAGAGATGCCATCAATATCAACCTTTACTCTAGCCTCATCCGCACAAACTCATCCACAAGAGAAAGAGAGAAAGCTATGGGGTTGATATTTCACAAACTCCGGTTCGAAGGAAGCAAAGAGGAAGGAAAATTGAGCTAGAAGAAAGGTAAGAACTAGAATAGTTCTTTAACTAGTATTATGCTTGTATGATTTTTAAAAGAAAAATCATATGGTGGATTAAACCATGAGTTCTACACGTTTAAAAGTGTAGAATATTGATATAAAGTGGTGGTAATTAACTTAGGAGGGTCTGCCAATCGATAGGAGTCGAAATCGCCGGAAACCGCCACTCCAAAGGAGCTGTTCGTAGTTGCAGACTACGAACGTCGCCAGGCTTTCGTGAAAGCCGCCCGGCTTTTGCCCAGCAGTCCAGTTTTTCACTTTCGAACGGCCTAGAACGAGGACGGGTCGAAGGGCTTTGCAAGGGCAACTAGTCAAGCACTCTATAAGGTGAGGATGGCTGACTATGTTGCGTATAATTAGTGAGTTAATTTCATGAGATTACCTAAGGTAATTAAATATGTTTTTATGGATTATTAATGATTAATAAGGCCTAAAAATGAGAAGATTATTGTGTATGAGAAAAGGAGCATGATATACAAATTTAAGAATAAATTATGTATGATCATGTGTTATGAGTATGTTGATTTGAAATTGGAATTAACTATGAAATGCATGTTGAAATATACTTTTATTTCATATAAGAATATATGAATGATTAAAAGTGATATTTTGGTATATTGTTATAATGATGATATTTTCAATGGAAAATCAGTGGGGCATTCTATAAATAACCATGAATAGAGAACCTTGTTTTGTTGGAATTAATTGGACTAGTCTTGATATACTAGTTGGACATTAAAATGAAATCTTGTTAAAATTGATGCTAAGGTTGGATTGTGAAGTATTATGCCTTAAGTAGTCTTAAAAGATGCTTTAAGGTAGGAAAGTATGAAGCTTAAGTTATACTAGGGGTAGGCCTTAAGGGATACCCAAGATAAATTGAATAATAAATTGATCCTAGGTATAGGATTGGCCTACGGGCGTGTTCGGTAGTCCTTGAGGATAGCCGGTTGAATTATGGGAATAAGTAAGGACCATGACCCTTTCCCGACTCTAAAGAGCGGGGTTGGATAGCATGGACTTGCATCGTGATCACGGGTTAGGGTGGAATCCGAATCGGAGACCTAACTAGGCTCCAGTAGCGGTAACACATAAGATAGGACCTCGAAAGGCCTTACCTTCCTACGGGATGAAGGGTATGAGTCCAGGGGAGGGATGTTGAAATCCGAACCGAGAGCCTCATTAGGTCTCCGACAGCGGTAGCAAATCCCGTAGAAATAATAAGACCCACAGGTTGGGTTGTACAATTGAAAAATGCAAGGAAATATATAAGAAGGGCCGTGTGCCGACAAACAAATGAATTTACTTATTATAGAGATAATAAGTGTGAAATATAAATAAATATTTATATTATGATATCACCCTATTTTGAGGGTCTTAGGAATTAAAGCGTTGATTAAACTCGGTATAGTTGTCATTGTACTTGTCAAATGCTTCCAAGTACTGACCTCCCCTTCACGGGGGAGGCCACCTCACAGTTTCAAGTAGAACGTGAAGATTGCTACCATCGCCCGTTGCACCGGGAGGATCAATAGAAGAAGACGTGGTTCATGCTTCTTCTTTTTTCTGATTTTCAAAACAATTATAATAACGCTCATGGATATTATTTTTTTGAATAATTATTTGGGGCTTGTATGCCCATGTTTGCCAAAGTGTGGCATAGACACTTGTATTAAATGCTTCCGCCTTGTATAGTATGGATGAGTTGGACTGCGGTTGACTATTCGTACTGTACGGCGGGTTGTTGACGTGTCCGGGTAAGTCCGGGGCGTGACAATTTAATTGGTATCAGAGCCTTAGTCCGTAAACATCATAATGAAGCTTCAAAATTCTTTTTGAAAATGAAATTGAAAACCATGAGCATAAGAAGTTTTGTACTTATAGAACTTTTGGTACTTGAGTTGCAATGTCTCTAGTTGTTAAGATGGTACCCTTAAAAATTGGTATGGCGGTGATTTGAGCCAAAAGATGTTTTTAAGTGCCTATCCTTCAATTGACATTTGAAACGAGCCTAATGACTCACTCTCAATTTCTTTCAGAAATGGAACGTACCAGAAAAGTTACTCGACGAAACCCGACGGGCCAAGCACCAGGAGGATCCCAACGTGGCAGTCGCGGGGGGGGGGGGGGGGGGGGGGGGGGGGTCGAGAGTGTCTAGGGGACAGGGCCGTGCAGGCCACTCGCTGACCGTGAGTGACGGTCATGTGGAAACAATAGACGAGCACTATGAGTCCGAGGAGGATTCAACTTCCCAACCGGGAACCGAGCCGGTTGAGACCCCATATGATGGGTAGTACGACGATGCTAGTGATGAGAGTGATGATAATGAAGCTCTCGAACGGATTGAGGAATTGCTCCGGCAATACCATCAAGATCTCCAAAGGCGCCGGGCAAGGCGTGCTTTGGGAGGGGCTTCAAGAAAGGGAAGCCATGTGACCCCTAGGGAGAGCATAGAACTCCGGGGAGGGAGAGGTGCTGAGGTCCCTATAATAAGGATCTCAAAGTACCTCAAAGAGGAAAGAGATTTGGGGTGTAAACCGTTTGATGGAATGGGAGACATCTATGTTGCGGCCGAGTGGATCAAAAGGTTCAACAAAGCGGCCCACGACATGTAGCTGCCACCTAACATTAAGTTAAGAGTGGCCACGAGATTACTAGAAGGCATGGCGTCCACATGGTGGGACGGAACTAAAGGGAAGTACGGCAAAGCCGTCACTTGGAAGAATTTCCGACAGGAATTCTTTAGCCAATACTACTCCGACTTTGAGGTGAACTTGAAGAGGAGGGAGTACACAAATTTGACCCAAGGAGGCCAATGCACGGTGAAGGAACTTGAGCACAAGTTCAGGAAACTTGCTGAGTTTATACCGGAGTACATTTGTGACGAGAACCGGATGGTGAACCACTTCTGGGATCCCTTGGACCTTGACATACGCGAGAGGGTAACGCAATTGCCTAATATGACGTTTAGTCAAGTGGTTGAACAAGGCTTGAAAGGGGAGAAAGAGTGGGAAGAAAGAAAAAGGAAAAACGCTGAGGTAGCAAAGAAAAGGAAATGGGAGAGAAATGACCCCCAAGGTTCTAACAAGAAGGGGAACCACGGGGGAGGCAAATCTTTTAGAACCCCTGCACCACCGGCGAGGGGAAATCAAGGCCCAAGCGGGCAAGGCTCAATGTCACAAAGTTCGGGCATAAAGATGTAACACCGTCCCCAAGTATATTTACTTTTAGTAAATCATGTAATAAACCTTGAATAATGATTCGTGAATTTACGAGGTTGTAAATTTTTGTTATTACGTCCGCGTGAATAGTGAATTGCACGTGGGGCCCACATCAGGAGCGGGGACCACCCGATAAACCCAGGACCACATATTATATTCATCTTGGTCTAGATAATATGTATATGGTGGTAGATATTTTAGTTGGGCCATAGGAAGGGCATGGGGTTGACCCGTCGGTCAAACGAGGCCCAATTACCGGTATCGGTAATTTATCAGATAATAACCCGGAACGGATTTCGGAGACGTCTAAATTAAAGTTGTGGAATGAATACTCATTCCACAACTCCATAATTATGGGAAACACAAAATATATTTTATTTGACCCGATAAAATAAAATATAATTTAAACAGTCCAAAAAATACAACTTTCGGGGCCGATTGTACAAATCGGGACACAAAGGTATGAACTCCCACATGAGTGGCGGGGCACCCCACATTTTTGTGTGCTCAAATTGTTCAGAGGAGGCTGGAGTTGACTAGTAAATGTGTGGAGGAGTGAGCTTTGGCATCAAAGGTACCATGGAGGACCCCTCACCCCATTAATTTGCCATTTGAGATAAAACAAGCCACCCTCTCTCATCCCCAATCATCTAGCTCTCCCAACACATAATTTTTGAGAGGAGAAGCTCTGAAAGATACTCATCCTCCATAGCCAATTCGAACTCAAGCCATAGGAGTCCAAAAAGAAAGCTTGAAGGAGGAAAACGTTAGGAAAAATGTGGAATATTAAGGTAATAACTTTTTAATAACTTTTCCTCTACTTTTCATTAATCATATGGATTGTACATCATATGAGGAACCCCTAGGTTTTTTCTACATTTTTAGAAATGTAGAATGAGGGGTTGGAAGGTAGTTCTAAGTCCAAGAATGGACCTAGAAGCCAAAACGACCGGTTCGCCGGAAAATAACCTTTTAGGGGTTATTTGTATTGATATGAGTTTTGTGATGATAAAACCATATTAGGAGCATAAATAAAGTGTTTCTAGAGTTCGCTGGAGTTTCGCCGGAGTTCGCCAGAGTTCGCCGGAGTTTCGCCGGAGTTTCGCCAGAGTCAAACCGAGAAGCGTAGAACGCGCTAAAGCTCATTTAAGGTGAGTGGACGGCTTAATATCTTATAACTTTTGGGTTAATTATGATATTACCTAAATAAATGTTATATGTGTTCATAATTATGTTTAAAAGGTATTTAAACATGTGATTAGCCAACATGGTTAAGTTTGTATTAAAGGAATTATTTGTTTATGCATGAAATATGTTATGAGGAATTATATAAAATGCATGTTTGCTTGAAGCGTAAGAGGAGCACAAATGAACATTATTAACTTAATTATATGATAATTAAATTGATACGTATAAGTTTTGAAATGGCGGTCAACGAAAACGTTGACCGATGGATAATGGATTAATTGATACCGGATGGTATTAGTTAATTATGAAGTTATATAAACGCATGAGTTTGCATGGATTGTGATACATAAGCTTTATGTATTGATTTAGCTATGAATGAATAAATATGATATAGATCCTATCTAGGTTGATAGGAGGTTGATCATAGGATTATAAATTGGTGGAGGACCCTAGGACTTAAAGTCCTTAACACTCATATTTTGGTGGAGGACCCTAGGACTTAAAAGTCCTGAACACTCATATTTTGGTGGAGGACCCTGGGACTTAAAATTCCTTAACACTCATATTTTGGTGGAGGACCCTAGGACTTAAAAGTCCTTAACACTCATATTTTGGTGGAGGACCCAAGGATTTAAAGTCCTTAACACTCGGATTATAAATTGGTGGAGGACCCTAGGACTTAAAGTCCTTAACACTCGGATAATAAATTGGTGGAGGACCCTAGGACTAAAAGTCCTTAACACTCAAATACAAATTTGGTGGAGTACCCAAGGATTTTGATCCTCAAAACTCATAGATTATGATATTGAAGTATGGACAAGGAGGAGTCCTATACACTCATAGGCATATGGGTGGGTTGGGGTTTTTAGTCAAGGATATTGACTATTAATATTTTCCCAAATAAAACGGTGATCTACGGATCGGGTATTTTCCAAGTGTATATGTACTACTAAGTATTTCTTAACTTGAGGGAAAAGACTATTTACATAAGTATCACCCTATGTTTGGGTCTTATACTTGAAATGCTAGTTAGTCTATATTTAGCCAGCTACTCGCTCGGTACTTGTACTGACCCCTTCGGGGAGGCCCCACCATTTCAGGTTGAAGTTAAGGCTTGTCATCTACACCTTTGCACGGGTGAAGAGAATCCAGATGAAGACGTGGTTGGTGCTCCCTCTACTATTTCAAAAAATAAAATATGCTCATGGATACTTTTGTATTAATACATTGTTTTGGCCTGCGAGCTTACGTTTTGGCCATGTATGGCCCACGATTAATTGTTGAATATTTCCGCTATTCAATTAATCTAAACTATGATGTTGTTGTGTATGTTTACTATTGAGTATGTATATATTATGTTCAGGGACGCCTTGTATGATTAAGACACGTTGCCTAGCGAGTGACGTCACTTGGTCATACGGCGGTTGTACACGCGCCTAGATGCGGTCTGGGGCGTGACAATTAATTGGTATCAGAGTCATCTCAGTTCTAAACTATGTAATCAACCTCTCATGAGAGATTTTGCAAAAAGGAATTTTTACCGAAAACCATGAGCATTGTATTTTGACGTTCATAGAACTATTGTTACCTAGGTTGCAAGGTCTCTATTTGTTAAGATGGTACCCTTAACAATTGGTATGGCGATGGCTTGGGCCAATACGTGTCTATAACGTTCTTCCGTCAATTGACATTGATAGGAGTCTAACGACTCGTCCAAATCTTATTTCGGAAATGGAGGGTAGGCGAATGGCAACGAGGAACAATCCGAGGGGGCACTCACCGGTAACATCCATGAGGGGTAGCCAGGCTGCATCTCGGGGGAGAAGAGGAGGCCGAGTAGGCCGTGTGGGCCACCGGGCCCAAATAGTGAGCGACGGCCACATAAGCTCGGTGTTTGAAACTAACACTGAGGACTATGACTCGACTTTTGTTCCCGGCATGGAGCATGAGGAGACCCCGTATGATGGGGGTGACTTCCACACTGATGAGGAAGACAACGATGAGAGTGATGCCCGATTCTCTCAAATGGGCGAATTGCTTGAGTGGTATCAAAAAGAGAAACTAAGGAGAGACCTTAGGCGCCAAGCAAGGCACGGCTCTCGTGGTGGTTCGGTTCAAGGAAGCCGGGGAGCTTCAAGGGCCACTCCAGTGGCGTCACAAGGTGGGCGTAAAGGAGGGTTTTGTGTGAGAATCTCCAAGTACCTTAAGGAGGCTAGGGACTTGGGGTGTAAATCCTTCGACGACACCAGTGACATTACCGTTGCCGCCGATTGGATCAAGAAAGTGAAGGATGCATCAAGGGATATGCAGGTCACACCCGACGTGAAGTTGAATGTTGCTTCACGTTTGCTTGAAGGAATCGTTTCTACATGGTGGGAGAGTGTAGAAGGAAAGTACCAGAGGGCCATCACATGGGCGAACTTCGAGCAGGAGTTCTACGCCCAATACTATTCCGATTACGAGGTTAATGTCAAGCGTAGGGAGTACACCAACCTTAAACAGAAGGAGGGTGGTTTTGTCAAGCAATTGGAGCAAGATTTTAGAACCTTGGCTAGGTTCTTACCGGAATACGCGGTCGATGAGGACCACATGTCGGAACACTTTTGGGACGTCTTACTCCTGGACATCTGCGACCGAGCTACGTACTCTTGTCATATGACGTTTAGCGAGGTTGTGGAACATGGCCTACTTGGGGAGGCTCAGTGGAATGAGAGGAAAGAAAGAGACACCGAAGAGGCGAAAAAGAGAAAGTGGCATAGTTCGGGGCTGCCCGAGCAATCACGAAAGAATAACCACGGTGTAGGTAGTGGTTCGTTCAAGACACCGGCACCACCGGCAAAGAAGAACAGGGATGCTCGGTGGCACTTATCCTCCTCTCGAAATACGGGACCTCCTAGGTGTGCCAACTGTTCGAAGAATCACTTCGGGAAGTGCCACGCACCCCCGAGGTGTTATCAGTGTGGGAACACAGGCCACATGAAGGCTAATTGCCCACAATTGGGGGGAGGAGGAGCTCCTGGGTCCGGAGGAGGTGCTTTGACGAGTAGAAACTGTACAAGGCCGTCAAACGCCGTCATGGGAAGAGGTGGTGCATCAACGAGCCATGCTGCGTCCGTTAGTCAAGGAGGGGCCCAATCAAAGGTCTACGCGATGATCAAGGCCGATGCTCGGGCTAACCCCGACTCCGTTGCAGGTAATCCCTTGCTAATGCTTGATAAAATATGTGTATTAATGTGTTAGAAGTGATAGCGGGGTTGTACGGGCCGGCCGGCGACCTTACCGGCCGGTTTCTAAGTAAAAGGAGCAAAAACTAAACGGAGAGGCTGCCCAGGGAGCAACCGGCTCAGGTTCCCAGCCAACCGGCTCCGGTTCCCAGCCAACTGGCACCCACGCACGCGTGCGTGGGAAGGGACGCACGAGTGCGTCCCCTGTTTTTGGGCCAACCGGCACCGTTCGTTGCGTTATAACACTCTGTTACCCTACTGCCACCCACGCACGCGTGCGTACCCCATTTCCGACAAAAAACAATAACAAATCGGCCCAACCGGCGCCGGTTAGGCCCAGAACCGGCGCTGGTCCAGTACAACTTAAAAAACAATTATTAGCTCGTTTTTGATTCGGTACTTCGGGTAGGGTGTCTTACATCATTTGTAAATGTAGGAACACTCTTGATCAATGGAAGAAACGCAAGAATTCTCATTGATACTGGGGCGCAACGTTCTTTTGTGAGCGAAGCGTTTGGCGAAGGTCTTGACGTGCCATTGACGCCGATGACTCAGACCTTGTTAGTCTCCACACCGTTAGGAGATGATGTGGAGACGGACCATTATTATGAATCGTGTGAGGTAGAAGTGACGGGTCAACCTTTGACTTGTGATTTCGTACCTCTAAGTATGTTGGAGTTTGATGCGATCCTAGGGATGGATTGGCTCGAAAAGCATCATGCTAGAGTTGATTGCTACACCAAGGTCTTAGAGCTTGAGGATGATGAGGGAAACACCATACGTTTCGAGGGAGATCGAGGGAGATCTCAAAGTTGTATCATATCCATGATGAGACCACGGAAGATGATGAAGAAAGGTTGCCACGCGTACCTTGCTTACGTGGTAGATGGGACCAAGAAGGAGGTCGACATCAACGATGTACGTGTTGTGTGTAAGTACCTGGACGTCTTCCCCAAAGACTTACTGGGGCTTCCACCCGATAGAGAGATCGAGTTCGTGATTGAAGTTGAGCCGGGAACTAAACCCATTTCGATTCCTCCTTATCGAATGGCACCGACGGAACTTCAAGAGTTGAAAGTCCAATTACAGGAGTTATTGGATAACGGGTTCATTAGACCTAGTCATTCACCGTGGGGAGCACCGATACTCTTTGTGAAGAAGAAAGATGGTACACTAAGAATGTGTATAGATTACCGACAGTTGAACAAAGTCACGATCAAGAATAGGTATCCTTTACCGAGGATTGATGACTTATTTGATCAACTGCGGGGGGGGGGGGGGCTATGGTGTTCTCTAAGATTGATTTGAGATCGGGCTATCATCAGTTGAAAATTAAGGAGAGTGACATACCTAAGATTGCTTTTCGCACTAGATATGGTCACTACGAGTTTCTTGTGATGTCATTTGGTTTAACCAATGCACCGGCGGCATTCATGGACTTGATGAACCGTGTGTTCAGTGAGTACTTAGATCAGCTCGTGATTGTATTCATTGATGACATCTTGATATACTCGAGGGACGAAGAAGAATTGCACATCACCAAAGGCATGTGCTTGAAAGGCTAAGAGAGAAGCAACTCTTTGCCAAGTTCTCAAAGTGTGAATTTTGGCTCAAAGAGATTGGCTTCCTCGGACATGTCATATCCGGATTGGGCGTTGCGGTGGACAATGCGAAGATAGAAGCTATAATCGATTGGGAACGACCCAAGAGTGTGAAAGAGATACGTAGTTTGCTTGGCTTAGCGGGGTACTATCGTAAATTTGTGGAGAAATTCTCTATGTTGGCGTCACCACTTACGAAGCTCACGAAGAAAGGGGTTAAGTTTGTATGGGACGACAAGTGTGAGAAAGGGTTTCTTGAGCTAAAGAAGCGACTCACCGAGGCACCAGTTCTTGTTCTACCCATACAAGGGATAGGGTATGATATCTATAGTGATGCTAGCATCCAAGGGCTTGGATGTGTGCTGATGCAAAACGGGAAGGTAATTGCCTATGCCTCTAGGAAATTGAGGAAGCACGAGGAGACCTACCCTACCCATGACTTGGAGTTGGGAGCGGTAGTGTTTGCACTAAAGATTTGGAGGCATTATCTCTACGGGGAGACATGCCACATCTACACCGATCATAAGAGCTTGAAGTATGTATTCACTCAGAAAGAGTTGAATATGAGGCAAAGGAGGTGGATGGAGTTGATCAAGGACTATGACTTGATCATCGACTATCACCCCGGGAAGGCCAATGTAGTGGCTGATGCACTGAGCAGAAAGGGTACATCGGGGGTGTTACTCACATGCCTACGAGCGTTACGGGCACACGCGGAGGTGTCCTCTAGCGGGGCACTCATAGCGAGATTTGAGGTTAGACCTACGTTGCTGAGTGAGATCAGTAGAGGTCAAGGCATTGATGAGGAATGTCATAAGGTCCGCGAACGGATCCTTGCGGGACCCGTTGAGGATTTTCGGGTACGTGATGATGGCCTTTTATTGTTCAAAGATCGCGTATGCGTACAACATAATGAGGAACTCCGGAAATCCATACTCGAGGAAGCCCATTCTTCAGCCTATGCTATGCATCCAGGAGGTACAAAGATGTACCGAGACCTGAAGGAAAGTTATTGGTGGTCTGGTATGAAGAGAGACATTACGGAGTATGTGAGCCAATGCCTTACTTGTCAACAAGTTAAGGCGGATCATCAACACCTGGCGGGACTTTTGCAGCCACTTACCATTCCAGAATGGAAGTGGGAACATGTCACCATGGACTTTGTGGTAGGGTTACCACGGACGGTGAACAATTACGATGCAGTGTGGGTGGTGGTTGATAGGCTTACCAAAAGTGCACACTTCTTGCCGATCAACATCACTTATCCTCTTGAACGTTTGGCCAAGTTATACACGGAGGAGATTGTGAGGTTACACGGAGTTCCTGTTAGTCCCTGTTTCTGTAACAGCAATGAATAACGATCTAACAACGAAGATTAAACGTAAGGATGAACACAGAATGAATCAACGTAAAACCTTCTTTGATAAACCGTGAACTCGTACAACACAAAAGTATGCGCGTAAGGCTATGAAGAATAAGTACGACGTTAACCTATTCCTAAACCTTCGGCTCCCTTTTTATAGGCGAGGTTTAGGTTAGGCGTACAAGGCTTTTAGCCTGTTTATATGGGCCTAACACTTGGCCCGATTTCTATCTAATTCATGCACTAATTAAATACAAGGATTAAATATAAAGCTAATCTATGACAAACTTGATTCACAATTAAATATCTCCAACAATCTCCCCCTTTGTGATCAAGTGCCATTCTCTTATTGCTTCTGGGACTTGAAGTAGTGCTTCCTCATACCAAGTGCATGTTCATATTGCCTCAGCGTATTTCTCTTTTCGAGGCGATCGTCAATGGTCTTTAAAATTGTCTCTACTGTAGAGTGTTCCTTTTGAACATAAGACGATGCCTCTTGAAGATTTTCCTCTAGCCCTGCCTTCATCTTTAGAATCTGTTCTTTGATTATCTTCAGTGTTCCGTCACAGTACTTCTCAATTTCACTGACTACCATCAGACGTTTTTCGTTCTTGTGGTTCAGATAGGTGACTGCTGGCGGTGTGAAGAAGATGTGGTAGGCTGGGAAATCTTCAAGTTCTGGACCATACAGTCTTGGCTTTGTCAGATTTGTCTTTTTCAGATTGCACTCAATAGCCATCTGTAGGTCATGTGAAGAGTGTACTCGGATTTGTCTAAGCATGAATCTCTTGATAGCTGTGAGGCCTTCGCTGTATATTATGCTCTGCCTGACTGGAAGGTATCTGTAGGCCATGAACATTTGGTAGATGTCATCCGGTTTCAGCATGATGAAGTCGTTCTCTTGGCAAGTAAATTCGCTCCCGTCAGTGAGTTGAAGTCTGTAAGTGTAGAATGTTACTCCATGATAATCTTCAGCCTTTACTTGTAGAATTTGATGAATTGGGAGAATATTCGACTTCAGATCTTGTTCCATCAGTTCTCTCTGTGTACCGGTTGACCTTTGTAGCAGCATATGCAGATGACCTCCAGCCTGCTTTCCTTTTAAATAAGTAAGGCCTCTTAGCTTTAATTCATTCAGCGGCTTGACTCTGTCTGGTCTACGCCAGATATGATCTCTGATTTCTTCTTGGAAGGGGCTTTGATGCGAACGTTATCCCATGGTTTCTCGGTCTTGGGAAGTCTTCCCGCTGATTGTCTTACGACTGATTCAAGAGTTTTCTGGGATTCTTTGTAGTTCTCCCCTTCCTTGCGTTCATCGTCCTCGAGCCTTATAATATCTTCAGAGCATCTGTTAATTAGCTCTCGTAGCCATCAGTTTCTTTGCATGTCCTCTTGTTCGGCCTCATTCCAAAGATCATCCCATTCTGTCCATTGTCTCGGCCATTTGTCATATATCACTGCCTCCTCCAGTGCATCATGGATGTCTTTGCCTGGGGAAATATATGGAACTCTTTGTTGAGGCGGTGATTGTTCCTGAGTAGCACTACCGGGTTCACTTGGATTGCCCGTTGACATCAGCTTAGAACTAGGTTCCAACTGATGGCCTGATGGAGAAGATGTACCAGTGGTAACATCATCAGGACTTCCATCCCCTCCTCGGTTGGTATCTCTTGGAGATACGCCTCGGGATGTTATTTCTAGCTCGACCATGCTAGATAAGTTGGTTGTGGATGGTGGCTGTTGGTTTGTTGAGGTTTCGGGTTGGATGGGCTGTGGAGTTTGGCTCGGTAGGGCAGTTTGCTCAAGTGATCGAGGTCGCTTGTTCTCCCCCTCATGAGGATCTGAATCATCGGGGTCCTCATGGGAACGTTTGCGACCACGAGGACTCTCCTTGCAAGTGCTCTTGGTTTCAGGTGAAGAAAGAAGGGCTTCAAGTATGGCTTGCTGATGAAGAGTAAGCTTGTCTTCAGGGGTGTTTAGAAGGTTGTTCAGCAAAGCCGACGCTAGAGTGTCGAAGGATAGTGAGGAGAGATCGATGGAGGGTGTGGTCGGGTGTGGGGAGAATACTGGTTCTGTTTCCCGGGTTCCCCGAGAAAGAGAAGGAATGGGAATTTGGTTTATGGATTGGTGGGATAGAGGGGTGGAGGATATGGGTTGTGTATGGGAGATGAACGGTTCAGGGGAAGGTTGGGGTGGGGTTTGTTCAGACCGAACCGCTTGGGTGGTCCTAAATTCCTGTGCTAGAGCGGTCATTGCATCTTGCACCCATGGCTTAATGGTGGAATCTAGGAAGCGATTGAGTAGAACGTTTACGTCTTCAAAGGTAGGGTGACCAGTTACGGGGGTTGTAACTGTTGACACAACATCAGTGAAGATTGCTGATGTGTGGCTTGCATTTAATGATGGAATCATTATGGGCGTAGCAGGGCTTCCAACCGTCATAGCTTGCGCTCTGGTTGTTGCGTTCAGGGTGTGTGCACCTGTATGTGTAGTGAATAGTGTAGGTGTCCTAGAAAATGATGAAAATGTGGGGAATGTGACACCTAGACTCGATGTGTGAGAAGAAGGAGTTTTGACCTCGGGAGATAGGTCAATTGTATGCTCAACTGATTCAGAAGGAACCAGTGAGGGGGTGGAGTCCCGTTCTATTGAAACAATAGCCTGTTGAGAGGCTATCGAGTGGCTGGGAGAGGGCTGTGCTTGCGCAGTTGAGCCAGATGCTGCGACTTCTACCCGGGAACCGAAAAGATCGGCTCCTGTGCTTGGGGATTCGGCTCGGCTTATCTGGATAAAGGTGTCGCAGCCCGCGAAGATATGCTCGTCTGCCTTATCAATCAGGCTCTTTCTGGCTCGGGGCTGGGGCTCTGCCTTGGCAGCCTTGTCATTCTTGACCTTTGCCCTTTTCTCTCGGATGATGACTTCCTCTGAATTCTTAATTGAATGAGCCGCCTCGTCATAATCATCCTTGGAGCAATTTGTCTCGCTGGGATCGGCTCTCGGTTTAGCTTTTTCTTTGATTGTGAAGACTTGAGGTCTGCCAGCTTCCCTTTTCTGATCAGGGCATATGTGAGCTCCACGTCATCACTATCATTGTCATCATCGTCATCATCCGAGCCAGATTCCCTGCTCTCCGTGCCCACGCTCTCGGAAGCCTCGTCGTCAGTGTTTGTTTGGGCTTCACTTGACGATTCATTGGTTGTTTCCTCAGCGTCTGTTTCGGTGCCCTCATCCGCCTGACTCGTCTCAAGAGAGTCGTCAGACTTTCTTTCATTGGGCGAACCGGCCACTGGTTTCTGTGGCTTTTGGGCTCTCTTGGGACCCTTACCAACACTCGGCTTTGCCTCTGGGGTAGGTCGAGCTGGGTTTTGCTGAACCATAGGGACGGTTTTCTCTGTGGCTTCCTTGTATTGCTGGACTGCTGGATTTGAAGATTTTACCAGCTTTAGCAGAAATCCAGGTATCTTCAGACCAAAGGTAGGATTCTTGTCTGCTTTGAAATACTGTAGCTTCGGTGCTGTGAAGTGAGGATCTGTACTGCGTTTTGGTATGGAGGCGTGCTCTGCCATGCGGTCGTGTATGATCAGCCCGAGCCATCTTGCGTACGGAATGGTACCTGGCCTATTCTTTTCTTTGGCCTTGACCAGGTCCATTAGCTCTGAGAAGAAGAGCTGTGCCATGTCGTAGTTCTTGTTGAAGGCGATGCCATGGAAGATAAGCAGGATCTGCTTGTTGCACTTGTCGAATCTGGCATGCTTCGGCGACAGGCACTTGTTCACTAGCCCGAAGAGGCTCTTCCACGGATGATGAAGATATGCTCCGTTGACGTTTGAGAGTTGTGGCAGTAAGGAGGTGTAGCCGAGGGATGCTACGTCTTTCAGTAGATCGGGGATGGACGGCAGCGCATCATACGTATCTCGGATTGGCAGCGCTAATGTAGTACGCAGTGTTGATGGTGTCAGAACCACCCGCATGCCATTCAATTTGGTCTTTATCTTTGAGCGATCCTTCGGTGATTCTGTATGCATGTGGCCCCAAAATTGTTGTAGGTATATCTCTGGCACTGGTTTGGCGTTGTGAAGTGCAGGCCAGAGATAGTGACCTTTCATTATGGCCGGAATGATCGGGTTTTGGCACTTGAAGACAGTGAGGTCTAGCTGGAAGTTGTTGTCCAGCACCTTGATCCACTTGCCCTTAGGGTAGATGGCGTCGTCAATCTGTGTTTGAGTGTTTCCTGCCATTTTAAACTGTAGAAGCAGGGGTCAGCACATGAAGTTCAACTGTTTGATTTGATTGAAAGAGTTTGATTTGCAGTTGTAGATAAGTTTATGCAGGTGGAAATTTTAAAATTGCTAAGTCCAAATCTCGAAATCTGAATCTCGAGATCATGATTTCGAGATCCAAATCTCGAGATCTTGATATCGAGATTCAAATCTCGAGATCAAGATGTCGAGATACAGATCTCGAGATCTTGATTTCGAGATTCAAATCTCGAGATCAAGGTGTCGAGATACAGATCTCGAGATCTTGATTTCGAGATTCAAATCTCGAGATCAAGATGTCGAGATGAAGATCTCGAGATCTTGATTTCGAGATTCAAATCTCGAGATCAAGATGTCGAGATGCAGATCTCGAGATCTTGATTTCGAGATTCAAATCTCGAGATCAAGATGTCGAGATGCCCATCTCGAGATCTTGATTTCGAGAAGATGAACCGACGATTTCGAAGAGACTAACCACCTGCAAAACCGAAAGAAAAAGATATACGAAATCGATTTCAAGCAAGATAACGACATTCAAAATTTAAGTTGATTTAGATTTTTGAGAAATTTCACTGGTTTATTTTTGCGAAATCAAGCATACATCTTGGATGTCGAACACGAACAAAATTTCGAGATTGATCGTTCGTTGAGAGGGTTTTTGAAACTCGAAATCGAGTGATAAACTACCTTAGAGTTTTTGCGAAAGTGAATCGGAGAAGGAGAAGTATTGCGAAAACAAAGATTTTGAGGAGTCGAGGAAGAAGAAACGATTTGAGCTCTGCCTTGCGAAAACTTTTGGCCTTTGAAAAATCAGAATGGAGGGTAAGGGTTTTCGCGAGGCTTTTATATGCGAGAAAATTTTGGACCTCCTCCTTAACAATTTAGCCCGAATTATTGGGCTGGCACACAGTGCCCTTTTAAAAGATTTTCGAGGCCCAAACGAGTAAAATTAGAGAGCTCCCCCTTAATAAGTGAAAATTAGCTCCCCCTCAATTAGTGAAAATTAGCTCCCCCTCAAATAGTGAAAATTTTCTCCCCCTCAAAAAATGCAACGAACAATATGTACAAATGCAACGCACACACACTATTTTTGTTCTTTTTGATTTTTCACCCACTCAACACATGCAACGCACACACACTATTTACAGATCACACGCACACACACTTTTTACAAGTCCCACACACACACACTTTTCAGATCAGTGGAGACAAAAATTAAACAGGCTCGAGGTTCAACATGCCCAACTTGGAGACCAGGAACTGGAATCTTTTTTCATCCAATGCCTTAGTGAACAAGTCAGCCAGTTGAAGCTCTGAGCTTACAAAATACATATCTATATCTCCTTTCTCCACGTGATCCTTGATGAAATGATAGCGCAGATCAATGTGTTTGGTGCGGGAGTGGTGAACCGGATTGCTTGTGATGGCGATGGCGCTTTGAGAGTCACTGTAGATCGGGATGTGGCGGAATGTGTAACCGTAGTCCTGTAGCTGAGTCTTCATCCATAATATTTGTGAACAGCAACTAGCAGCCGCGACGTATTCGGCCTCAGCTGTAGATGTTGACACACAGTTTTGCTTTTTGGAAGACCAGCATACTAGCTTCTCGCCCAAGAATTGGACGGCTCCCGATGTACTTTTGCGGTCCATCCGGCAACCAGCAAAGTCAGCATCCGAGTATCCGACTAGATCCATACCAAAGGCCCAGATTCACCGTGCCTTTTAGGTATCTTAAGATTCGTCGTACAGCTGTCAGATGTGATTCCTTCGGATTTGCTTGAAAGCGAGCACATAAGCATGTGGAGAAGACAATGTCAGGCCTGCTTGACGTTAGATATAGCAAAGATCCAATGATGGCCATGTAGTTTGTAGCATCAACTGGCTTCCCGGAGGAGTCTAAGTCCAGTTTGTTGTTTGGGGACATGGGGGTCGTCATGGAAGATTTGCCGTCTATGTTGAATCTCTTTAGCATATCTAGAATGTATTTGGACTGATTTATGAAAATGACATCAGAGAGTTGTCTTACTTGCAGGCCTAAGAAGAAGTTAACTTCGCCCATCATGCTCATCTCGAATTTGGTTTTCATCAGTTTCTCAAAGTGTTGGCACAGGCGCGGATTTGAAGAAGCAAAGATGATGTCATCAACATAGATCTGAATCAGAATGATGTCAGACTTCTGTCGCTTGATAAACAGAGTAGTATCAATCTTTCCTTTTGAGAAACCTGAATCGATCAAAAATTCAGTCAAGGCATCGTACCAAGCTCTGGGTGCCTGTTTCAACCCATAGAGAGCTTTCTTGAGCTTGTAGACATGGTCTGGGAATTTTGGATCTACAAATCCTTCAGGTTGAGCTACATAGACTTCTTCTTCTAAAGTCCCATTCAGAAAAGCTGTTTTCACGTCCATCTGAAAGACGGTGAAGTTTTTGTGCGCCGCGTATGCAAGAAAGAGGCGGATTGCTTCAATTCTAGCTACGGGCGCAAACGTTTCATCGTAGTCTATGCCCTCCTGTTGATTATATCCCTTTGCGACCAGCCTTGCCTTGTTTCTTACGACTGTGCCTTCTTCATCTCTTTTATTTTTGAATACCCACTTCGTGCCAATGATTGTCTTTCTCTGAGGCCTGGGTACCAGTGACCACACATCCAGTCTGTCAAACTGATTGAGTTCATCTTGCATTGCAATCACCCAATCTGGATCAAGTAGAGCATCATAGACTTTTGATGGTTCTGACTGGCTTAAGAAGCATGCGAAGTGGCATTCATTCATCATTGCTGATCTTGTTCGCACACCTTGATTCGGATCACCTATTATCTGTTCAACAGGATGTGCTCTTGTCCACTTCCTCTCATGAGCTAGAGGAGTTGGAGTAATTATTGGTTGATCTGAGTCCTGATATGAGGTTGAAGGCTCTGGGGCAGCTGTGGTGTGTAGTGGAGATGATTCTGGACTTGTAGCAAAGCCGTGATCATCCACACCTCTGGGATTGGTTTGAGGGGTTGAGGGTGTGGATGGTACATTGTCTGGTCCTGTGAGGAGCAGAATCTCTGCTGTTGGAGTTGATGTTGACTCTGGGGTGCATGCAGGAGGTGGAGGTTGTGAGTTCTCGTAGAAGTTTCTGAAGAGAGAGTCGAGAATCACATCGACGTGTTCGGTGTTTGGTTCAGCTTTATCAGAAGCTACTGGTACAGCAGTTGATAGATCAGTCTGGAGATGTTCGATTGCAAAGTCTGCCATTTCATAGAATGTAACATTTACACTCTCGATGACAGTGCGCTTGTCTCTGAGATAGACTCTGTAAGCTTTGGATTGCAGTGAGTAGCCAATAAACACGCCTTCTCTGGCTTTGGGATCCAGCTTACTTCTCTCTGTCCGATCATTGAGTATGATGCACTTGCAGCCAAAAACCTTGAAGAAGGAGATGTCGGGAGTTTTGTTGAATAGGATTTCATATGGAGTCTTGTCAAAGCGTTTATGGATGGATGTTCTGTTCTGAGTGAAACACGCAGTATTGATTGCCTCTGCCCACATGAAGTGAGGCAGTCTGGATTGGATTAACATGGTGCGTGCTGCTTCAACAAGGGTTCTGTTCTTTCTCTCAACAACTCCGTTCTGTTGGGGAGTTTTAGCTGCTGCAAATTGCTGAGTGATACCGAGTGATTCATAGAACTTAGTGAGAGTCTGATTTTTGAACTCGGTACCATTGTCAGTTCTAACGATTCGAACATTGTGCTGTAGCAGTCTTTGGATTGTTCTGATAAAGGTCATAATGTTTTCTTCAGCCTCGTCTTTTGAACGGAGAAATTTTGTCCATGTATACCTAGAGAAATCATCAACGATCACCAGAGTGTATTTGCGACCGTTGATGCTTTGGACTCTCATAGGTCCACACAGATCCATGTGAATTAGCTGCAACTGTTGTGTAGATGATGGTTCGGTTTTTGACTTGTGGGAGCTTCGCGTCATTTTGCCCATTTTGCAGGCACTACAATGATTTTCAGCGGAAGACTTTAGCAGAGGAAGCCCCTTTACAAGTTTCTTGGAGGACAATGTTGATAGATGTTTGAAGTTCAGATGGGAGAGACGTCTGTGCCATAGGTTGTTCTGTTCAGTTGAAGCTTTGGACAGCAGACAGATGGAAGCGGTGGATTGGGCGCTTTTCAGATCAATAGTGTACAGATTTGATGTTCTGTAACACGTTAATAATGTATTCCTTGTGCTGTCAAGAACACAGCATTGTTTTGCAAAGAACCTCACTTCCATCCCGCTGTCACAAAATTGTCCAATGCTCAGTAAGTTGTGTTTGAGCCCTTTGACAAATGAAACATCTTTTATTGTGACACTGGCACAGACGACGTCCCCATACCCAAGGATAGGAGATGAGGCGTCATTCCCGAATCTGACATTGCCTCCGTAGCAGTTGGTGTAGTTGCTCAAAAGGTGCTTTATTCCGGTCATGTGGGTTGAGCATCCTGAGTCTAAGTGCCACACATGACCGTCCTGCAAAACAATCAAATAGGTTTAGGTACCCAACTTGGAGTGGGTCCTTCCTTATTATCAAGAAACACCTTTTTAAATCTTGCTTTGAGCTGTGATCCAAGGTCAGCAGTTCTTTCAACAAAAGATCTATCTTTTGTGGTCTTTCCAATAGCCAGATCTGCTTTTGCAGTGTGTCTGGTTTTTGGAGTCCACTTAGCAGTTTCCATTTTGGTTCTGGTGGGTCTGAATTTGGGGACCCACCTTTCAGTTTCAGTTTTGATGGGTCTTTGATTGGGGACCCATCTTTCAGTTTCAGTTTGGATGGGTCTTCGTTTGGGGACCCACCTATCTGTTTCAGTCTTGGTAGGTCTCATCTTGGGGACCCACCTCTCAGTTTCAGTTTTGATGGGTCTTATCTTGGGGACCCACCTCTCCGTTTTAGGTTTAGGAGGAGAGTAGACAGGTGCTTTGTGATTGAACGGTTGTTTCTTAAGTTTGGTTTTGAAAATCTTCTCCTTAGACAGCCGATTAAGATGTTTCCTAGAATGAACTCTAAGGGCATATTTCATATCAGGAATACAAAACGTTCCCTTAGAAGTTCCTTTCTTGGTTTCTTTTTCAGGTTTGAGCTTTCTGAGAGGCTTTGATTTAACAACATTCACATCACATTCATAATTATGGGGATCTGGAACTGAATAACCATAAGCAACACTTGTATTATAAATAGAACGTTGTCTAGAAGATGTCTCAGAAATATTCAGCTTGGGACTCAAGACTGAACTACTACAAGTTTGTTTTGTAGAGACAGAATTACAATTAACTTTGGAGTAAAAAATAGAACTAGATCTAGGGCTGGCATTATTCTCAAAAAATTTCTTTTTTCCTTCTGCGATTTCCTTCCTCTTTTTCCTCCACTCATTCTTCTCTTCTCCTTCCTTCTTCACTTCATTTCCTGTAAACAAAGGAGAAGAGAGATGAGTGGACGAACCTTTTAAAGCATTGTTTTTCTCATGTGAGGTGTGTGAGCTGTCAGGCTTAGTCGTAGAAGGGTCTGTTTTAGCATGATACTGCTCACTCAAATCATTAAATTTTTGAAGAAGTTCCTGCCAGTTGCGCTCAAAACCTTTCTTTTCAGTTTCAAATCTCTCTCTCTCGTTATCAAGAGTTTTCTGTAGGTTTTTGAGCTTTTGAGCCATGGGAAATATACACGGTTCCTCACCAGTTTTAGCAATACCTACTCTTGGGGGAGGGTCTAGAGGGTGTCCTATGTGAGGAATATCTTTAGCATAAGGGTCAAGGCATTCACTAAAGCAGGAAGTAGGTTTTTCTTGTGAAAGTTGTTTTTCATTTACAGAGGGATAATCACAAGAAATCGCAGATTTTGGATTCTTTCTCTTTTCTTCTTCTGCTTTAGCGTTTTCTTCATCACTTCGAAAATACATTTTCTCGCCAAACCCTAGTCCCATGTAATCTTTGTTATAGATTTGAAGACAGTTAACTTTCTTTAGATTACGTGGGTTGGTTATGCCCAGTCCTGTTTTAGCGTTGTAAAATCGGTCATCCTTTTGTTTGTTGTTAAGCAAAAAAACAGTTTGTTCTGATTGACCTCTTCTAGCAGCTAGATCCTCTAGTTCTTTTACTTTATTTAAAAGTGTTCTTCTCTTGTTATGCAAAAAATCGCATTCAGCCTTTGCTGTGCTTTTTTCCCGTTCACTATCCTCAAATTTCCTAGTTAATTCAGCTATCTTAAGTTCAAAGCTTTCAAAATCTGAGGACACCTTTTTGACCTGATCTTTTGCAATTTCAAGTTGGACACTTAAGGAAGACTTTTGGTCTAGATTCTGTTTCAGTACCCTGTGATTATTGTCTAGTCTCTCCTTTAGTTCTTTGATTAGATTGTCCTTCTCAAGTAAGGACTGCATTTGATTATTTAAAGGAGTATGTGAGGTACTTACAGAGCTTGTTGAGCATTCGCTTTCGGGGATTGCAGCATCAACCTTTCTTTCATCTTCCTCCACGCGTGCCATAAGGGCATAGTTGTCTTCCTCCTCCTCCTCCTCAGAAGAATCTTCTGCCCAGTTCTCATTCTCAGCAATCATAGCAGAAGTTTCTTCTTCTTTCTGCACCATCAGCATTTTCTGCTTATTCCACAGCATCTTCTGCTTGTAGAAGTTAACATCTTTCTTTTTTGGGAGGCAGCAGTCTTTGATAACATGTCCAGGCTTACCGCAATTGTAGCATTTGGGAGCTTCTTCTGCTGATGATGCTTTCCTAGAAGATCCTTGATCATGGTTCTTCTGCTTGTAGTTTGAGGAGGAAGTTCTCAGCTTGTTGGAGGAGCTGTTCTTCTTAGCAAATCTTTTGGCAAGCAGTGCCATCTTCTTCTGTAAGTCTGCTAGCTCAGCCTCTAGATCAGATTTGTCATCATCACTATCATCATCATCTGATTCAACCACCACCTTCTTCTTTTTCTGCTTTAGTGAAGTGGTTGTCCTTCTTGGCTGAGCCTCCATTACAAGAGCTAAGGGGTTTGTGGTGTGATGATCCTCAGCACAGGCAACCTCATTGACGAATTGCTTCAGATGTTCATAGAGTGTGCAGAGGTCAATTTCGTCCAAATCTATCCGAGATCTGACATCATTCACTGTCTTTTCCCATGCAGGATGCAGGCTAGATAAAAATCTAATATTTAGTTCCAGATTGGACCTGAATACTTTGATTTTTCTGAGTTCATTTACCAGTTGAACAAGTCTGTTGTAAGTCTCATTCAATGGTTCTCCTGGACCTGCTTTGAAGGAGTCATAAGCGATAAGAATCGTAGTCTTCTTGGTTTTGAGGCTGATGCTTGTGCCTTGTAGCAGCTTTTCTATCTCATCCCACATTTCCTTAGCTGTTTGCATGCTGTCTATGAGAACATATACTTCATTTGGGATTGCTTGAAGAAGGTATGTTTTGGCCATGAGGTCACCACGAAGTCTGAGCTTGTCAGCTTCTGTGTATTCAGATGGCACTTTCCTCCTTATTTCTGGAAAAATAGGAGGATTATTTTCTGGATCTCCACCAACTGAAATCAAGAGTTCAGCTGGTCCTTCAAGCAATGATTCAAGCATCGCAGCGGAGTTCTCTTTGTGTTCGAGGAAATTAAGGAATCTGTTCCTCCACATTTGATATTCTCCCTTCCTGAGACTAGGAGGGGTACTGCTGTTCCCTTGTGCATTGTATTCTGAAGCCATTGCTGTATTAAACTGACCGTTCGAGAAAATTGATCAAAAGATTTTCAGAAGCAGAAAGTCGAAAAATCAGATGTCGAGATCTGAATATCGAAATCTGAGATTTCGATAAAGGAGGCCCGGTATCGAGATTTGAGCTCGAGATTAAGGATCTCGAGATTAGGGATCTCGAGATTTCAAATTTCGAGAAGCTGATCTCGAGATTTGAAATGTCGAGAAGTTAAAACTCGAAACCTTAATTCTGAGAAGTCAAATGTCGAGACCAGATGTCGAAACCTTAACTCGAAATCAAGATCTCGAAATCCTAGATGTCGAAATCCTCAATGTCGAAATCCTGCAAACTGTAAAAATCAGATAAACAAAATCTGAAGGTAGTTTCCTGTAGAGTAGAATGTCGAGATCCTCGGGTAAAGTTTTCAGCTCGAAAAATGTAGCAGAACCTGTAGAAAATCAAGATGTCGACAACCCCTACTCGAGATATCTCGAAATCAGAATATGCGAAAAACACAATCTGAAGTATACCCCTTGATCTCTTTGAAAAGGCGATTCTAAAGGTGTAACTTTTACAATTTTTGAACAAGAAACAAAATTACAGAGCGAAATATCGACAGTAAGAACAACGTAAAGAAAAACAGAGTATTCTGCAGGCGTTCTTCTGATCGGTTCTCGATCGGCTTTGATACCAATTGTTAGTCCCTGTTTCTGTAACAGCAATGAATAACGATCTAACAACGAAGATTAAACGTAAGGATGAACACAGAATGAATCAACGTAAAACCTTCTTTGATAAATCATGAACTCGTACAACACAAAAGTATGCGCGTAAGGCTATGAAGAATAAGTACGACGTTAACCTATTCCTAAACCTTCGGCTCCCTTTTTATAGGCGAGGTTTAGGTTAGGCGTACAAGGCTTTTAGCCTGTTTATATGGTCCTAACACTTGGCCCGATTTCTATCTAATTCATGCACTAATTAAATACAAGGATTAAATATAAAGCTAATCTATGACAAACTTGATTCACAATTAAATATCTCCAACAGTTCCAATATCCATCGTCTCGGATACGGGCCCAAGATTCACATCTAGGTTTTGGCCAAAGTTCTAAGCATCATTGGGGACTAAACTGAAGTTTAGCACGGCGTTTCACCCTCAGACGGATGGAGAATCCGAGCGGGTGATACAGATTTTGGAAGACATGCTTAGGGCGTGTGCCTTGGAGTTCCAGGGGAGTTGGGACAAACGATTGGAACTAGTGGAGTTTGCCTATAACAACAGTTATCATGCGAGTATTGGCATGCCTCCATACGAGGCATTGTATGGGAGGAAATGCAGGACGTCGTTGTGTTGGGACGAGGTTGGCGAGGCCAAGCTCGAAGGTATAGAACTTGTCGAGATCACAAGGGCTAAGGTGAAGGTTATTCGAGATAGACTTAAGGCTTCCCAAGATCGGAAGAAGAGCTATGCCGATAAACGACGTAGACCGTTAGAATTTGCAGTTGGTGATAAGGTGTTTCTAAGGATTTCTCCTTGGAAAGGTATCATCCGATTCATATCGAGGGGTAAGCTTAACCTCCGATACATTGGTCCGTTTGAAATCCTTGAAAGGATTGGTGCCGTGGCTTACCGTCTCAAGGTATCACCTGAACTTGAGAAGATTCGTGATGTTTTCCATGTATTGATGCTCAAGAAGTATGTACGAGATCCCTCACATATTCTTGAGAGACCACCGGTAGAGATTTGAGAGGACCTACAATATGCAGTGGAACCGGTGAAGATAGTGGGCCAGCAGGTAAAGAGGCTTAGGAACAAAGAGATTCCTATGGTGAAGGTGCTTTGGAGGATTGATCGAGTCGAAGAAGAAACCTGGGAGATTGAGGTCTCAATGAGGGAGCAATACCCGTTTCTTTTCGATTAGACCAAGATTTCGGGAACGAAATCCCAAATAAGGGGGGGTGAACTTGTAACACCGTCCCCAAGTATATTTACTTTTAGTAAATCATGTAAAAACCTTGAATAATGATTCGTGAATTTACGAGGTTGTAAATTTTTGTTATTACGTCCGCGTGAATAGTGAATTGCATGTGGGGCCCACACCGGGAGCGGGGACCACCCGATAAACCCGGGACCACATATTATATTCACCTTGGTCTAGATAATATGTATATGGTGGTAGATATTTTAGTTGGGCCGTAGGAAGGGCATAGGGTTGACTCGTCGGTCAAACGAGGCCCAATTAACGGTATCGATAATTTATCAGATAACAGCCCGGAACGGATTTCGGGGACGTCTAAATTAAAGTTGGGGAATGAATACTCATTCCAAAAGTCCATAATGATGTGAAATACAAAATATATTTTATTTGACCTGATAAAATAAAATATAATTTAAACAGTCCGAAAAATACAACTTTCGGGGCCGATTGTACAAATCGAGACACAAAGGGATGACTTCCCACATGAGTGGGGGCCACCCCACGTTTTTGTGTGCTCAAATTGTTCAGAGGAGGCTGGAGTTGACTAGTAAATGTGTGGAGGAGTGGGCTTTGGCATCAAAGGTACCATCGAGGACCCCTCACCCCATTAATTTTCCATTTGAGACAAAACAAGCCACCCTCTCTCATCCCCAATCATCTAGCTCGCCCAACACATAATTGTTTTAGAGGAGAAGCTCTGCAAGATACTCTTCCTCCATAGCCAATTCGAACTCAAGCCATAGGAGTCCAAAAAGAAAGCTTGAAGGAGGAAAACGTTAGGAAAAGTGTGGAATATTAAGGTAATAACCTTTTAATAACTTTTCCTCTACTTTTCATTTATCATATGGGTAGTACATCATATGAGGAACCCCTAGGTTTTTTCTACATATTTATAAATGTAGAATGAGGGGTTGGAAGGTAGTTCTAATTCCAAGAATGGACTTAGAAGCCAAAACGACCGGTTCGCCGGAAAATAACCTTTTAGGGGTTATTTGTATTGATATGAGTTTTGTGATGATAAAACCATATTAGGAGCATAAATAAAGTGTTTCTAGAGTTCGCCGGAGTTTCTCCGGAGTTCGTCGGAGTTCGTCGGAGTTTTGCCAGAGTCCAACCGAGAAGCGTAGAACGCGCTAAAGCTCATTTAAGGTGAGTGGACGGCTTAATATCTTATAACTTTTTGGTTAATTATGAGATTACCTAAATAAATGTTATATGTGTTCATAATTATGTTTAAAATGTATTTAAACATGTGATTAGCCAACATGGTTAAGTTTGTATTAAAGGAATTAATTGTTTATGCATGAAATATGTTATGAGGAATTATATAAAATGCATGTTTGCTTGAAGCGAAGAGGATCACAAATGAACATTATTAACTTAATTATATGATAATTAAGTTGATACGTATAAGATTTGAAATGGCGGTCAACGAAAACGTTGAACGATGGATAATGGATTAATTGATACCGGATGGTATTAGTTAATTATGAAGATATATAAACGCATGACTTTGCATGGATTGTGATACATAAGCTTTATGTATTGATTTAGCTATGAATGAATAAATATGATATAGATCATATCTAGGTTGATAGGAGGTTGATCATAGGATTATAAATTGGTGGAGGACCCTAGGACTTAAAGTCCTTAACACTCATATTTTGGTGGAGGACCCTAGGACTTAAAAGTCCTTAACACTCATATTTTGGTGAACGACCCTAGGACTTAAAAGTCCTTAACACTCATATTTTGGTGGAGGACCCTAGGACTTAAAGTCCTTAACACTCGGATTATAAATTGGTGGAGGACCCTAGGACTTAAAGTCCTTAACACTCGGATAATAAATTGGTGGAGCACCCTAGGACTAAAAGTCCTTAACACTCAAATACAAATTTGGTGGAGTACTCAAGGATTTTGATCCTCAAAACTCATAGATTATGATATTGAAGTATGGACAAGGAGGAGTCCTATACATTCATAGACATATGGGTGGGTTGGGGTTTTTAGTCAAGGATATTGACTATTAATATTTTCCCAAATAAAACGGTGATCTACAGATCAGGTATTTTCCAAGTGTATATGTACTACTAAGTATTTCTTAACTTGGGGGAAAAGACTATTTACATAAGTATCACCCTATGTTTGGGTCTTATACTTGAAACGCTAGTTATTCTATATTTAGCCTGCTACTCGCTCGGTACTTTTACTGACCCCTTCGGGGGGCCCCCACAGAAGAGAAACATGAACGGTTAAAGAAAAATATCCAGTTTATTCTTTAGCGTTACTAGCCAGAATATACAAGAGAAAAAGACAAGAAAGCAAAATATTTTACAAGGCTATGGTACTGGAGGACTGCCGTTCGGGGAAGGTGGAGGTTGGGAGCTCCCTGCCTGCGCTGCATCATCAGGCACTGCTTTTGTCCTCTTCTCCATGATCTGGTCGTATGTGTTCCTGAACAGATCATCAAAGCCTAATTCATCAGGGTCGAACGGCTTAGGGAAATGTTATAGGATCAGATCAAGATTTCTATCTAAAAGCAGATCCTGACTTTGCATCACAGTTTTCTCGGTCAGGACATCAAGGAAAGATTTCCCTTCCGGCGTGCTGTCCAGGAGATCGATCCCTGCTTTGATGGGATCCTTGCTTTCGCGTAAGAATTGGCCAAGATGAGGTCCCAGGAATTGTCGGGCTGTGTTCTCCAGAGCGACGTTAAGCCCTTTACCTCGTTGGTAATCAACTATTGATTGATTTGCAATCTGAGAAGTATTGACCGTATAAGGTTCGGGAAGATTATCACCAACGACCTTGTCAAATTTGATCCCGGCAGATTCGGCAGCCCGCACTTTGGCCCGGAGTTCCTTAATCTCCCGATCGCGACGCCGGGTCTTCTCTTGCATTGAAGCCAGGGCAGCTTTTGCTTTCTCGCCCTCTTTGGCGCGTTCTTGTAAATCCGCCGCCAATTTCCGAGCGGAAGAAAGAAGGACCTGGCTGTCATCCCGATCACTGGCCAGGATTTTCATTTCCTTTTCGGCCGCAAGAAAGGCCTTATGATAGTATACACCGGCCTGAAAACAATTTGCAAAGGAACTCAAATAAGATAAACCAATAAAAAATAGAAAGGTATGGATCAGAATGAAGCGTACCTTGAGTGCTTCTTGATGACTTGCTTCAAAAAGATCTGACCAGTGAGTGAAGTTCGTGAAACTGGGGGGAACCTTAATCGCAGTGCTGCACCACATGGATGATGGCATCAGCCCGAACAGGTATCTCCCTTCTGCTCTAGGTCCCATGTTTGAGAACTCAACAAACATCCGATCATCGACCGACGCATCAGAAAGAGCTGGAGTTTTTTGTTTGGCAGGCATAGATGTTTTGGGCTCAGCCTCCAACCCGGTCAAATCAACTACGTGATCGACCGGGATCAATATGTTTCCGTCATTCCCCTTGCGTTTCTTTCGGGTTTGCTCCGCAGAGGCATGATCGGCAATCATTTTCTCCTTGCCTTTTCCAGAGGAAGCCGTCAGAGTAGCGGCAGATATAGAACACCGGACGGGTATGGGGGATATCACACCTACAACAAAGGGAATAAGAGATAAGAAGCTAAATTGAAAGAAGGAATGACGATCGGGTTAAAGCCCTGTTACACTTACCAATCCCGGCAGATAGCATGTTAGAAGTGGTAATAAAACCCCGAAGACTTCGGGTTCCTCCCATACACAGAGATTCAGCTTGGGAGCGTAGAACGGAATCTACTCTAGGTTGAGAATCCCGAACGGGATAGGCGTTCCACCTATCCGGAATTGGAAGAGAATCACCTACCCGAACAAACAAAAATCGCTCCTCCCAGTCAGCCGGCGGGGTGGGATTATCTGTAAACAATTGACGATCAGAGCGGGCCACCAGCTTCAGGTACCCATTCGTCCAATAAGTCAACACTTGGAGCGATCCTCAGTTCTTGGCATCGAACTATGAGGCCTGTAAGAATGTGGTAGGTAATGGGCACGAACTGAGCGGGTAGTACAGAAACCCGGCGTAGGAACTCCACGATGAACGAATGAAGAGGGAAGCGAAGCCCATCAATCAATGTGTCAAGGTGCACTAGCACGTGCCCCGGTCGATGCCTCATTGGGTGCCGGATGAATCCATTATAATATTCTCTTGGTGGAGGCAGTAATTGGCCAAGTTGCCGTTCGACATCTTCAGGAAGACGTTGTTTTTGTTTACGAATGCGGTTAAAATGCGGGGGAATGCGGGGTGGCCGCTCGAGCATTCCCTTGTTATAAATATGGACGTCGTCCCCTGATAGGCATCCGTCATCACGTGGTTGTTCGGTGTTTTTTCCTGCGAGAGGATTGCCGGTGTTAGGTACTTGGGAAGAAGAGCCTTCGGCCTTGTTCCCAGCAGATGTTTTTCCTACACGAATCAACGACATTTCTTCAGATTCTGAGCTAGAAGGGAAATACATAAAATCACTTGAGGAATTTTGAGAATTCTAGAGAGAGAAAGCTTGAAAATACGCGAGAGAGCTTAGAAATAAAACCAAGGAAACAGCAAGAAAAATGAGGATCAAGCACCTCTCTATAAATAGAGAAAGTGCCGCCCAAAAACCTAATCCATGAATAACACGTGGCATGGCGTGATTATGATTAATCAGGGTGCATTTATGGTTCATTATTAAGCATGTACCCCGAACGGACAATGAAGATGCGTGATTAAGAGTACTGGTCAGCCAGGCAAGCGAATGTCGAACGGGCACTTATGTTTTGAGGCAGATCTTGTCACACGAAGGAAAGCAACAAGGTCCATGAGAACAGATAAATACTGTTGGTCCCGGTTATACTGGATACAGTCTAGAGGGGGGGTGAATAGACTGTATTGGTTTTTAGCTTTTTAAACTAGGTACCAGATTTACAGAATAGCTTGTTCTGTTGAAAGAACAGACTGGCAGCGGATGGGGTTCTGGTAGGGAGTTCTGTTAGCCTCAGAGAAGCAATAGGCAGTAGGTCTTCTGTTAACTCGTAGAACAAGTTCTGCTGAACACAGATACCAAGTCCAAGGAGTTATACAGTTCTAACTAAGTGCAAGTATTAAAAGCAGTAAGTAAACGACACCAGGGATTTTTATAGTGGTTCAAGGAACAACTCGTTCCTCTAATCCACTGTTCCACTAAGCTGTAAAAACTGCCGTTTACAAAGCCTTAGTCCTAGTACTTAAGAAGCACTCCACGACTTCTTCAAGCCTAGATGTGTCCTGGGATGCACTGCCTGGCTTCCTTTAACACTGGTCCTTTCACTGAGTTTTCTTGAAGTATCACCACTTCACTACTCCAGTTATTTGGACGTCCTTCTTGTAGCAAGAAGAGTTTCTGTTGAAACTGGGGTTCCTCCAACTAGCTTCGTTACAAAAGATTTGTATGTGATGAGCTTGAAGAGGTGAAGAACACTTGGAACTTTGCTTGAGTTGGAAAGAGTATTTTTCCAACTTCTGCCTTCTCTTGTAGAGGATAATGAGTTTGAATCTCAAGGAGGCTTTTTGCTTTTGAGAGTTTGAATATCTTGCTTGTGGTTAGCAAATGTTGCAATGTAATCTTGGCAAAGTTGTAGCAAAATTGTCCGGTTGTTCTTCGTAGTGTATCTTTTATACTGAGGTTGTCTTCCCGTTAGAGGAGTAGGAGGACAACTGCATTTAATGCGCAATCAGTTGACTTGACTAGTAGAGCCCGATAAAGTTGGCGGGTTACTATTTTGGGATAATGTAATCCTGACATTGCGGCCAATCATCTGCAATTACTCTACGTAGCATGGGGTGCATTAAATGACCATTTAATGCATGCACTGTAGCTTTTCCGTTTCATACTCCTAGCCGTTGAAGGAATCTTTTAGTTGACTTCCCGGTCCTTTGAAAATCTTCTAAGTGTCAGACCTTTTGGTGTCTTTGTCTGAGAGTAGAACAGAGGAGGCCTGGAGCACTTCTGTTGGGAGTATCCAACAGAGACCCAGAAGGGTTTCTGCTCTTGAAGTCCTTCTGCTCTTGAAGGTCTTCTGTCAAGTCGAATACTTCTAAGAAATTTTACAAAGGAAAATTCTAATACATAATTTCTAAAGGGGTACTTTAAAATCCTAATTAATCTAGCATCATCAAAATCTAATTACAATTATTCCTTACAATTTCCCCCTTTTTGATGATGCCAAAACCCTTTAACTATTTCCAGAGAAGTGCCTTCACCATGAAAAATATTAAGTTTAAAGCTTTCATTAAAATCTTGGTGGGCAACTTGGCATAGGAAAATAGTAAGAGTACGATACATTCAGATAGCGGAATATAAATGAAATAAGCAAACACAAGCAGAAGGCAAAAAAGACAAGAATTTGAGGAAAAGCACTTCAAAGTAAGAAGGCAGAGATGTGATTTTATTAGATAGGTTTTACAGAGTTTAAACCTTACACATTCTCCAGATTAGCTGCCTGTAGAGCTTCTTCCTCTAGTCTTTGAAGCCTGAGCAGTTCTTCGTTTATTTCAGCTCTGATTTTGAACAGATTGCCAGACCTTTGATAAGATGCCCATATTGGAGAAAGCTTACAGTCCAAATAGTTGAGGACACCTTCATGTATGGTCTTTCCTGGGACAATGTTCTTCTTGTACCATTCTTCTGCTTCTTCAAGTGATCCTCCATACCTAACTCTGACAACACCATCTTTGTCCAGATAGAGGTGCTGTTGTTGGGTAGGAGTCATTTTAGCCTTCATCTCTTCAAATTGAGCTCTGTCAATGTTCTGAGAGCCACCCAATCTCCACTCAGTGAAGTTGAAAACTTTCTTCTTCTTGGTGCTCTTTTCATCCACCTTCGCTTCTCCCAGCCGGACCGCCGTACCTCACTCTCTTTTTCCGACCATGCATCCGGCGTTTCCTTGGCCGACACCTACTCCAGTGCAGCGGATGTCCTTAGATCCGCCACCCCTCTCGGCCGGGCCTTTTTCTGGACCCACGTTTGTTGGATCACCGGGTGTCTCCTCTACCCTACCCCCTCCTCGGACCACCGTGGACAGTGCAACCGGTTCCCCCTTGGCAGACCTTGTACACAACATCTCTCATGTCGCTACTAATGTCACCAATATTGTTACCACAAAGCTCCTAGCAGTGGAAGACTATACTACTTGGCGTACCCAGTTTGAGTCCTTTCTTGTCTCACAAGGTCTTCTTGGCATGGTTGACGGCTCCATTCAGGTACCATCTGCTTATTCCATAGATATGCTCAACCGTCAAATTCCCAATCCCGAATTTTCTACTTGGTTACGTATTGATCAAACAATTCGCTCATGGTTATTTGCCACTCTTTCTCATGATGTTCTCATTGATGTTCGGGATTTAAAACATTCTTGTGAAATTTGGGAACGGTTAGAGTCTAGATTTATGTCAGCCAGTTTGGCCAGATCTATGGAATTAAAGCGTTTTTTTCTCAAATTAAAAAGAAACCTGATCAATCTATGGATAATTATTTACGGGAGATTGAAATTTTGGTTGATGATCTTGCTACGATTAATTGCCCTGTCCCTCCTCGCGAAGTGCTCAAAACTACTATTATGGGCTTGAGACCTGAGTATGAGTCCTTGTTCACCACTGTCTCCCTTTTTCCTCAAAATTTTCCTTTTGAGACCCTACACAATCATCTTTTTGAACTAGAGCAGCGGGTTCTCTATCTTCGCTCCCAGGAGTCATCATCCGTGCACCAGGCCTCCAGTGCTATTACGGCAGGGTCCCAGCCGGCGGGACAGCAGCATCAGCAGCATCCGCAGGGGCCTCACCAATCGGGAACACAGCAGCAGCATCCACACGGCCAACCGCAACGCGGCCGCGGTCGCGGTCGTGGCAGGGGATGCGGTGGCCGAGGGCGCGGAAGAGGACATCAGGGGGTCAATATGGGCAGCCCATATATTGGTATCCGCAGCAGGGGCAGCCGGGCTATGCTCCGGCAGGGGGTGCTCCTTCGTTTCCAGCCGGGTCTGCTCCACATGCAGGGGGTGTGCCAACTACGGGTACTGTTGTTTGTAATTCGGCTTTGTCACATTTAAATATTAATGCATTACATGTTGGTGTTACTAATTCTAGTTTTGCAGGCTTGCCATCAGACGGGGGTATTCTTGGTTCTGTTCCCCATCCCGTTGTATGCCAAATTTGCTTTTCTGCAGGTCACTCTGCTGTTACTTGTCCCTCTCGCTTCACCCAACCATCTAGTCCTGCTCTGTTTACTAGTCCTGGAGAGTCTAATTCCGCTTTATGGTATCCTGATTCAGGAGCCTCGGCTCACATGACTGCACCAGAAGGTATTTTACAAAATAAATCTGTTTACACTGGCTATAATTATGTCAGTGTTGCTAATGGTGCCCATTTACCCATTTGTCATATTGGTGATGTTGCATTACCTTCCTCTGGTCGTTCTCTCACCTTAAAATCTGTTTATCATGCGCGTCAGTTAAAATATAATTTAATTTCAATTCAAAGACTTTGTGCAGATAAAAACTGTACTGTCATTTCTGATAAAAATTCTTTTTTTATTAATGACAAAGCCTCTGGGGCAATTCTTCTGCAAGCTTCCAGTAGTGGGCCACTCTATCCTCTGCGTCTGCCATCATCTCCATCCGTAGTTTTAGCTTCCGTTTTAGCTTCTGGCCCTGTATGGCACCGTAGATTAGGTCACTGTGGTGATAATATTTTGCAATTTCTTAAACGTCGATAGTTCTTATGTAGTCATTCTCCTTTTACCCATGAGTGTGTTGCCTGTCGATTAAGAAAATCACAACGATTGCCTTTTATGGATGCTAGTCATAATTCTTCTTTTCCTTTACAAATTATTCACTCTGATGTGTGGCAGTCTCCAATTTATTCTAATTTGGGATTCAAGTACTATGTTTGTTTCAATGATGATTATTCTCGATTTACTTGGATTTATCCCATGCATCACAAAAGTGAAGTTTTTATGCACTTTAAAAATCTTAAAGCTTTGGTTGAAAATCTTTTTAATCATAAAATTAAAATTTTTCAAAGTGATGGGGGCGGTGAATTTGTTAATCATAATATGAAGCAATTTTTCTTAGCTAATGGAATTTATTTTCAAAAATCTTGTCCTGACACACCTCAACAAAATGGGGTGGCTAAGAGAAAACATCGTCATCTTCTTGAATTAACTCGAACTATGCTTCTTGAAGCCTCCGTTCCGAGTCAATATTGGGTTGATGCAATTTTTGCAGCTGCATATATCATTAACAGACTACCCTCTCCTACATTAAAGGGACTTTCTCCATACCAAAAACTTTTTAACTGAGTTCCAGACTACTCTTTTATGTGTGTATTTGGGTCAGCCTGCTATCCCAATTTTTCGGCCACATCAGCTAATAAACTATCACCTAGGTCTGTTCAATGTGTTTTTCTTGGCTATGCACCGGGGTACAAGGGCTATCGTTGTTTGGATCCTACTACAGGTCGTGTGTATGTCAGTCGTCATGTGAGGTTTCACGAGGATACATATCCCTTTCAAACCATTAGGCAGCCTATTCCCTCTCCTTCCCCTAACCGACCGTCCCCTATGGCTCTTACCGACACATCACTCACGTCATATGCTCCATCTCCACTCGTTTCCCAGCCTTCAGCCGCAGGAAAAAAATTCACCAGCTCTCCACCATCCTTCTTGCAGTCTGCAGCCAACACTCCGTCCCTATCCAACTCGTTGTCGTCCTCTTCTCCTTCCCAGTCCGTAGGCTCCACCCCAACGTCCTTGAGATCGAGTCCACCTCCTTCTGGTTCCGAATATCGCACTAGGATCACTACTCCCAACTCCTACTCCCAGACCGAGTCTTCCCACACCACGACCAGCCCTGCTTCCTCCCCTTCCATTGCGCCTCCTAAGGTCCTTAATCAGCACCCCATGCAAACCCATGCCAAAGCGGGAATTTTCAAACCTAAAACTATTTTTAATCTCAGTACACTTGTCATTCCTGCGGATCCCACTTGTTTTACTGAGGCTAATAAACAGTTAAAATGGCGGGAAGCAATGGCT
The DNA here is from genome assembly GCA_945859875.1 of Cuscuta europaea. Taxonomy (NCBI): domain Eukaryota; kingdom Viridiplantae; phylum Streptophyta; class Magnoliopsida; order Solanales; family Convolvulaceae; genus Cuscuta; species Cuscuta europaea. The sequence goes on from CAMAPE010000031.1 coordinate 20,210,007, forward strand.
GATGAATTTACTGCACTCATTAATAATAATACTCGGGATCTGGTGCCCTTTGACAATACTAAGATTTTTTTTGGATGTAAGTGGATTTATAAAACGAAATAACATTCTGATGGGTCCGTGGAACGTCATAAAGCTAGGTTAGTTGCTCAGGGATTTAATCAACAGGCTGGTATTGATTTTTCTGAAACTTTTAGTCCTGTTATTAAACCCACCACAGTTCGTATCGTACTCACTTTAGCTGTATCTTTTGGTTGGGTTATTCGTCAGCTTGATGTTAAAAATGCCTTTTTACATGGTCATCTGACAGAGGAAGTCTACATGCGTCAACCCCGTGGATTTGTTCATCCTCAATTTCCTAACCATATGTGTTGTTTGCGCAAGGCCATTTATGGTCTTAAGCAAGCCCCACGGGCATGGCTTCATAGGTTTAGTAGCTTTCTACTGCAGCATAATTTTTCCTGTAGTAAATCTGGTAATTCATTATTTATTTATCGCCATAATAATTCTATCATTTACTTATTATTATATGTAGATGATATTATTATTACTGGCAATTCTGTGTCTACCGTTACCCAGTTTATCTCTATTATTTCTAATCACTTTGCCATGAAGGATCTGGGTAACTTACATTATTTCTTGGGTCTTGAGGCGACTCGTTCGCCTAAAGGTTTGTTTCTTTCTCAAAATAAATATGTTTCTGATCTTCTAGCTCGTTTTCATCTTCATACGGTTAAACCTGTTCGCACACCGTTAGCGTCTCGCACTACTTTATCTCTTTCTGATGGTGAGTTACTTGTGGACTCTACCGAGTATCGCAGCATGGTCGGTGCATTACAATATTTAACTTTGACACGGCCAGATATTACTTATGCAGTACACTTAGTTTCTCAGTTCATGCATGCCCCTCGTACTACTCATCTAGTTGCAGTCAAAAGAATTTTCAGGTACTTGCAGGGAAGACGTGATCATGGGTTATGGCTCCAGCATTCTGATCGACCCACATGTGTTGTTGCCTACTCAGATGCAGATTGGTCCGGATGTCCTGATAGCTCACGGTCCACTACAGGTTTTGCTGTCTTTTTGGGTTCTAATTTAGTTTCCTGGAAGTCCAAAAAGAAGCCCACAATATCCAAGTCATCCACAGAGGCCGAGTATCGTGCTATTGCCTACACAGTTCAGGATACACTACACATAAGATCTGTTCTCTTTGAGCTCGGCTATCCCATCACCGAACCTGTGCATCTGCTGTGTGATAATATTTCGGCTTCCTATTTGACTGCAAATCCTATTCAGCATGCTCACAGCAAACATATTCAAATTGACTATCATTTTTTTCGGGAACGTGTTGCCCATGGAGATCTGATTGTACAACATGTTCCTACTCATCTACAGTTGGCAGATATTTTTACCAAGAGTCTACCTACTCAGCGTTTTCATTTTTTAAAGGACAACCTGCGCGTTGTTTCTCCCGCACTGCTTGAGGGGGTGTAATAGAATTATTATAGGATCAGTATTGTACTTTACATTAAACTCTCTTTATTATAAATATATCTGCCAGGGCTCCTTAGAGAGCATCCTGTTCCATTATTTCACAATTAACACATGTCATAATAAGCACCGCTTAATAAGTATGAAGTAAATGTTTCCTTAAAGTGGAAGATAACTTCACTCTTCATCATGTTTTCGTAATATGGTTTGCTCATCTGCTCTAATCTGGTTCCGTCCTGTCCTATATCATTGTTTAATAGCAAAAGGTTAAAAAAACTATATAGGTCATATGCCAATAGTACGGTCCTGTTAACAAGTATAGGTTTTGAGGAAAATTAAATCAAAGTTTGAATTTTACTTGCAAAAACCCAACAATGGATACTGCACACACATTCTGCAGAAAATCAATCTTGTTACATTATAAAAAACTACTAAGGTGGAGGAGTACGCTTTATATTGATAGGGAGAATTATATGTGCTTGCACTCACTACTAAATGATTATATACTTCTTCAATTTAATTCCTCTTGATTTAGTTGATCCAAATAACAGTAAAAGTAATAATATAACTGTTGGGATATTGATCCAGAGGCCCAATACCCGGATCAAAAGAGTCCAAGATACCCGGCCCAAACAACAAGCCCATCACTCTATGATGAGTAGATCCAGTGAAGAATTCATACCGAACGAGGTTCGATCCCAGTAAAGGCCGGCCCAGAAAGAAGGTATACCGAACGGAGTTCGGACTATATATCTTACTTGGGCTAATTTGGCAGCATCTTCAGCATGGTCCAACATCCCGTTCGAGCAACGGACAACCAGCAAGTGGCCAGGTGCAATTAATGCCATATTGTGACATCAGCAAGTGGAAACATGGATGACCAAGTCGGTGGAACAACAGCCAATCGGCACAGAACAGCCCATGCTCTCCATTAGTATAAATAGAACATTTAAAATCATTGTAAGGGTTAACATTTCAATACTCAGGCTCTAGAATAACGTTATTACTCTTGTTTCTTGTATTAAAGCATTATTCCGAGTTACCGGTCGGGAATTTCCTTGTAATCAGACAAGTTAATTAATACAAGTGGGCTTTTGAGTATTAGTGAGTTCATATTTTATATTTGGTTATACACTTTGATTCAGGACCATTCCTGATATATCCAAAGTTCGTGTTGGGCTTTCGGATCTACGAGACTTAGAGGCTGACATCCGGGATGGCGTTATTGCCGTCCTAAAAACGTTTCAGGTATTATTCGCCCGGGGGCCAGAAGATATGCCAGGTATTGACCCGGAGATAATCTGTCACAAGCTTGTCATTCGGCCTGATGCAAAACCAGTCCAGCAAAAGAAACGGTATCAAGCTACCGAACGACGGGAATTTACAAAGCAGGAAGTGGCCACCTTGCTGAGAATAAAACACATCCGTCCAGTAATCCACGTCGAATGGCTATCCAATGTGGTCCTAGCTCCAAAACAATCTACTTGGAGGATGTGCGTGGATTACTCGGATCTGAATAAAGCTTGTCCCATGGACCCTTATCCAGTGTCGAGGATCGATCTGTTAGTAGATGAAATGGCCGGTTGTGAATTGTTGAGCTTCATTGATGCATTCCGGGGATACCATCAGATCTTCATGCACCCAGCTGATGCAGAGAAAACAACGTTCGTTACTTCGGATGATGTGTTTCGCTATATTGTCATGCCATTCGGATTAAAGAACGCAATGGCAACTTTTCAGAGGATGATCGGGATGTTGTTCAAAGAAGTGTTGGGAGTCATCATGGAGGCTTACGTTGATGATATCCTGATCAAAAGCCGGAAGAAGGAGAATCATGTCCTGGACATAGAAAAGGTGTTCGGGATAATGCAGAAAGCTAATATGAGGCTGAATCCCAAAAAATATGCTTTTGCCGTAATAGGGGGCAAATTTTTGGGATATATGATGAGCGAGAAGGGGATTGAGCCCAATCCTGAAAAGGTAAAGGCAATTGTGGATATGGAGGCTCCTAGAAACCTCAAAGAAGTGCAGAGATTGACCGGTCGGTTAGCAGCTCTGAGCAGATTCCTATCCAAGCTAGCCGATCGAGCTATTCCATTCTTCCAGATCATGAAAAAAGCCAACCCCTTTGAATGGACAGCCGAATGTCAAACGGCTTTTGAAGATTTCAAGGCATATCTGTCTTCTCCCCTGGTCTTGACAAAACCCGATCCAGGGGAACACCTGTATATGTACCTTGTTGTAGTTGACCTGGCCGTGAGCACGGTATTGTTGAAAGAAGAAGATGCCATTCAACGGCCAATATATTTTGTAAGCAAGGCTTTGAACGGCCCGGAAATAGGTACACCTTGCTAGAAAAAACAGTACTGGCCCTGATAGCTGCTATTAAATGTCTAGCTCCATATTTCCAGACCCACCCGGTAACTGTGTATATTACTCAGCCACTCGCCACCATCTTGAGAAACCCGATGGCAAGTGGACGCATTACTAAGTTGAGCCTCCTGATCAGGCAATATGAGGTGGATTTCAAGCCTCGACCTACTACCAAAGGGCAGGCCCTTGCAGATTTCATTGCAGAATGTACCGCTCGGCCCTCGGAAATAGATTCAGAGAACAATGGGCTGGATAACTGGTGGGAAATGTATGTGGATGGTGCAGCTAGTGCCAAGGGTTGTGGAGCCGGAGCTGTGATCACATCGCCCGAAGGGTTCAAAGCATATTATTCCATCCATTTTGACTTCAAAGTAACCAACAATGAGGCTGAGTATGAGGCCCTTATTGCGGGTTTAAAATATGCGAAGGCCTTGGGCGCCGATCGGTTAAAAGTCCGATCGGACAGTCAATTGGTGGTGCATCAAGTAAATGGCACAGCTGAGGCTAAAGAAGAGAGAATGAAGGCTTACAAAGAGATAGTTGAGGAGCAGATAAGCAAATTTGAACAGGTGGTGCTCGACCAAATATCCAGAATAGAGAATACTGAAGCAGATATCTTATCCAAATTAGAAAATGCAGCGTTCGACGATCGGGAACAGGAGATTCCGGCTCATATCCAATGGTTTGCCCATTGAGAAACATTGGCAACCCCAGCAATCATGGTGCTCCAGATCGAGGCCATATCTTATGTCGTCCCTAGCTGGGTCATAGATATGACCAACTACCTGAAAGATGGAACCCTCCCACTAGATAAAAATCCTGCTTATCAGATAAAATGCATCCAGAGGAGGGATTCCATGTTCGAATTGGTGGACGGACAGCTGTACAAAAAGACATTTGGTGGGCCGTATTTGAAGTGCTTCCCACCCGATCTAGCGGCGGCCGTGATGGAAGAAATTCATGAGGGTATCTGCTCCAGCCACCAAGGGCCCAAGACACTGGCCAGAAAAATCATCCTGCAAAGGTATTATTGGCCAACTATCCAACAAGACTGCTTTGCACATACTAGAAAATGTAAAGTATGCCAACTATACGCACCGGTCCCCGGACGGCCAACCACTTTCTACACTCCAATTACGGTGGCTCTTCCGTTCACAAGATGGGGGATCGACCTGTTAGGTCCTCTACCTACGGCCTCTGGGAACAAAAAGTATATCATCGTGGGGATAGATTACTTTACCAAATGGGTAGAGGCCGAGCCACTAGCCAGCATCACAGATGTCAAATGTCAAAAGTTTGTCTGGAAGAATATCATTTGCCGTTTCGGAATCCTTGAACAGATTGTAACTGATAATGGAAGACAGTTCGTAAGCCGGAATTTTGAGAACTACCTGATCAAATGGGGAATCAAGCATTCCAGAGCATCCGTGGCATACCCTCAGGCGAATGGCCAAGTAGAGAATATGAACCGTACTATCATGGACGGTATGAAGAAGAAGCTGGAAGAATATTCCTCATCGTGGCCTGATCAGTTAAATTATATCTTGTGGACTTACAGGACTACACCCCGAACGGCCACAGGAGAAACTCCATTTTCCCTTGCTTACGGTTTCCAGGCCAAAGTACCAACGGATATCCTAGTTCCCACACACCGAACGTTGCATTACAGCCCAGAGCAGAATGAGGACAACCTACGGGCCGAATTGCACTTCATAGAAGAAAGAAGGGATCTGGCAGCTGCACGAATGGAAGAGTATCACAGAGCCACGAGAAGATACTTTGATAAACAAGTAAAAATTCGTTCAATCCAAGTAGGGGACCTGGTGCTAAGGAAGCGAGAAAAAAGAAAACCTCTCGAAGGTGGGAAAATGGCACAAAATTGGGAAGGCCCCCATCAAATATGTAAGAAGTATGCTTCATGAACGTTTGGCCTACAATGTACCGAAGGTCGACCGGCAGGCACATGGAATACGGAACATCTGAGGAAATTTTATCAGTAAAAACGGCTGTTGCCACCTCTAAAAAATGTGTATAGATAGGGAGACATAACTTCCAGAAAATCTCAGCCCATGGTTAACACGATCATTCCGGATGACCGAATGATGAACGGGTTAACAACATGGAAGGAAAATCATTCTCAGCTAAGAAAGTTTTGACCCTAGATTTATGAACGGATAAAGGGATCAAAACGGCTTGAAGAATCGATGCTCAGAAAATCTCAGCCCATGGTTAACACGGTCATTCCGGATGACCGAATGACGAACGGGTTAACAGCATGGAAGGAAAGTCATTCTCAGCCAACGGCTTGGAGTTTGACACTCAAATAGTCTCATCTCAGCGGTTAACATGGGAATCGTTCTGGACAACCGAATGAGGAACATATTAGCAGTTTGGAGGGAGCCATTATCTCAGCTAATAGAGTTTGACCCTGTAATTACGCATTGTTAAAGGGATCAAAATGGCCTGGAGTTTGATGTCAGTGATTCTCACCTCAGCTTTTTAACACGCAGAATCATTCCGGATGACCGAATGAGGAACGGGTTAACAGTTTGGAGGGAGCTGAGTCATCCACTTAGCTAAATTCAACCCTGTAATTACGTACGGGCAAAGGGATCAAAACGGCTTGGAGATGGTGTCAAGACTATAAGATATGGACGAACCGAGCGACGTTCGGATAAGGTACGGATTATCGTCCGGGGATTCGGAACTATGGTTTTGAAAAATCTCGCCTGAGTCATTAACTTGATTTGGAAGCGAGTCGCCCTTTTAGCTATAAATAAGGAATGACCCGATCCGGTGACCTTGCTTACAGTTTGAAAAGGGTTACCTCAGGCCCCTAATATGGATGATACGAGCCAGAGAGAATAGTTCGGAATGCATCGGAATCATGGGTTTGGAAGGGAGATAGTCTCACCTCAGCTTGTTAACACGTGGGATCATTCCGGATGACCGAATGACGAACGGCTTAACAGTTTGGAGGGAGCCCCTGTCCCAGCTGAGAGTTTGACCCTGTGGTCACGATCAAAACGGCTTGGAGGAATTCACCTCAGCTAAAAGAATTTTGACCCCGTGAATCACGAACGATAAAGGGATCAAAACGGGCTTGGGAAAGGTGTCAGAACAAATTTGGAAGGGAGATAGTCTCACCTCAGCTTGTTAACACGTGGGATTATTCCGGATGACCGAATGACGAATGGGTTAACAGTTTGGAGGGAGCCCCTGTCCCAGCTGAGAGTTTGACGCTGTGGTCACGATCAAAATGGCTTGGAGGAATTCACCTCAGCTAAAAGAATTTTGACCCCGTGAATCACGAACGATAAAGGGATCAAAACGTGCTTGGGAAAGGTGTCAGAACAAATTTGGAAGGGAGATAGTCTCACCTCAGCTTGTTAACACGTGGGATCATTCCGGATGACCGAATGACGAACGGGTTAACGGTTTGGAGGGAGCCCCTGTCCCAGCTGAGAGTTTGACCCTGTGGTCACGATCAAAACGGCTTGGAGGAATTCACCTCAGCTAAAAGAGTTTTGACCCCGTCGATCACGAACGGTAAAGGGGATCAAAACGGGCTTGGGAAAGGTGTCAGAACAAATATGGAAAAAACGAATGATGTTCGGTAACCTAGATTGTCATCCGCAGAATCAGAATTCGCAGTAGATGACCAAAGGACGAATGGTTTAGAGGAAGATGTTTCAGCCCAAATATGTTGACCCTGGCTTTATGACCGAACAGAGGGATCAAAACAGCTTGGAAACAACGTCAGAAATGTCAAGATAAATGAGCCGAATGATGTTCGGCAACACAGAAAAGATGAGCGAGAGAAATCAAAGAAAAAACAGAAGAGAAACATCAACGGTTAAAGAAAAATATCCAGTTTATTCTTCAGCGTTACTAGCCGGAATATACAAGAGAAAAAGACAAGAAAGCAAAAAATTTTACAAGGCTATGCTACTGGAGGACTGCCGTTCGGGGAAGGTGGAGGTTGGGAGCTCCCTTCCTGCGCTGCATCATCAGGCACTGCTTTTGTCCTCTTCTCCATGATCTGGTCGTATGTGTTCCTGAACAGATACTCAAAGCCTAATTCATCAGGGTCGAACAGCTTATGGAAATGTTATAGGATCAGATCAAGATTTCTATCTAAAAGCAGATCCTGACTTTGTATCACAGTTTTCTCGGTCAGGACATCCAGGAAAGATTTCCCTTCCGGCGTGCTGTCCAGGAGATCGATCCCTGCTTTGATGGGATCCTCACTTTCGCGTAAGAATTGGCCAAGATGAGGTCCCAGGAATTGCCGGGCTGTGTTCTCCAGAGCGACGTTCAGCCCTTTACCTCGTTGGTAATCAACTATTGATTGATTTGCAATCTGAGAAGTATTGACCGTATAAGGTTCGGGAAGATCGTCACCAACGACCTTGTCAAATTTGATCCCGGCAGATTCGGCAGCCCGTACCTTGGCCCGGAGTTCCTTAATATCCCGATCGCGACGCCGGGTCTTCTCTTGCATTGAAGCCAGGGCAGCTTTCGCTTTCTCGCCCTCTTTGGTGCGTTCTTGTAAATCCGCCGCTAATTTCCGAGCGCCAGAAAGAAGGACCTGGCTGTCATCCCGATCGCTGGCCAGGATTTTCATTTCCTTTTCGGCCGCAAGAAAGGCCTTATGATAGTATACACCGGCCTGAAAACAATTTGCAAAGGAACTCAAATAAGATAAACCAATAAAAAATAGAAAGGTATGGATCAGAATGAAGTGTACCTTGAGTGCTTCTTGATGACCTGCTTCAAAAAGATCTGACCAGTGAGTCAAGTTCGTGAAACTGGGGGGAACCTTAATCGCAGTGCTGCACCACATGGATGATGGCATCGGCCCGAACAGGTATCTCCCTTCTGCTCTAGGTCCCATGTTTGAGAACTCAACAAACATCCGATCATCGACTGACGCATCAGAAAGAGCTGGAGTTTTTTGTTTGGCAGGCATAGATTTTTTGGGCTCAGCCTCCAACCCGGTCAAATCAACTACGTGATCGACCGGGATCAATATGTTGCCGTCATTCCCCTTGCGTTTCTTTCGGGTTTGATCCGCAGAGGCATGATCGACAATCATTTTCTCCTTGCCTTTTCTAGAGGAAGCCATCAGAGTAGCGGCAGATATAGAACACCGGACGGGTATGGGGGATATCACACCTACAACAAAGGGAATAAGAGATAAGAAGCTAAATTGAAAGAAGGAATGACGATCGGGTTAAAGCTCTGTTACACTTACCAATCCCGGCAGATAGAATGTTAAAAGTGGTAATAAAACCTCAAAGACTTCAGGTTCCTCCCATACGCAGAGATTCAGCGTGGGAGCGTAGAACGGAATCTACTCTAGGTTGAGAATCCCGAACGGGATAGGCGTTCCACCTATCCGGAATTGGCAGAGAATCACCTACCCGAACAAACAAAAATCGCTCCTCCCAGTCAGCCGGCGGGGTGGGATTATCTGTAAACAATTGACGATCAGAGCGGGCCACCAGTTTCAGGTACCCGGTCGTCCAATAAGTCAACACTTGGAGCGATCCTCAGTTCTTGGCATCAAATTATGAGGCCTGTAAGAATGCGGTAGGTAATGGGCACGAACTGAGCGGGTAGTACAGAAACCCGGCGTAGGAACTCCACGATGAACGGATGAAGAGGGAAGCGAAGCCCAGCAATCAATGCGTCAAGGTGCACTAGCACGTGCCCCGGTCGATGCCTCATTGGGTGCCGAATGAATCCAACATAATATTCTCTTGGTGGAGGCAGTAATTGGCCAAGTTGCCGTTCGACATCTTCAGGAAGACGTTGTTTTTGTTTACGAATGCGGTTAAAATGCAGGGGAATGCGGGGTGGCCGCTCGGGCATTCCCTTGTTATAAATCTGGACGTCGTCCCCTGACAGGCATCCGTCATCACGTGGTTGTTCGGTGTTTTTTCCTGCGAGAGGATTGCCGGTGTTAGGTACTTGAGAAGAAGAGCCTTCGGCCTTGTTCCCAGCAGATGTTTTTCCTACACGAATCAACGGCATTTCTTCATATTCTGAGCTAGAAGGGAAATACATAAAATCACTTGAGGAATTCTGAGAATTCTAGAGAGAGAAAGCTTGAAAATACGCGAGAGAGCTTAGAAAGAAAACCAATGAAGCAGCAAGAAAAACGAGGATCAAGCACCTCTCTATAAATAGAGAAAGTGCCGCCCAAAAACCTAATCCATGAATAACACGTGGCATGGCGTGATTATGATTAATCAGGGTGCATTTATGGTTCATTATTAAGCATGTACCTCGAACGGACAATGAAGATGCGTGATTAAGAGTACTGGTCAACCAGGCAAGCGAATGTCGAACGGACACTTATGTTTTGAGGCAGATCTTATCACACGAAGGAAAGCAACAAGGTCCATGAGAACAGATAAATACTACTCAGATCGCCGATTACCGTATAGCGAGCCAAATAACTAAGATGTTTCAAATTAGCCGACTGACGAACGGGCTCACAGAGAATTAGCAAAGATCACAGAGAGTTGCTGGTTAGAAAAACTGCTAAGTCCTAAAAAATGATCAGAAGCCCGAACGGCTATCAACATATGAAGGAAGCTAAATGCGGTGGACTATCAGAAACATCTGAAGCCAGAAAAACTGCTAAGTCCTAAAAAATGATCAGAAGCCCGAACGGCTATCAACATCTGAAGGAAGCTAAATGCGGTGGACTATCAGAAACATCTGAAGCCAGAAAAACTGCTAAGTCCTAAAAAGCGATCAGACGCCCGAACGGCTATCAACATATGAAGGAAGCCAAATGCGGTAAAACTGAAGGAAACGTCTGAGGCCTAAAATATGAACAGAAGCCCGAACGGCTATCAACACAAAAGGCAGGGGGCTAGTCCCTGATAAATTGTCAGAACTATCTACTGCCCGAGCGGCAAACATACGGTGTTAGGAGTGTTGAGTAAAAAATAGTCAGAAAACCGTTAAGTCCTACAAAACGGACCGAATCCCGAATGGTGAGCAAATCATTTAATAAAGGCAAGAAATATAGTATATAGAGCTTTATGCAAAAGAGATATATATATATTCATCGGCTCTATCGGACGGGAAATACAGATAAGGTTTGCAAGAAAAGAGGAAAAAGGGGGAAGGGATTACAGATGCTAAAAATATTAGATTCTAAATCTACTGTTCTGCCCTATTGTCTTCTTCATCACCCTCCTCCTCATCTGAGTCAGTAGGGGGATCAGGCTCCTTCCCCGCTTCACGGCCAGCAGCCCGTTGCAAGTCCCGTTGATACGTCTCGTATTGGGCTTCAACTATGGGCGCTTGGGGAAGATCAGCCAGCTCGACCGGCCTCCCTAGCAATTCTTGGAGTTTGGTGACGAAGGGGGCCATGATGTGCTGACAGCCCATGACGTACAAAGATCGGGCCAAGGAATCATTGAACTTTTTCCCCCTTGGGTCCTGGTCGAGCAGTTTGACCCCCTCGCTCCAGCGGGCATCACCCGTGGAGAAACGCTCGAGATAATCACCAAAGGTGACTGGGAGTTCCTGTTGCGCATAGTCTTTCTTCAGGATAGCGAACTCCTCAGACCCTTTGAACGATTCCTTGACGGCAGACAGGTCAACCTTTACTTCAGCAGGGTCGTCCGGGATACGAGGGGCATGCTCTTCAAACTTAACCAAGGCAGCTTCGGCAGCATGAACCTTGGATTGAGAGGCCCCGATCTGAACCCGGAGTTCACCAAGCTCCGACTCGAGGCGCTTCTTCTCCTCCATAGAGGCCTTCCGTTCGGCCTCCAGAGCAGCAAAAGCAACGGCGGCATTCTGCTCCGCAGAAGTCTGAGCAACGATCAGCTCCCGCTCCTTAGCCAGACGAGCCTCCTTCAGCTGCAAACTGTAAAGCCCAACCTGCAGAATGTCATTCGGGAAATGAGATGGTGTGAAAGAAAATTTTAAACTATAAGAAATTTAAACTATGAAATGGTAAGGTACCTTCAGAGCTGCTAAGGCCAAGCATTCCTCAGATTGCTCGACCGAAAACTTAGGAACGGTGAAATTGTTGAAGAAGGCGGAGGTAGACCAAATCTGGCTTGCTGAGCAGCCGCCCCTTTCTACAACATCATGAACCAGATCCGCCAGTGAGATCCGGTCAACCTGGCTAGACAGCTCGACGGTGGGTATATCACCCACACCCTGACCGGTCTCTTGAGCAGCTTGGAAGTGCTCAGGAAATTGTTGCATTTGATCAGAACCAAACCGATCATCGACCAGCATGGCATCGAATTGGTCCTGATGGACTTGTTGTATCGGTTGTGGCTCTGGAACTGGTTGAGAAGACCCAGCATCCTGAGCAGTAACAGTAGAGGGAATGGGTTGGGGGTTCTTCCTGGCTTTCTTATGCTTGCCAACCCCACCAGCTGCCAAAACTCTGCTATTATCCATGGGTAAGTCTGGATTTGGTGCTGAAAAATGAAAAAGGAAAATGTTAGTACCGAGCGGCCTTGACATGTGAGAAACTAAAAAACAGATGAGAACGTTTCTCGCACGGGAAGGACCGCCCGGACCATGGCACTTGATTTCTCAAAACAAGTAAACCCAAGAGAACGGGCAGTACCTATCCCGGCTTCGATTAACCGATCGGGAGTCAGATAACTCATGATATCCATGCATTTATCCTTCTCCACAGCAAGCACATCCTTGTAAATTTCTTCAGTGAGGACTGGATCAAGAGTTTTGCGGGGAAAGGCATTCCATTTGCGAGGAACTAGGCCGTCCGGGACAGATACGAAGAAGAACCGATCTTTCCACCCCTTGATCGAAGTCGGATTGCCCTTGAACAAGATATGTCCCGTTCGGGCACTAGTGGCCAGATAGCCGTGTGTTTGTTGAGGGGCTACCTTAAAAAATTGATGGAAGAGATCTAAGGTCGGTCGGGCACCGGCATCTTTACAACGGCAAATAAAGCCCGCCATTGCACGATAGGAATTCGGCATAATTTGGGCCGGTACAATTTCATAGAATTTAAAAAATGAAACGAAAAAAGAATGTAGCGGAAACCTAAGCCCGGCCCTAATTGAGTCAAAATGAACTACAACCATTCTGGGCCTATGACGCATTGGGTGAAGCCCAGCTCGCAGTCGGAAATTCACTGGGTCTGGGATTAGGGCCGGAATTTCGGCCCTATTGTGGGAGGTCAGTTTTTGCCGCCTCTCCCTAATCAGTTTTAGGTCAAGGGTATGGCGAGGGAAATCGTTGGGACGTCCGGCCGCCATGGAAATTAATTCATCCTCGGACTTGGTATCGTCGGAATCTTCACTGGAGGAAGAAGAGCTGTCGGAGGAGTCATCCGTCTCCGCCCTAACCTCCGCCGTCGCTGCCTTGGAACCTTCATCAAAAGGGACGGTGATAATCTCCGCATCACGGTCCTCCCCTTGAGAAGCCATTTCCGAATCAGAACACCGTTGGGAATTCATCTCGACTGAGTCAGGGATGAGGCGAGAAAGCAAGGGAGGGAGAGTACCTAAGCGACGAAAGCTGGAAGAAATTTCAGAGAGCAGCAAGGCGAAGAAAATTGCAGAATCGAAACCTGGATCTGAAAAGTTAAAGGCTAATTTATAGCCTTTGAACCGCCGTGTAAAGAACCAATCAGGGAGTGACACGTCACTAGAAGCATTTAAGCTAAACGCGTGTCTAATGAAAAGACTAAACGACGGTTATCATGATGAATATGGGGAAATAAAACGACATCCGTCAAATCACAGTATGGGGAACTGATTATTTATGTACCCCGATCGCCATTCGGCAAATTGCAACATTGGTATTCATACTTCCTAATGCACTCACTATCATTCGAGACATTGGAAGTGGGGGACTTGTGTTGGGATATTGATCCAGAGGCCCAATACCCGGATCAAAAGAGCCCAAGATACCCGGCCCAAACAACGAGCCCATCACTCTATGATGAGTAGATCCAGTGAAGAATTCATACCAGTAAAGGCCGGCCCAGAAAGAAGGTATACCGAACGGAGTTCGGACTATATATCTTACTTGGGCCAATTTGGCAGCGTCTTCAGCATGGTCCAACATCCCGTTCGAGCAACGGACAACCAGCAAGTGGCCAGGTGCAATTAATGCCAGATTGTGACATCAGCAAGTGGAAACATGGATGACCAAGTCGGTGGAACAACAGCCAATCAGCACAGAGCAGCCCATGCTCTCCATTAGTATAAAGAGAAGGTTTAAAATCATTGTAAGGGTTAGCATTTCAATACTCAGGCTCTAGAATAGCGTTATTACTCTTGTTTCTTGTATTAAAGCATTAATCCGAGTTACCGATCGGGAATTTCCTTGTAATCAGACAGGTTAATTAATACAAGTGGGCTTTTGAGTATTAGTGAGTTCATATTTTATATTTGGTTATACACTTTGATTCTGGACCATTCCTGATATATCCAAAGTTCGTGTTGGGCTTTCGGATCTACGAGACTTACCTTCAACAATAACAATAATAATAAAAAATAATAATGATAAATGTAATAATAATAAAATCCATATTAAGAATGCACTACAAATAAAACATTATCCAAATACTTTGTACTATTTACGTTTACGATTATAATGAAAAAGTTATGTGTACTTCCCAAAGTTTAAAAAATCTATTATTGTAATTCAGCATCTGTAAGTCTAATGAATTACTCCCTCCGTCCCGATCATTTCTTCAAACTTTCCTTTTTGGGTCGTCCCAATTCATTCATCCAACTTCCACTTTTGGAAAAAATATGTGGTTCACATTCATTCACCTTTTTCTTACACAACTACAATCATACATTTCCACTTTATTCTCACTTTCTAAATTTACGAGCCAAGTCAAACATGGAAGAAATGAACGGGACGGAGGGAGTAACTTTTATGCTTTTGTTACCAGATACTAATAGATATATTTAGGAAAGATTTCTGAAATATGAGTAAAAACAATGTAAAATTTTAAAATATGAGTATTATGTTTTTCCTTAAATAGGACTGTGTTATTGTCATACTAAAAATTTACTACCATACTTTGCATTTTGAATCATTAATTATGGCACCAAATTGGCATAATTAGAAATTTAATCTAAATTTACATAATAAAAACACAATACTCCAATTTCAAAATTTCTAAATACTTTTATTCCAATCCTAGTTAAAATAATTTCTTAAAGATATACTCACCATAGTTTTTCTTTGAAAATTCTAATACATGTTCATTTAGACATATAATAATACATGTTTTCGTTAAAACTAATTCATAGCACACAATAATGAAAATGAAATTATTAATCATGTCATACACATTACTCATAAATATTTGTGAACTGTGAATTAGACAACATACAATTATTATACCATTGGAGCGGCCTATGATAAGGATCATGCTGCCACAGCAAAACCCATGCCAGACTGATGCCACATCATATGATTCAAGTGTTAACTAAAATATGCGTTATGAACAATAATTATGTTTTTTGTCTTAGTATTTTTTGTGATGTAAATCCCTTGTAATAAAATATAACGCGTGTTGCTACAAATGTAATCTTAGTTAGCGGTAAATATAACTCATGCACTAGAGTGTAAGCCGCGTAACTCATTACTCACTCCAATAGTTATTATCTCACATTTCATATATGCAATGTAAATCATGTGTGTCCAAATGTAACTTCATACAAGCCAAAATGTAAATCACATTAATTGAAATGTAACTTGAGGAAAGTCCAAAGGTATGTAGTGATAATGAAAATGTAACTTGAGGCAAGTTGTTCAATAGTAAATGGCGTTAATGTAAATTATATCTAATATTATAAGATACATAGTAGATAACTTGAAGCAATGTTGCGGGTCTTAAAATACAAATATAAATTTTTATTTTATATTACTAAAAATTTTGTTTTGACTTGATTTATGGATAAACATCACAAATTTATCGTGAAGATGAAGAAAAACGAAATTGCGGTTAGATTATTAATATTTTGATGAAGGAGAAGAAGACAATTGAAAAAGGAAATAAAAATGAAAAAAAAATATTATAATTTTGAAGACAAAGAAAAACGAAATTGTGGTAGGATTCTTAATATTTTGATGAATGAAAAAGATAATTGAAGAAGAAATGGAAAAGGGGAGACAAAATCTGAGAAAGGGATGACTGGAGAGATTGAATTATAGAAGAAGAATAACTGTCTGGACAAGGGAAGAAGGTTTGAATTATTTTTAATTATACATTTAAAATGCGGTACTTGTAACACCCCGACCCCGCAGACCCCGATGTAGTTACTCGAGACTTCTATGTACTGTCCTCACAAACCACCACGAGCCTTTAATGCACACTTTGTCCTCACTCGTGCGCACCCTGAGAAACTTCCCAGGGGATCACTGATGGATAAGTGTACCCGGAGGGTAGCTTATCCGAGAGGTTACTGCGGGGAGTAACTAGAGAGAAGTCAGAGCAAATAAGTAAGAGAGATAAGGAGTTCGAATGTGGAATGTGTATTCAAGTTGTGTGTTACAAAGGGAAAAGGGTGAGCTATTTATAGTAGTAATAAATGCTAGATAGGGACACATGTCAGCATTCTGGTGGTCGAGGGGTCACCTCAACCGGGGTGGCACTGGCACCCGCATGTGGCCGCATTAAATGCGGTGGTTGGATGTGACATTTGTACTTGGTACGGTGATCCAGGCGCATGTGAAGAGGATATTCTGTCGAGGTGGATGCCTTCGGATGAAGGGTGTTGGGCCGAAGGCTCTTCTAACTGAGGGCTCCTACCTGCCGAGGGTTGCAGGTGCCGAAGGCTTGGTTTTCAAGCCTTGTTCTCCTGTGATGCCTCTTCTAACCAAGGGCTCCTACCTGCCGAGGGCTGCAGTTGCCGAAGGCTTGGTTTTCAAGCCTTGTTCTCCTGTGATGTTTCTGAGCTCGATTCCGTCACTAGTAGCCTTCGGCCATGGGGCCGAAGGCACCCCTTTGTGTATTGTGGGCTGCTTAGAGCTCCATTTTGCTGGGCTTGGCCCGTTTGGGCCTGTTGGGCCTGATTGTAGTAGAGGAAGTATGTGGGCCGGGGGTACCTGGGCCATATACTCCATCAGGAGGCCCCCACTCCTTTTGCCAAAAGGTACTTGAGGGAAAAGGAGTAGCTGTGGTGATTGCCTCGAAGGCTTCCCTGTTCTGTTGGGTGCCTCATTTTCTCAATTCCCCCATATGTCGAGGGCTGAGAGCTTCCTTAAGGGAGTGTAAGTGTGTTGCTCGTATGTATTTCTGTGTTGTAGTTTGTAAAGTAATGAGAGATCTGCATTTGTGTGCTTTGCCGAGGGCATTTGTTGACTGAAGGCTTTGTGTGGCTGAAAGCATCATGTGGCCGAAGGCATCATGTGGCCGAAGGCATCATGTGGCCGAAGGCATCATGTGGCCGAAGGCATTGTGTGGCCGGAGGCATCATGTGGCCGAAGGCATTGTGTGGCCGAAGGCATTCTGTAAGCCGAAGACATCATTTCGAGGGGAGTAGATTGCCGTTGTGATCTTGCCTCAGCTTGCTGTAGCTGAGAAATAGAAAATTTTTAACATTTGCGTGTTTTGCCGAGGGGAGTCCCCCACTCCTTTTGCCGAGAGTTTCTCGAGGGAAACAGGAGTAGAGTGATGCATGCCTTCAGTAGGAGCCGCCGAGGGGTGACGCCTTTTGTTCCACAATGGGGAGATGCCTCGTTAAAAACCTCATTAGGAAAAACCCCTGTGGGAAAAAATCCTAATGAGGGAAAAAGAGTACACCGGATGCCCTCAGAATGAAGCAAAAGGAGTGCATGCACCCTTCGGCTTTGATTGTTGAGCGGCGGTTGTGCCCGTCTGCTGAGGGTATATCCAAGATCATCCTTAGATCCTGCATGAAAAAAGCTAAGGAGCTTGTAAGGACCCCCCCCCCCCCCCCCCCGTTATCAAATAAAGGTGACGGAGGGGTGCAAGGCTAGGTGGGCTTATGTGAGAGCCCCTGGCATCAAATACAGATGCCGGAAAGATGGAGACCGAGGGGTCTTCGTGATGGCCCCGACATCAAATAAAGATGTCGGAGGGATGAAGGCCGAGGGGCCTGTATGATAGCTCCTGGCATCAAATAAAGATGTCGGAGGGCTGAAGGCCGATGGCCTGTGTGATGGCCCTCGACATCAAATAAAGATGTCGGAGGAATGAAGGCCAATGGGCCTGTATGATAGCCCTTGGCATCAAATAAAGATGCCGGAGGGATGAAGGCCGAGGGACCTGTGTGATTGCCCCCGACATCAAATAAAGATGCCAGAGGGATGAAGGCCGATGGGCCTGTATGATAGCCCTCGGCATCAAATAAAGATGTCGGAGGGATGAAGGCCGAGGGGCCTGTATGATGGCCCTCGACATAAAATAAAGATGCCGGAGGGATGAAGGCCGATGGGCCTGTATGATAGCCCCTGACATCAAATAAATATGCCGGAGGGATGAAGGCCGAGGGACCTGTGTGATTGCCCCCGACATCAAATAAAGATGTCGGAGGGATGAAGGCCGATGGGCCTGTATGTTAGCCCTCGGCATCAAATAAAGATGTCGGAGGGATGAAGGCCGGGGGAGCTGTATGATAGCTCCCGGCATCAAATAAAGATGCTGGAGGGCTGAAGGCCAATGGCCTGTGTATGGCCCCCGACATCAAATAAAGATGCTGGAGGGATGAAGGTCGATGGGCCTGTATGATAGCCCCCAACATCAAATAAAATGTCGGAGGGATGAAGGCCGAGGGTTGCTGTGATGTGGAATCACGTTAAGGCCGAGGGCCATTATGATGTTGAGGTCGAGGGCCGTTCTGATGTTGAGGCCGAGGGCCGTTGTGACGTGGAATCACGCTGAAGCCGAGAGCCATTGTTGATGTAGAATCACGTTGAGGCCGAGGGCCTTTGGTGATGTGAAATCATGTAAGGCAAAAACCGTTATGACATAGAGTCATGTTGAGGCCGAGGGCCGTCTGATGTTGAAGCCGAGGGCCATTGTGATGTCCTCACGCTGAGGCCGAGGGCCGTTGTTGATGTTGAGGTCGAGGGCCGTTCTGATGCTGAGGTCGAAGGCAGTTGTTGATGTTGAGGCCGAGGGCCGTTCTGATGTTGAGGCCGAGGGCCGTTGTGATGTGGAATCAAGCTGAGGCCGAGGGCCGTTGTTGATGTTGAATCACGTTAAGGCCGAGGGCCTTTGGTGATGTGAACTCATGTAAGGCAAAAACCGTTATGACATAGTCATGTTGAGGCCGAGGGCCGTCTCATGTTGAGGCCGAGGGCCATTGTGATGTCCTCACGCTGAGGCCGAGGGCCGTTGTTGATGTTGAGGCCGAGGGCCGTTCTGATGCTGAGGTCGAGGGCCATTGTTGATGTTGAGGCCGAGGGCCGTTCTGATGTTGAGGCCGAGGGCCGTTGTGATGTGGAATCACGCTGAGGCCGAGGGCTGTTGTTGATGTTGAATCACGTTGAGGCCGAGGGCCTTTGGTGATGTGAAATCATGTAAGGTAAAAACCATTATGACATAGAGTCATGTTGAGGCCGAGGGCCGTCTGATGTTGAGGCCGAGGGCCATTGTGATGTGGAATCACGTTGAGGCCGAGGGCCGTTGTTGATGTTGAGGCCGAGGGCCGTTCTGATGTTGAGGCCGAGGGCCGTTGTTGATTTTGAGACCGAGGGCCGTTCTGATGCTGAGGTCGAGGGCCGTTGTGATGTTGAGGCTGAGGGCCGTTGTGATGTGGAATCACGCTGAGGCCGAGGGACGTTGTTGATGTTGAATCACGTTGAGGCCGGGGGCCTTTGATGATGTGAAATCATGCCAAGGCCGAGGGCCATTTGTGATGTAGAATCGAATTGAGGCTGAGGGCCTTTCCTTGATAGTTCCAGGAGTCCTCTGGGTGTATGTTCCTTCTTTCAGACATCGACCGAGGGGTTGATTCCCCGCCTCGGCCGAAAGGGGGTCCAAGTGATCCGTCCAGGGGTTCGTCTGTTAGTCCCCCGGCGCTGGGCCGTCCCTTGATTGTGCCAGGAGGTTGTATGTTAGTCCTCTTGATGTGTGTTCCTTCTTCCAGGCTTCGGCCGAGGGAGTTGCTTCCCCGCCTCGGCCGGAAGGGGGTCCAAGTGATCCGTCCGGGGCTTCGTCTGTTAGTCCCCCGGCGCTGAACCATCCATTGACCTTGGAGGGTCCCGTCGTCTATTTACGGCGCGGGCTAGGCTTGGTCGGTTTCCGAAGACTGTTGTTTCACCCCCAAGTTTGGGGATTTCGTCACCTCAACCATTCTTTCAGGCATGTCGCCGTGCGTTGCGCGCCGGCGACGCGGCGAGCGTCCTGCTCCAAAAACGCGGGCCTTTTGCAGGCCCCTCGTCTTTAGAAACCATCGGCCATACCTGGGAATTTGGCCTCGAAGGGGCCGATAAGATGTCTGGATTGTGTTGTAGTTTACTTAAATTCATAGAAATAAGCGGAATACAAGGGGTGCGTTGTTTGACAACGGCTTTGTTAAGATTCACCGCTCAAGGCCGAGGGCTCTAGGCAGAGGGGATGATAATGTGACTCGAGGTCGAGGGCCCAAGGCTGAGACTAACGCTGAAGGCGAGGAACATGATTAGCGGAGGTGGCGCTTCTTCGGCTGGGGCTCCTCGAACTCCTCGCCGTCACTGAGCCTCCCGATTTCATGTTTCTTCGTTGCGATGTCCCCTTCTTCTTTATCGGTGTTATCCCCGGTGTTTTTCCTAGGGGCATTTTTGATGAATTGGTGGAGCTCACCCCGTTGAATTAAGAGTTCAATAGCCTTCTTTAACGAGACACAATCGTCTGTATTGTGGGAGGTGCTTTTGTGGTAACGGCAATAAGTGCCACCTTGGTGGATGACATAGATCTCCCTTGCCGACCGAGGGTCCTTGGGGAAAAGGTCCTGCTCTTCCGCATAGTTGAGGATAGTGCTCAACGGGTGCGTGAGGGGAGTCCTCGGCATGTCCAGCCAAGGGCGCCATTGGCGTTCGTTACGGCCCTGTTGGGGAGAACGGCGTTCTCCCCGACCTGCGGCTGAAGGGGTACCAGCGTGCCGAAGGCACCTGGGTTTTGAGTGAGAGTTTGGATGAAGGCGGAGAACGTTGATTGTACGTCAATGGTGAGAACTGGAGGGCTCATTTGTTCCAACCTAGCGAGGGCGCCGCCCTCGGGAGCCATGTTAGAGGCTTCGGGGGCGTCGACGTCGCCGAGGGCCAGGTTCCTGTCCTCATGGGTCTTGGATTGGGCACGAGTGTTTCTTCCCATTTTGATAGGTGTTTTTAGCTGAAGGGGATGGTTTCTTACTTGATTGTTCGAACTCTCAATGACAGCACCAAATGATGGATAAGTGTACCTGGGGGGTAGCTTATCCGAGGGGTTACTGCGGGGAGTAACTAGAGAGAAGTCAGAGCAAATAAGTAAGAGAGATAAGGAGTTCGAATGTGGAATGTGTATTCAAGTTGTGTGTTACAAAGGGAAAAGGGGGAGCTATTTATAGTAGTAATAAATGCTAGATAGGGACACGTGTCAGCATTCTGGTGGTCGAGAGGTCACCTCAACCGGGGTGGCACTGGCACTCGCATGTGGCCGCATTAAACGCGGTGGTTGGATGTGACGTTTGTACTTGGTACGATGATCCAGGCGCATGTGAAGAGGATATTCTGTCAAGGTGGATGCCTTCGGATGAAGGGTGCTGGGCCGAAGGCTCTTCTAACTGAGGGCTCCTACCTGCCGAGGGCTGCAGGTGCCGAAGGCTTGGTTTTCAAGCCTTGTTCTCCTGTGATGCCTCTTCTAACCGAGGGCTCCTACCTGCCGAGGGCTGCAGTTGCCGAAGGCTTGGTTTTCAAGCCTTGTTCTGCTGTGATGTTTCTGAGCTCGATTCCGTTACTAGTAGCCTTCGGCCATGGGGCCGAAGGCACCCCTTTGCGTATTGTGGGCTGCTTAGAGCTCCCTTTTGCTGGGCTTGGCCCGTTTGGGCCTGTTGGGCCTGATTGTAGTAGAGGAAGTATGTGGGTCGGGGGTCCCTGGGCCATATACTCCATCAGTCACCTATTCCAAGACTACTCCCGTGCAAGCACGCTTAACTTGGAGTTCTTAAGAGATGAGCTCCCTTAAAAGGAGATATATCTTGTTGGTATGAGTAGTACTATAAATACGTTTAAATTAAATCTCAAGCGTTATTGTATTTTACTACTGTATTGAGACAGGTATATCATGCAGGTATAATCATCTTACGGTAAAATTTGCAGACGACATGTGGAATGATTTATTTCTTAAACATATCTAGTAATGTAGAATGAAGTACAACGTATGTGATTTTATCATTTCCGCATTTCCAAATATGGAATGTACTTTAAATTTTAAAACATTTATATCCAATAATTCAAATACTTTCTAATAATGGGATAACATTTACTTTATTTATCGATCATCAGTGCTATAAGTAATCAACTCAAATAATTGAAAAAAACATATTATACTATTTTCTTTGAAGAGAAACACTCTTGCCAGATAAATCATTCTCCATGGCTCCAAAAATGCTATCTCCTCTCTCACTCTTGATTCTCATGGTGGTCGGATTTCGTAAGTCAACTACTACTCTCAAACAAATCAACAATTATACTATGTATCAATTAATTGTTTGGATTGATCGAAACATATATTCTCATTTATATTCTATAATACTCTCTCCGTTCTAAATTGATTTGCACTTCTAGGGTTTTAAGATTGACTGAAATAAAAATAAATTATCCGTCAAATGTAATTGTTAAATATATATTTTAATAGATAAAGTTACATATTAAGAAACTACGCTATAAGTTTTATAGATTTGCAAAATGCAACCAAGATATGAAAAAAATTGATTTCCTAAATAAGAGAATAAAATCAAACTACCTTGATCAATGGTTAAGTCAGACATGGGCTGGAAAAAGGCCCCAACCCTCCAAAAAAATGAACTATAAAAATATATATATATTATAAAAAGTAAACTTTTAATAAATAATACAAATAAATATTAGTAAAAACTACGTATGAACCACGGCCCTTAGCCTCTAATAATATATGGTTAAAAAAATTGGTTAACCTTTACAACTCTTTTAATACAAAACTTCTAACTCCGTTACTGGTGTTGACAAAAACAAACTTTAAAGTCATTATATTGTTAGAGTGAGGAAAAATCTTTTATTTATTTCGTGTTTTTTCTATTAAAAAGATTACATTTCAATTTTAATGCACATATTCAGAAGTAGGTGTGAACTGTGAAACGGCCGGGTGTATTAATTAAACTTTATTGTTGATAATTTATGTAAAAAGTTTTATCATGTGTATGTGAGTATGTAATGTAAATTCTATCATAATCTGCAGATATATTACTTGTTGCGAATGCACGGAATGTCGCCTATCCTTGTGAAAAAGATTCGGATTGTTATGATCCAAGGTGTTTTTGCAGTTTTGCGAAGTTATGCATTTGTAGTATACCATATCCTCCGGCACGTTCTCATGATTGGGCTCAAAGGAATGCAAAACCAACTATAGAAACATAATGGCGAAGACTAGTTTGTCCGCACGACAACATCATATATTATGTATTACGGAGTATTATGATATGAGAATTTTGACTTTGCACCTCACTTTTTAGGTTATATTAGACCTTTTACCTCATTTAAAAAAAAACTTTGACTTCACACCCTTTCATGTAACATTTCTTCAAGAAATATTTCTGAATGAGGTGCAAAGTCAATTTTTTTGAAAATGGGGTACAAAGTTCAATATCACTCATAAAGTGATTTTTTGCAATGTCTAAATTACCCATTATTATATTGAACAATTATTATAAATAAGTGTTTGCATTGAGATATCTGGGTTCAATTCATAAAACTTTAATTTTTTTATTCCCTCAATCATTATAACTTATTCTATACTCTCCATAATTGAAGGGATTATTATGTATTTCGAAAATCTATTTATTATCCGGCTAATCACATAGTAGACCATGCAATTATAAAAGTATAAAATACATTATTCAATAGGAGTAAGAATAAAAATCCTAGAATCAATTTGAATCTTCTTTTTCTCCCCCAAAACAGGTCTCATGCCTTTGGGGGACTCGAATCGAATCCAATTGAATCTGCATTGGGGAATTGAATATTAATTGTTAGGTATAAATTTGAGGACTAAAGTTTCCTTTAATTTTGCTTTTGGGGACTCAACATTTTTTCTTTTGGTTTTGGGTACTCAAGATGCTTTTAATATATTTTATATGCATATGAAAATAATACTACTCAAATACATATAGAATACACATTTAATAAATACAGAGATACAAATGCAAAAGTAACTTGCTCAAATTTGCAAATTAACAAGGAAATTAAATTTCACCGTACAACAAATCATTCAAGAAACATACAAAACGCATATGGAACTCCTGCAACTTAGAAATTAGTAGACTCACTGTCTCACTTGAGCCCTACTATAGAAGAAATCAATCAACTCCCAAATAGAGTCCTACTACAGAAGAAATCAATCACTGTCTCACTTGAGCCCTACTATAGAAGAAATCAATCAATCAACTCCCAAATAGAAAAAATATCAGTAGCTAGACTCCATGAGCACTGTTTTGATCTACTTTTTAAAAATGCTTTTACTGCTTTATGAAGCAGAATTAGATATTGGAATGTTTTAGATGAAAGAGTAAAAGTACTTTTGTGGCATCCAAAATGCTTCTGAGTTTCACTCCTAGAAACAGTGTTTTAGAAGCTGTGAGACTAGCTTGTGAAAATTTATTCTTATTCTATTTCTGTTTTTAAAGAAGCAGAAGCATAATCAATTTCAGACACCCATAAGTCGAAAAAAGAGACATAGGCCAATATAAAAAATTGAGGAATGCAAGAAGATACACGGTCCAATCCTTAAGAAGCTTCAATCCTTAAGAAGCTTCAATGAATTTTCGGCAATCATTCGTAAATCTAGATCGGCTAATTGTTCTCGGACAACACAGGCCCCCAAAGAAATTTCTCGATTTCGAAATGTATTGAAACCTTTAGTAGTGAAGAAAAGTGGAATGCTATATTTCCACGATTGGATTTCAAATTTGAATAAACCCCGTAATCGTAAGAAAGTGGTTTTTTAGTTATGGGCCTAGCAAAAGAAAAATTGGGATAGGATTCAATAGGAGTTCTCCCTTCAAAATCGGACGTGAATGTTTCCTTTCATCCGGCTCAAGTAGGTACAATCATTCATTGTACCCACCGTTATACACACCTTATACCTACCATGTCTGTGAATATTGTTTTGTCTGTGAACGGAATTCATAAGTAAAAAAAGTATTTCACAGACATGGTGGTATATGTAAATGTGGCTATAAAGATGGGTACAAATATTTTTTTGTGACAAATAACAAAGCCAAAAATTAAATATAAAACCGAGAGTGGTACTCAACTACTCACTCGGTTCCCTACATTCAAGTTGAACTCAAGCTCTCACCTAGCCTTCAGAAAATCTCTTAGTGAACTGTTTGCAAAAGACTAACTAGGACAAAGACTATGTTTTATCCGGGATCTCCGAACTCCCATTTTGAATCATTATTTTCCTAATTAAAATATATTTGCTCAATGAAGTTTGGAACCCCAAAAGCTCTGATTAACTTGCTCAAATTTAATGTGTTAGAACAACTCTTGCAAGTTACTATTACTCTGAAAATTTCAAATAGTAGAAATGTCCATAAAAATTAGTGATTAGAAGATGATAGTTGCTCGCCTAAAGGTACTGAAAGCTCGAGAAGGAATTTTGTGCAACGCAATAAGAAAAGAGCCGAGACTACATTGAACTCATGATTTTGTCACATTTAATGTAATTATCCATGGTATTGCTGCCGTGTAGGATTCTTCCACCTTGTTTCTTGGAAGTTGTCAAGAGACATATAACACCTTCTAGAAAGGAGCCATCCAACATTGAGGTACTTCCACATCCCTTCATGGAAGGTACTTGGAGATAGCTAGGAAACTCTCTAGTAATGGGAATGGAAGCTTGGATGCAACTTCCTCATTTTTCCCATCCTATAAATAGGGAGTGTATTGTTGTTCATAATCATCAGTTTTAGAAAGTGAGAAAAGTGTGTGAAGAGTGAAATACACTTAGAGTAGAAGTGTATTGGTGAGGATTGGTTTTTTGTAATAGTTGAATGTGAGAGTTTGCTCCTCCTATTGTAATTCTGTTCTTGATATTGAATAGACGAATTTTCCAATCCCAACAAGTGGTATCAGAGCGAGGTTGAGTTTCCATACAATGTTTTCTCATTTTCAGATAAATTTCTATAGGTTAGAAAATCATGATTTTTGAAGTTGTTCGGAATCACGATCTGATGATACCTTTAGATTCGTCTCGTCGAGACGAGAAATCTGGTATTTTTGGGGATTTTTTTGGCCACCGGAAGAGTCCGTACGCGCCGCCCAAACGCCGCCCGAAAACTGTCTACATCATCACTGCGTCATCACGCAGTCCAGAGGAAGAAGACGATCCACGTCAGCTGCCACGTTATCGCCACGTTGGACCACGTCAACGACACATGGTGACGAGTCAGCCGCCACGTCATTCAACCGAGCCGTCCGCTGTGAGCCACGTCAGACGCCACGTGGCTACACGTCATCGCCACGTCAGCGAGGGAGCAGAGCCACGTCATTCGCCTGCTGGGCTGCAGGCTGAACTGCTGCCTGAACCGGACTGAACCGGTTTGTAGTTGTAGAGGCCGGTTCACCCATTTCCAATCCGGTTTTGGACGAGGTCAGACCGGTTCCTACCAATTTCGGCCATTGCGGATCCAACGGTGAGCTCCGTTTATCCAAATCCGGCTTCGAAAATAAGGTACGAGATATATTGAGTGTTTTATTATGGATAAATCATCATCGGAAACCATGATTGCACTCACTTCCAAAAATTACAATATGTGGAAGCCTCGGATGGAGGATTTTCTAAATTTGAGGGATTTAGCCGATCTTCTCGATAATAATGGCATGAAACCGGATAAAAAGACGGATGAAGAATGGACAAAAATAAATCGAAAAATTGTCGCACAAATTCGACATTGGATAGATCATAGTGTGTTCCACCATGTTGCGCAAGAACAAATTGCTTACACACTATGGGAGAAGCTTGGTAGCATGTATCAAGCAAAAACCGCTCAAAGTAAGACGTTACTAATGAGGCGATTAGTAAACCATAAATTGCGAGGTGGTATTTCGGTTTCAGAACACACCAGTCAATTTCAGGATCTTGTGAATCAGTTGAGCACCACCAGATGGGTTCTCAAAGATGAAGAGCAGGCGATATTACTGTTGAGCTCTCTACCTGACAGCTGGGAGACTCTTGTTGTCACTCTCAGCAATTCTGCTCCCAATGGCAAGGTGACTATGCAGATGGTCACATACTCCCTTATGAATGAAGAAGCCCGAAGGAAGGAAGCCGAGACTGAACAATCATATGCCCTCATATCAGAAACTAACAGACGAGGGAGAGGCAAAAATGGAGGAAGAAGTCGGGGTCGAGGTAGAGGCCAAGGTCAAAATAGAGGAAACTCTCAAGTTCGCGGCAGATCACAAGAGAGAGGTATATCCTTTGAAAACAATACTTGGTTTAAAGGATATTGCAATTACTGTAGTAATTATGGGCATAGAAAAAGAGATTGTAGAAAGTATCTACGAGAACAGCCACAGACGAGTCAAAATACTAGCCAAGAAGATGGTGCGACCATGGTTAGTTTGTCATGAGACGTGTTACTTGTTACACATGGTGAACAAGAATGTTTACACGTAGGTACTCATGATGTTGAGTGGGTGGTTGATACAGCCGCATCATTTCACGCCACTCCACACCAGAACTTATTCACATCTTATAAGTCTGGAGACTTTGGAGCTGTGATGATGGGAAACACCAGTTTCTCAAAGATTGTTGGCATTGGTGATGTGCACATAACAACCAGTGTCGGATGCGCACTTGTGTTGAAAGATGTTCGACACGTTCCGGATCTTAGATTGAATCTTATCTCCGGTACAGCTCTGGATCAGAAAGGATATCTTAACGGCTTCAAAGAAGGTACGTGGAAGCTATCTAAAGGTTTATTGATTGTTGCAAGAGGCCATATTTGTGGTACTCTTTATAAAACCCATGCAAAGCTATGTCATCCAAGTCTCAATGCTGTTGAAGAAGAGACATCACCAAACTTGTGGCACCGGAGGTTAGGCCACTTGAGTGTGAAGGGATTGACAACTCTTGCAAAGAAGGAAGCCATTTCCTTGGGAAGAGGTGTTGCCCTAGATCCATGCAAGCACTGTCTATTTGGGAAACAACACAGAGTATCCTTCAGTTCTACCAGGAAGAACCATTCACAGTTACTGAGTCTTGTCCACTCAGATGTATGTGGACCATTTGAAGAGGAGTCACTTGGAGGAAGCAGATATTTCGTGACATTCATTGATGATGCATCACGAAAGGTATGGGCTTACTGTCTAAAGAGTAAGGCTGAATTGTTTGATCGTTTCAAATCATTTCATACCATGGTAGAAAGAGAAACAGGGAAGAAGCCGAAGTGTCTACGTTCAGACAATGGAGGAGAGTACACTTCCAGGGAATTCTCAGCATATTGCACCACATATGGAATCAGACATGAGAAGACGGTTCCACAAACTCCACAACACAATGGTGTAGCCGAAAGAATGAACAGAACCATTGTGCAGAAAGTTCGTTGCATGTTGAGTATGGCTAAACTACCGAAGCCATTCTGGGGTGAAGCTGTGCTGACAGCTTGTTATCTTATAAACAGGTCACCTTCTGTTCCTTTAAACTTTGAAGTGCCAGAGAAGAAATGGTCAGGAAGAGATGTTTCTTACTCTCACTTGAAAGTGTTCAGGTGCAAGGCATTTGCACATGTGTCCAAGGAGTTGAGACAAAAGCTTGATCTCAAATAAAACCATGCATTTTCATCGGCTATGGAGATGAAGAATTCGGATACCGGTTGTGGGATCCCGAAGTGAAGAAAGTTATACGAAGCAGAGATGTTGTATTTCATGAAAACGAGTTTCATGAGTGTGCTCCAATAATCCGCAAACAACATACTCCAGAAGATGAAGTCCCTGTATCATCAAACATTCCTCTCAGCGACGAGGAGATGTATGATACTACTGAGCAAGAGAGTGATGGTTCAGTAGGTAATGATGATGATCACAGTGATGATATTCCTCAGCAGGGGGAGCCTTCATCTGAAGACGAAGCTGAAGGTACTCATGTTCGACGTTTTATGCGAGGCATAGTTCCACATAGAAAGTATTCCACATCCGAATGGATACTTGTTGCCAGCGAGGGGGAGCCAGCGAGCACCGCAGGAACGAGAGAAATAAAGAAAAATGTGGAGGGGGAGATTTGTAGGATTCTTCCACCTTGTTTCTTGGAAGTTGCCAAGAGACATATAACACATTCTAGGAAGGAGCCATCCAACATTGAGGTACTTCCACATCCCTTCATGGAAGGTACTTGGAGATAGCTAGGAAACTCCCTAGAAATGGGAATGGAAGCTTAGATGCAACTTCCTCATGTCTCCCATATACACCTATAAATAGGGAGTGTATTGTTGTTCATAATCATCAGTTTTAGAAAGTGAGAAAAGTGTGTGAAGAGTGAAATACACTTAGAGTAGAAGTGTATTGATGAGGATTGATTTTTTGTAATAGTTGAGTGTGAGAGTTTGCTCCTCCTATTGTAATTCTGTTCTTGATATTGGATAGAAGAATTTTCCAATCCCAACAAGGCGAGGTCAGACCGAGGCTCGGTACCTAAGAGAAGACAAAACTCTTCATTCAGCAAGATAGATTCAATGGTCATTGTTATGAAGTCATTAATAGGCAATAGATAGACTAATTTGTATGATCATATTTAAATCATAATAATAATAATAAATGATTTCTCATTTATTAGCCTATCGTTCCGACCCAAATATGACTTTCGTATTGATCTATGAACTAAGGAAATACTACGTATTAAATTGAAGGGAACATGCAAGAATATAAGTTAATCTAAATAATAAGAGCAAATTCAATAAATAAAGGTATTTGATGTGGACAGATGACTCAAGGATAGTGCTTGATTGCTATTGAGTGATCGTAAAACTAAAAGATGGAGTCCCCATAGTTGAAGCTCCTCCCCCTCTTTATACCCATGCGAATATGATCTTCTCCTTAGATGGTTAAACAGTCCGGCGACTTCGCTCCTTTTCCCATGAATATGTTCCTTAAGGCCATTTAATACTTCGATTATTTCGTGGCCTAACACCTATTAAATTGTAACTATGAGTGCTTTTATGCATATAATAATTTTATGAATTTATGAACCTAACCTCTTAACCTATAACAGAGGCAACCTGCTCCCATTTGAAGGAAACTTTAGTACTTCACCATGAGTGACATCCCCACTCCCTCGTATCTTGTACTACAAAATCATATATGAATTAAAAGAAAACATTACTCCGTATACCTTTTGTATTCTCAATTTTCATATATTTTACAATTATATATATATATATATATATATATATATATATTATGGATTTTATGTTGGGTCACCCACTAAAACTCAACATATATCACACCATAATCAGGGGCGGATCTAGCTATGGTCCAGGGAGGGCCTAGGCCCATGCTAAAAAAAATAGTGTATATATATATATATTTATATTTATATATTTAGTGTTGTGTAGAAATGGTATAATAATATTAAAAGTCAGAGAGTTAACAAAAATTAAAATGTTTAGATGGTAGTAGACCATATGCATGTTGTTGGAGAAGCTTAACGTCTTGGGTTCAATTCCCATTAAGAACAATTTTTTTTGAGTTCTACATTTTTACAATGGAGAGCATATGTTTAAAATTTTCAATTCACTTTTCCCAAATATCTTTAACACACACCGTGGGAATGCTTTGGCCTTTTGAATATTTCTATGAAAAATTAATTAGTTCAACTCATTTGGTTTGGAAGTGAAAATTAGTTCAATACTTATTGAATTGCAACCGGGGTTGAGGAAAATATTTGAACAACCCACGAGCTATTTTGACCAACCTGCCAGAAATAGCGGGAATAATTGGGAGAAACTTTCTGCACCCAAGTGGGGTTTTTCCCACATGTCTTGAGACTCTAAACTATTGAAGTGGGGTAAAGGGGGGATGGGTTGTGCGGACAAACCAAGGAGGAAACTCCCTAGAGACAAAGTCTACACACAAATGACCCCATGCATGTCAATTTGAGAGTAAGTTGATAGGAGAGATGCCATCCATAT
Organism: Cuscuta europaea; assembly: GCA_945859875.1. Lineage (NCBI taxonomy): Eukaryota > Viridiplantae > Streptophyta > Magnoliopsida > Solanales > Convolvulaceae > Cuscuta > Cuscuta europaea. The sequence goes on from CAMAPE010000031.1 coordinate 20,241,224, forward strand.
CAACCCTTACTCTAGCCTCATCCGCACAAACTCATTGTTGGAGATATTTAATTGTGAATCAAGTTGGTCATAGATTAGCTTTATATTTAATCCTTGTATTTAAATAAGTGCATAAATTAGATAGAAATCAGGCCAAGTGTTAGGCCCATTTAAACAGGCCAAAAGCCTGGTACGCCTAACCTAAACCTCGCCTATAAAAAGGGAGCCGAGGTTTAGGAAAAGGCTGAACGTCGTACTTATTATTCATAGCCTTACGCTTATCATTCTGCTGTACGTTCCACGGTTTATCAAAGAAGGTTTTACGGTGATTCATTCTGTGTTCATATTTACGTTTAATCTTCCTTGTTAGATCGATTATTCATTGCTGTTACAGAAACATGGACTAACAATTGGTATCAGAGCCGATCGAGAACGATCAGAAGAACTCCTGCAGAATACTTTGTTTTTGTTAACGTAGTTCATTCTGTCGATTTTTTGCTCTGTAATTTTGTTTCTTGTTCAAAAGTTGTAAAAGTTACACCTTTGGAATCGCCTCTTCAAAGCGATCAAAGGGTATACTTCAGTTTGTGTTTTACGCAATTTTAGATTTTGAGATATCTCGAGCTAGGCATCTCGACATCCTACTTCTTCACAGGTTCTGCTACGTTTTTCGAGCTGAAAACTTTACCAGAAGATCTCGACATTCAACTCTACAGGAAACTATCTTCAGATTTTGTTTATCTGATTTTTACAGGTTGCAGGATTTCGACATTGAGGATTTCAACATCTAGGATTTCGAAATCTTGATTTCGAGAACAGGATTCGACATCTGGTCTCGACATTTGACTTATCAGATTAAGATTTCGAGAGATTAACTTCTTGACATTTCAAATCTCGAGATCAGCATCTCGAAATTTGAAATCTCGAGATCCCTAATCTCGAGATCCTTAATCTCGAGCCCAAATCTCGATACCTGGCCTCCTTTATCGAAATCTGAGATTTCGAAATTCAGATCTCGACATCTGATTTTTCGAGATTCTGCCTCTGAAAATCTTTTGATCAATTTTCTCGAACGGTCAGTTTAGTACAGCAATGGGTTCAGAATACAATGCACAAGGGAACAGCAGTACCCCTCCTAGCCTCAGGAAGGGAGAATATCAAATGTGGAGGAACAGATTTCTAAACTTCCTCGAGCACAAAGAGAACTCTTCTGCAATGCTCGAATCTTTGCTTGAAGGACCAGCTGAACTCTTGATTTCAGTTGGTGGAGATCCAGAGAACAATCCTCCTATTTTTCTAGAAATAAGGAGAAAAGTGCCGTCTGAATACACAGAAGCTGACAAGCTCAGACTTCGTGGTGACCTTATGGCCAAAACGTATCTCCTTCAAGCAATACCAAATGAAGTTTATATTCTCATTGATAGCATGCAGACAGCTAAGGAAATGTGGGATGAAATAGAGAAGCTGCTACAAGGCACAAGCATCAGCCTCAAAACAAAGAAGACTACGATTCTCATCGCTTATGACTCCTTCAAAGCAGGTCCAGGAGAACCATTGAATGAGACTTACAACAGACTTGTTCAACTGGTAAATGAACTCAGAAAGATCAAAGTATTCAGGTCCAATCTGGAACTGAATATTAGATTTTTATCCAGCCTGCATCCTGCATGGGAAAAGACAGTGAAGGATGTCAGATCTCGGATAGATTTGGACGAAATTGACCTCTGCACACTCTATGAACATCTGAAGCAATTCGTCAACGAGGTTGCCTGTGCTGAGGATCATCACACCACAAACCCCTTAGCTCTAGTAATGGAGGCTCAGCCAAGAAGAACAACCACTTCACAAAAGAAGAAAAAGAAGAAGGTGGTGGTTGAATCAGATGATGATGAAAGTGATGATGACAAATCTGATCTAGAGGCTGAGCTAGCAGACTTACAGAAGAAGATGGCACTGCTGGCCAAATGATTTGCTAAGAAGAACACCTCCTCCAACAGGCTGAGAACTTCCTCCTCAAACTACAAGCAGAAGAACCATGATCAAGGATCTTCTAGGAAGGCATCATCAGCAGAAGAAGCTCCTAAATGCTATAATTGCGGCAAACCAGGACATGTGATCAAAGACTTCCGCCTCCCAAAGAAGAAAGATGCTAACTTCTACAAGCAGAAGATGCTGTGGAATAAGCAGAAAATGCTGATGGTGCAGAAAGAAGAAGAAACCTCTGCCATGATTGCTGAGAATGAGAACTGGGCAGAAGATTCTTCTGAGGAGGAGGAAGAGGAAGACAACTATGCCCTTATGGCACGTGTGGAGGGAGATGAAATAAAGGGTGATGCTGCGATCCCCGAAAGCAACTGCTCAACAAGCTCTGTAAGTACCTCACATACTTCTTTAGATAATCAACTGCAGTCCTTACTTGAAAAGGACAATCTAATCAAAGAACTAAAGGAGAGACTAGACAATAATCATAGAGTTCTGAAACAGAATCTAGACCAAAAGTCTTCCTTAAGTATTCAACTTGAAATTGCAAAAGATCAAGTCAAAAAGGTGTCCTCAGATTTTGAAAGCTTTGAACTTAAGATAGCTGAATTAACTAAGAAATTTGAGGACAGTGAACGGGAAAAAAGCACAGCAAAGGCTGAATGCGATTTTTTGCATAACAAAAGAAGAACGCTTTTAAATAAAGTAAAAGAACTAGAAGATCTAGCTGCTAGAAGAGGTCAATCTGAACAAACTGTTTTTCTGCTTAACAACAAACAAAAGGATGACCGATTCTACAATGCTAAAACAGGACTGGGCATAACCAACCCACGAAATCTTAAGAAAGTTAATTGCCTTCAAATCTATAACAAAGATTACATGGGACTAGGGTTTGGCGAGAAAATGTATTTTCGAAGTGATGAAGATTATGCTGAAGCAGAAGAAGAAAAGATAAAGAAACCAAAACCTGCGATTTCTTGTGATTATCCCTCTGTAAATGAAAAACAACTTTCAGAAGAAAAACCTACTTCCTGCTTTAGTGAATGCCTAGACCCTTATGCTAAAGATATTCCTCACATAGGACACCCTCTAGACCCTCCCCCAAGAGTTGGTATTGCTAAAACTGGTGAGGAACCATGTATTTTTTCCATGGCTCAAAAGATCAAAAACCTACAAAAAACTCTTGATAACGAGAGAGAGAGATTTGAAACTGAAAAGAAAGGTTTTGAGCGCAACTGGCAGGAACTTCTTCAAAAATTTAATGATTTGAGTGAGCAGTTTCATGCTAAAACAGACCCTTCTACGACCAAGCCTGACAGCTCACACACCTCACATGAGAAAAACAATGCTTTTAAAGGTTCGTCCACTCATCTCTCTTCTCCTTTGTTTACAGGGAATGAAGTGAATAAGGAAGGAGAAGAGAAGAATGAGTGGAGGAAAAAGAGGAAGGAAATCGCAGATGGCAAAAAGAAAGTTTTTGAGAAAAGTGCCAGCCCTAGATCTAGTTCAATTTTTTACTCAAAAGTTAATTGTAATTCTGTCTCTACAAAGCAAACTTCTAGCAGTTCAGTCTTGAGTCCCAAGCTGAATATTTCTGAGACATCTTCTAGACAAAGTTCTATTTATAATACAAGTGTTGCTTATGGTTATTCTGTTCCAGATCCCCATAATTATGAATGTGATATGAATGTTGTTAAATCTAAGCCTTCCAGAAAGCTTAAACCTGAAAAAGAAACCAAGAAAGGAACTTCTAAGGGAACGTTTTGTATTCCAGATATGAAATATGCCCTTAGAGTTCATTCTAGGAAACATGTTAATCGGCTTTCTAAGGAGGAGATTTTCAAAACCAAACTCAAGAAACAACCGTTCAATCACAAAGCACCTGTCTACTCTCCTCCTGAACCTAAAACGAAAAGATGGGTCCCCAAGATAAGACCCGTCAAAGCTGAAACAGAAAGGTGGGTCCCCAAGATGAGACCTACCAAACCTGAATCGAATAGGTGGGTCCCCAAACGAAGACCCATCCAAACTAAAACTGAAAGGTGGGTTCCCAATCAAAGACCCATCAAAACTGCACCTGAAAGGTGGGTCCCCAAACTTAGACCCACCAGGACCAAAATGGAAAGGTGGGTTCACAACATCAGACCCACCAAAATGGAAACTGCTAGGTGGACTCCAAAAACCAGACACACTGCAAAAGCAGATCTGGCTATTGGAAAGCCCACCAGAGATAGATCTTTTGTTGAAAGAGCAGCTGACCTTGGATCACTGCTCAAAGCAAGATTTAAAAAGGTGTTTCTTGATAATAAGGAAGGACCCACTCCAAGTTGGGTACCTAAACCTATTTGATTGTTTTGCAAGACGGTCATGTGTGGCACTTAGACTCAGGATGCTCAACCCACATGACCGGAATAAAGCACCTTTTGAGCAACTACACCAACTGCTACGGAGGAAATGTCAGATTCGGGAATGACGCCTCATCTCCTATCCTTGGGTATGGGGACGTCATCTGTGCCAGCGTCACAATAAAAGATGTTTCATTCGTCAAAGGGCTCAAACACAACTTACTGAGCATTGGACAATTCTGTGACAGCGGGATGGAAGTGAGGTTCTTTGCAAAACAATGCTGTGTTCTTGACAGCACAGGGAATACATTATTAACGTGTTACAGAACATCAAATCTGTACACTATTGATCTGAAAAGCGTCCAATCCACCACTTCCATCTGTCTGCTGTCCAAAGCTTCAACTGAACAGAACAACCTATGGCACAGACGTCTCTCCCATCTGAACTTCAAACATCTATCAACCTTGTCCTCCAAGAAACTTGTCAAGGGGCTTCCTCTGCTAAAGTCTTCCGCTGAAAATCATTGTAGTGCCTGCAAAATGGGCAAAATGACGCGAAGCTCCCACAAGTCAAAAACCGAACCTTCATACACATGGATCTGTGTGGACCTATGAGAGTTCAAAGCATCAACGGTCGCAAATACACTCTGGTGATCGTTGATGACTTCTCTAGGTATACATGGACAAAATTTCTCCGATCAAAAGACGAAGTTGCAGAAAACATTATGACCTTTATCAGAACGATCCAGAAACTGCTACAGCACAGTGTTCGAATTGTGAGAACTTACAATGGTACCGAGTTTAAAAATCAGACTCTCACTGAGTTCTATGAATCACTCGGTATCACTCAGCAATTTGCAGCAGCTAAAACTCCCCAGCAGAACGGAGTTGTTGAGAGAAAGAACAGAACCCTTGTTGAAGCAGCACGCACCATGTTAATTCAATCAAGACTGCCTCACTTCATGTGGGCAGAGGCAATCAATACTGCGTGCTTCACTCAGAACAGAACCTTCATCCACAAGCGCTTCGACAAGACTCCATATGAGATCCTATTCAACAAAACTCCTGATATTTCTTTCCTCAAGGTTTTTGGCTGCAAGTGCTTCATACTCAATGATCGGACAGAGAGAAGTAAGCTGGATCCCAAAGCCAGAGAAGGCGTGTTCATTGGCTACTCACTGCAATCCAAAGTTTACCGAGTCTATCTCAGAGACAAGCGGACTGTCATCGAGAGTGTAAACGTTACATTCTATGAAATGGCAGACTTTGCTATTGAACATCTCCAGACCGATCCATCCACTGCTGTACCAGTAGCTTCTGATAAAGCTGAACCAAACACCGAACACGACGATGTGATTCTCGACTCTCTCTTCAGAAACTTTTACGAGAACTCACAATCTCCACCTCCTGCATACACTCCAGAGTCAACATCAACTCCAACAGCAGAGATTCCGCTCCTCACAGGACCAGATGACGTACCATCCACACCCTCAACCCCTCAAACCAATCCCAAAGATGTGGATGATCACGGCTTTGCCATAAGTCCGGAATCATCTCCACTACACACCACAGCTGCCCCAGAGCCTTCAAACTCATATCAGGACTCAGATCAACCAATAATTACTCCAACTCCTCTAGCACATGAGAGGAAGTGGACGAGAGCACATCCTGTTGAACAAATAATAGGTGATCCAAGTCAAGGTGTGCGAACAAGATCAGCAACGACAAATGAATGTCACTATGCATGCTTTCTAAGCAAGAATGAACCGTCCAAAGTCTCAGAGGCACTCGCTGATCCAGATTGGGTGATTGCCATGCAAGATGAGCTCAATCAATTTGACAGACTAGATGTATGGACACTCGTGCCTAAACCCCCTCAGAAAACCATCATTGGCACAAAATGGGTGTTCAAGAATAAGAAGGACGAAGAAGGCATAGTGATACGGAACAAGGCACGACTGGTCGCTAAAGGATATAATCAGCAAGAGGGCATAGACTATGATGAAACATTTGCACCCGTAGCAAGAATTGAAGCAATCCGCCTTTTTCTTGCGTACGCAGCCCACAAGAACTTTACTGTCTTTCAAATGGACGTCAAGACTGCCTTTCTGAATGGAGTCTTGGAAGAAGAAGTCTATGTCGCTCAGTCCGAAGGATTCATAGATCCCAGATATCCCGACCATGTGTACAAGCTGAAGAAAGCTCTGTATGGGTTAAAACAGGCACCAAGAGCTTGGTATGATGCCTTAACCGAATTTCTGGTTGATTCAGGTTTCTCAAAAGGGAAGATTGATACCACACTTTTCATCAAGCAACAGAAGTCTGACATCATCCTGATTCAGATCTATGTTGATGACATTATCTTCGCCTCTTCAAATCCACGCCTGTGCAAACACTTTGAGAAACTGATGAAAACCAAGTTCGAAATGAGCATGATGGGCGAACTGAATTTCTTCCTAGGCCTGCAAGTAAGACAACTCTCTGACGGCATTTTCATCAATCAGTCAAAGTACATTCTGGAAATGCTTAAGAGATTCAACATTGATGGCAAATCTTCCATGACGACCCCCATGTCCCCAAACAACAAACTGGACTCAGACCCCTCCGGGAAGCCAGTTGATGCTACAAACTACAGGGCCATCATTGGATCTTTGCTATATCTCACATCAAGCAGACCTGACATTGTTTTCTCCACATGCTTATGTGCACGCTTTCAGGCAAATTCGAAGGAATCCCATCTGACCGCTGTTCGAAGAATTCTGAGATACCTCAAAGGCACTGTGAATCTAGGCCTTTGGTATCCCAAGCACTCAGGTTTTGACCTAGTCGGATACTCGGATGCTGACTTTGCTGGTTGCCGGATGGACCGCAAAAGCACATCGGGGGCAGTCCAATTCTTGGGCGATAAGTTAGTCTGCTGGTCTTCCAAGAAACAGAACTGTGTGTCAACATCTACGGCCGAGGCAGAATACGTCGCGGCTGCTAGCTGTTGTTCACAAATATTATGGATGAAGACCCAGCTAAAGGACTACGGTTACACTCTCTGCCATATCCCGATCTACAGTGACTCACAAAGCGCCATAGTCATCACCAGCAACCCGGTTCATCACTCCCGCACCAAACACATCGACCTGCGCTATCATTTCATCAAGGATCATGTGGAAAAAGGAGACATTGACATGTATTTTGTAAGCTCAGAGCTTCAACTGGCTGACTTGTTCACTAAGGCATTGGATGAAAAACGATTCCAGTTTCTAGTCTCCAAGTTGGGCATGTTGAACCTCGAGTCCGTTTAATTATGTCTCCACTGATCTAAAAAGTGTGTGTGTGTGGGATTTGTAAATAGTGTGTGTGCGTTGCATGTGTTGAGTGGGTGACAAATCAAAAAGAACAAAAATAGTGTGTGTGCGTTGCATCTGTACATATTGTTTGTTGCATTTTTTGAGGGGGAGAAAATTTTCACTATTTGAGGGGGAGCTAATTTTCACTGATTAAGGGGGAGCTCTCTATTTTTTACTGTTTGGGCCTCGAAAATCTTTTAAAAGGGCACTGTGTGCCAGCCCAATCATTCGGGCTCCATTGTTACGGAGGAGGTCCAAAAAAATTTCTCGCGTATATAAGTCCAAATTGAAAACCCTTCGCTCCATTCTCTATTTTCTCGAAGGCCAAAAACTTTTTCGCAAAGGCAGAGCTCTCAGACCTTTCTTATTCTTCCCAACCTTACGATCTCGCAATCCCCTTCTCTCTTTTCTTCCTCTCGACATTCCTAAGAAGGTAGTTTCTCTTTGCTTGCGTTCAAAACCCAAAAGCGAACGATCGATCTCGAAAAAACGAAAACGAATGTTTGATTTCGCGAAAAACCCTTGAAATTTCTCAAAATCATAATCAAATTAGCTTGTTTTTGTTTGAATGTATGTCGCAATCTTATTGTTTTCATGTTTACTATATCTGTTTTTGCTTTTACAGGTGGTTTAAATCTCTTCGAAATCGTCGGTTCATCTTCTCGAAATCAAGATCTCGAGATGGGCATCTCGACATCTTGATCTCGAGATTTGAATCTCGAAATCAAGATCTCGAGATCTGCATCTCGACATCTTGATCTCGAGATTTGAATCTCGAAATCAAGATCTCGAGATCTTCATCTCGACATCTTGATCTCGAGATTTGAATCTCGAAATCAAGATCTCGAGATCTGCATCTCGACATCTTGATCTCGAGATTTGGATCTCGAAATCAAGATCTCGAGATCTGCATCTCGAAATCAAGATCTCGAGATCTGCATCTCGACATCTTGATCTCGAGATTCAGATTTCGAGATTTGGACTTAGCAATTTTTTTCAAAACTCCACCTGCATAAACTTATCTGACAACTGCAAATCAAACTCTTTCAATCAAATCAAACAGTTGAACTTCATGTGCTGACCCCCTGCTTCTACAGTTTAAAATGGCAGGAAACACTCAAACACAGATTGACGACACCATCTACCCTAAGGGCAAGTGGATCAAGGTGCTGGACAACAACTTCCAGCTAGACCTCACCGTCTTCAAGTGCCAGAACCCGATCATTCCGGCCATAATGAAAGGTCACTATCTCTGGCCTGCACTTCACAACGCCAAACCAGTGCCAGAGATATACCTACAACAATTTTGGGGTCACATGCACACGGATTCATTGAAGGATTGTTCCAAGATCAAGACCAAGTTGAACGGCATGCGGGTGATTCTGACACCATCCACTCTACGGACTACTCTATCGCTGCTGATACATGACGAATACGATGCACTGCCGTCCATCCCAGATCTATTGAAAGACGTGGCGTCCCTAGGCTACACCTCATTACTGCCACAGCTCTCCAACTTTAACGGAGCATATCTTCACCATCCGTGGAAAAATCTATTTGGGCTGGTGAACAAGTGCCTGTCGCCTAAGCATGCTGGCTTCGACAAGTGCAACAAGCAAATATTGCTGGTCTTTCATGGCATCGCGTTCAACAAGAACTACGATCTGGCACAGCTCTTCTTCTCAGAGCTCATGGACCTGGTCAAAGCAAAGGAGAAAAATAGGCCAGGTACCATTCCGTACGCAAGATGGCTCGGGCTGATCATACACGACTGCATGGCAGAGCACGCCTCCATACCAAGACGCAGTACAGATCCTCACTTCTCAGCACCAAAGCTACAGTACTTCAAAGCAGACAAGAATCCTACTTATGGTCTGAAGATACATGGATTTCTGCTAAAGCTGGTAAAATCTTCAAATCCAGCAGTCCAACAATACAAAGAAGCCACCGAGAAAACCGTCCCTGTGGTTCAGCAAAACCCAGCTGGACCTACCCAAGGGACAAAGCCGAGTGTAAGTAAGGGTCCTAAGAGAGCCCAAAAGCCACAGAAACCAGTGGCCGGTTTGCCCAATGAAGGGAAGTCTGACGACTCTCTAGAGACGAGTCAGGCGGCTGAGGGCACCGAAAAAGACGTTGAGGAAACGGCCAATGAATCGTCTAGTGAAGCCCAAACAAACACTGACGACAAGGCTTCCGAGAGCGTGGGCACGGAGAGTGAAAAATCTGACTCGGATGATGACGATGATGACAACGATAGTGATGATGTGGAGCTCACATATGCACTGATCAGAAAAGGGAAGCTGCCCGTCGAATCTCCGAAGAAGAGAAGAATTACAGCTGAAGACGCAGCACCAATCATAGCTCGCAGACCTCAAATCTTCACCATAAAAGAAAAAGCTAAACCAAGAGCTGATCCAAGCGAGACTAATTGCTCCAAGGATGATTACGACGAGGCAGCTCACTCCATCAAGACATCAATCAACCAGGAAGAAGTTGTCATCCGAGAGACCATGGCTAAGGTCAAAAATGACAAGGCTGCTAAGGCCAAGCCCCAGCCCCGAGCGAAAAAGAGTCTGTTTGATAAGGCAGACGAGCACATCTTTGCGGGCTGCGACTCCTTTATCCAGATAAGCCAAGCCGAATCCCTAAGCACAAGAGCCGATCTTTTCGGTTCCCGGGTAGAAGTCGCAGCATCTGGCTCAACTGCGCATGCACAGCCCTCTCCCAGCCACTCAATTGCCTCTCAAAAGGCCATTGTTTCAAAAGAACGGGACTCAACCCCCTCACTGGTTCCTTCTGAATCAGTTGAGCATACAATTGACCTATCTCCCGAGGTCAAAAACCCTTCTTCTCTCACATCGAGTCTAGGTGTCACATTTCCCACATTTTCTTCCTTTTCTAGGACACCTACACTATTCACTGCACATACAGGTGCACTCACCCTGAAAGCAACAACCAGAGCGTAAGCTATGACGGTTGGAAGCCCTGCTACGCCTATAATGATTCCATCATTAAATGCAGGCCACACATCAGCAAACTTCACTGATGCTGTGTCAACAGTTACAACCCCCGTAACTGGTCACCCTACCTTTGAAGACGTAAACGTTCTACTCAATCGCTTCCTAGATTCCACCATTAAGCCATGGGTGCAAGATGCAATGACCGCTCTAGCACAGGAATTTAGGACCACCCAAGCGGTTCGGTCTGAACAGACACCACCCCAACCTTCCCCTGAACCGTTCATCTCCCATACACAACCCATATCCTCCACCCCTCTATCCCACCAATCCATAAACCACATTCCCATCCCTTCTATTTCTCGGGGAACCCAGAATACAGAACCAGTATTCTCCCCACACCCGACCACACCCTCCATCGATCTCTCCTCCCTATCCTTTGACACACTAGCTTCGGCTTTGCTGAACAATCTCTTAAATACCCCAGAAGACAACCTCACTCTTCATCAGCAAGCCATACTAGAAGCTCTTCTTTCCTCACCTGAAACCAAGAGTACTTGCAAGGAGAGTCTTCGTGGTCGCAAACGTTCCCATGAGGACCCCGATGATTCGGATCCTCATGAGGGGGAGAACAAGCGACCTCGATCACTTGAGCAAACTGCTCTACCAAGCCAATCACCACAGCCAATTCAACCTGAAACCTCAACAAACCAACAGCCACCATTCACAGCCAAACTATCTAGCATGGTCGAGCTAGAAATAACATCCCGAGGCGTATCTCCCAGAGATACCAACCGAGGAGGGGATGGAAGTCCTGATGATGTTACCACTGGTACATCTTCTCCATCAGGCCATCAGTTGGAACCCAGTTCTAAGCTGATGTCAACGGGCAATCCTAGTGAACCCGGTAGTGCTACACACGAACAATCACCGCGTGAACAAAGAACTCCATATATTTCCCCAGGCAAAGACATCCATGATGCACTGGAAGAGGCGGTGATATATGACAAATGGCCAAGAAAATGGACAGAATGGGATGATCTTCGGGTTGAAGCCGAGCAAGAGGACATGCAAAGAAACTGGTGGCTGCGAGAGCTGATCAACAAATGTTCTGAAGATATTATACGGCTCGAGGACGATGAACGCAAGGAAGGGGAGAATTATAAGGAATCCCAGAAGACTCTTGAATCAGTCATAAGACAAACAGCGGGAAGACTTCCCAAGAAAAAGAAACCCTGGGATAATGTTCGTATCAAAGCCCCCTTCCAAGAAGAAATCAGAAAGCATATCTGGCGTAGACCAGACAAAGTCAAGCCACTGAACGAACTGAAGCTAAGAGGCCTTACTCACTTAAAAGGAAAGCAGGCTGGAGGTCATCTGCATATGTTGCTACAAAGCTCAACCGGTACACAGAGAGAACTAATGGAACAAGATCTGAAGTCGAATATTCTCCCGATTCATCAAATTCTACAAGTAAAGGCTGAAGACTATCATGGAGTAACATTCTACACTTACAGACTTCAACGCACCGATGGGAGCGAATTCACTTGTCAAGAGAACGACTTCATCATGCTGAAACCGGATGACATCTACCAAATGCTCATGGCCTACAGATACCTTCCAGTCAGGCAGAGCATAGTATACAGCGAAGGCCTCGCAGCTATCAAGAGATTCATGCTTAGACAAATCCGAGTACACTCTTCACATGACCTACAGATGGCTATTGAATGCAATTTAAAGAAGACAAATCTGACAAAGCCAAGACTGTATGGTCCAGAACTTGAAGATTTCCCAGCCTACCACATCTTCTTCACACCGCCAGCAGTCACCTATCTGAACCACAAGAACGAAAAGCGTCTGATGGTAGTCAGTGAAATCGAGAAGTACTGCGACGGAACACTGAAGATAATTAGAGAGCAGATTCTACAGATGAAGGCAAAGCTGGAAGAAAATCTTCAAGAGGCATCGTCTTATGTTCAAAAGGAACACTCTACTGTAGAGACAATTTTAAAGGCCATTGACGATCGCCTCGAAAAGAGAAATGTGCTGAGGCAGTATGAACATGCACTTGGTTTGAGGAAGCACTACTTCAAATCACAGAAGCAATAAGAGAATGGCACTTGATCACAAAGTGGGAGATTGTTGGAGATATTTAATTGTGGATCAAGTTGGTCATAGATTAGCTTTATATTTAATCCTTGTATTTAAATAAGTGCATAAATTAGATAGAAATCAGGCCAAGTGTTAGGCCCATTTAAACAGGCCAAAAGCCTGGTACGCCTAACCTAAACCTCACCTATAAAAAGGGAGCCGAGGTTTAGGAAAAGGCTGAACGTTGTACTTATTATTCATAGCCTTACGCTTATCATTCTGCTGTACGTTCCACGGTTTATCAAAGAAGGTTTTACGGTGATTCATTCTGTGTTCATATTTACGTTTAATCTTCCTTGTTAGATCGATTATTCATTGTTGTTACAGAAACAGGGACTAACACTCATCCACAAGAGAAAGAGAGAAAGCTATGGGGTTGATATTTCACAAACTCCGGTTCGAAGGAAGCAAAGAGGAAGGAAAATTGAGCTAGAAGAAAGGTAAGAACTAGAATAGTTCTTTAACTAGTATTATGCTTGTATGATTTTAAAAAAAAAATCATATGGTGGATTAAACCATGAGTTCTACACGTTTAAAAGTGTAGAATATTGATATAAAGTGGTGGTAATTAACTTAGGAGGGTCTGCCAATCGATAGGAGTCGAAATCACCGGAAACCGCCACTCCGAAGGAGCTGTTCGTAGTTGCAGACTACGAACGTCGCCCGGCTTTCGTGAAAGCCGCCCGGCTTTCGTGAAAGCCGCCCGGCTTTTGCTCAGCAGTCCAGTTTTTCACTTTCGAACGGCCTAGAACGAGGACGGGTCGAAGGGCTTTGCAAGGGCAACTAGTCAAGCACTCTATAAGGTGAGGATGGCTGACTATGTTGCGTATAATTAGTGAGTTAATTTCATGAGATTACCTAAGGTAATTAAATGTGTTTTTATGGATTATTAATGATTAATAAGGCCTAAAAATGAGAAGATTATTGTCTATGAGAAAAGGAGCATGATATACAAATTTAAGAATAAATTATGTATGATCATGTGTTATGAGTATGTTGATTTGAAATTGGAATTAACTATGAAATGCATGTTGAAATATACTTTTATTTCATATAAGAATATATGAATGATTAAAAGTGATATTTTGGTATATTGATATAATGATGATATTTTCAATGGAAAATCAGTGGGGCATTCTATAAATAACCATGAATAGAGAACCTTGTTTTGTTGGAATTAATTGGACTAGTCTTGATATACTAGTTGGACATTAAAATGAAATCTTGTTAAAATTGATGCTAAGGTTGGATTGTGAAGTATTATGCCTTAAGTAGTCTTAAAAGATGCTTTAAGGTAGGAAAGTATGAAGCTTAAGTTATACTAGGGGTAGGCCTTAAGGGATACCCAAGATAAATTGAATAATAAATTGATCCTAGGTATAGGATTGGCCTACGGGCGTGTTCGGTAGTCCTTGAGGATAGCCGGTTGAATTATGGGAATAAGTAAGGACCATGACCCTTTCCCGACTCTAGAGAGCGGGGTTGGATAGCATGGACTTGCATCGTGATCACAGGTTAGGGTGGAATCCGAATCGGAGACCTAACTAGGCTCCGGTAGCGGTAACACATAAGATAGGACCTCGAAAGGCCTTACCTTCCTACGGGATGAAGGGTATGAGTCCAGGGGAGGGATGTTGAAATCCGAACCGAGAGCCTCATTAGGTCTCCGACAGCGGTAGCAAATCCCGTAGAAATAATAAGACCCACAGGTTGGGTTGTACAATTGAAAAATGCAAGGAAATATATAAGAAGGGCCGTGTGCCGACAAAAAAATGAATTTACTTATTATAGAGATAATAAGTGTGAAATATAAATAAATATTTATATTATGATATCACCCTATTTTGAGGGTCTTAGGAATTAAAGCGTTGATTAAACTCGGTATAGTTGTCATTGTACTTGTCAAATGCTTCCAAGTACTGACCTCCCCTTCACGGGGGAGGCCACCTCACAGTTTCAAGTAGAACGTGAAGATTGCTACCATCGCCCGTTGCACCGGGAGGATCAATAGAAGAAGACGTGGTTCGTACTTCTTCTTTTTTCTGATTTTCAAAACAATTATAATAAGGCTCATGGATATTATTTTTTTGAATAATTATTTGGGGCTTGTATGCCCATGTTTGCCAAAGTGTGGCATAGACACTTGTATTAAATGCTTCTGCTGTTTTAAATGAATGTTTTACATTATGTTTGTTTATGGATGTACTATGTGTGAATGGTATTCAAGACGCCTTGTATAGTATGGATGAGTTGGACTGCGGTTGACTATTCGTACTGTACGGCGGGTTGTTGACGTGTCCGGGTAAGTCCGGGGCGTGACAATTTAATTGGTATCAGAGCCTTAGTCCGTAAACATCATAATGAAGCCTCAAAATTCTTTTTGAAAATGAAATTGAAAACCATGAGCATAAGAAGTTTTGTACTTATAGAACTTTTGGTACTTGAGTTGCAATGTCTCTAGTTGTTAAGATGGTACCCTTAAAAATTGGTATGGCGGTGATTTGAGCCAAAAGATGTTTTTAAGTGCCTATCCTTCAATTGACATTTGAAACGAGTCTAATGACTCACTCTCAATTTCTTTCAGAAATGGAACGTACCAGAACAGTTACTCGACGAAACCCGACGGGCCAAGCACCAGGAGGATCCCAACGTGGCAGTCGCGGGGGGGGGGGGGGGGGGGGGGATCGAGAGTGTCTAGGGGACAGGGCCGTGCAGGCCACTCGCTGACCGTGAGTGACGGTCATGTGGAAACAATAGACGAACACTATGAGTCCGAGGAGGATTCAACTTACCAACCGGGAACCGAGCCGGTTGAGACCCCATATGATGGGTAGTACGACGATGCTAGTGATGAGAGCGATGATAATGAAGCTCTCGAACGGATTGAGGAATTGCTCCGGCAATACCATCAAGATCTCCAAAGGCGCCGGGCAAGGCGTGCTTTGGGAGGGGCTTCAAGAAAGGGAAGCCTTGTGACCCCTAGGGAGAGCATAGAACTCCGGGGAGGGAGAGGTGCTGAGGTCCCTATAATAAGGATCTCAAAGTACCTCAAAGAGGCAAGAGATTTGGGGTGTAAACCGTTTGATGGAATGGGAGACATCTCTGTTGCGGCCGAGTGGATCAAAAGGTTCAACAAAGCGGCCCACGACATGTAGCTGCCACCCAACATGAAGTTAAGAGTGGCCACGAGATTACTAGAAGGCATGGCGTCCACATGGTGGGACGGAACTAAAGGGAAGTACGGCAAAGCCGTCACTTGGAAGAATTTCCGACAGGAATTCTTTAGCCAATACTACTCCGACTTTGAGGTGAACTTGAAGAGGAGGGAGTACACAAATTTGACCCAAGGAGGCCAATGCACGGTGAAGGAACTTGAGCACAAGTTCAGGAAACTTGCTGAGTTTATACCGGAGTACATTTGTGACGAGAACCGGATGGTGAACCACTTCTGGGATCCCTTGGACCTTGACATACGCGAGAGGGTAACACAATTGCCTAATATGACGTTTAGTCAAGTGGTTGAACAAGGCTTGAAAAGGAAGAAAGAGTGGGAAGAAAGAAAAAGGAAAAACGCTGAGGTAGCAAAGAAAAGGAAATGGGAGAGAAATGACCCCCAAGGTTCTAACAAGAAGGGGAACCACGGGGGAGGCAGCTCTTTTAGAACCCCTGCACCACCGGCGAGGGGAAATCAAGGCCCAAGCGGGCAAGGCTCAATGTCACAAAGTTCGGGCATAAAGATGTAACACCGTCCCCAAGTATATTTACTTTTAGTAAATCATGTAATAAACCTTGAATAATGATTCGTGAATTTACGAGGTTGTAAATTTTTGTTATTACGTCCGCGTGAATAGTGAATTGCACGTGGGGCCCACATCAGGAGCGGGGATCACCCGATAAACCCGGGACCACATATTACATTCATCTTGGTCTAGATAATATGTATATGGTGGTAGATATTTTAGTTGGGCCATAGGAAGGGCATGGGGTTGACCCGTCGGTCAAACGAGGCCCAATTACCGGTATCGGTAATTTATCAGATAATAACCCGGAACGGATTTCGGAGACGTCTAAATTAAAGTTGTGGAATGAATACTCATTCCACAACTCCATAATTATGGGAAACACAAAATATATTTTATTTGACCCGATAAAATAAAATATAATTTAAACAGTCCAAAAAATACAACTTTCGGGGCCGATTGTACAAATCGGGACACAAAGGTATGAACTCCCACATGAGTGGCGGGGCACCCCACGTTTTTGTGTGCTCAAATTGTTCAGAGGAGGCTGGAGTTGACTAGTAAATGTGTGGAGGAGTGAGCTTTGGCATCAAAGGTACCATGGAGGACCCCTCACCCCATTAATTTGCCATTTGAGATAAAACAAGCCACCCTCTCTCATCCCCAATCATCTAGCTCTCCCAACACATAATTTTTGAGAGGAGAAGCTCTGAAAGATACTCATCCTCCATAGCCAATTCGAACTCAAGCCATAGGAGTCCAAAAAGAAAGCTTGAAGGAGGAAAACGTTAGGAAAAATGTGGAATATTAAGGTAATAACTTTTTAATAACTTTTCCTCTACTTTTCATTAATCATATGGATTGTACATCATATGAGGAACCCCTAGGTTTTTTATACATTTTTAGAAATGTAGAATGAGGGGTTGGAAGGTAGTTCTAAGTCCAAGAATGGACCTAGAAGCCAAAACGACCGGATCGCCGGAAAATAACCTTTTAGGGGTTATTTGTATTGATATGAGTTTTGTGATGATAAAACCATATTAGGAGCATAAATAAAGTGTTTCTAGAGTTCGCTGGAGTTTCGCCGGAGTTCGCCAGAGTTCGCCGGAGTTTGGCCGGAGTTTCGCCAGAGTCAAACCGAGAAGCGTAGAACGCGCTAAAACTCATTTAAGGTGAGTGGACGGCTTAATATCTTATAACTTTTGGGTTAATTATGAGATTACCTAAATAAATGTTATATGTGTTCATAATTATGTTTAAAAGGTATTTAAACATGTGATTAGCCAACATGGTTAAGTTTGTATTAAAGGAATTAATTGTTTATGCATGAAATATGTTATGAGGAATTATATAAAATGCATGTTTGCTTGAAGCGTAAGAGGAGCACAAATGAACATTATTAACTTAATTATATGATAATTAAGTTGATACGTATAAGGTTTGAAATGGTGGTCAACGAAAACGTTGACCGATGGATAATGGATTAATTGATACCGGATGGTATTAGTTAATTATGAAGTTATATAAACGCATGAGTTTGCATGGATTGTGATACATAAGCTTTATGTATTGATTTAGCTATGAATGAATAAATATGATATAGATCCTATCTAGGTTGATAGGAGGTTGATCATAGGATTATAAATTGGTGGAGGACCCTAGGACTTAAAGTCCTTAACACTCATATTTTGGTGGAGGACCCTAGGACTTAAAAGTCCTGAACACTCATATTTTGGTGGAGGACCCTGGGACTTAAAATTCCTTAACACTCATATTTTGGTGGAGGACCCTAGGACTTAAAAGTCCTTAACACTCATATTTTGGTGGAGGACCCAAGGATTTAAAGTCCTTAAAACTCGGATTATAAATTGGTGGAGGACCCTAGGACTTAAAGTCCTTAACACTCGGATAATAAATTGGTGGAGGACCCTAGGACTAAAAGTCCTTAACACTCAAATACAAATTTGGTGGAGTACCCAAGGATTTTGATCCTCAAAACTCATAGATTATGATATTGAAGTATGGACAAGGAGGAGTCCTGTACACTCATAGGCATATGGGTGGGTTGGGATTTTTAGTCAAGGATATTGACTATTAATATTTTCCCAAATAAAACGGTGATCTACGGATCGGGTATTTTCCAAGTGTATATGTACTACTAAGTATTTCTTAACTTGAGGGAAAAGACTATTTACATAAGTATCACCCTATGTTTGGGTCTTATACTTGAAATGCTAGTTAGTCTATATTTAGCCAGCTACTCGCTCAGTACTTGTACTGACCCCTTCGGGGAGGCCCCACCATTTCAGGTTGAAGTTAAGGCTTGTCATCTACACCTTTGCACGGGTGAAGAGAATCAAGATGAAGACGTGGTTGGTGCTCCCTCTACTATTTCAAAAAATAAAATATGCTCATGGATACTTTTGTATTAATACATTGTTTTGGCCTGCGAGCTTACGTTTTGGCCATGTATGGCCCACGATTAATTGTTGAATATTTCCGCTATTCAATTAATCTAAACTATGATGTTGTTGTGTATGTTTACTATTGAGTATGTATATATTATGTTCAGGGACGCCTTGTATGATTAAGACTTGTTGCCTAGCGAGTGACGTCACTTGGTCATACGGCGGTTGTACACGCGCCTAGATGCGGTCTGGGGCGTGACAATTAATTGGTATCAGAGCCATCTCAGTTCTAAACTATGTAATCAACCTCTCATGAGAGATTTTGCAAAAAGGAATTTTTACCGAAAACCATGAGCATTGTATTTTGACGTTCATAGAACTATTGTTACCTAGGTTGCAAGGTCTCTATTTGTTAAGATGGTACCCTTAACAATTGGTATGGCGATGGCTTGGGCCAATACGTGTCTATAACGTTCTTCCGTCAATTGACATTGATAGGAGTCTAACGACTCGTCCAAATCTTTTTTCGGAAATGGAGGGTAGGCGAATGGCAACGAGGAACAATCCGAGGGGGCACTCACCGGTAACATCCATGAGGGGTAGCCGGGCTGCATCTCGGGGGAGAAGAGGAGGCCGAGTAGGCCGTGGGGGCCACCGGGCCCAAATAGTGAGCGACGGCCACATAAGCTCGGTGTTTGAAACTAACACTGAGGACTATGACTCGACTTTTGTTCCCGGCACGGAGCATGAGGAGACCCCGTATGACGGGGGTGACTTCCACACTGATGAGGAAGACAACGATGAGAGTGATGCCCGATTCTCTCAAATGGGCGAATTGCTTGAGTGCTATCAAAAAGAGAAACTAAGGAGAGACCTTAGGCGCCAAGCAAGGCACGGCTCTCGTGGTGGTTCGGTTCAAGGAAGCCGGGGAGCTTCAAGGGCCACTCCAGCGGCGTCACAAGGTGGGCGTGAAGGAGGGTTTTGTGTGAGAATCTCCAAGTACCTTAAGGAGGCTAGGGACTTGGGGTGTAAATCCTTCGACGACACCAGTGACATTACCGTTGCCGCCGATTGGATCAAGAAAGTGAAGGATGCATCAAGGGATATGCAGGTCACACCCGACGTGAAGTTGAATGGTGCTTCACGTTTGCTTGAAGGAATCGTTTCTACATGGTGGGAGAGTGTAGAAGGAAAGTACCAGAGGGCCATCACATGGGCGAACTTCGAGCAGGAGTTCTACGCCCAATACTATTCCGATTACGAGGTTAATGTCAAGCGTAGGGAGTACACCAACCTTAAACAGAAGGAGGGCGGTTCTGTCAAGCAATTGGAGCAAGATTTTAGAACCTTGGCTAGGTTCTTACCGGAATACGCGGTCGATGAGGACCACATGTCGGAACACTTTTGGGACGTCTTACTCCTGGACATCTGCGACCGAGCTACGTACTCTTGTCATATGACGTTTAGCGAGGTTGTGGAATAGGGCCTACTTGGGGAGGCTCAGTGGAATGAGAGGAAAGAAAGAGACACCGAAGAGGCGAAAAAGAGAAAGTGGCATAGTTCGGGGCTGCCCGAGCAATCACGAAAGAATAACCACGGTGTAGGTAGTGGTTCGTTCAAGACACCGGCACCACCGGCAAAGAAGAACAGGGATGCTCGGTGGCACTTATCCTCCTCTCAAAATACGGGACCTCCTAGGTGTGCCAACTGTTCGAAGAATCACTTCGGGAAGTGCCACGCACCCCCGAGGTGTTATCAGTGTGGGAACACAGGCCACATGAAGGCTAATTGCCCACAATTGGGGGGAGGAGGAGCTCCCGGGTCCGGAGGAGGTGCTTTGACGAGTAGAAACTGTACAGGGCCGTCAAACGGCGTCACGGGAAGAGGTGGTGCATCAACGAGCCATGCCGCGTCCGTTAATCAAGGAGGGGCCCAATCAAGGGTCTACGCGATGATCGAGGCCGATGCTCGGGCTAACCCCGACTCCGTTGCAGGTAATCCCTTGCTAATGCTTGATAAAATATGTGTATTAATGTGTTAGAAGTGATAGCGGGGTTGTACGAGCCGGCCGGCGACCTTACCGGCCGGTTTCTAAGTAAAAGGAGCAAAAACTAAACGGAGAGGCTGCCCAGGGGGCAACCGGCTCAGGTTCCCAGCCAACCGGCTCTGGTTCCCAGCCAACTGGCACCCACGCACGCGTGCGTGGGAAGGGACGCACGAGTGCGTCCCCTGTTATTGGGCCAACCGGCGTCGTTCGTTGCGTTATAACACTCTGTTACCCTACTGCCACCCACGCACGTGTGCGTGGGAAGGGACGCACACGTGCGTACCCCATTTCCGACAAAAAACAATAAAAAATCGGCCCAACCGGCGCCGGTTAGGCCCAGAACCGGCGCTGGTCCAGTACAACTTAAAAAACATTATTAGCTCGTTTTTGATTCGGTACTTCGGGTAGGGTGTCTTACATCATTTGTAAATGTAGGAACACTCTTGATCAATGGAAGAAACGCAAGAATTCTCATTGATACCGGGGCGCAACGTTCTTTTGTGAGCAAAGCGTTTGGCGAAGGTCTTGACGTGCCATTGACGCCGATGACTCAGACCTTGTTAGTCTCCACACCGTTAGGAGATGATGTGGAGACGGACCATTATTATGAATCGTGTGAGGTAGAAGTGACGGGTCAACCTTTGACTTGTGATTTCGTACCTCTAAGTATGTTGGAGTTTGATGCGATCCTAGGGATGGATTGGCTCGAAAAGCATCATGCTAGAGTTGATTGCTACACCAAGGTCTTAGAGCTTGAGGATGATGAGGGAAACACCATACGTTTCGAGGGAGATCGAGGGAGATCTCAAAGTTGTATCATATCCATGATGAGAGCACGGAAGATGATGAAGAAAGGTTGCCACGCGTACCTTGCTTACGTGGTAGATGGGACCAAGAAGGAGGTCGACATCAACGAAGAAAGGGGTTAAGTTTGTATGGGACGACAAGTGTGAGAAAGGGTTTCTTGAGCTAAAGAAGCGACTCACCGAGGCACCAGTTCTTGTTCTACCCATACAAGGGATAGGGTATGATATCTATAGTGATGCTAGCATCCAAGGGCTTGGATGTGTGCTGATGCAAAACGGGAAGGTAATTGCCTATGCCTCTAGGAAATTGAGGAAGCACGAGGAGAACTACCCTACCCATGACTTGGAGTTGGGAGCGGTAGTGTTTGCACTAAAGATTTGGAGGCATTATCTCTACGGGGAGACATGCCACATCTACACCGATCATAAGAGCTTGAAGTATGTATTCACTCAGAAAGAGTTGAATATGAGGCAAAGGAGGTGGATGGAGTTGATCAAGGACTATGACTTGATCATCGACTATCACCCCGGGAAGGCCAATGTAGTGGCCGATGCACTGAGCAGGAAGGGTACGTCGGGGGTGTTACTCACATGCCTACGAGCGTTACGGGCACACGCGGAGGTGTCCTCTAGCGGGGCACTCATAGCGAGATTTGAGGTTAGACCTACGTTGCTGAGTGAGATCAGTAGAGGTCAAGGCATTGATGAGGAATGTCAGAAGGTCCGCGAACGGATCCTTGCGGGACCCGTTGAGGATTTTCGGGTACGTGATGATGGCCTTTTATTGTTCAAAGATCGCGTATGCGTACCACATAATGAGGAACTCCGGAAATCCATACTCGAGGAAGCCCATTATTCAGCCTATGCTATGCATCCAGGAGGTACAAAGATGTACCGAGACCTGAAGGAAAGTTATTGGTGGTCTGGTATGAAGAGAGACATTACGGAGTATGTGAGCCAATGCCTTACTTGTCAACAAGTTAAGGCGGATCATCAACACCTGGCGGGACTTTTGCAGCCACTTACCATTCCAGAATGGAAGTGGGAACATGTCACCATGGACTTTGTGGTAGGGTTACCACGGACGGTGAACAATTACGATGCAGTGTGGGTGGTGGTTGATAGGCTTACCAAAAGTGCACACTTCTTGCCGATCAACATCACTTATCCTCTTGAACGTTTGGCCAAGTTATACACGGAGGAGATTGTGAGGTTACACGGAGTTCCTGTTAGTCCCTGTTTCTGTAACAGCAATGAATAACGATCTAACAACGAAGATTAAACGTAAGGATGAACACAGAATGAATCAACGTAAAACCTTCTTTGATAAACCGTGAACTCGTACAACACAAAAGTATGCGCGTAAGGCTATGAAGAATAAGTAAGACATTAACCTATTCCTAAACCTTCGGCTCCCTTTTTATAGGCGAGGTTTAGGTTAGGCGTATAAGGCTTTTAGCCTGTTTATATGGGCCTAACACTTGGCCCGATTTCTATCTAATTCATGCACTAATTAAATACAAGGATTAAATATAAAGCTAATCTATGACAAACTTGATTCACAATTAAATATCTCCAACAATCTCCCCCTTTGTGATCAAGTGCCATTCTCTTATTGCTTCTGGGACTTGAAGTAGTGCTTCCTCATACCAAGTGCATGTTCATATTGCCTCAGCGTATTTCTCTTTTCGAGGCGATCGTCAATGGTCTTTAAAATTGTCTCTACTGTAGAGTGTTCCTTTTGAACATAAGACGATGCCTCTTGAAGATTTTCCTCTAGCTCTGCCTTCATCTTTAGAATCTGTTCTTTGATTATCTTAAGTGTTCCGTCACAGTACTTCTCAATTTCACTGACTACCATCAGACGTTTTTCGTTCTTGTGGTTCTGATAGGTGACTGCTGGCGGTGTGAAGAAGATGTGGTAGGCTGGGAAATCTTCAAGTTCTGGACCATACAGTCTTGGCTTTGTCAGATTTGTCTTTTTCAGATTGCACTCAATAGCCATCTGTAGGTCATGTGAAGAGTGTACTCGGATTTGTCTAAGCATGAATCTCTTGATAGCTGCGAGGCCTTCACTGTATATTATGCTCTGCCTGACTGGAAGGTATCTGTAGGCCATGAACATTTGGTAGATGTCATCCGGTTTCAGCATGATGAAGTCGTTCTCTTGGCAAGTAAATTCGCTCCCGTCAGTGCGTTGAAGTCTGTAAGTGTAGATTGTTACTCCATGATAATCTTCAGCCTTTACTTGTAGAATTTGATGAATTGGGAGAATATTCGACTTCAGATCTTGTTCCATCAGTTCTCTCTGTGTACCGGTTGACCTTTGTAGCAGCATATGCAGATGACCTCCAGCCTGCTTTCCTTTTAAATGAGTAAGGCCTCTTAGCTTTAGTTCATTCAGCGGCTTGACTCTGTCTGGTCTACGCCAGATATGCTCTCTGATTTCTTCTTGGAAGGGGGCTTTGATGCGAACGTTATCCCATGGTTTCTCTGTCTTGGGAAGTCTTCCCGTTGATTGTCTTACGACTGATTCAAGAGTTTTCTGGGATTCTTTGTAGTTCTCCCCTTCCTTGCATTCATCGTCCTCGAGCCTTATAATATCTTCAGAGCATCTGTTAATTAGCTCTCGTAGCCACCAGTTTCTTTGCATGTCCTCTTGTTCGGCCTCATTCCGAAGATCATCCCATTCTGTCCATTGTCTCGGCCATTTGTCATATATCACCGCCTCCTCCAGTGCATCATGGATGTCTTTGCCTGGGGAAATATATGGAACTCTTTGTTGAGGCGGTGATTGTTCCTGAGTAGCACTACCGGGTTCACTTGGATTGCCCGTTGACATCAGCTTAGAACTAGGTTCCAACTGATGGCCTGATGGAGAAGATGTACCAGTGGTAACATCATCAGGACTTCCATCCCCTCCTCGGTTGGTATCTCTTGGAGATACGCCTCGGGATGTTATTTCTAGCTCGACCATGCTAGATAAGTTGGTTGTGGATGGTGGCTGTTGGTTTGTTGAGGTTTCGGGTTGGATGGGCTGTGGAGTTTGGCTTGGTAGGGCAGTTTGCTCAAGTGATCGAGGTCGCTTGTTATCCCCCTCATGAGGATCCGAATCATAGAGGTCCTCATGGGAACGTTTGCGACCACGAGGACTCTCCTTGCAAGTGCTCTTGGTTTCAGGTGAAGAAAGAAGGGCTTCAAGTATGGCTTGCTGATGAAGAGTAAGCTTGTCTTCAGGGGTGTTTAGAAGGTTGTTCAGCAAAGCCGACGCTAGAGTGTCGAAGGATAGTGAGGAGAGATCGATGGAGGGTGTGGTCGGGTGTGGGGAGAATACTGGTTCTGTATCCCGGGTTCCCCGAGAAAGAGAAGGAATGGGAATTTGGTTTATGGATTGGTGGGATAGAGGGGTGGAGGATATGGGTTGTGTATGGGAGATGAACGGTTCAGGGGAAGGTTGGGGTGGGGTTTGTTCAGACCGAACCCCTTGGGTGGTCCTAAATTCCTGTGTTAGAGCGGTCATTGCATCTTGCACCCATGGCTTAATGGTGGAATCTAGGAAGCGATTGAGTAGAACGTTTACGTCTTCAAAGGTAGGGTGACCAGTTACAGGGGTTGTAACTGTTGACACAGCATCAGTGAAGATTGCTGATGTGTGGCCTGCATTTAATGATGGAATCATTATGGGCGTAGCAGGGCTTCCAACCGTCATAGCTTGCGCTCTGGTTGTTGCGTTCAGGGTGTGTGCACCTGTATGTGCAGTGAATAGTGCAGGTGTCCTAGAAAATGATGAAAATGTGGGGAATGTGACACCTAGACTCGATGTGTGAGAAGAAGGAGTTTTGACCTTGGGAGATAGGTCAATTGTATGCTCAACTGATTCAGAAGGAACCAGTGAGGGGGTGGAGTCCCGTTCTATTGAAACAATAGCCTGTTGAGAGGCTATCGAGTGGCTGGGAGAGGGCTGTGCTTGCGCAGTTGAGCCAGATGCTGCGACTTCTACCCGGGAACCGAAAAGATCGGCTCCTGTGCTTAGGGATTCGGCTCGGCTTATCTGGATAAAGGTGTCGCAGCCCGCGAAGATATGCTCGTCTGCCTTATCAATCAGGCTCTTTCTGGCTCGGGGCTGGGGCTTTGCCTTGGCAGCCTTGTCATTCTTGACCTTTGCCCTTTTCTCTCGGATGACGACTTCCTCTGAATTCTTAATTGAATGAGCCGTCTCGTCATAATCATCCTTGGAGCAATTTGTCTCGCTGGGATCGGCTCTCGGTTTAGCTTTTTCTTTGATTGTGAAGACTTGAGGTCTGCCAGCGATTATTGGTGCTGCGTCTTCAGCAGTAATTCTTTTCTTCTTCGGAGATTCGACTGGCAGCTTCCCTTTTCTGATCAGGGCATGTGTGAGCTCCACGTCATCACTATCATTGTCATCATCGTCATCATCCGAGCCAGATTCCCCGCTCTCCGTGCCCACGCTCTCGGAAGCCTCGTCGTCAGTGTTTGTTTGGGCTTCACTTGACGATTCATTGGTTGTTTCCTCAGCGTCTGTTTCGGTGCCCTCATCCGCCTGACTCGTCTCAAGAGAGTCGTCAGACTTTCCTTCATTGGGCGAACCGGCCACTGGTTTCTGTGGCTTTTGGGCTCTCTTGGGACCCTTACCAACACTCGGCTTTGCCCCTGGGGTAGGTCCAGCTAGGTTTTGCTGAACCATAGGGACAGTTTTCTCTGTGGCTTCCTTGTATTGCTGGACTGCTGGATTTGAAGATTTTACCAGCTTTAGCAGAAATCCAGGTATCTTCAGACCAAAGGTAGGATTCTTGTCTGCTTTGAAATACAGTAGCTTCGGTGCTGTGAAGTGAGGATCTGTACTGCATTTTGGTATGGAGGCGTGCTCTGCCATGCGGTCGTGTATGATCAGCCCGAGCCATCTTGCGTACGGAATGGTACCTGGCCTATTCTTTTCTTTGGCCTTGACCAGGTCCATTAGCTCTGAGAAGAAGAGCTGTGCCATGGAAGATAAGCAGGATCTGCTTGTTGCACTTGTCGAATCCGGCATGCTTCGGCGACAGGCACTTGTTCACTAGCCCGAAGAGGCTCTTCCACGGATGATGAAGATATGCTCCGTTGAAGTTTGAGAGTTGTGGCAGTAAGGAGGTGTAGCCGAGGGATGCTACATCTTTCAGTAGATCGGGGATGGACGGCAGCGCATCATACGTATCTCGGATTGGCAGCGCTAATGTAGTACGCAGTGTTGATGGTGTTAGAACCACCCGCATGCCATTCAATTTGGTCTTTATCTTTGAGCGATCCTTCGGTGATTCTGTATGCATGTGGCCCCAAAATTGTTGTAGGTATATCTCTGGCACTGGTTTGGCGTTGTGAAGTGCAGGCCAGAGATAGTGACCTTTCATTATGGCCGGAATGATCGGGTTTTGGCACTTGAAGACAGTGAGGTCTAGCTGGAAGTTGTTGTCCAGCACCTTGATCCACTTGCCCTTAGGGTAGATGGCGTCGTCAATCTGTGTTTGAGTGTTTCCTGCCATTTTAAACTGTAGAAGCAGGGGTCAGCACATGAAGTTCAACTGTTTGATTTGATTGAAAGAGTTTGATTTGCAGTTGTAGATAAGTTTATGCAGGTGGAAATTTTAAAATTGCTAAGTCCAAATCTCGAAATCTGAATCTCGAGATCATGATTTCGAGATCCAAATTTCGAGATCTTGATTTCGAGATTCAAATCTCGAGATCAAGATGTCGAGATACAGATCTCGAGATCTTGATTTCGAGATTCAAATCTCGAGATCAAGGTGTCGAGATACAGATCTCGAGATCTTGATTTCGAGATTCAAATCTCGAGATCAAGATGTCGAGATGAAGATCTCGAGATCTTGATTTCGAGATTCAAATCTCGAGATCAAGATGTCGAGATGTAGATCTCGAGATCTTGATTTCGAGATTCAAATCTCGAGATCAAGATGTCGAGATGCCCATCTCGAGATCTTGATTTCGAGAAGATGAACCGACGATTTCGAAGAGACTAACCACCTGCAAAAACGAAAGCAAAAGATATACGAAATCGATTTCAAGCAAGATAACGACATTCAAAATTTAAGTTGATTTAGATTTTTGAGAAATTTCACTGGTTTATTTTTGCGAAATCAAGCATACATCTTGGATGTCGAACACGAACAAAATTTCGAGATTGATCGTTCGTTGAGAGGGTTTTTGAAACTCGAAATCGAGTGATAAACTACCTTAGAGTTTTTGCGAAAGTTAATCGGAGAAGGAGAAGTATTGCGAAAACAAAGATTTTGAGGAGTCGAGGAAGAAGAAACGATTTGAGCTCTGCCTTGCGAAAACTTTTGGCCTTTGAAAAATCAGAATGGAGGGTAAGGGTTTTCACGAGGCTTTTATATGCGAGAAAATTTTGGACCTCCTCCTTAACAATTTAGCCCGAATTATTGGGCTGGCACACAGTGCCCTTTTAAAAGATTTTCGAGGCCCAAACGAGTAAAATTAGAGAGCTCCCCCTTAATAAGTGAAAATTAGCTCCCCCTCAATTAGTGAAAATTAGCTCCCCCTCAAATAGTGAAAATTTTCTCCCCCTCAAAAAATGCAACGAACAATATGTACAAATGCAACGCACACACACTATTTTTGTTCTTTTTGATTTTTCACCCACTCAACACATGCAACGCGCACACACTATTTACAGATCACACGCACACACACTTTTTACAAGTCCCACACACACACACTTTTCAGATCAGTGGAGACAAAAATTAAACAGGCTCGAGGTTCAACATGCCCAACTTGGAGACCAGGAACTGGAATCTTTTTTCATACAATGCCTTAGTGAACAAGTCAGCCAGTTGAAGCTCTGAGCTTACAAAATACATATCTATATCTCCTTTCTCCACGTGATCCTTGATGAAATGATAGCGCAGATCAATGTGTTTGGTGCGGGAGTGGTGAACCGGATTGCTTGTGACGGCGATGGCGCTTTGAGAGTCACTGTAGATCGGGATGTGGCGGAATGTGTAACCGTAGTCCTGTAGCTGAGTCTTCATCCATAATATTTGTGAACAGCAACTAGCAGCCGCGACGTATTCGGCCTCAGCTGTAGATGTTGACACACAGTTTTGCTTTTTGGAAGACCAGCATACTAGCTTCTCGCCCAAGAATTGGACGGCTCCCGATGTACTTTTGCGGTCCATCCGGCAACCAGCAAAGTCAGCATCCGAGTATCCGACTAGATCGAAGCCTGAATGCTTGGGATACCAAAGGCCCAGATTCACCGTGCCTTTTAGGTATCTTAAGATTCGTCGTACAGCTGTCAGATGTGATTCCTTCGGATTTGCTTGAAAGCGAGCACATAAGCATGTGGAGAAGACAATGTCAGGCCTGCTTGACGTTAGATATAGCAAAGATCCAATGATGGCCATGTAGTTTGTAGCATCAACTGGCTTCCCGGAGGGGTCTGAGTCCAGTTTGTTGTTTGGGGACATGGGGGTCGTCATGGAAGATTTGCCGTCTATGTTGAATCTCTTTAGCATATCTAGAATGTATTTGGACTGATTTATGAAAATGCCATCAGAGAGTTGTCTTACTTGCAGGCCTAAGAAGAAGTTAACTTCGCCCATCATGCTCATCTCGAATTTGGTTTTCATCAGTTTCTCAAAGTGTTGGCACAGGCGCGGATTTGAAGAAGCAAAGATGATGTCATCAACATAGATCTGAATCAGAATGATGTCAGACTTCTGTCGCTTGATAAACAGAGTAGTATCAATCTTTCCTTTTGAGAAACCTGAATCGATCAAAAATTCAGTCAAGGCATCGTACCAAGCTCTGGGTGCCTGTTTCAACCCATAGAGAGCTTTCTTGAGCTTGTAGACATGGTCTGGGAATTTTGGATCTACAAATCCTTCAGGTTGAGCTACATAGACTTCTTCTTCTAAAGTCCCATTCAGAAAAGCTGTTTTCACGTCCATCTGAAAGACGGTGAAGTTTTTGTGCGCCGCGTATGCAAGAAAGAGGCGGATTGCTTCAATTCTAGCTACGGGCGCAAACGTTTCATCGTAGTCTATGCCCTCCTGTTGATTATATCCCTTTGCGACCAGCCTTGCCTTGTTTCTTACGACTGTGCCTTCTTCATCTCTTTTATTTTTGAATACCCACTTCGTGCCAATGATTGCCTTTCTCTGAGGCCTGGGTACCAGTGACCACACATCCAGTCTATCAAACTGATTGAGTTCAGATGGGAGAGACGTCTGTGCCATAAGTTGTTCTGTTCGGTTGAAGCTTTGGACAGCAGACAGATGGAAGTGGTGGATTGGGCGCTTTTCAGATCAATAGTGTACAGATTTGATGTTCTGTAACACGTTAATAATGTATTCCTTGTGCTGTCAAGAACACAACATTGTTTTGCAAAGAACCTCACTTCCATCCCGCTGTCACAAAATTGTCCAATGCTCAGTAAGTTGTGTTTGAGCCCTTTGACAAATGAAACATCTTTTATTGTGACACTGGCACAGACGACGTCCCCATACCCAAGGATAGGAGATGAGGCGTCATTCCCGAATCTGACATTGCCTCCGTAGCAGTTGGTGTAGTTGCTCAAAAGGTGCTTTATTCCGGTCATGTGGGTTGAGCATCCTGAGTCTAAGTGCCACACATGACCGTCCTGCAAAACAATCAAATAGGTTTAGGTACCCAACTTGGAGTGGGTCCTTCCTTATTATCAAGAAACACCTTTTTAAATCTTGCTTTGAGCTGTGATCCAAGGTCAGCAGTTCTTTCAACAAAAGATCTATCTTTTGTGGGCTTTCCAATAGCCAGATCTGCTTTTGCAGTGTGTCTGGTTTTTGGAGTCCACTTAGCAGTTTCCATTTTGGTTCTGGTGGGTCTGAATTTGGGGACCAACCTTTCAGTTTCAGTTTTGATGGGTCTTTGATTGGGGACCCATCTTTCAGTTTCAGTTTGGATGGGTCTTCGTTTGGGGACCCACCTATCTGTTTCAGTCTTGGTAGGTCTCATCTTGGGGACCCACCTCTCAGTTTCAGTTTTGATGGGTCTTATCTTGGGGACCCACCTCTCCGTTTTAGGTTTAGGAGGAGAGTAGACAGGTGCTTTGTGATTGAACGGTTGTTTCTTAAGTTTGGTTTTGAAAATCTTCTCCTTAGACAGCCGATTAAGATGTTTCCTAGAATGAACTCTAAGGGCATATTTCATATCAGGAATACAAAACGTTCCCTTAGAAGTTCCTTTATTGGTTTCTTTTTCAGGTTTGAGCTTTCTGAGAGGCTTTGATTTAACAACATTCACATCACATTCATAATTATGGGGATCTGGAACTGAATAACCATAAGCAACACTTGTATTATAAATAGAACGTTGTCTAGAAGATGTCTCAGAAATATTCAGCTTGGGACTCAAGACTGGACTACTAGAAGTTTGTTTTGTAGAGACAGAATTACAATTAACTTTGGAGTAAAAAATAGAACTAGATCTAGGGCTGGCATTATTCTCAAAAACTTTCTTTTTGCCTTCTGCGATTTCCTTCCTCTTTTTCCTCCACTCATTCTTCTCTTCTCCTTCCTTCTTCACTTCATTTCCTGTAAACAAAGGAGAAGAGAGATGAGTGGACGAACCTTTTAAAGCATTGTTTTTTCTCATGTGAGGTGTGTGAGCTGTCAGGCTTAGTCGTAGAAGGGTCTGTTTTAGCATGATACTGCTCACTCAAATCATTAAATTTTTGAAGAAGTTCCTGCCAGTTGCGCTCAAAACCTTTCTTTTCAGTTTCAAATCTCTCTCTCTCGTTATCAAGAGTTTTCTGTAGGTTTTTGAGCTTTTGAGCCATGAGAAATATACATGGTTCCTCACCAGTTTTAGCAATACCTACTCTTGGGGGAGGGTCTAGAGGGTGTCCTATGTGAGGAATATCTTTAGCATAAGGGTCAAGGCATTCACTAAAGCAGGAAGTAGGTTTTTCTTGTGAAAGTTGTTTTTCATTTACAGAGGGATAATAACAAGAAATCGCAGATTTTGGATTCTTTCTCTTTTCTTCTTCTGCTTTAGCATTTTCTTCATCACTTCGAAAATACATTTTCTCGCCAAACCCTAGTCCCATGTAATCTTTGTTATAGATTTGAAGACAGTTAACTTTCTTTAGATTACTTGGGTTGGTTATGCCCAGTCCTGTTTTAGCGTTGTAAAATCGGTCATCCTTTTGTTTGTTGTTAAGCAAAAAAACAGTTTGTTCTGATTGACCTCTTCTAGCAGCTAGATCCTCTAGTTCTTTTACTTTATTTAAAAGTGTTCTTCTCTTGTTATGCAAAATATCGCATTCAGCCTTTGCTGTGCTTTTTTCCCGTTCACTATCCTCAAATTTCCTAGTTAATTCAGCTATCTTAAGTTCAAAGCTTTCAAAATCTGAGGACACCTTTTTGACCTGATCTTTTGCAATTTCAAGTTGGACACTTAAGGAAGATTTTTGGTCTAGATTCTGTTTCAGTACCCTGTGATTATTGTCTAGTCTCTCCTTTAGTTCTTTGATTAGATTGTCCTTCTCAAGTAAGGACTGCATTTGATTATTTAAAGGAGTATGTGAGGTACTTACAGAGCTTGTTGAGCATTCGCTTTCGGGGATTGCAGCATCACCCTTTCTTTCATCTTCCTCCACGCGTGCCATAAGGGCATAGTTGTCTTCCTCCTCCTCCTCCTCCTCAGAAGAATCTTCTGCCCAGTTCTCATTCTCAGCAATCATAGCAGAAGTTTCTTCTTCTTTCTGCACCATCAGCATTTTCTGCTTATTCCACAGCATCTTCTGCTTGTAGAAGTTAGCATCTTTCTTTTTTGGGAGGCGGCAGTCTTTGATAACATGTCCAGGCTTACCGCAATTGTAGCATTTGGGAGCTTCTTCTGCTGATGATGCTTTCCTAGAAGATCCTTGATCATGGTTCTTCTGCTTGTAGTTTGAGGAGGAAGTTCTCAGCTTGTTGGAGGAGCTGTTCTTCTTAGCAAATCTTTTGGCAAGCAGTGCCATCTTCTTCTGTAAGTCTGCTAGCTCAGCCTCTAGATCAGATTTGTCATCATCACTATCATCATCATCTGATTCAACCACCTTCTTCTTTTTCTTCTTTAGTGAAGTGGTTGTCCTTCTTGGCTGAGCCTCCATTACAAGAGCTAAGGGGTTTGTGGTGTGATGATCCTCAGCACAGGCAACCTCGTTGACGAATTGCTTCAGATGTTCATAGAGTGTGCACAGGTCAATTTCGTCCAAATCTATCCGAGATCTGACATCATTCACTGTCTTTTCCCATGCAGGATGCAGGCTAGATAAAAATCTAATATTCAGTTCCAGATTGGACCTGAATACTTTGATTTTTCTGAGTTCATTTACCAGTTGAACAAGTCTGTTGTAAGTCTCATTCAATGGTTCTCCTGGACCTGCTTTGAAGGAGTCATAAGCGATAAGAATCGTAGTCTTCTTGGTTTTGAGGCTGATGCTTGTGCCTTGTAGCAGCTTTTCTATCTCATCCCACATTTCCTTAGCTGTTTGCATGCTGTCTATGAGAACATATACTTCATTTGGGATTGCTTGAAGAAGGTATGTTTTGGCCATGAGGTCACCACGAAGTCTGAGCTTGTCAGCTTCTGTGTATTCAGATGGCACTTTCCTCCTTATTTCTGGAAAAATAGGAGGATTATTTTCTGGATCTCCACCAACTGAAATCAAGAGTTCAGCTGGTCCTTCAAGCAATGATTCAAGCATCGCAGCGGAGTTCTCTTTGTGTTCGAGGAAATTAAGGAATCTGTTCCTCCACATTTGATATTCTCCCTTCCTGAGACTAGGAGGGGTACTGCTGTTCCCTTGTGCATTGTATTCTGAAGCCATTGCTGTATTAAACTGACCGTTCGAGAAAATTGATCAAAAGATTTTCAGAGGCAGAAAGTCGAAAAATCAGATGTCGAGATCTGAATATCGAAATCTGAGATTTCGATAAAGGAGGCCCGGTATCGAGATTTGAGCTCGAGATTAAGGATCTCGAGATTAGGGATCTCGAGATTTCAAATTTCGAGAAGCTGATCTCGAGATTTGAAATGTCGAGAAGTTAAAACTCGAAACCTTAATTCTGAGAAGTCAAATGTCGAGACCAGATGTCGAAACCTTAACTCGAAATCAAGATCTCGAAATCCTAGATGTCGAAATCCTCAATGTCGAAATCCTGCAAACTGTAAAAATCAGATAAACAAAATCTGAAGGTAGTTTCCTGTAGAGTAGAATGTCGAGATCCTCGGGTAAAGTTTTCAGCTCGAAAAATGTAGCAGAACCTGTAGAAAATCAAGATGTCGACAACCCCTACTCGAGATATCTCGAAATCAGAATATGCGAAAAACACAATCTGAAGTATACCCCTTGATCGCTTTGAAAAGGCGATTCTAAAGGTGTAACTTTTACAATTTTTGAACAAGAAAAAAAATTACAGAGCGAAATATCGACAGTAAGAACAACGTAAAGAAAAACAGAGTATTCTGCAGGCGTTCTTCTGATCGGTTCTCGATCGGCTTTGATACCAATTGTTAGTCCCTGTTTCTGTAACAGAAATGAATAACGATCTAACAATGAAGATTAAACGTAAGGATGAACACAGAATGAATCAACGTAAAACCTTCTTTGATAAACCGTGAACTCGTACAACATAAAAGTATGCGCGTAAGGCTATGAAGAATAAGTACGACGTTAACCTATTCCTAAACCTTCGGCTCCCTTTTTATAGGCGAGGTTTAGGTTAGGCGTACAAGGCTTTTAGCCTGTTTATATGGTCCTAACACTTGGCCCGATTTCTATCTAATTCATGCACTAATTAAATACAAGGATTAAATATAAAGCTAATCTATGACAAACTTGATTCACAAATAAATATCTCCAACAGTTCCAATATCCATCGTCTCGGATACGGGCCCAAGATTCACATCTAGGTTTTGGCCAAAGTTCTAAGCATCATTGGGGACTAAACTGAAGTTTAGCACGGCGTTTCACCCTCAGACGGATGGAGAATCCGAGCGGGTGATACAGATTTTGGAAGACATGCTTAGGGCGTGTGCCTTGGAGTTCCAGGGGAGTTGGGACAAACGATTGGAACTAGTGGAGTTTGCCTATAACAACAGTTATCATGCGAGTATTGGCATGCCTCCATACGAGGCATTGTATGGGAGGAAATGCAGGACGTCGTTGTGTTGGGACGAGGTTGGCGAGGCCAAGCTCGAAGGTATAGAACTTGTCGAGATCACCAAGGCTAAGGTGAAGGTTATTCGAGATAGACTTAAGGCTGCCCAAGATCGGAAGAAGAGCTATGCCGATAAACGACATAGACCGTTAGAATTTGCAGTTGGTGATAAGGTGTTTCTAAGGATTTCTCCTTGGAAAGGTATCATCCGATTCATATCGAGGGGTAAGCTTAACCTCCGATACATTGGTCCGTTTGAAATCCTTGAAAGGATTGGTGTCGTGGCTTACCGTCTCAAGGTATCACCTGAACTTGAGAAGATTCGTGATGTTTTCCATGTATTGATGCTCAAGAAGTATGTACGAGATCCGTCACATATTCTTGAGAGACCACCGGTAGAGATTTGAGAGGACCTACAATATGCAGTGGAACCGGTGAAGATAGTGGGCCAGCAGGTAAAGAGGCTTAGGAACAAAGAGATTCCTATGGTGAAGGTGCTTTGGAGGATTGATCGAGTCGAAGAAGAAACCTGGGAGATTGAGGTCTCAATGAGGGAGCAATACCCGTTTCTTTTCGATTAGACACGAGATTTCGGGAACGAAATCCCAAATAAGGGGGGGTGAACTTGTAACACCGTCCCCAAGTATATTTACTTTTAGTAGATCATGTAAAAACCTTGAATAATGATTCGTGAATTTACGAGGTTGTAAATTTTTGTTATTACGTCCGCGTGAATAGTGAATTGCATGTGGGGCCCACACCGGGAGCGGGGACCACCCGATAAACCCGGGACCACATATTATATTCACCTTGGTCTAGATAATATGTATATGGTGGTAGATATTTTAGTTGGGCCGTAGGAAGGGCATAGGGTTGACTCGTCGGTCAAACGAGGCCCAATTAACGGTATCGGTAATTTATCAGATAACAGCCCGGAACGGATTTCGGGGACGTCTAAATTAAAGTTGGGGAATGAATACTCATTCCAAAAGTCCATAATGATGTGAAACACAAAATATATTTTATTTGACCTGATAAAATAAAATATAATTTAAACAGTCCGAAAAATACATCTTTCGGGGCCGATTGTACAAATCGAGACACAAAGGGATGACTTCTCACATGAGTGGGGGCCACCCCACGTTTTTGTGTGCTCAAATTGTTCAGAGGAGGCTGGAGTTGACTAGTAAATGTGTGGAGGAGTGGGCTTTGGCATCAAAGGTACCATGGAGGACCCCTCACCCCATTAATTTGCCATTTGAGACAAAACAAGCCACCCTCTCTCATCCCCAATCATCTAGCT